>CM066034.1:180733974-181933974 GCA_033557465.1 Ichthyophis bannanicus
GAGCCATGAGATAACAGAGAGTATGTCCATACTTTGCGTAGTTGTTCCCCCCGTTTGCCACTGTAGGCCGTAATGAAATATGGAATACTTAAGACGCCTTGCTGTCTGCCACCCGCCCCACGAAACCATGTAAGGCTTCCCTGAATGGCCCTTCCAGGCATGGGCCGGAATATTTGGGGCTGACTGCCCTGTGGCCACCACCCAAATGATGTCCACCCACTTTTATCTGACACTCACACAGGATGCCTTATAGAAAGAGGGTGGGGAATAAGAAGGCAGCCACAGTCCATCAGCACACCTGTGAAAACAAACTAGCATGTACATATACTTTGCAGCCAGGTGATAGACCATGTTATGTGTGTATCTGGTGACAGCATATCCAAACCCCTGTCAGAGTTTACCTGGCGTAACAGCAGCCTGAGGACATAACAGCCCCCCCAATCCCCGGGGGGGGGGGCCCAATCCATGTCCGTGTCACTCTCACACGTTTTCTCATGTTGATCCCTGTGTAAGCTGTATACCTCACCTGAGAGAGACATGTTGGACAGGGGAGGGGAAGTGCATTCACACTGTGGGATGCTGACACACACCGTCACAAGGGATGAGGGTCAGCTGTGACACACAGGCTCCCTTGTCACCAGCGGAGAACCCATGGCATGACATATGCGTGTTGCCCATGGAACTGCCTGCTGACAGGTGACAAACTATGCAGTACATGACCACACACACACACAGCACTGTCTCTGAAGCAGCAAGACCCTGTGCACAGTGATGTGTGTGTGTGTGTGTGTGTGTGGGCTAACCAGCAGAAGGTGTCCAGTCACTAATGCCCTCACTGTTCCTTTGCATATCCACAGATCGAGGATCTCCGGAAGAAGGGCATGGAGCTGCGCCTCCACCATGCTGCATACCTTCAGCGCCTCCAGGGTGAGAACTCACAAAAGGGTGATGATGTATAATAATGAGACATGTCACGTATTTGTAACTTATGTCCCATTATCAGAGATGCCTTTGTGTTACCTGCCTATGTAGATGTGCATATATTTCTGACAGAGAAACGTGCTGATGGCTGTCATGTTCCACAGATGGTGATGGCACCGAGGATGACGGCCACCACCTCTGCACACCTCTTCAGAAGGACACCAACACCACATGATGCAGAGGTGGTGGTCCTGGACACCACAGAGGGGAGGAGGAGGAGGAGGAGGTGGACGAGGAGGTTGAGGTGGAGGTGGTGGAGGCGCAAACACCTGCAGCACCTTAAGAACGCACACTGGAGGGCAATTAAGGATTTTCTGATGGGGTGTCTGTGGGGTTGGCTGGTTTGTGGTTTGATGCGGGGTATGTGTTGGGGGGGGATGTTCGGGAGGGATCAGGGGTGGAGGATTTCCCAGAAGGGGTTTGGGAAAGTGATGTTGAAGACAGGGCATCCACAGGGCACTGTGGCCTCCCCCCAGCCACTGCAGTTGCCTCCACCATCCAGGGCCACAGACAGGCCCTATGCAGATGCCACCACACAGACAGCATTGACACTGTGTGTGTGTGGTGGCATATGCGTGGACCACCTGTCTGTGGCCTTGGATGGGATGGAGCAACGCATACATGAGATGTGTCCACTCTCAGCAGTGGCTGGCGGGAGTGATTGAGAGGGTGGTTGCCGAGGTGGTACGTCTGCCATGTCGGCAAGCACCCCCTCAATGGCGTCACTGGCGGCAGTGATTGTGCTAGTGACGTCACCACATGTGCCCTGTGCTGCCCTGTCTTCCATCAGTGGGCATGCTGGGGGAGGGTGGGTGTCACCTGTGTGTCTGTTTTATGTGTGTGTGTGTTTTATATTTGCGTGTGGGCGTTTGCAGGGAGGGGAGGATGTAAAGTTTATCCCAGTTCTGTTTCCCATCATAAAATATAGTTTTGTAAAAACCTGTATTGCTCACGTGTTTGACCTAGGCAAAGTGTGCGGATGTCAGCATGTGATATGTGTGGGTGCACATATGTTTTCCGTGGTGCAAACATGTGTGTGAAACCAACAGCACCCCCCAAATAAGGTGTAGATGTTCATAATTAGGGGTCTACAGTAACCATTGCAACGTAGCAGCTGTCTCACTGATGTACATGGCACAGGAATGGTCCTATGTGGAACAAAGGTCTTCACATATCTGAGTCCCAAACATAGGCAGACCACCCATATCTGCCTCTCTCACAGACGTACCTATGGTGTGTTGGGAGGCAGGAGATTATTGATGTGGTCAAGGGAAAAAGCCACATATATGCCACCAATGAGTGTTCTATGATGGGTTTCACACGGCGATGAGTATGTGACGTAAACACGCCATTGGGAACATAGTCCCCCTGTGACCACATGGATGTCTGTGCACACTGTGCCGCTGCATCCCCAAGGATGTTGGGAAACAAGGTGCACGTGACACATCACATGTCTGTGCAGCATGACAATCGTAGCTGACTCTGTTGAGGTATTTGCAGCAGGGAACCTGTGTGTGGGTCATCTACTGTACCCATCACTAGATGACCTGGGCGCAGCTCATTTAGGGTTTTCACAAACACCCCCCGCCTCCCTGATACACATGGGACAACATGGACACTCATTGGACACACACACTGTATGTATAGTAATACAGCTGTTTATTGTCACAGAGTAAGTCTCATAATTAGCTTTCCATATACACATGGATATTCTAATGTGTGTGCGTTACAAATTAAAGTGTTACCTGACACCCACACAACATATGATCTGCATATGTAAGCTATTGACATGACACACATAACAAACACCTCAAAAACATGTTGTACTGGATACATAATTGCTCTAACTGAGCATTGTACGATCAACAAAAACTAGGATTATACCATGTTATTGCATATATCATGTTTCATTGTTGGCGACGTGGTCGGCCACGCCTGACACGTCGGGCACCCTCCCCCCTCCCCCGGCCACGACCCTCTTCTCGAACCCGTGCTGGTGGTGGTGCAGGAGCAAGTCGGCGCATGACATCCAGCATGCCCTCAAGGGCCTCACATATCCGGGTGACGGGCATGTTTTGGACCGCCTCATGTAATTGATGGATCTCACCACACACCTGCCTTGTGTTTTGCTCCACTGCAAGGCGTATCCGCTCCAGAACACGTCGACTGCCTGTGCATGGGATACAGCGTGTTATATTCCATACATCTCCACTACTCCAACGCCATACACAAACATTTAATGTACATGCCACACGATTGGTGATGTGATAGGGCAGACTCAATCACAGAGATGGAGAGGGCCAATATACATAATGTCCACAGTAGTATATGGCAGGCAGACAAACCCACAGGGCACATCACACGACGTAGATGTGGTATGCCCTCACAACGATTTACAGGCTGTGGTGAAAACACCCATATACTACAGCTGTGGCAACAGGATTGGCCAATGACAGCTCTCACATAACCATCGTGTAGGGGAGCTTGCGCATGCACGAGCCACAACTACATCAGCTGGACACCAACGGAGATGAACACAGGAAGGTCGAGATATGACATCACAATTGATGACACATGTGGAGGGAAAATACATTCTCTGACAGGGACATGTGTATGTTAATGAAGCAATGGGATGTCTGGTAGGCACAGGGATGACACACCTTACCTGTACATGTGCACCTCTGCTGCACATATGTGACTCCTGAGTGATACATGTGCACCCTCACTGTAACACAGAGGAGGGTCCTTGGTCCAGATAATGTAGGCCATGTAACAAATGTGTAGTTATATAGTTATTTATGTATTTTACATGTTTTCTATACCGCCGTTTCCTTTAATCACAGCGGTTACCAAGACACAAGAGGGGAGAACAGAGACAGGGGGGCATACACTGACTAAACGTAACAGTGAAGGTAAAATTGGGTGACACAACATCAAGGAACTGTTACAGTAAAACACGTTACATGCAGGCTATAATAATAGAGACTGTTAGATGTCTGTGCCATAGTACTCAGTGAAGAGTACAAATGTCAGTTGTTTTCTGAACTCCTTTAAATCATCCAGGGATCGCACATCGGGAGGGAGAGAGTTCCATATAAGTGGGGCCGATAAGCAAATTGCCCTTTGTGTAGTACATTTACACGCTTTTCTGTTTGGACACAGCAGGGGAAGCACCAGGGGGGGACATCAGAGCTCTACAAAGACATGGCTATGTTTCCCGCTACCCGCAAATGCAGACATTGAGGAATGGTCATATAGCTTAACATATGCTCATTAACACAGCAGACTATGGCTAAGTTGTCATCCTGCTGTGTACAAGACATTTGGGTATCTGCAGAGCGGCAGGATGTAGCTTTCCCAATGTCTGTATCAATTTATGTTGTCATAGAGTGCTGGGCCGTCAGACACATTCCTCATATGTCTGCATCCATGTGTATCAACCTGAACATACACTATTCTATTGGGGTAGAATGCTATCATTTCAGGTACCCTACAACCTTTGGGTATCACACATCTAAGGTAATCAACCAGAACATGTAACGTGTGGAGGTAATGTTTGAACAGCCACCACACACACACCAACTGTGGACTACTGGTGTGTGTGTTGTGGTTGTGACAGTCTATTGTCACCCACCTTCAGCATCACGGTGTGATGATGCACCATAGGCCCTCATCTCTGCCATCATCAACTCCGGGAGAGGTGTAGGTGTTGGTTCTGCTGGCATGGGTGGTTGGCTGGTCTCTATTGCTGCTTCACGCAATGGTGTCATGGCGCGCACGTGTGGCTCCAGGGACTCATCGCCAGCACTTGTGCTGCCCCCAGAGACAGCAGCCTCTGCCTCCATCAGACTCATAGGGGCTGCAATGTAGACCTCCCCCTCCTCCTCTTCCACCACCGCCTCATCCTGCTCCTGCTCCTCCTCTGCCCCCTCCTCCTCCTCTTCCTCCGCACCCATTTGACTGTAGTCACCTGCATTGGGAGGAATCAGAGAGAGCACACATATGTTTCAGCAAACCACATATGTATACATGTGTGATACATAACACACAGACAGGATGTTTTGCATCCGTTCATGTGTGCTGCATACCAGACACCGGACACACTCCCATACGTGTGTGTCACCACCATGTGTCTGGGTAAGGGACACATGTGTGTGCTGTGCCCATGCACAGGTGGCAGATCGCCCCTTCTCCTGTTCATGGTCACATTGCACATGTTTGCCCATAGCATCCCATTCCTCTGTTATGTAACATATTTCCGCACATGCGTGTTACTGCCCCCACCCTAACACCTGCTTTATGCAAATCACTGCATGTGTGTGTTGGTTTGTGAGTATGGGTCATATTTGTATGTGATATGATTGTCTCAGTGCTACATGTGACTCGCAGTGACCCATAGTGCAGCGTATGGCAACTAGGCATCACCTTTGGCCCACTGGGGTGCACATGCAGCACTGTATTGCTGTCATGTCATACAAACATGCCTTTGAAATGACCAACACAGTCATGCATTGTATGGAAATCACAGTTGTTTTGTGTCTGGTGACTCATGTGTGTGTGTGCTTCATTATGCCATATTCTCGTGGGATGGGTTGAGGAGGTAGGTTTGGATGTGAACCCCAGACATGTCAACAGAAATGGTGAGGTAAGGATATTGCACACACATATCACAACAGGATGGCAACATGATGTGGGGTTTGTGGACACATATGGGAGTGTATTTGCATAGGACCGCCCTGTACGGAATATGGAGATTGTACATGAGAAAGAAATGATTAGTTAGTGTACATACCTGCATGTGGATGTGCGCTATCCAGGGCCTCTGGCAGTCCACGAAGGTAGATGTCTCCCAGCCGTGCTGCAAGTTCTTGTTCCAGGGGCGAGAGTGTGGGTGTGAGGGGGGGTCCGCCACCTGTGCCCATAGCATGTTGTCTTACAGCAACCATGTGCTGACGGACACCTCTCTTGATGTCAGAAAACCTCTTTTTTAAGCTGTCTACATCACGTGTGGGGCCCCCTGCCCCACACAGTGCAGTACGCAGATCCTCCCACACTGCCATTCTGTTTGCAACAGATGTGCGTGTGCTCATTCTGCCAAATAATACATCGTAGTTGTCAAGGACATGGGAGAGTAATATATGGTTTTCACTGTCACTGAACTTTACAGCTCTCCTCCTTTGTGTTGCTGGCACAGGGACCCTTTTTCTTTTGGCCATTTGGCTGTAATGTGACGGCTGTCGCTCAGCAGATGGCCCTGCCTGTTCGTGGCTAGGCTGTGCAGTCTGTGCCCTGTGTGACTCATCACCAACTGGCTGCCCCACATCCTCCGCCTCCTCACACTGGCCCTCTCTGTCACTGTCCCTCTCCATCTACACCTTGAACACAGGCACCTCTCAAACAACCCCCGTTCACCAACACACAGCAGGACACAGCACACACAACAGATAACAATAACACTACAATAGAGGACACAATACAGTACACTGTAACACAGGTGCTGTGTCAAGTAAATGAGCACATGTACACAGATACTACAGTGATTTTTTAATTTATCCTCTCCCTCTATCCTGTGCCGTACCCCTACCTCAGCCTCTCTCTCTCAGACTCTGCTTCAATCTCTATATCCCGCCTTCCTCTGACGTCTTGCCACCACAGCCTCACTCCCTATTGCACACTGTACCTTTATGTCTCACACCTTCCTCTGGACTACCTCTAACCTATCCTCTGGCTCTGGCTCACTCTTTACCTCTGTGTCTGTTTGTGAAACTCCTCTAACATCCCTCACCGTGTGCCACGTGTTGAGGCCTATTTATACGGTATTTGCACGTTTGATTTCTGCACATGCGCATTTGTGCAGGCGTGTATTTGGTGGGACACGCTCGTGCGTCGCGCTCGTGCGCCGTGAGTGTGACGTCATACGCATGGGCGTTTGCAGGCGTCAACACACACATGCGCCGAGGGAAATAGTGCTACGTATGTGTATGGTCACGCATACGCATTACGTGGAGTCCCGCATGGGCGTCTGGGTGCTTTTTCCGCATGCGCAAGGCGATGCGCATCTGCGTGTCACCACGCACATGCCGACACCCATGCGTAGAGTCGCGCGCATGCGCGTGACTCTAGACCTTCGTCTGTGAGCAGATGCGCATGCGCATTGGACGTCACGGCAAGGAAAAGGAAATATAGGTGAGGGAGAACAGCTTGTCGACGTTGAGGGTTGTAGGCGGAGAAGAGTAGAAGTGTGTTTGGTGAGAGACAGTAAGGGAGTCCGAACAGGTGTATGTGTAGATTGTTTGGCTGGTGTTTGTATTGAGGATTGTATTGTCTTGTGTGTGTATGGTCTGGTGTGTCTTGTAGTTTGTACAGTGCTTAGATAGTTTATTGTGTGTGACATAGTTATTTGTTTCTTAGTTTGGTGGGAGGAGTTTATGGCGCATGTCTATGCTGCTGCATGTGTCCTGTGCAGTGGGCAGATGCTTGGGTTGCCGAACACGGGAGATGGTGTCGATGGGGCTGGGGCACAGGGCATGGGTATAGTCCCGCAGCAACTCAGACCTGCAGCTGTGGTGGCGGTCCAAGCCTGTGTTGTTCGTGCACGGCGCAGGAGGTGTGCCGAGGTGCAGGCTCGGCAGCCACGCCTCTACAGGCCCCGTCCCCAGCTCTATGACATGCGAGAGGACCAGGTCATCTCCCTTTACCGACTGAGCACAAGGGCTATTAGGGGTCTCTATGAGGATCTTAGACCTGACCTCGAGCCCCTGACTGATCGGTCCAATGCCATACCTGGTTTAGTCAAGCTCCTTGCTGCCTTACATTTCTTTGCCTCCGGCTGTTTTCAGACATCTGTGGCCGCAGTGGGTGGCATGAGCCGGCCCACCTTCTCACGATGTCTCCACCAGGTACTGCGTGCCATGGTCAGCCGGATGGGGGATTACATAGCCATACCCCACACTAGGCAACAATGGTGGACCCTGAACCAGGCCTTTGAGGCATTAGCCGGGATACCACACGTGATGGGAGCTATTGATTGCACACATGTTGCCCTGGTCCCGCCTAGAGACAGGGAGGTAGCGTACCGCAACCGCAAACACTACCATTCCCTGAATGTTCAGGTTGTATGTGATGCAAATCAGCATATTCTGAATGTGGTCCCTAGGTTTGCAGGGTCCACCCATGACTCCTATATCCTGCATCACTCGGCAATATTCACACAATTTGAGGAGGGACGTTTTGGCGAATGTATCTTGCTGGGTGAGTATGTCAGGGTCTTTTATTTCTGTATGTCATTATACATGTTTCTATTTGTGATCACAGTAGAGGTTTTATATAGTTTGACACATGCACTTTGCATATGATTGATGTTAGTCACAGGACTGGTGTTGGTATACATTATTACATGTTTTTGTACGTCTGGTACGACTAGAAACATTAACCCTACATCATGATTATCCTCACAGTCTATGACCGTTATATGCACATGTTGTACATGTGCTGCCACCTCAGTGCAGACATCTATGTTGTTGATGATGACCTCATAGTGCATGTTGGTAGCATATGCAAACATGGGGTGGTTGGTGGGGTGGTTTTGTCCACAACATACACCTGTGATGATGTTTAATTGCTGGATAATGTTTCTCCGTCATTTAACATGTCTGGTTCTGGATAACCCTAATAGTACACACATGTCATGTGCGTGTCAGTTTGACACACGCACTCTGTGATGGAGTTGTCACCCAGGGCTCAATATCTGACATGAGTAGGTGTATATTAATATCTGATAGATGATGTTGAGGTTTCCAGCAGGGAAAACACGTGTGCATATATTTGGCCAGACATATTGCCTATGTCACAGCAGACTTGCAACAATATGTAGTGCTTACAGTAGCCTCTGACACTGTAGTTGAGGGTACGTTTGTGCCATCTTGTCTGGCCATTCTCATTTCACATCACATTGTGTAAAATGTACAGTTACAGCAAGGGGACTACGTGGGTGCATACACAGCGGTATGGGAACCAGCTACAGCGGACGGTTATGTGCCTATGCATATGTTTTGGGGGCAAACTAATGACGGGCACAGTGTGCATGTTGGACGACCGCACCTTCAGAGGGATGTGTACAGGATGGGGACTGGGAAGACTATGGCTATGACAGGCATTGGCGCGCAACAATACACAGTTTATTTTGCCTGACAAAATAAACATCATATGTTGCCATTCATAAACAGGATGTCTACAGGTGATATGCTTTTCATTCTTACCTACCACCATGGCATACATGGTGTGTATGTGTGCCACACGCAAATGGCTGTGTGTTTTCCCTTGGTTATTGATGAGACATACCCTGTGATTATGGGAGCATTGGATTGCTATTGTGGTGTCACCATTGTGGGTTTGCAGATGTGGACAGTAACTGCATCACCATATGCATGTAGCACACACACACACACATATTATTTAAGGGTGACTATGGTCGTTTGTGATATTTGATATGTGTTTACGGGCTGGATAAGCCATGTTTAGCTTGTATGTCATCATATGTATATCTGATAGAGCTGCATAGTTTGCAGCTGTATATTGTTGTCACACTGTCTTGTTGGTTTCTTTCTCATGTCGACACAGCTGTCAGGACTGTGTCACATGGACCCCTACATTTACATGCAACATTTCTTTCTGCAGGTGATGCAGGATATGGTTGTCGCCCCTGGCTGCTGACTCCTGTTCGTCAGCCACGGACACGTGCAGAGCAGAGGTACAATGAGGCCCATGCCTCCAGCCGCTCTGTCATAGAGCGCACCTTTGGCGTTTTGAAGAGTCGCTTCAGGTGTCTGGATAGGACAGGCGGGGCCTTACAATATGAGCCACGCACTGTTGCCGAGATAATCATAGCCTGTTGCATCCTGCACAACATTGCTCTCAGGCACGATATCCCTGCAGAAATTAATGAGGATCTTGAGGAGGATCCATTGTGCCCCCCTGTACGTGCCAGTGGTGACACACGGGAGGGCTCAGCGTTCAGGCGGAGGTTGATTGCAGAGCTGTTCACATGTACGTATTAAGTCGCTTACGACACACATGTGCTATACAATGTGTGTAATGTTTATTGTGTTATGTGTTAATGTTAACATGGAATCTGGATGACACACTGCAGTACCAGTTGACTCTGAATGCCAACATCACATATGTCCATGGGTGTGCCACAAATAATGTGGGATTTGCACAACAGCAGTTGGTGGCAGATGATGTGGGGGTTTGTTGGTATCTGTGTGGTTTGTTTGGAGGGTGCAATTCACAGGTAGTGTATGCTTCTGATATAAACAGCTGTTGTCAGACCAGAAGGTGTTATCTTACATGATATGTGTGCCACACAGTGTCAGCCATATGTTGATATGTTCATGTTGGACGGTCACTCCCTGTTTGTTGACTGTTGTCCATTGTGGAGCGCTACGATTAGACACATTTGTGATGTTTATGTTGGTATTAGGCTCCTGTGACATACCTATGTTTGTGTGCTCTTCATGTGTGTAGCAACATGTCACATAAAGCACAATAAACATAGTTGATGCTAGTATGGGGAGATGATATTAACAGTTTGGGTGGTATGTGGATGTCAAACATGACGTGTGTCAAAATGTATTGTTGATCAGGTAGCCATGACATGGATGTGGTTAGGGATGGGGACCTTCTGCATTGTGCAGCCAGGGGGTTGTGATAAAACACTTTTAACTTGGTGAGTCTACCTTCACTGCAGTGATGGGTATCTACACACATGGTGAGATGTATCAGCCAGATACAGCAAAGGGTGTTTTACAATAGCCAGTTGGATCACAGCATGTGGGTGTTGCTTGTGTTATAGCAGGTATTTAATGGATTGGATGGCATATCTTGCTGATGCTCTTGCAACATCATCCATCATGCGTTAGCTACAGGCTGTGTATGTGTGTAGGTCACGTGAACACAGACCATATGAGCAAATATCTTGCAGACACAAGCAAGGCATGATTATGTTGACTTACATACACAGACATAGGTGCCAGCTATTTATCAGAGGTGCACATGTAGGGTATGCATGTTTCAACGTTCAGACTAACACACATTGGGATGGCATGCAGCCCTCAGGGGTTTGTCACATGCAGACATGGGGTGGTCCATTTTAAACACATGCAACACATTATGCATGTTATTTGTGCACATCATCAGAACATAACTGTTAATATTACAGACGGTATGAGATGTACAAACCAGGATATGTTTATGATACGGGAATACATGAGGTGGGAGCGCAGATATCCAATGCTTTTCCCTATTGTAAGTGGATTAACATACAACTTTGGCACAACATTAAACAGGTAGAGGAGTCTTTTGTCACAATATGGTGATAAAAGGTTTATAGTGCACTCTGCGACTGAGACAACAGAATGGTGTGCGCATACCCCTGAATTGCTCTGTGTGTACACGGACAGCGAGGTAAGGGAGGGGTCGGACACACTACACACACCTCAGGATCTCGTTAGACATTTCCGTGATGCCTCTGACATGTATGTGATCTGTACATTGTGATAGGGAGCAGTCATTAATTGAGGGCTCTTGTGGGGTGTGATAGCTGGGGACATGACGGTGCAGTGTGTGATTCATGGCTATAACATGACATTTGTTTGCTTATCTTGTGTCTCCATGTGCAGAGGACATACGTGGTTTGGATGGTGTTGGTCTGGTGCTTTGCCATGTGTCTCTACATCAGCAATTAATCATTTTGTTTTGGTAGGTGGTTGTACATAGACATTGTGTGTGACCGCACTAATTGAAATCATATGTTCCTATTGATCTGTCATATTGCACAGATGATTTGTTTTCCAATATTCTACGTTTAGCATCAGTAAACCATCTCTTGCTGGTGTCACTCATATTCCCTTGTGTCTTGGTTAAGCATGTCCTCTACCACACTTTCACTGTGACATGTGAAACAGACCTGCATGTGTGTGTAGGTTGTTGTATTGTGATGTTTGGCTGCACGTTTTCTGTCCCCAAACAATGTACTCTCAGACAACACCATGATATCATTGCATGGTCACTGGGCCGTTATATCTACAGATCTACACCTGTGCACATGCAGGCCATGTGTTACAGATGTCAATTAGACATTTCCATACTGTGGGTGTGTGTATTTGTCGTTTGCCTGTGTGATGTTGCATTGCTCCGACATCATACATTATCATGTGCTGTTAGGGGTGTGTGCCTCTGGGTGTCTGTTGTGACTATGCTACCTCTTACATAGTGGTGTAAACGTTGTCAACATTATGGACATGTGTTGTGTGCATTGAGAAAACATGTTTCTTTTGTTGTCATTAAGCACTGGTCTGTTTTCATTTGTGTTTACAGATATGCACATAATCTGGACCGTCATCAACGTTGGCTTGCCATGGTGAATCTCGAGCTTTTGCTGACATTGTCTACCTTCAGGTGTTCCTGATATTGTTGTGTAGTGGCTCAAGCGATTGATGAGCTACACCTGATGCACACACACGGTATGTGTATTGGTTTCTTTTGGGGTTCATTACATCTGTCTTTCACTGTTGATGATATAATGTTGTTCTGATGGGCATGTAACATTTTCTCTAGACTCACATGAACAGCTGCATATGGTGTGTAGCTGCAACACACCTGTGTGACAGGCGCATGGACATTAACATATCCATGTGACAACCATGTCTGTGTTGAGGCATAATGATGTTGGCCACATGGTTATGTTTCATATTGCTATCATGTCCTGTTTGACTTTGCATTCCTTTCTTCAGCATTTGCACAGCTGTGACGTTATGACATTTGTGTTTCTTTTCAAAGGTGTCTGACGATTACATACCTCTCCTCTCCTGACACAGGACAGTGGACATACCGGGCACATCTCTTACACTGCAACTGTTGTCAACAACACCCACCTGTTTGAGGACAGACCACCATGCAACTCTTTGCTATGACATTTTGCCATTGGATGTTTTACCTCTGAGAGTGCAACACATGACTGGGATAGACATTATTGATTTTTGACTACTGCTTTCACCCTGACAGAGGTGTCGATAGCACTGCTGATGCAATTGATTGGCAGGACGTGCTCCTCATTGTGGGGGACACACATGGACTTCGAAGGACTATGGTATATTGATCACAGACCCCTGACTATGCATGTCTTGAGCCTCAAAGACACTTTTAACATGAGTGTTTGGATTTTAGATACAATTCTGACGTTTTACGATGATCCCCCCTTGTGCAGCAGCAACTGACATGGACATTGTAGGTGTTACATTTTGTCACAGTTGGGTGTCTCATGTTTTGTACCATGGCTGTGACATGGCACCGATGATATTCTAATGTTTTTCTTACAACACAAGCATACAGCCCATGTATTTGTCATGTGGCCAACGATGGAGTGCTCCTATTGTCTACGTCAACCTATTTGCCACCTGGACATGATCCCCATTTAAACTCCACAATGTTTTCAAACACAAGACCATCTTGGGATGATGTTTTCAGTGACCCATGGGTGTTTACATGCATGTGTGGCATCACTGTATCATGTTGCCATGTGGCTGGTGCTTGTGCATCTCACTGACTATGTTTCTGTGACACCACATGTGGACCTATGGCTTCTGTGTGGATTTAGGTGATATGTTTGTCCATTATTTCCTTATTTATATGCTGCTTCGTGTGTTTGCGTACTGTGCATACATGACAGTCTGCATGTCTGTACACACCTTGCATTTCCCGTCTTCACGGTCATGACTATGGCTTGTGTTAGCGACACTCACATTGCCACATTATGTTTGCAGTGTGGCAGTGTGGGTGTCAATACTACTTGTTTACTGGGAAATTCCATGTATCCTGGTATATGTGACGATGCACTGTTTCCCCACACCAACACTGCATGTTGACCTCCTTGATGGTGTAATATGTGCATATTTCTGCTGGTTGTTGAGTTGGTATTATGTCTGTGGTCATGTGCATGTGGTATTTGTTAGCAGATGCTTATTGTGATTTACATGATTGTTTGTGTCCATAGTGGTGTAGCTTGTACTCCCATATCGGGCATTGGGATGTGAGTATCATCATTACTTTTCTGTCATGTTTTTGAACATTAAAGTCCTTTGCACCAAATATCTTTTTGGAGTTAGTCTGACCCCTGTTTTGACAGTTGGGTATTTTCTGAGGGACAGATGAGGTGTATTGGGTCTTCAGCATGCATCATCTCATCTGTACATGCACTCATATGTGGGTGACACATTTGCGACATGCAGCAGCAAGGGGGCGCTTGGGGTCTGGTGTCAGGTGCAGAGTATGCACCTGATGCACATTATATCTGGTGTGGATAATTTGTTGTCAACCAAGTTACCTTTCTGTAGGAGGTGGCTTTGTGACATGCTAAAGGTTTTGAGCACTTTCCGAGGTGATGCGGCCAGCCCTGATATTATGATGGCACTGTCTACACTATTTGTGATGTGCAAACCAAATAAAGTTCTGTATTTACCCAATATGTGTTTCGTGTGGTGTTTGCATTTCAGGTCTGTCATCATGCTCAATGTGTGACTTTGTATCAGTCATGACTCCTTGTGAGCCCATGGATCCATCATTTTCCTTTCAATGTCACAGGGTGTAGATGATGTTTTTGTTGTTGCTAGGTGATGGTGGGTTACATGACCTGCCATGGGCCACATGGGGTGCTTCTGTGACTTGTTCACTGTTTGTTTGGTGTGCAAGCCATGTTTCACTTCACTATGTTAGTCCTCCGGTATTTGCACATACATCCCCTTTATGTGTTTGTTTGCTGGACATGTACATGGGTCACCTATGCTCACATCCTTGTACAGTGCCAGCTGTGTTAGTGACAGCCACATGGCACATCACTGTCTATGTACGCTTGACATCCACACACGCCCTTTGGGATCTTTGTGTTAGAGTGTGCTCATTGATTGCTTTTTGTTATTGGCTATGGTCATGTGTTTGACGTGTGCTGTATGCATGTTTTTTCCGCACATGTTTTGTTTTTAACATCTCTAATGGCCTCACTCGGCCATGAGGTACCAACAGGTTCCTCAGCTCTACACACACCCTTTACTGTCTTCACTGTAGAAAAGGGTGCATCCTGTGTGTTGCCTAGCCATGACATTTGTTGTGTAATAACGACCTCACACTTTAGGGTCTTTACATCCTGTTGCATGTGGCCCTTTCTTTTTGATGAGATTCAGGTGTTTGGTGTGCTACACCTTATTGCATGTTGAGCTGTCTCCTGTTCTTCTCCTGATTATTCACCTGATCCAGGGAACATCCTCTGATGGCGTTGTGTTTAATTATATCCCTGTTTTGCATGCTGTATTCAGTGCAGGACATTTCATTGTGTTTGTGCAGGTGTTGTTGTTGCAAGATACAGAGTGCAAATTCTTTCTGTACATGGTGTATCTGCATGTGCATTTACTACAGATTAGTTGTTTTTGTGTTTGTTTGTCATGGCAGCCAGCAGGCGTTTTGTGTACTGGCATGCGTTATTTTGGTTATGTAGACTTTGTTGTGCCTCACATGGGCGGTGTGTGTTACCATTTTAGGCGTCTACATTTGTAGTACTGGTCGTTTGTGTGGTTCCTGTCTGCAGTGTTGTATGTTATTGCTTGTCCTGCATATGTGCTTTTCATTAGTGTGATAGTCATATGTGTGTACATCAGTGGCATGCCCACATTGTACCATTAACTGAGTTGTGCGACATCCTTCCATCCATCCTTTCTCTGCCAGCTATGTGCCATCCTACCCTGATGTGCATGCTGCTAAACCACGTCATCGACTAACACACATTCGTGCATTGCATCTCAACCTGCTTGCCTCTCCTGTGTGTGCTCTGCCTAGCACTTGTACTCCACCGTCATCCTGATATTTCACATATTCTTCCATTTCAGACTCCCCTACTACACACATCTGCACATCCTCTGTCTCACACTGTCAGTGTAGCAGGGTACATTACCATCAATCTGTGCATGGATATAGCTGCCCATGATATGTTTTTCACATTTTATGGGTGTCACATGGCCTGCAGCTGCTTTCGGCAGCCCATCAACTTATGTAGGTCCTTCATTTAATTTGATATTGTCTGTCTTCTCTGCTCTGTGCAGTGTTTGTGTTATGTGTGTGTTTAGCACATTCCTCTATTTGCATTCAGCTTGGGGGATAATACTGTTATTGGCTCAGCTTTCTGCTTTTACCTATACGTCCTTATGGCATCTTCTGGCACACCTTTGATTGACACAGCTTATGATGTACCTACGATAGTGGCCTGGGAGTGGACAGCCTTTCAACATGGCCTATGGACATAGATTACAGTTCACCTTTGCTGACAGGGTATGTTTGTGATGTTACATCTGCTGCACCATAAAAGGTGCAATAATATATGGCACAAGGGTGTAATTGTCTCACTATGCCAGGAGTGGTTGCTGTACACTTGATCACAGAGTGGGAACATACCTCACCCACCCTTATTAATTAACTGGAGCAGACCATGACCCCTGCAACATCATTGCTGTATTCACCAGTTTTCTACATACATGACATAGGCGTGTGTGTTTTTTCATCAGACCTTGGCTGTCATGGAGCTGTGTTACTCTGTGGATTTCCATCTCCAGAGGTAATGGGGCAGTTTAATGGATGATATTGACTTTGATTCTGTGTTGATATGCGTCACTTGGGACTGTCTGCAGCCCCTCCTTGGTGTGTAACTAATGACTGACCCAGGTCTGCCATTGCTGATCTCGGAGCAAAGGGCTGCAGACAGGCCCAGGCTGAGGATTGCAATATGAGATTAACTCTGACACCCTGTGGATATCAGACACCAGGGGCTGTCTGCAGTCCCTCACTGATAAATCACATATGCACGAACTGTGTCAGCACAACTACTTATGTTTTCCATACGTTACAATGCACAGTGCTAACAGCAGAAAGAGTGCTGTGACCTTTTCCCCGCCTCATAGGGCACCCTATGTGGCGCCCCCTCGGCCACTATTTCACCAACATTGTTGGGTGGCGTGGTGGACACTGCATTTGGAGATGTGTCCTGTGGGGTGACTTCAAGGGCACGTTATGTTACAGTGCTCTGAGAGTACATTTGCTGGAAACCACTTATTCCACAGATATGCGATAACACCCTAATGGGGCTATCTTACCCCTTACAGGTGCTGTCTCCGCCAGACATGTTCATTTGCCATTGTGTGGGATTGCACCCCTGATCCCTGCACCATTGTACACTGATTGTGTTTGGGTGCTTGCAAATCAGCACAACACCATTTACCTCTCCCAAATTATTATTCCTCATAAAACATTGCCACACACCCTTCTGACCAGCACCACAGCCCCCTATGCCTCAGCCAGCTGTCTTTAGTGTGCACTGCGGGTGTTCACAGCCTTGCTCCTTACACCATTGGTCAGTGTTCTGACCATCATGCTGTTGCTCGGTTCCTCTGCTTTCCCATCATTGCGCGACTTATGCCTCCCAGTCATCAGAGGCCTCCAATACCATTAGTGCGCCGCTTTACGTACAGCAGCGCACGCACCTCTGGCGGCCATAATTTCTGTGACTCCAATAGAAAACAAACACCGACAACTGCCTTCAGTGTACACGGGGGGGGGGGGATTGAACCCCTGCTCCCAGCACCATTGGTCAGTGTTTTAACCAATGTGCTGTGGCTCCGTTCCTGTGCTTGTGCCTATCGGCGCACCGCTTTGTGCCTATCAGCGCGACGCCTTCTGCCGCCCAAGATGACCGGTGCGCCGCCTTCTGCCGCACAAGAGGACCTGTGCGCCGCCTTAGGCCTCCCAAAAAGAACTGTGCGCTTCCTTATGCCGCTGAAAGAGAACTGTGCACCGCCTTATGCCGTTCAAAATTTATTTGCCTCCTAAAATAATTTTAATCATTACAGTTGCTGTCTCAGCTGGCCTTTGTCGTTGTGCACAATGGGGGATTGAACCCATGGCCCCTGCACTATTGGTCAGTGTCTTCACCGTTGTACTACGGCTCGGGTGTTTTCTATACCCGGCAGCGCGCCACTTTGCCTTTTGGCGCGCTAATGTCGACCCCGCACATTACCGTGACGCGCACACGTCCGGTTGCTTACTCCCGGTTTTTTTCTTTTGGCAGCCTGATCCGCCCACTCCTTATATGGCACAGGTACACTACCGCGGCCCCGCACGATAAGAATGTTTAGTAAACATGCCCTTCAGTGTTGCTATCCAGATAAAAATTTGCATAACTTAGGAAATCTACATGGGTCTTTTACCGTCCTATCTGGATAGCAGCTGAATATCGCTACTGTCTGAACAATGCCAGCACTAACCACTAAATCTGGATATTCAGTGTTGGCCAGTGTCTGGATACTGGTGCTGAAAATCCAGATTATATATATATATTTTTTTTTAATTTATGAAATTTCCAAATTGACAAATGAGTACACTTGCAAAAAGTAAACAAGGCAGAAATAAGCAATTTAAGCAAGGGAATTATCCTTTAATTAACTAAAACAAAGAAAAAACTGAATTTTAGCTCATTAGATCACAAAACAGAAAGGTGAATAAATTTGAAGGAAAACTTTTAAAGAAAAGAAAAATCAGGCATTAAGCACAATCAAGCCTCCTCTATCTTTCATCTGAAAATGGAACATCAAGTGGCTTGAGAGTAGATGTTCCAGAGATAAAACTCTTCACCTCCAAAAAGATTTCAACTGTTCCAGGACAAAAAAAACACATATATACCCCCGCCCCCCCCCCCCCCCCCGTATATGAGATGACACACCTGCAATGGTAGTGTATGCAGAACATTGCACCAAGGGCAACAACTGACTGTCTCATTGCTAGAAATAATCTTCTCCACTCTTGAGTAGAGTATGCCACATCCGGGAAAATCCAAAATGACTGTCCAAGGAATGGTACTTTCAGTTTTTTGAAATATAGCCGCAACACATTGCTCATATCTTGCTCAAAAATGAAATTCACCAACAATGTTCCACGATCTTGTACTTTCACCACAGTCGTTTCTAGAAATGCTGAGATGTCCAAATTTGAATTCCCTTCTCTACATCACCGATTTTTCCCCCAGAGCAGGAAATATACTTTATTTACAGGAGTTAATGAGGCTTCAGGAATAAGTTAAACTTCCATTTTATATGCCTAAAAACATCCCCTGGGGACATATTAAACACCTTAGGAAAATTCAAAAGTCCTATGTTCAATCTATGTGTAGTATATGGCTCTCAAAATTATCCATCTTACATTGCAATAGTCCATTATTCTTAACTAGAGCAGATAACACTTTCTTGTTCTCCATAATTTGATTTTCCAATACTCCAAGTTTCTCATTATACTCTCTTAAATGCCTCAAGACCAATTCTGAGATGTGCGTCCCTGGGACATCAGAACGGCCCAGGGATGCACCCGATTCTGCTCCTGCAGGGCTTAGATTGCCCCATGGGAGAATAATTGCAGCATAAGGCCAGGACATCCAGGTCATGCCCCAATTCAAGCACCCCAGTGGCCCGACACTTATGTAGGAGCCATAATCCCTGGCAGACTTCAAAACGTTTCTTTCCCCACAGCCCGACCCCCGATTGGGCCTACCGTGGCCAGGGTTGGGCCGTGGGGAAACCACTGAACTCCCTCACCTCACTTTCCATACCCAGTGTCCTCCTTTTGTGCCATCTAGGGGGACTTATTCCACTTCTGAGGTAGAATAAGTCCCCCATGCAAATGGCTGACGCCGGACAAACAGGGCTGACCTTGGAATCAGCCCTGTACGTCCAGGGTCAGGTTCCCATCCACCCTGCCCTCACCCCTCCTCTAGCCCACTCCCTTCTGCCCACAAACAGAGCTTCCCGTACATCATGCCTGTACATGCTGGGAGTTCTGTCATCCAGTCTGGCATCCTGGCATTTAGCAGAGGTGGATGTCCAAACCAGACGTCCATCCCTGTTAAATACAAACCAGAATCTACCCCATCAATAATGTGTTAATGTCAGTTGAATATTGTGTGATCTTTATAGAACTAGCCAGATAGATTGCAAAGAAATAGCTGCAGGAGCCAGTACCAAAGGAGAGGAGCCAACAACAGTCCCAACATCAGAAGACCCTTGGACCAAACCATTTCCTACCAGTGTTTTCTTACTCGAAGCAGAATCATCCATCAAACCAAGCTCACCAGCCGAGGCTTTCATGTGGGAGAAAAGATCTTCTGATCCACACTGATACCGCTCTTCATTGCCCAATCATTCTGCTGGGCTGCAAACATCAAGCAACACCACTCCCCAGCTTCCCTGAGCTTTCTGCCTAACCAGGCACAATTTTGGAGCCCTCTGGCACAGCTGACTTGCCTCCAAGTGAACTTGACACTCCACCTAAGGGGACTGCAGCAAAGGTCTCATGTGCTAGGGCATTTTTCTGGGGTTTGAGCAACAGGAGCCCATCAATTTGCTGCTGTTGAGGGGGAGTAGGGGTATCAGCCTTCAAAGACTTGGCTGACTCCTTTCGCTTCTTTTTCACAGGCATAGGTAAAACATCTATAGAAAAAGTTCCAAAGGAAGGTCTGACAAGCTACCAGCAGAATGCTGCCATCTTCATATCTAGATTATATTTAACCGTGATGTCTACCATTTTAAAAAATGGAATATTACAACTGTGTGAGGTCTCTTCATTGGAAAAATTCAAGGAGTCTGTTAATACCTAGGCTCTGATAGAGAATTCCTTCCTCCCATCAGAGAATCTCAGTGGGTATCAAGTGAGTCCTCTTGTTATACATCTGATCCAGGAGGCAGTTACACATGTAACTCTTGTTCCACCTCTGGCTAAGACACAAGGGCACCACTGGAAGCTTAGGGGCCATCATGCATCCCATGAGGCTCCAGGTTCCTCAGATAGTGAAGAAGAAGCTAGTTTTCCAAGGCCTTTAAAATTACCTTTGAAAATATTCATGTAGAAGTCAAAAATCCAAAGAAACAGTCACTAGATTACAGATCCTCCATCGTTATCAGAGAGAGTATGCATAGATTTTGCCTTTGTAAATTTCCCCAGGAAATGTACTTGTACACATTTATACCTACTATTTAGTAAATACAAATTCTGCAGCTTTTTTATGCAAACATGCATGCTTTTGTAAAGTATACATGTAAGTGCTGACTCCTCCCCAGCTCTTCCTTCAGGAATACTTCCAACCAAGTCAGATATATGCTGTATTTGCTTCTCTATGCACAAGTACTCTTAGGAAATTTTATAAATGTATATTTCTTTTCAAAAATCAGTCTTACCTGCAGAAATGCCTTTTAAAATTCGTGACTAAAAGGAAGAGATGGTACCTTCTCTGACCTGGCATCCTGGGCAGTCCCCCCCTACTTGCCCATTCCTTGCAGTAAGCTTGGTGATCTACTCGGATACTATAGGCCCAACATTCAAAAGGACTTAACTGGTTATCAGACTTTGCTGACTGGCTAAGTCCTGTTGAGCCTAATATTTACCATCTGATTATGGAAAAAGATAATCAGTAACACATAATCTTGGTGAGATTTTACATAATTTAGGATATACCCTGGATGCAGCTAAGTTAATCATGCTCTTGATGCAGCACACTGTGAAATGCAGGCCATGTCAAGTGTGCCACATAGGGAATGCAAAAGCATGAAGATAATTTATGGTCCTGTTAATCATGGAGAACGTGCTACTAGTAAGAATAACATAGGGGATGAAGTTATCCTTTTCTATAATCAGATGGTAAATGATTTTTTTTTCTTGACCTATGAAGAACAGTCCTAGTAACCTCTTGAGAGTTCCATGAGGGACACTCTATGGTTAAAAGTAAACAGGGTGCATTCTGAGGTTTTTTTCCCCCTTACAGTATATTTAGTTTTTGTCTAAATGATTTGATGCGATTAGGATATTGTTCATTGATGGTATGTTTACAGATTACTGAATTCTACCTTGATTTTATAGCTCTTGAAAGTATGTCGATAATGCCATTGAACAAGGCCAGATTTTAGATTTTGGCACCCATAGGTAAGACCAAATAGCAGATCCCCCAGAGTGGGGTAGAGGGAGTGGAGGTGGTCAGAGATGCCATAGATTGGAGGGCCAGAAGAGGAGGAAAGGAAGGCTGTGGTGCCACAGTTGGAATCCCTTGAAGGAGCACATACATAGGGCCCTAGATAAGCCTGAGTGGGATCCTCTTTTCACTTGCCTATATTTTGTATGCCTAAATCTGGTTCTGACACTGAATATTATCTCTGACTGCCTCAGTACTGTCTGGATAGCACCAGTGTGGTCCGTAGGTAGAGTGAGGGCAGTCCCTAGAATTTATCCAACTAGCTACAATATTCAGGCCACTGACCAGAAAGAAAACCACAAAATGTTAGGCCAGAAAAAAATCTGTTCTAATTTATGCAGTTTTCTATCTGGATATTCAGCGATGGCTACTGTCCAGATACTAGGGCTGAGTAAATACAACAACAGCCTTTGAAAAAACACAGACTTCAGAGTTTAACTATCCCCTCATATGTGCCTGAAAGTCAAATTGTTTTATTTGGGCTAAAAAGTATAAATACACACTTCCAGTTACACACTGTATTGAAAGTTTTCCTCTTACTGCACTTATTTTCCAGGCAGTGAAAACAACCTTTATTTATTTACACATTATTTGTCAGTATCTATCCCTTATAGACTTTGTTGTATCAGAGCTTAACTCCCATAATATTGTATATATGGCCCCATCCCAGCCTTCAATTAGAAATCACAGTTGCTTCAAAGAATTATATAGAAGCCAGGTTCATGGTGGGACTAAAGGCAAAGAGACCATTCATCCCCACTACTGAAGAGTTTCCATTGATTTACAGAGTGAAGTTGCAATTAATAATGATAGAGTTTAAGAGGAGGAATGGCTGTGGGCTAACTTATTTGTTGAACAAGTGGTTGCCATATGTTTCAGGATATACACGTGTGTGGAAAACTTTGCATGAGGATTTATTATGTATGTCAATTAAGAAAGAGATTAATCTGCAAAAATAAGAAATGGAACCTTTTTATGCATGGCTCCAACATTATGGAGAGGTCTCCTGAGTGAAATAAGAGGTCAGAAAGACCACTCTAATTTTAATAAACAAGTTAAATTTGGGCTGTTTGGTCAAGCATTTATCACCATAAGCTGAGCTGGCAGGGAGTTGATAGTTTGTTCTGGATGAGACTGGAAGAAAGAGTCATGAGAAATAGGATCTCAGGTTTGATGAATCTTAGATTTGGGGTTTTAAATGTTTGTTTAGGTAATATTTTGTTAATAACATAGAATTTTATTGTATTGCACATATATGTTAATCCATATTTTATAAGCTATAAATCTTTTGGACTATTTCAGCAGAAGATTGATAAATAGAAAACAAAATAAATACACAATATAGGGCCAATTTTAAAATAAACACATCAGGGTCTTTTACTAAAGGGTGCTGTCAGCACGTGTTCTGGAATGTGTTGAATGTGCAGTGGCGTTGAGAGATCGCGTGGGGCCTTGACAGGGCAGGCTGATTTCTGTGCTAACTGTAAATCATATGCCGGGGTGGTAAGGGGGCGGATTAGGGGCAGAGAGTAGAAGTGATGAAGTTATCACGGGGTAAACGCCGTTCTCTGTGACCCTTACAATTACTGTGGGCTCACCTAATGCCACTTCAAAAGCAGGGTGTGTACAGCATTTTCCGAGCAGGTAACATGGAGCTATGTTAATGGCATGCGCTAGGAGACAGAGCTCCATGTTAACTGTTCGGAAAATTCTGTCCACACCCCCAACAGTTAATGCAGTGTTGTTACATATAAGGCACCATGATTTTGGAGCTTTTGGTTCATTAGATGCAACACCTTAGTGCCCGTTAATAAAAGACCCCCATGGTTTGCTATCTTACCATAACATTCTTTGCATAGGACAAAAAGTACACTTCAAAAAGATTCCCACACAAAGGAGCATGATTACAAAATGGTGCTAAGGGCACAGCATTTGTGAGTGGTAAATGACATCTTTAAGGGTTCCAGTGTGTGTTAAAGGACGGGATGGGGAGTAACCGTTCTGGCGTTAAGGATGCCAGCAGCCAGTTAACAGGCGGTAAATTGATATCGGGTGCATATTAATGCCCGCTAAGGCCGATTGCCATGAGGGAGCCTTTCTGCAAGTCACATTTGAGCTGCTGGATATAAGCAAAGGTAATAGCTGATGAATGTATCACATCCATATGTCCCTGACAGTGAGTGAGAGGAGAATGTGGAAGGCAGTCAGACAGCAGCAGTAAGAAGTGCACATGCAATCCTCGGTGATGACCGTGGGTGGCATAGGAGTGAGTTGAAGTTGCCATGGAATGGTCACCATGACCACAATGTAGGTATTAATGCCTGCTAAGGCCATCTGCCATGAGGGGACCTTTCTGCAAGAAACATTTGAGCTTCTGGATGGGAGTAAAGGTAATAGCTGATGAATATGTCACATCCTTATGTCTCTGATCTGTGAGACAGTGAGTGGGAGGAGAATGTGGGAGGCAGGTAGACAATAGCAGTAAAGGGGAATGCACATATGATCCATGATGATGACCATAGGTGGCATAGGAGTGGGTTGAAGTGTGCCATGGAATAGCCACCATGGCCACGATGTAGGCATAGAACAAATGTCAGGGCAGCAGTGGTGACCTGCACATCAGCCTCAGGTGAGGTGGGAGTGATATGCCCCAATGAGTAAAATGCCACAATGTTGGCCAGGGTAGAGCAGCTAGCAGAAGAATACATGACTGAACATGATGGATATATGCTGATGGATGGGCCGAAAGATGGATGTGAGTAGATGGCAGTGCTGTTTGGCCTTGCTGCCCTAATGTGACCTCACAAATGCAGGTAACCTCAGTTGTAGTGTGCATGAAATTTAGTTGCCGGGCCACAGGGAAGGACTAGTACCATCTGTTTAGGTTTCACAGCTTCTTCAGCAGTTCTAACCCCATACAATTCTCCTGACACATATGCAAAAACTACTGTACAAGTAAGGAGGCTATGATCCAAGAACAGAAAAGTCATGCATCTGTACAAGTTGCATGCAAACGCAAAGTGCTCTTGGACAGATAAGAGCTATACACATACTGTCTGGTGGAACAAGGTCACTCACATGATGTTACACACCTGACATCCCCTCATGTCTCTGAAATGATGTGTCTCTAATATTGCCCATATGGAGCAAGTAAGAATGTGAGATGATCTGTGCAGGTGGGCATCTAGGAAGTGTGACGTGCCTGCATATATGTGATGGAGCAAATGATGTTCATTCACAGATATTATGGCAGTTTCCAATCATGTACAACTCATGTGTCATGCATCTACAGGGTCAAGTGGAATGACTCTTTGTAACGTGCTGCAGCAGAGGCAATAAAGTAAAGCTGTCGGATGGCTATGATTGCGATGTGCATGTTTGCAGAACCAATGTGCAGAACAAATAAAAATGAATAATACTAACAACAATGTGTGCCCTCAAGTGAATACTGATTGCTGGAGACCCCGCAGTTCCTTGGTTCTCTTGGTAGTATAATCAGAATATATTGGCAGACTGTACATCAGAGGTAATAGAGGATGAAGTGACTTTCCCAAGGCCACAAGGGGGATTTGAACTCTGGTCTGTTTCTTACTGAACCAATGTTTAACTATTCAACTACAGCTCCACATACTTCTCTATAGTATTCTCTAGAATATACCAGTTTACAGGCTCCTGCCTGCAATGGCCTAAAACCTTGATATCATACAACCTGGCAGGCACATTCTAAGAAGTTTGTAAACCACACCTAGGGTGTACCTGCAGCAATACACATGCAGTACGAACCACACTGGCACTCAGTGCTGCAGCTGCAAAACAGACACACAGCAGCAGTAGTAATCTCCTGTGCAAAGACCGAGCCACCTATTAAGGCAAAATACCTTTCCCTCCAGAGTACTGTACATCCAAAGCCAAAAGGCATTCACACACAGAGGTCCGCTGGGCTGCAGTCTTGCAGTAAGCTCTGCGGCAGCACATATGCAGGGCATGCATTCCCTTGTGACTTGCTGTATACTATAAGATAGGTACATTTGCACATATACCAAATTCAAACCTCAGTCATGGCCCATGAGGTCCATCCCAGACCATCCTGCCCTCTCTGGGGAACCATGTGCACTTGCCCCCTCATTGAACAAGACATGCAGATACTGGGCAATGTTCCAGTGAACTGAGTGGCCACTATGGCTGCAATGTGGGCTAAATGTGTCGGTATTGGTTAGCCCTTTTATTTCCCAGGATGTACCTCACCATCTGAGCACCTATATGCTACTTATTACCCAATGTAGAATGCAACAATCCATCACATCAACCATGGAATGTGCACTAACGATGTGTACTTCATGTATATAACAGCAGCCATATGTGCAAATGACTTTTCCACCATCCAACCTGAATGAGAGGAAGGGGACACATCACCTGGTCCCAAGACCAAGCACTGCAATAGGTGGTCTCTCCAGGTTCTGGAGCAGATCCATTCTACTTCCAGAATACTGCAGGTGTTGAGTGATGTATGTCCTGCTAAAC
Organism: Ichthyophis bannanicus; assembly: GCA_033557465.1. Classification (NCBI taxonomy): domain Eukaryota; kingdom Metazoa; phylum Chordata; class Amphibia; order Gymnophiona; family Ichthyophiidae; genus Ichthyophis; species Ichthyophis bannanicus. The sequence continues at coordinate 180,760,577 of CM066034.1, forward strand.
GCTTTGAACCCTGTGCAACTGCAACAGGTTGGAGTAGCATGCCACTTCTGCCCTGTACTAGCTGGCTAGGGACTTTCATGTAGCAGCATATGTTATGCTGTAGGGCTCGGACGGCTGTTTCCAAGGAACCTGATTGCAGTGAGTGGTACCTAGGCAAGAAGGGAGGTTCTGACACTAATCAGCGCAGCCTGCCAAAACCATAGCCACCTGCGGTGTACAGGCAGTGCTGGAGAGCAGCCCTCCCCTCTTTCAGAGAAATTAATTCAGCTGGATCCATCACAGTCAGCCTGCAGATGTTGTGCAATACAGGACTATGTCAGCCACCCGCACCCCATCTGTGCCAGGTTGGCCAGTTACCACCTACTGCAGATACACATAGACATGATGAGGAACTTGGCTCTGAACAAACAGCATGCACAGCCAGCAGCCTGGCCGGTGACTGTAGTGCCATAAAGAAACAGTATTCTTGGCATTGCAGCTTATGCCTACATAGCACTATATGGATATATAGCTGTGACATGGGTAAATTGAAAGGCAATGTCAGGAAATACGTTTTCACTGAAAGGGTGGCGGATGCTTGAAATACCCTCCCGTTGGAAGTGGTGGGGGCAAATACAGTGACAGAATTCAAAATGGCATGGGACAGACACAGTGGATCCCTTTACAGCAACAGGATAAAATCAAAATAAACTTAACTATCTAATTTCTCAACAAACAGTGGTGTCTTACACGGAGTGGTGGGTTTACCCCTAAACCAAGACATGGGGAGGAATGACCTGCACTGAGTGGTAGGTGCACCTACTCTTGCCATCTTACTGGGCAGACTAGATGGACCATATTGGTCTTTATCTACTGTTGTTTACTATGTTACTATGTTACTATGGTCACAGTGAGGGTGGCCTCTCAGCATGAACAGCTGGGTGAAGTCAGGCAATGCTTGCGACAGACCCATGTTTTGATGGCTCAGCCATTTACCTAACCTCTGACTCATGTACATCCACTCCAACCTGCTCTTTTGTGGACAATACCCAGAACTCCCTGCTCCTTATTTGTGTACTTTTTCTGTTTGAACATAGGGACAGCTAATACAAAGGCAAGAACATTGAAAACTGGTCCAGAGACAGGCTGTGTGTGCATGTTGGCCCACAGTGGCCTACATACATCTGTCACATACCAGATCCTCTTACACAGCTTATGGCAGTGACCATTGAACATAGTGGCATGCTCATACTCCCATATTATGTCAGGTCCCTGGCCATGGACACTGAAAAAATGGCCAGTGCAGCACATGTGCTCTCCCACGCTTCGTATGCAGTTCCACCCCCCAACAAGAGCATGTGGAAGCATGGCAGGATGGTCATGGGGTTAGATGTTGGTATAGTTGCTGGTTATACATATACTGCCATCCACAGCCTCTTTGTACTCTAACAATATCCTTATGGTTGTCCCACTCAGCATCCGTGGAGAGTAGGCGAGGCTGTCATGCAGAGCCTCTGATGTGAAGCATGCAGAGACTGGGTAGGCCCACAGAGCTGCTATGTGTCTAAATGCAGCCTCTAGCTGGCAATGCCATCTACCAGGGGCACATTCAAGACAGGTATGGGACTGTTCCTCCTTACCTCCACCCCATTATTTACCTCCAGGTACTGCCTTCCCACAAGATGTCAGGTGATGCAGAGACCAACATGACATCCTGTAGCACATTGCTGCCGCTGGAATTGTGCATGCACCATGCAGAGGTCAGTGTCCCAATGTCACAGTCAGGCAAAGCAATGCATGTTGTCTCTGTAAACATACAATTTTTAGCTGGGCATTTTACACAGGTAAACGGTTACCCATATAAATTTTTGAAAATTGTAGTGTATAGTTGACATACAAAGCAGTGACAGTGATTCATGTGGGTAAAAAAGCATGTTAGTCTATGAATCTACTTTCTGAAAATAAGCCACACCCAATGAGAGTAACTGTATAGCAAGTCAGAGGTGGCGAGAACATTTATTCATTGAGGCTATTGAAGACTGCTGTTCCTCAAAGTTCTGCTTTGTCAGCCATTTTATTAAATGTGTGCTTGCTAGGAGGTGTGCATTTGTGAGCTTGCGTTTGGCTCATTTGGATACCGAAAGTATTTTTGGACATGAATTAACATGCATACAATTGATTCGAAGATTTAAAAAAACAGAGTGCATATAATGCACACGTTTAAAAGAATATGTAAAATAACATAAAAGAATCAGCACACATGAGAGAACACATGAAAATCAGGAAAGAAAATGGGAAAATATAAATATCAGTCACATTCTTTTTGGTCATACACATTTTCACTATTTGCTTCTATTACATGCACCATTGCATAAACAGTTTCATTTAGAAATTATGAAGATAATATCATGATTTTTGTTACCAAAAATGTATGCATGGCTGATCAAATGGTGATTCTTAATGACTGTATAAAGGATTGACCTAACATTTAAACGCCACAGTTGGCATTTTTTAAAATGCCAGCCATGGAGTTTAAACATAATTCATATATTCACTGCTGTAATCAGGATTGTGAGCACCGCTGAATATACGTAAAGCTTGCTAAGCACCGTGGCTATCCAGAGAGTGATGACATTCCGTTTGCTATCGGAGAGCTATGGGGGTCATTCAGTGGCACAAATAGCGGATATGGATGTCCGGATTGGATGTCCATCCCCGCTATTCGCTCCCCTGCTGCCCCGGCTAATGCCTTCCCGAACGCTCATTTGAACAGGGAGGCTTAGACAGGGGCAGGAGGGGGCGGTACTGAGGTGGAGCATGGGCACGCCATGATCCCGGACATATAGGACCGATTCTGAGGTCAGCCCTGTACATCCGGGACCATGAATATGGATGGGGGACTTATTCTACCGCAGAAGTGGAATAAGTCCCCTGGACATCGGGGGATCATGCCGCTGGGCCGTGAAAAAAGATATGGGAGTGCAAGAAGATCCCCACAGCCAGACCCTGGCCATGAGAGGCCGGAACGAGGGTCTGGCTGCAGGAAAAGAAGGGTCAGTGGCAGCCGGCATTTGCGGCTCCTCAATGGAACAGTGGTGCCATGGCGACGAGACGTCATGGCACTATGGCTCCAATCAGGAGCCTGACTGAGGTAGCCGGGGATCTGCTTGCATGCAGGCTGACCAGAATCAGGGCAAGGCCTGCACGTTTGGGCTACAGAGCCAATTCTGATCCTGTGGGCATGTCTAGCCCCTCCGGGATCAGAATCGGGTATAACTCCGGGGGTCCTGCTTCTGGTCGGCAGCACAGGGGGATGGACAGCCAATTCAGAATGTGCCTCTATGTGAATAAATTTAGGATGGCATGTCACCTCACCTATATTTATCCAGACAGTTATCCAGATAGCAGACTGAATATTATTGCTATCTGGATAATTTTTGGGGAATGCCCATGCTCTGTCTATGTCATTATACAGCATATATAGTGCCACTGAAAAACCATATATAGTGCTTGCTCAAGAAAATATCCAGATAACAGCTGCCATTATCTTGATATTAACCCAGAAGTCTCCAGTTAGATGGCCATGAATTAGTTGTCATTAAACTTGCAAAAAAGCGAAGCACTAGAAGTCATTTCTTCCACTTTTCTAATGACATTTGATAATGTAATAGTCAATGATTGTATGATTTGCATATGTCATGAAATGTAATACCTAGGAGTTATCCTAGACTCACAGTCAACTGAGGTCCTAAGATTAGGGACATGATTTGAAGCTATTTCTTCAAGCCTGTTATGCTATGACTTTTGCATAGTGTTACAATCATTATGCATGCCAGCTATTGACTGCTGTAGTGCTGCTTATTTTGGTTTCTTGACATCTTCTATTCAGGCTCTTAAATCGGTGCAGGATTCCACAGTACAAACGCATACCGGTGCAAGCATTTTAAAGCAAACCAGACCAGCTTTTTGTGTGTTTCACTCACATTCAGTTGCTGCTGTTATTGTCGAAAGCATATTTCAGTATTAAACCTATGTGTATGCAACCAAGTCATCCTTTTGCTTCTGCTTGGTTGCTTTGATGTTCACAGTAATGCAGAAAACCTTCACACAAGCATATGCCAATCAGGTTTGAAGGTGCTGTTCAACCAGTTTTCCACTTAGACTATTGTGATAGGCAGTCTGCAAATCATTTTAAATAAGTAAATAAAAAAATAATAAGGTGCCTAAGCAGTCAAGGCACATAGGTGCGTATGTTACACTTGTTTTATAAACGTAACAAATAATCCTTTTTGCCTTTATAAAACTGCCCTAGGGAAAACAGGCATGCACATTTGTACCTTCCCCTAGGCAGGTGTAACTGTGTGTGCACATGAGCTTGTAATAACATTTTTTAAATTTATTTATTTACATACATTTGATAAACTACTTCCCGTAAATAAAACATCCAGATACTGCACAAAATTAAAAACACAATTACATCAATACCATAGATGAATACAAATGGTGAACATTTACATATTTTATAAAATACTCTTCACAACTTTCAAAATAAGGATCAAGAATTTAGGGCCTGATATTCAGCAGCAGTGGCTAGCCCTTGTAAAGCTGCTAACCATTGCAGCTGACCCTAAGACCTGGATATTCAATGCGGGGGCCATTTCCAGCCACCGACATTGAATATCTGAGTCAGCCGAATAGCGTTGAAGCTAACGGGAAGTAGAAAAATTCAGCCGCTACCCGGTTAACTTCAGCAGCAAAGGTTAGGACAACCTTTACAGTGCTCAACTTTCACCTCCAAGGGATAACTGGGCAGTGACTGACTATCGCTGCTGTCCAGTTATCCCCAGCTGCTGCCCCCACTCCCCCCTCCTGGAATGCCCAAATGCTAGCCGGCTGACCCCGCAAATATTTAGCGACACTAACCGCATTAGTGACGCGCAATATCCCAGTCAGCACAACTAACACAGTTATCCTTTTAAATATCTGGCTCGTAATCTTTATCCTGGTCACAATTAGCAACCAGTTGAATTTCCACAGTAGAGAACTGGCCGACTACTACTACTAAACATTTGTACAGTGCTACAAGGTGTACGCAGCACTGTTCATATAGATGTCACAGTCCCTGCTCATCAGAGCTTACAAAAAAACCATAGCAAAACTGCAGACTAGAGTATGGTAAGATACACATAAGTAGTGGACAAGAAATGAGAAGCATCAGGATCCAAAAGCAGCTTCAAAGAGGTGGGTTTTTAGCCTGGATTTGAATAGGGCTAGAGAAGGAGCCCGACGGTGCACAAACTCAGGTATATGGAGCATATGGAACAGCAAGATGGAATGAACGAGGTGTGGAGTTGGCAGTGGCAGAGAAGGATACAGATAAAAGGGATCTGCCAGAGGAGCGGAGTTCCCAAGAAAGGGGGTTTAGTGAAATAAGAGAGGAAAGGTACATAAGAACATAATAAATTCCATACTGGGTCAGGCCAAAGTCCATCAAGTCCAGTATCCAGGGGCCAATCCACGTCAGAATGAACACACAACTCCCACAAGACGCCTAATATACATAAACTCCTCAACTCAAATCACCCCAACACCACCCAACTTCCCACTCACACATCCACTACGCTGTGCCCTAATAAACTCTCAATCCATCCAGAACAAAACCCAAATCATCACGGACCTCCTGGAATCCAATAATCTAGACATACTCTGCATAACCGAAACAGCAACAGATAACGTACTACTGAACAAAGTCACACCAAATAGATACAGTATATACCAATACCCCAGGACCCAACAAAGAGGAGGCAGAGTGATGATCATAGCCAAGAAAAACATCAACTTCCATTTCAAAGCAAGCAACACCACCAACAAATCTGACTCCATCACCATCTCCAACAAAATGACCAAACATGCCTCATATACAGGATACCGACCTCCAACACCAACAATCTATCTTTATATAGTAGTAGCAGCAACAAAAACTGGAAAGGAACTACTAGTTCTAGGAGACTTCTACCTCCCATCGCTATACCAAAACCAAGCACAGTCATTCCTCCAAGCAATGATGGCAATGGACCTGACACAACTAGTAAACACTCCTACACACACAAAAGGAAACACACCAGACTTAATCTTCTTCATAACCATAACCCCAAGCCAAACACCCCACACGCTATACAGGCATACCCAGTCCCAAGGTCAGACCACAAACCTCATTAAGGTCTCATTCCCACAAGGCCCGATGAGAACAAATCCCAAACAGCAGCCATCAACCAGAAGGATTAAACCATTCGATAAGGACAATTTCATCCGAAAACCCTTGGACAACTACTTATAGACTCCACTGATCCAAAGATACTCATTGAAAGCTAGAACAATGCTATCAGAAATGCAGCAACTGCCTCCAACACCCCCAAGACCGACATGGCTGCAAATCCACACATGAAGCAACCCAAGGCCGACTGGGATACTCCAACCCTCTGAAATCCGAAAAGGCAACTCCGCAAACATGGAAGAAAATGGTGAAAAACGAAACAAGAAAAAGACAACACATAATATCTACAGTTGATGAAGGAATACCATACCAAAACAGACAAAGTAAAATGAGAACACCACACTAAACTACTAAATTCCGCAATCAACCAACGAAGAGTTATTTTCTCCATTGTGAAACAACTGACAAAAACATCATCCAACGATAACCAAGAAGTCAAGGTCACCCACCAACAGCTCACCCAACATTGCAAACAGCTACAGCCACAACCAAATATCAACACCTTGCCCTCTATCGGTTACAACCACACAGACACCTGGAGTTCCTTCAACCAAATTATTGAAAGACAAATAGAAAACACAATAACGGCTCTAAACACAACAACCTTCTCTCTGGATCCCTGCCCTACATCAAAAGAACTCAGCGAAGTAATCACCAAATTCACACAAGCGATACTTCAACAAGGCACCATGCCTACAAGTCTAAAAACTTCCTCCATACGCCCAATGCTGAAAAAAAACAACCCTGGACACCTCAGACCCAGCTTCATATAGACTCATTGCAAGCCTGCTCTTTGCTGCAAAAGTCAATGAGAAACCTCTGCAGCACCAACTTCAAGACCACATTGACAGACACACTCCTAGACCCCCAGCAACATGGCTTTCAACAAGAGCACAGAATGGAAACAACATTAATCACCTTAATAAACTCACTAACACAAGGAATGCAACAAGCCAATCAAGGTTTCCTCTTAATCTTCCTGGACATTTCATCAGACTTTGACACTGTAAACCACCAAATACTGTTACAATGCCTCCACACAATTGAATTCAGGGAACTGTCCACAAATGGCTCACATCCTACCTTACTGATAGATATCAAAAGATAAGGATTAGAAACAACTCCTCTACCCCATACAAGCAAACCCAAGGAGCCCCACCAGGATTCACCCTTTCTGCTATGCTATTCTACTTCTACCTACAGCTATTTTGTACAATTATAAGAACCCACAACTTAAATCTCCATGTCTACGCCGATGACATTATGATATATAGACCAATTGACACAGATCAACCCACGCAAGCAGCCCAAACAAGCTAACTGACAACAACCTACAAATAAACTACAACAAGACAGAGGCCCTGTACATAACAAGAAACACTACTTTCATCCAGGGCCATACCGAGCCAGAATTGCACCCTGTGCAACTTGCAAATTGGGTGCGTGCTCTCCTCCACCCCGCCTCCTGTACCTCCATCCAGCCACTTTCTGCTATTACCTTGCTGCTGCCACCCTCTGTTTTCTCCACAATGGCACCAGCAGCAGGGCAAGAGCAGAAAGTGAATGGACAGAGGTGGGGGGGGGGGGAGAGTGCAAGCCTGATGTGCTAGTTGCTGGCACTTTAAGGAGATCTGTCCCTCCCTGCTCTGATGTCATGTAACTGTAAATTACTTTTTGTTTCATGTAAACCGCCTTGACCCGAAGAAAGGCGGTATATAAATACTGATAAATAAATAAAAATAAACAAGTATCTGGCAGGTTCCCAAAAGGCACACAGGTTCCATGATGCTTGTCCCAGGGCAAATAGTGGATTTCCAATGACTTATGGACCTTTCCTCCAGGAACTTTCCAAACATTTTTTAAACCCAACTATACTAACGGCTTTTACTACATCTTCCAGGAACAAATTCCAGAGTAAGTGAGGAGCCACAGAATGAATGCACTTGTAGGTCAGTAGAAGACGTTTGAACTGGATGTGGAAACTGATAGAGAGCCAATGAAGTGACTTGAGACAAGAGGTTACATGAGCATAGTGACACTGGTAGAGGATAAGTCATGCAGTTGAGTTTTGAACATATTGAAGGGGAGAGAGATGATTCAGAAGGAGACCAGCGAGGAGCAGGTTACAATAATCAAGGTGGTGATTAGTGAGTGGATAAGGGCCTTAGTAGTGTGAGTAGAAAGGAAGAGACTAATTTTGCTGATGTTATAGAGAAAGAAATGGCAGGTTTTAGTTATCTGTTGGATGTGCACAGAGAAAGAGAGAGTAGAGTCAAAGTTGCGAGCTGAGGAAACAGGGAGGAGTGTGCATATTGTCATCCACAGAATTAGAAAAGGGAAGAAGTGGGATATGGGTTTGGGGGAAAGATAAGGAGCTCAGTTTTAGCCATGTTCAATTTCAGATGGCTGTGAGACATCCAGGCAGCAATATCAGATAAGCAGGCAGAGATCCAGGACTGGATTCCTGATTTCAGGTGCAAAGAGGTAGATCTAAGAGTCATTAGCATAAAGATGATACTGAAAACCATGGGAGGAAATAAGTGCACCAATGGACTGAGTATAGAGAGAGAAAAGTAGAGGTTCCAAGGCAGTACCCCGAGGTACACCAACTGAAAGTGGGATGGCAGTAGAGGAGGATCCACTACAACATGCACTAAAAGTGCAATGGGAGAGATAAGAAGAAAACCAGGACAGAAATCTAAGCAAGGACAGGGTATCAAGGAGAATGTGGTGATCAACAGTGTCAAAGGCAGAAGAAAGGTCAAGAAGGATGAGGATCAAGTAAAGGCCCGTGGATTTGGTGAGGAAAAAGTCGCTGGAGACTTTGGCAAGAGCTGTTTTTTTTTTTGGCATGGAGAGGACAAAATCCAGACTGCAATGGATCCAGAAGGTCTTGAGAGGAAAGAAAGTCAAGACAGTGGTGGTGAACTGCTCGTTCAAGTAGTTTTGAAGCAAAGGGGAGAAGAGAGATAGGCCGATAGCTGGAAAGAAAAGTAGGGTCTAGTGAGGGCTTTTTGAGGAGAGGTGTGATCACAGCATGCTTGAAGCCACTGGAACAGCTGCAGTAGAAAAGAATAAGTTAAGGATATGACAGATGGAAAGGATGACTGCAGAAGGGATAGAAATTAGTAGATGCTTGGGAATGGAATCAGAAGAGCAGGTAGTCAATTTGGAGGAAGAGAGAAGATTTGCAGTTTCTTCCTCAGTGATTTCAGAAAAGGAAGAAAGGGTGACAGAAGGTGAGGGAAGGATTTGGGATTGAAGAGGGGGAGAGGGAGGGGGAGGTGGAGAATTCAAGGCAAATCTTCTGGACTTTGTCATGGAAATAGTCAACCAAAGTCTGGGCAGAAAGTGAAGGAGGAATTGGGGGAGGAGACACCTGAGGAGAGAGTTGAGCGTAGCAAATTGATGGAGAGGGTCAGAGGCAAGAGAGTTACTACTACTACTTATCATTTGTATAGCACTACAAGGCATATGCAGCGCTGAACAGACACATGTAAACGACGGTCCCTGTTCATCAGAGCTTACAATCTAGTCAAGACAGACAACACAACAGATGAGGACAAAGATGCATCTAAGGGAGTGGCAGGGAAACACATAGGAAACCAAGCAGATCAGGATCCAAAAGCGATCTCAAAAAGGTGAGATTTAGCCTGGATTTGAAAAGGACCGGAGATGAAGCCTGACACACAAGCTCAGATAGTTTGTTCCAGGCATAAGGAGCAGCAAGGTGGAAGGATCAAAGTCTGCAGTTAGCAGTAGAAAAGAAGGGCATAGATACATGTAGAAGGGATCTACCAGAAGAGCGGAGCTCTCGAGGAGGGGTGTAGGAAGAGATAAAGGAGGAAAGTAGCAGAAGTTTGAACTGGATACAGAAATGGTTAGTCAGATGGATATAGTGTTATGGTCGACTGGAAAGAAATTAGCATGAAATGTAGGTAGTCAACAAAATTATGTGATTTAAGCCAAAGACGCTCAGCTGTCCGAGCACAGGCACGTAAGTAGCAGGTTGTTGAGGGCAGCCAGGATTGAGGTTTGGTACGCCTCACAGGGCATGGAATGGGTGGAGCCAGTGCATCCAGAGCATAAGATAGTGTTATAGGAAGATACTGCCTCCTCTCCCTTTCTGATTGATTGATTGATTTTTTATGAGATTTGGTGTACTGCCGTTCAAATAGCCATCAAAGCAGCTTACAGTATTCCAACACAATCAGGACAATAAACAACATATCTATAATTACAATAAGTTATGGACAACAATCATAATACCACAAAAAAAATCACATATGTATCACTGATACATAAGCTTAAAACTAGAAGGAGATGATATGGTCAGAAGATTGGATTGCAACAATCTTAGCAAACGGCCTGGCAAATAAGGAATAATCATAGATGATAAATAGGTAGGAATATTAATATGATAGACCTTGTGAGCTAAAACAAGAATTTTATATTTAATTCTCAGGCCAATGTGAGCCATACAAGTTCCTTAAGCAATGGAGAAATATGTTCAAAACAGGCTGCTTGGTATAAGATACCAGCGAAAGTATTTTGGATTAATTGAAATCTCTTCAATCCATACGCTGGAACACCAACCAACAAAGCATTGCAAGAATTCAATTTGTTGAAAACTAATATCTGAACTAAGATGTTCATACAGGGCCCAATTCCATTCCATACGTCTGTGCCCTCTGTGCTTCCAGCTGGAACTGGACGCACAGAGGGAGTCGCGATTCCGATCCTGCGGGGCATGTCTAGTCCCACGGGATTGGAATCGTGAACAGGTTTGTACGTGCAGGCAGGGACCCTGATTCTATTCGGCCTGCTCTGGATAACTCAGTCAGTGCTCGTCAATGGAGTCGCAGTGCCATGGTGTCCGGTTGCCATGGCACCGGGTCTCCATTGAAGAGCCGTGATCCCTGGCTGCTGGCTTTAAAAGTGTATTCCCCGCAGCCCGACCCCCAAACTGGCCTCCTACGGCCAGGGCCAGGCTGCAGGGAATGTCTTCGGCCCCTCCCCTACCTCATCCACTCCTTGGGTCCACCATACCCCGACGACTGGGGAAACTTATTCCACCTCTGAGGTGGAATAGGTTCCCTGTGTAAGTCGCCGGCCCTGGACATACAGGGCTGACATTGGAATCGGCCCTGTACGTCCGGGGCCAGTGACCGCCCACTGCCCACCCCAGCACCTCCCCCAATCTGCCCCTTTCCTGCCGCCGTCTACCTTCTCCGTACAAAATGCGGGGAATGTAGTTGGGCCCAGGAAATGGCCCTTTGGGACGTCCATCCCCGCTATTCGTGCCTCAGAATGACCCCTACAGTATCTATCTTGGCCAAGCAGTGACACAAGGAACAAATCAGCCTCAGTGATACAAAGCTCTTTTCCTCATGACCATAGAGATATGATCCTTGAACGATAACTGTGAATCAAGTAAAACCCTGAGTGAATGATTCATTCCCTAAGTGGGAGAGGACTTCCTGACACAACAGGGAAAAAGTTGGGAAAAAACGTATTCTTAATAAACCATATTGGTTCTGATTTAGATGCATTAAGAGCAAGCCTATGGTCTATACACCAATTTGTAATCACACTGAGGGCCTGACTAACCACTTCTTGAAATGCACTATTCTATATTGAATAGGTGACCAAGATCTGGATATCATTCGCAATGTAAAATGTACTGAATCCATGATCTTAAACTAAGGTTCCTAATGGTGCCAAAAAAATGTTTAAAAGTAAGGGCCCGATTCTGCATGGTAAATAGTGGGGCTGTACATCCCGGTGGGACATGCAGCCCTGCTAGGCACCTGGGCCGAATTCAAAGGGGCTGTCTCCCTGCATGCACAGAGACTCAGTGGGCAGGCCATGCATCCAGACATACAGGGCCGATTCAGGTCACGGCCTATATGTCCTGTGGGTAAGGGGAGGGTGCACTGTGGGGAAGTGCGCAGTGGGGAAGTAGCGATCAGTCTAGAATCCCCCCAAGGCTGGAATTGGCCAATGGTAGGTCCCTGCCACCAAATCCGGGCCCTGGCTGGCCCCGCTAAGGGTCAGGCAGTAGGGAATCGGGTGGTCATCACTATGGCGGGCTGACTGTCATGTGAGGAGGATGTCCCCGCAGGGATGCAGGCACATGCTGGGCCGTCTTAGGGCCCGATCCTGCACCCGTGTGAACATCTGGCTCCCGTGGTGTAGAATCGGATCCTAACAAGCCCATCCTGCTCGGGGGCGTCCAGACGGTCCAGACGTGCCACTTCAAGGATCGGGCTCTAAAGGGACGAACACCAATCCCTGAGGGACCTTCAAATTAAAGAATAACTCTTAAAAGAATCATTTTAACTGTTTAAAATAAGTTATAAAGGAAAAATATGGAGAAAAACATTGTAGAACTATGTAGGTCACTCCAATTTTCTCACGTCTGTCATGTATACTATGGTCAATTAGATCAAAGCCTGAACCTAAGTCCAGTTGTATTAGAAGTACAATCTGTCCATTCTCCCAGTGAATGTAGATCTCATTTAGCAGGGCTAGCAGTGTCGACACCATACTATGTCCTTGACGAAGCCCTGATTGCTTTGGGTGGAGAGAATTAGCAGTCTTTTACACCCATGTAAAAAACATTACAGTAATCTAAATGAAGGATCAAGAATGAGAGATTCATCATCCTTGAAGCATCTTTATGAATCACATCTTAAAAATGTTTTTCTGTCTCAAAGTATGTAGGATACTTCTTCCAGAAAAAAAATTGCCATTTGATCATTTTTGTAAGAATTCTTGCCTGTTTTCTTCTCCAGTATATTTTCTTCTGTGTTCAGACTCAACCCTCCTTCCCAACCAATGGATCTTCAAAGACATTACTGTAGGTATGAGAAGACATGTGAACTGGGACTCATGTAGGTTGATCACAAGTATTAGCTATCTGTCTTGTGCTGGTTCAGAACATACTTAATGACCCTGTAGTGGTGTTTCATTTGTTCTAAAAATTGTGGCATGCTCCTGACCCTATCAAGGTAACTTCTGAGCATGTCTGCAATAGCCTTTCCAAATACTGACTTGAGAATGCATTGAACCTTTGCGTTGATTCCTCTCAGTACTGACCTAGAAAGCCCATGCATGATCTTTTTTAAATGACTAAGGTGGGACCGGAAGAGAGAAAAGGACCCAGGAAGGAGATGTTTTGTGGTACTGTAAAACATTATAAAATGTTGATGTTTACTGTCTATAGCACTTACTGTAGACCTTTAGTGACTCCTATTTTATGTGTCTTTTATGTCAATTGTACCCAGTTAAAGTAAATTAGTTTCTAACCTATCTTTCATATTGCCGATGGCAAATGAAGGAAAAATGGTGCAAAACTGTAAAAGATTGAAGAACGTCTCTATTTTGCTGCTGTCTGAAGGCATGTAAGAAACTCCAGTGGATGTTGTCATTCTGCTGTTCATCTTCTGTAAAGCATTATCCAATCAACAACACTGGCAAAACATGTAACAGTCAAACCTGATAGCTCAGTAGAATCACCACCAAGTGGCAATATTATTTTACAGGTTAATATTATCACCCTGCTATGCAGTGCCAAGATTTTCTACAGCGGTTTATTTGAGCCCAAGTTTTAAATATGGAGAAAATATTTTAACTAAAATATTTCCTTTGAAATGAAACTGAAAATTGAATCACACGTGGCTTTCTTTTTTCTTTCCTCTCAAGTGCCGGATTTATTTCATAAAAATGTCAGCTATGAAGTTATCATTATTTACAGGGCTGTATGTTGTAGTTACTAAATGGAATCTGAGCTGTAGCCATAAAAGATTGACACTGATCCTTACTTACGTAAAACCTGATACGGAGAACCACTAAACAAATAACCTGTATACTGATTTGGAAACTTCTCTATGTATCACCACAGTACTGATAAAGATCTGATTTAAAGTGAACCTTGATAAGGGTCAAATCCTAGCACAAGCTGTAATATGATCTGCCAGCGAGTGCTGATAACCTGAAATAATATGAAGAAACCCTCTCAGATAAATAAAACAAACAGGCTGTCAATTATAAGGCACAGGAGGAGGTGAGGAAATCCAACTATGAGGCAAGATCTAGCAGTCCTTTAAATACAAGGTTGCAGGTGAGCCAAACAAATAATAATTTCTAGCTTCAAAGGGAGTATTACAGAAATTGGTCATGAATCAGAATCAAAAGCCTTATCTGCCTTTGCAAAAGACTCACTGATAGTTACAATATGCTTCTCTATGTTTCAGGGGGAAAATGGGTCCTCAAAGGAATACTATTTTTTTACCTATCTGAAAATAATATATTTTATTGTTTTCTATTTGGAGTAAGAGACACATTGCCATTTGCCCTGTAGAATGTTTACAGGCTGGTTCTAAAAATGAGGGCAAATTTATAAAAAGTCCCCAAGGTGGGAGGTCAAGTAGTTGCCTTTCTTGGTCCTGTTTTCTAAAGACACGTAGAAGCCTATGGCCCCGATTCTGTAAGGTGAATCGCTAGTGGGGCCGCATGCATTCTTGCTGGAATTCTGCCTCCGTCCCCCACTGCACACACAGAGCTGCTGTGCATGCTGCTGGGGACGGAGGCATGCCAGGGCAGAGAGTGGGCAGAGCATGGGGGCATGTTTACTAAAGTGGGGATAACACGCATTTTGGCCACATGGTAGCAGGCAGCATACGGCCACAAGGCTCCTGTGCTAAAAGAACCATGCTACCCAAGCAGAGTGCAGATAGGTGAGGTGAGGGCAGAATCAGGGTGGAACGTGGGGGGCAACTGCCACACACCAGTGCCTCTGGGTCAGAAAGATGCTGCTAGTGTAAGTGCAATACCAGTGTGTGGTATGGGAACGCTGCCCACACAGAACAATGCGCTGGTACCTCCCCAACATATCCTATAGGTCTTGAACCATTTGGGGGAATCTAGACAATTGCCTAGGAAACCTGCATCTGAGGGAGCACTCACTAGATCCTGACAGCCACAGAAAGCCAAAGAGCCCTGCAGCTCATACACAGCCCTGCTGGGAGAGGAGGCACAAAACGTCTGATTCCCCCCATATGCTGTGAATATTGCCACTTGCTATACTACTTCTCTGGTGAGGGAGCATAAGGCAAAAAGCATCCCTATGGAGATGACAGCAGAAACCTACATGGCAAACAAATGGCAGGGGGAGTGTGGAATAGCAGCATTAGCACATCCCCCATCTCTCCATATGGACATTGGTGGGGAAGGGCATGTCAGTTCAGCCACAAATGGATAGACGCCAGCACTGCTGAGGGTTTAGAAGTTAGGCCTTTGGCTCACCTGGCCCACCTAGCTAGGACTGGAGACAGCTAAAGACAGGTGGGGGTGAGGCATGCCAATGAAGTTATGTACTCGTACATATGGCAAATGTAAGGACAGGCACATCATTGTGCAGTCTGACCACCACTTTTCCTGCAAGTGGAACCACATAGCAGTGCATATTTGTGTCTGTTCTGCAGTGATGGACTCTGTTCCCGGAGGCCATGGCCCCTCACCCTGACCTTAGGAGGTCTACCAGTGCATAAGCATGTATCTATATTTCTATCACTCATCATGGGTTTGCTTGGTAGTAGTCCAGTGATCAGTGTGTTCTTTCCTATTCCTCTGGCCCTTTGTCTACCATGTGGCCAAAATGCATGTTATCCTGCTTTAGTAAATGTGCCCCCACGCTCTGCCCACTCTCCACCCCCATCATGCCACCATTTCCCAGAGAGCTGGTGTGCTCCATCTGAGGTTACCTGTCTTCATGGGAGAATGTAGGATATCCTGTGGGGTTTCTTCATGATAGGCCTGCCTTTCCCCCAGAGTAAGGCTACAGGGGTAAGTGGACCAAGGGTGTTGTATCTGGATACCATGGCCACTATATGATGGTTCAGTGCAAGGTGCCCCAGCCATCATTCCCCACATATGTGTGGTCCCTGCTTTATGATGCCAACATCTGTGTGGTCACAGTGTTGCACCTGCAGATCTTCAGACTTTACCTCCCCTCTTCACCTCCATGGGGCCTGCACTCCTCACTAACAAAGGTTCTGTGGCTGATGTCTAAATGAAGAGATTGGGGGGAGGAGGCCAAATCCCCTCCCATACCAGAGACCTGGTAATTTTCACCTGCTATCTGTATAATTCAGCACCCTGCTTGAGAAGGGTCAATGCACTCATTCTACATGGCAGCCACTGCTGACACCCTCCTTGAAACCATACGGGGTGCCCCTCTCATTCAGAAGTTACATTTGCACCCTATCCCTCACAGACAGGGCCATAGCGTAGTGTCCATCAATGTCTTTGTATTCCTGATGTGAATGCCCCACCCCCTTGGATTTTACCCCATTGCTCTGAGCTGTGCTGTGGTTGTGCCTATTCCCAGGTCAACCCTTTCTGTCCTTCACTGGCTACTTTACTACATATGATATCTCAGCAGAGATTTGGTAGCTTACTGCCATCCATAATATTGCATTGGTAGTAAGCAATAACAAGGCGCTTCTTGTGAGCATCTTCACAGTGCGCATGTGGTCCGGTCACGTGTTCTCTACTTTTGTGCTAGTGATATGCATCACTCACAAGGCACATGCATTCCAACAGCATGTTCTCTACTACCACACATGTGAGGCACCTAGCATGGCCTTATATCCTACTATGGCTGCATCCCCTGCAACTACCATGGCTACTACGCCCCTGCCACAGTAATTTTGCATGCAATCACCAAAAGGATTTAGACAGAATAGAAACAATGCACAGGAGGGATATCAAAATGGTGCAGAGTAGGTATGTGCATTTGTCTTGAAACAAATAGTAAAATATGATGATTGAGGCTGTTTTTTGTTTAGTCCCTTCAAATGAACCAAATGACCACAAAATTAAAAAAAATCATTCTTTTTTTTGATCCATTATAGTATATGGAATTAGGAAAGTAGCCTATATTTTTTCTTGGTTATACACAGTGGGAGACTCCTTGGGAAAGGAAAACAAAGAAGTAAGGGTCATTTCACCAATCATGTTGAAAATTTGACAAGTAGCCAGCCTAAGCTTTTCTAAATCCCATAGCTGATGATGTCAGCAAAAATAAAACTTCAGAAAACAGAAAGACAGAGCATTTTCTGTTAGTTTCTTTCCTGGGTTTTGGAGGTATAAGAAGGCTTATTAATTGCAGGCTAGCTGAGTTAAAAATGCAATCAGTCTTAGACAAAGCAAAGAAAAGTATACTCAGGGCTCAGGCAAATGTAAAAAGGAACTGAATGGTATGTGTGTAAGAAGAAAAGAACCCAGGCTATGTGAATTGTAACTGCAGTCTGTATAGCAGAAGACAGACTCCATAGTGAGGGGCTTGACAATGAAAGGGCAGACGGTCTGGCAGAGACAGGACAGAGGAAGGCAGGACAAAGGGCACACCCACACTGGTGTTGAAGTCATAAGATTAGTAAAGTCTGGCACACTGAATGGTGCACAGAAGTGAAACACTGTGACCAGTGTGCTACAGTGACCCAGTATCCTTCCTAGACATGGCAGAGGGCAGACACACACATACTGATTCTGTTTGTGGGTGTGAGAGTCTGCCATGCTGTGTGGATGCACAAAAGTGAGTGGCTCTCCTGTAGTGTCACAGGACAGCATGCATACATGGCAGGGCCGAGGGCACGGACTTACTGAAAGAAAATCTGAATTAATGTGTGTTGTGCATAGATAAGTACAACAGATTGGCTTCTTTTAGCTAATTATTCTCAAGATGGGCAATGATACACAGTTTTAGAGGACCTACTTCCTATATCCAAAAAGATGCAGATAGAATTTTACATTGGTGCTACTTTATCTTTCTTCCAGTCCATCATCGTTTCTTTATTTTTTAATTTATCATGTTACAATTCTATGCTGTACTTGGACTAGTCAACAGTAACCCTGGACCAGGGACTAACACTGCAGCCACATATAGAAACATAGAAACATGATGACAGAAAAAGACCACATGGCCTATCTAGTCTGTCCTTCGATAACAACAACTACAACAGTCCACTTTTTACCTTTAGAGATCCTCTATGTTGGTCCCATGCTTTTTTGAATTCAGTTACTGTCCTCATCTCTACCACCTCCACTGGGAGACTATTCCACGGATCCACTACTCTTTCCGTAAAGAAATATTTCCGCATATCACTCCTGAATCTTTCTCCCTTCACCCTCATCCCCTGTCCCCTCGTAGCAGAACTTGCTTTCAATTGAAAGAGGCTCTCTCCCTGAACATTTATGCCACGGAGGTATTTAAACATCTCAATCATATCACCTCTATCCCGCCTTTCCTCTAAGGTGTACATATTAAGATCCTTAAGTCTGTCCTCATATGCTTTATAATGAAGCCCATTAATCATTTTAGTAGCAACCCTCTGCACCGACTCCATCCTGTTCACAGCAATATCCTCAAACTTACCTACCACAAGATAAAGACAGCCCAGAGCCTGCGACCTTTACTCGACACCCATGACTTCCACACAGTCTTCCTGGCCCTGGTACACCCCCACTTAGACTACTGCAACATCATCCTTCAAGGCTTACCAGGATATGCAATCCACCCTTTACAACTTGCCCAGAACACTGCCTCCTGGATTCTGTATGGAGCATCCATACAAAAACACATAACTCCGGTTCTCAAGGCCCTACGAAAAGCACGGTTCTCCTCACCATATTAAAGTATACGACAACCTTTCCTCAGATTACCTACAATCAATAATTCAGAAAACATCAAATGACAGGCCACAGAGGGTCAACACACAATTCACCCTAACCATTTTGTCAACTAACAGGAAGAGCTCTCACTCAACATCAAACAGAGCCTTCTCATTCTATGCCCTAAGCTTATGGAATGCGCTACCAGATTCCATCTGACCACACATGACCTCCAGGAATCCCACAGAAAGTTGAACACACACCTATTCAAGTACTTTGTGGGAAATTTCACCTAGTATTGATGGACAGGTATCAGCTGAGGTGCCAGACCAAGACAAACCACCCATCTGGGCAGCAGCAGAATGGGACAGTGTTGACGGCGGAGGAACACATTTCTGTGACAACAGCAACAACACTAAACTTAAACTGCATGGAGAAAAGGCCCAGCAGTCTACTTCTGTATCTTGCCATGAAAACTCTTCTGGACAGCAGCAGAATGGGACGGTGTTGGCGGCGGAGGATCACATTTCTGTGACAACAGCAACAACACTAAACTTAAACTGCGCGGAGGAAAGGCCTAGCAATCTAATTCTGTATCTTGCCATGAAAACCCAATGGATAGTCACAACAAAACAAATTGTGCTATATTGCTGGAGGATGAGACCCCCAGGTCGGAAGGCACTCAACTAGCTACTGAGGAAGAGCTGAAGACTTTTCAGAGTAAAGCCAGCATTTATGATGTGGTTGGATCAAAGCCCTTGGGACAACTGACTGCTGATGTAGCTGCGCATGAAATGAGAGTCAGAAGCTATAAAGATGTCTTACACATTGGAACTTGGAACGTACGAAGCATGAACAAAGGGAAGTTGGAGGTGGTCAAGAATGAAATGGAACGTGTACAACTTGATCTGTTGGGTGTCTGTGAACTGAAATAGACTGGCATCAGGCACTTTGCATCAGATGATTACATGGTCTACAAGCTAGAAATGAAAGACAAAGAAGAAATGGTGTTGCATTTATAATAAAGAAGAAACTTGCAAGAACTGTAATGAAATACAATGTAGTCACTGAACGCTTAATCTCTATCCATCTATGAGGAATGCCTATCAACACAACTATAATTCAAGTATATGCCCCAACAACAGCTGCAGAAGCGGATGAAATTGAAGAGTTCTATGAACAAGGTCAAGCTGAAATTGACAGAACTTGCAAACAGGATATCCTGATAGTCATGGGTGACTGGAACGCAAAAGTTGGCAACAAAGAAGAAGGCAAAGTGGTTGGAAAATATGGACTTGGCAACAAAACTGAATCTGGAGAAAGACTGATAGAATTCTGCAAGACCAACGATCTAGTCATCCCAACACCTTCTTACAGCAACACAAGTGGAGACTGTACACATGGACTTCACCCACTGGATTCTATAAAAATCAAATTGACTACATCTGTGGAAGTTAACGATGGAAAAGCTCTGTAACATCAACAAAGACAAAAACTGGAACTGACTGTGGTACAGATCATCAACTGCTAGTATGCAAACTCAAGCTAAAGTTGAAAAAGAGCAAACCACTCATGAATGCAGCAAAATATGACCTTGAGAATATAGCACTGGAATTTAAAGACTGCCTGCAAAATCAATTTGTTGCTTTAGATACAAATGACAGAGTTCCAGAAGAGTTATGGAATGACATCAAGAAGGTTGTGTTGGAAGAAAGCGAGAAGTCTCTACAAAAGGTGAAAAAGCAAAACCAGCCAAAATGGATGATGGAAGAAACTCTGAAAATTGCCCAGAAATGCAGAGAAGCTAAAGCCAGAGGAGAAAGAAATACAATTGCAGAATTCAACAGAGATTTCCAATGTGCAGCAAGACAGGACAAGGAAAAGTACTACAATGACACATGCAAGGAAATAGAAGTAGAAACTATTAGAGGAAGAATAGGATAAGCTTTCCTAAAGCTATGAGAGTTAAAGAAAAAATTCCAGCCTTCAACCTGTACCTTATGATCTGGAACCATTGGTGATGAAAGAAGAAGTTGAAGCAGCATTGAAAGCCTTATCAAAGAACAAAGCCCCAGGCATTGATGGCATTCCCATAGAAGTATTACAGCAATCTGATGCAGCTGTGGCCGTACTTACAAGGCTCAGCCAAGAAATTTGGAAGACAACATTATGGCCAACTGACTGGAAAAGATCTGTGCTTATACCAATACTAAAGAAAGGTGATCCAACTGACTGTGGAAACTATCACACAATCACTCTGATCCCACATGCCAGCAAGATTCTACTGAAGATTTTTCAAAAGAGACTACAACCATACCTGGAACAAGAACTATCTGAAGTGCAAGCAGGGTTCAGGAAAGTGCGAGGATCGAGAGACATCATGGCGGATATGAGATGGATCCTTGAAAAGACTAAAGAATACCAAAAGGATATCTATTTGTGCTTTATTGACTATAGCAAGGCTTTTGACTTTGTAAACCATGAGAAACTCTGGGCCGCATTAAGAAGCACTGGTATACCAGAATACCTGATCGTTCTCTTGCACAATCTGTACATTGATCAAGAAGCAACAGTTCGGGGGGGGCGGAGCCTGATGTCCAGCGGGATGGTCGCATAACGCTGAGGCTCCCGAGAGGCCTACTCAGAATCCTGAATTAACACCTCACATACTTGGAACTTCTACTCTGATCTTGCCGGGGCACATTGGTGAGATGGCGGGGACCAAACCAACGCGCCTGGAATTTGGGTCTCCAGCGGCTTCTCACGGCAAACGTTCCAAAACTGAACCTCCGTCCCCGCAGAAGGGGCCGGCCTTGTGCGAGGGCCCCGAAATGCAGCAGGAAATCCTCGTAGAGATTAGAGGGGTCAAAAACCTTGTGCAGGCAAACGGTGAAGCACTCCGAGCGCTGCGGGACGATTTTGGTGTGCTGCAAAGCAAGCTAGAAGGGCTTTCTTCGCGTCAGGACAAAATGGAGAGCATATTGGACTCCCATGCGGCCCGGTTGTCCAAACTCGACAAAGTTGAACGACAGGTGCGGGCCTTGCAGAAAGAGGTGGAAGATGGCAATAATAGAGCGCGCCGCAACAACATACGACTCGTGGGCATACCGGAGGGAGCGGAATCGGGAGACATGAAAGAGTTTTTATGCAAAATCCTCCCTTCCCTGCTCCAAATCACCTTTACCAAAGATTTGGAGATTGATCGCGCTCATCGTGTACCCACAAGCATAACGCTCAACAGGAAGACCCCGCGGCCTATCATTTTTCGACTATTGAGATATCAACACGTGGAGCAAATTCTAAGTGCCTCTCGGGCAAAGGGCCATATGGAGTTTGAGAGCCACAAGATCTCCTTCTATCCCGACTTGGCTAAACCCACAGTCGACCGCCGAAAGCGCTTTCTGGAATTCCGGCCGAGGCTTCAACAACTACAAGCACGCTATGGCCTGATGTACCCGGCCAAGCTCCGAGTCACGCTTCACAATCAGACAAGAACATTCGAGGACCCTGATCTACTAGCGGAGTTTTTGGATTCCAAAGAAGCCGACTTGATGCGCTGACTTCCAGAATATTCCTGCAAGTCTCCTTATATCCGCTGTACCTGCCATATTGGATCTGCCGCAGCCTAGCAAAGAGTCTGGCGTGGGCAGTCTGTTGCCTTACTCTTGATGGTATCTGTGACCCGACTCCATCTACCCACAGTAGCCTCGATGAGTATCAGAGACAGTGTTATTATGGACTCTGGTGTTTCTTTTCTTTTTTTACATGTCTTCTATTTCCTCTCTGGGGCCTCCTCCCGCAGACATATGGTCGCCATATTCTTTGGGGGTTTTGCTTCTTCTCTAAGATATGTTGGTACATACTTTTCAATATGGGGTGTATTAGCCAGAATACTCGGTGATTATGACATTGTTGTACAGATTCTGCTTATGTTCTATGTTATCAAGCGCCCTTACCTAAAATGTCTATTACCGATTGATGGCACCATGTAAGATTTTTTCATTGAACGTAAAAGGCATCAATAATCCGATAAAACGGAAGAAAATCCTAAGCTACCTCAGTCAGGAAGCAGCGGATCTGATTTTTCTCCAAGAAACGCATTTAAATTCGAAGGAAACTCTTAAACTCAATATTAAACCTTACATGGTGGCCGCTTATTCCCCAGCCGTTTCTAAGAAATGTGGGGTTGCCATACTGGTTAGGAAATCTTTGCATGCTACTGTCATTGCGACTAGCTCAGATACAGAAGGTAGATGGTCTAGAGTTCACCTCAAGATAGGTAGCCTAGAAGTTACATGTATATGCCTTTACGCTCCTAATGTTGATGACCCTGCCTTTTTTGCTACCATTGCTCAGGTTGCGCAGGCTTCTGCTAATACTTCATTGATCATTGGGGGGGATTTCAATCTAGTCCTTGATCCCCTGATTGACAAACAGCCGCCTAGGACGAGTGGTCCCCCCAAGAGTCACGCCACGCTTACCTCCCTGATCAAGGATCTTGCTTTAGTTGATCTATGGAGGTTACTACACCCCAATGAGCTTGACTTCACCTTCTTCTCCTCCCCTCATAAATCTCAGTCTCGCATAGACTTCTTTCTAATCTCAAAACTGTTAGTTCCTCAGGTGGACACTGCAAAGATTCACTCCCAACATATTTCAGATCATGCTGCCATTTCCTTTCAATTACACACTACTGCACCCCAGGGAAACTCGGGAGCCTGGTTCTTTGATAGAGCCCTGTTAACTCAGCCAGAGTTCCAGTCAGAAATTCGAGTAGCCATACAGGATTACTTCCATTTTAATCTACCCCAAGATACTGCGAATTGGGCATGGTGGGAGGGCTTCAAAGCGGCCATTCGGGCAACGATCACTAGCTATCAAATCCGCCTGCGGAAACAACGTAAACAGCAGCTGCTCATACTAGACCAACAAATAAAAGCAGGCGAACGAGTTCTAACTTCACGCACTGACCCATGTGTATTAATTCGATTACAGCGTCTCCGTTTTCAATATAATTCAATCCTCTCAACTGCAGCTTCTAAGAGTATTGAGCTTCAGCGAGGGACATATTATCGTGAAAATAACCGAGCCGGTCGACTTTTAGCCAATGCCTTGAAAGGTCAAAAAGAAGCCAAACGCGTTGCGGCCCTTCGAGCTCCACAGGGAGGGGGCATAGTGACCACAGACTCCGACATTGTAGAGCTCTTTCGGGATTTCTATACCCGCCTATATCAATCTGAATGTGAGTTCTCGTCAGAGACATTCGAGCGATTGCTCTCTGGCATTCAGCGGCCGACCCTCTCTGAAGATGATAGAGATGCGATGGATGAACCCTTCTCTACTTCAGAGATCCAATCTGCCCTAAAACGAACAGCCTCGGGCCGTGCCGCAGGGCCCGATGGTCTCCCGACCGAATTCTACAGAACGTTCAGTGCAGATTTAGTTCCCTATTTAAAACTCTATTTTACTGCCCTTGCGGTAGATACATCCTCTTTGGGATCCTTTTCTGCAGCTAATGTGGTTGTATTTGAGAAAGAAGGCAGAGACCCGCTACTGACCGCCAACTACCGTCCAATCTCCCTACTTAATGCCGACTATAAGATCTTCGCAACGATCTTGGCCACCCGGCTATCTGACATGATGGCTACCCTTATTCACCCCGACCAATGTGGTTTTATACCCGGCAGATCAACTGCTGACAATGCTCGGACCTTGTGCCATGTGTTATCTAGTGCTGCCAATCTCGACCATCCATGGGTGGGTCTTTCCCTGGATGCCGAAAAAGCCTTTGATCGTCTAGAATGGCCCTTCTTATTTGCAGTTCTCCGATGGTATGGCTTTGGAGAGGGCTTCCTCCGATATCTCCAAGTCATGTACACTCAACCCGTCGCCAGTATTTGTGTAAACGCCATCAAATCTCAGCCATTTAACCTCCAAAGAGGCACGCGTCAAGGTTGCCCCCTATCACCAATGCTTTTTGATCTCGCTCTTGAACCCCTAGCCCTCCTTTTTAGACAGTCTGCACGTATTCGAGGTGTCCCCTTTAGTCATAGGGAGATTAAACTCTCTGCATATGCAGATGACCTTATGCTCTTCGTTTCCCTCGATTCGGTTCCAGCTGTCTTGGATCTGATTGACGGATACTCACAATTATCGGGCTATAAAATTAACTGGACCAAATCTGTAGCATTCCCACTGAACCGCTGGGTACATGAGGCTGACATGCAGGCCTTTCCCTTCCTTTGGCAATCCCGCATGGTGAAGTATCTCGGGGTCCATTACTGTTCTCCTTTAGAAGACACTATCAGTTTTAATGCCAAAGAGGTAGTCTCCAAAGTCCGTGAACTCACAAATCGTTGGTCTCCCTTATCTCTCACATGGTGGGGCCGCTTAGAAACTGTGAAAATGATGATAGTCCCCAAAGTGAACTACATTTTAGAAATGCTGCCATGCTTACTTCCGTCACATACTTATAAAGATATTGAGGGCCTTCTCGTCCGTTATCTCTGGCAGGGCAAGCCACCAAGGATAGCTAAACATAAACTGCAGTCTGCAAAGGAACGAGGGGGTACCAGATTTCCTGATTTTCTTAGATATCATCAAGCCTTTCTACTTAAGCAAGGTGCCCGATGGCTAGATACCTCAACAGACCGCCGACCAGTTTGGCTTGACATAGAAGAGGAGCTTAGTAGCCCAATTCCGTTGACCCATCTCCCCGGTATGTCCTATCAAGTAGACACCCGCCATCCACCAATGATTGTCGATACTCTTGCGGCCTTTAACACTCTCATTCTATCACTGGGCCCGAATGTATGTCCTCAGGACGGACTCCCGCTATGGAATAACCCCAGAATTCAAGTCCTAAATAGAACAATAGCCTGGAAACCCTGGTACTCCAGGGGGATCTGGACACCCCAACAGCTTTTCTCTGCAGCTCGTTGGAAAACCTTTTCTGATTTACAAAAGGAATTTGCGTTACCAGCGAAACACTACTTTCAATTGATGCAGCTTCAACACTGCCTCAAAAGTGCTCGAATCATGCCGCCCTCTGCCCCTACTGAGGATGGGCTATTAGAGATAGTTCACTCCATTAGTAGTACACATGGGGTAGCCTCTAATTTTTATAAAATAATTTGTCAGGGTACAGATGCGGACACTTTTAGAGCCCAACAAGCCTGGGAGCGCGAACTGCAAACCACTATAACCCCTGTGCAATGGAGCGTTTTTTGGAGTAAAGTAGTGCGGGTTTCCCGGTCTGCCTCTGTTACCCAAACTCTCTTCTTCTTTGCACACAGATGCTTTTATACCCCAGAAAAAATAGCCAAATGGAACCCAAATGCTAGGGACCTGTGTTGGTCTTGCCATACTGCTGTGGGAACCTTCGCTCATGTTATTTATGAATGTCCTCAACTGCAGGTCTATTGGGGGCGGGTCTGGGGTCGT
Organism: Ichthyophis bannanicus; assembly: GCA_033557465.1. Taxonomy (NCBI): domain Eukaryota; kingdom Metazoa; phylum Chordata; class Amphibia; order Gymnophiona; family Ichthyophiidae; genus Ichthyophis; species Ichthyophis bannanicus. Next base: position 180,786,951 of record CM066034.1, read on the forward strand.
ATTCAATCTATCTTACACTTTCATGAACCTCTCTCTTGGAAGGTCGTGGGACTCCGCTCTGTGGCGGATGTCCCCTCTCTTCCTAAGAAGGGTCGCTTTCTCCATGATTTCATGCTGGGTATAGCCATATGCTTAATCACGAGGAATTGGAAGGATAGCTCTCGACTTACTGTCAATGAATGGTGGAACCTCGTCTGCTTATATAGTAAATATGAGCAGATACCTCGGAGAGCTATTCCCCATGTCCAAACTCACTCTTGCTTGTCTAAATGGCAGATGCTTAATGATTATGTACAATCTGCTCATTGCTCCACCATGCCTGTATAATGTGCACTCATCATGGTTTAGATCACCGTTAGGTTTTGTAATACAATAATGTAAGTACACGCCCGCTTCGGGAATGCTTAGTTTTCTAGAGAAGAAGCAGGGGGGAGGGGGGTGGTAGGGGTTTACTTTGGTGTATGTATTACACGTTATGTATTTGTCTTTTAGCTGTATGTCTTCCTTTCCTTTGTTGTTATAAAACGAAAATAAAGAATTTAAAAAAAAAAGAAGCAACAGTTCGAACGGAACAAGGAGAAACAGAATGGTTTAAAATAAGCAAAGGTGTAAGACAAGGCTGCATACTTTCTCACTACATGTTTAATTTATATGCAGGACAAATCATCAGAGAAGCAGGATTGTATGAAGATGACAGAGGTGTGAAGATAGGTGGAATACTCATCAACAACCTTCACTATGCTGATGATACCATATTATTGGCTGAAAGTGAAGATGATCTGAAACATTTGCTTCCCACGATCAAAGAACATAGTCTCAAAATGGGCCTGCACCTTAATGTAAAGAAGATAAAGATCATGACAACTGGCAAAATCAACAGGTACATGGTTGAAGGAAAAGAAATTGAAATCATGAACGACTTTAACCTACTTGGATCAACTATCAATAAAGAAGTAACAAGCAGTCAAGAAATCCGATGAAGCATTGCTCTTGGCAGTATGGCTATGAAAGACCTAGACAAGATTATCAAGATCGGAGATGTCTCTCTCTATACAAAGATTTGATTTGTTCAAACCATGGTATTTTCAATAACATCATATGGATGTGAAAGCTGGACAGTGAAAAAGATAGACAGGAAGAAACTTGATGCCTTTGAATTATGGTGCTGGCGGAAAATACTGTGTATACCATGGAATGCCTGAAGAACAAACCAGTCAGTACTAGAGAAGATCAAACCTAAGCTTTCTTTAGAAGCTAAGATGACAAGACTTCGACTTTCATACTTTGGACATATCATGCGAAGAGATAGATCATTAGAGAAAAGACATCATGCTTGGCAAGATAGAAGGTCAATGCAAAAGAGAAAGGCCAGCAATGAGATGGATCGATACAATAACCACAACTATGGGTACCAGTCTGTCAACAATGAGCCACCTGACTGGAGACCGAACACAATTTAGGACAACTATCCAGAGGGTCGCCATGAGTCGACACCGACTCAACGGCACTTAACAACAACAACAACTGCTATTCCTCCCGGACAATTTTGCACTTTATCCCTGACTCCCCAGCAAACTTAAGTAAATATCTAAACAAAACCTTAAAACTAAGATGCAGACAGTAGTCCAGCAGCAAGATGGGGGCTATGCAGTCTTTTGCATTGAGTGTCACATGTATGATTTTCTCCCTGTTGGTAAGGGTTCTTATGTGTGCACTAGGTGCAAGAAGCTCTTTGCTTTCAGAGAATAAGTCCAATCTCTGGAGGCTAGAGTGACAGACTTGGAGGACAGAAGAAAGACAGAGAGGTATATAGATGAGACCTACAGGGATGTAGTACTGAAGTCCCACCTCCAGTCTGGCAGCCTCCCTGTTGCCATAAAGGAGAGAGGTCATGTGACAGGAGAGCATCACCCTGGTGAGGCAGAAAGTGATTCTGTAGCTAGGAGCTGTCCTCCAAGAGATATAAAACCTTCTCACACTGAGGACACTTCTCCAGAACCATGTGCCTGGGAAGAAAAAGTTAGGACAGTGATTATAGTTGACGATTCAATCACTAGGCATGTAGATAGCTGGTGGACATGAGGATCACCTGGTAATATGGTTACCTGGCGTGAAGGTAGAGGACCTCACTCACCACCTACACAAGGTTTTAGAAATCACTGGGGAGGAGTCTGCTCTTCTGGTACATGTTGGTGCCAATGACTTAGGAAAGTGTGGTAGGGAGGTTCTGGAGGCCAAATTTAGGCATTTAAGTAGGAAGTTGAAATCCAGAACTGAATTCTCTGAAATGCTTCCTGTTCGACGTACAGGACCCAAAAGGCAGGAAGAGTTCCAGAGTCTAAATGCATAGATGAGACAATGGTGCAAGGAAGAGCCTTCTCGATATTCGCACCTAGAACCTGGAATTAATTTATTTAGCTGCATTTATATCCCACTTTTCACCGGGTCAAAGCAGTTGGGGGATACATTTAACACGAGGGGATATGAGACACATACACTAATACTTACAGGGAACATGGGCAATGGAGGGTTAAGTGGCTTGCCCAAGACCACAAGGAGCACCTGCGGGACTAGAAACCCCAGTCCTTCCAGCCCAAGGTTGCTGTCCTCTAGTGGGATTTGAACCACTGACCTTCTGGCCTGTAGTACCTTGCCCCAACCACTAGGCCACCCCTCCCATCTGAAATTCGAGACATCACAAGCGTAGCTTTATTCAGAAAAGCCTTGAAATATCATCTTTTCCTAAAATACTATCCAGAAACGAACCCAGGACAACACACAACCAGCACTCTGCCTGCCTACCCAAGCCACCCCAACACTCCGACCCAGAAAGAAAATGGTTAGCCAGCTCACATCCCCTGTCCCACACCGCCCTGACCCACAAACATATGTGTAATATGCAAAGGATTTGTAAATAGTGTAAAGTTAATTTGTATATAGTTTCCCCGGTTACATCCATGTTCACTGCCCCGTTCATTGTAAACTCAATGTTGCTTGTTGCATTGTAGTATGTTCTGTTCAATGTACACCGCACTGATCCTAATAGTGCGGTATAGAAGAAATGTAAATAAAATAATAAAATAAATAAAAAAAAATAAATAATAAAGAGGGTTTTGGATTTGTTAGGAACTGGACAACATCCTAGGGAAAGGAGAGGCTTTTCCAAAGGGATGAGCTCCACCTTAACCACGTTGCAACCCGGCTGCTGACATTGACCTTTAAAAAGGAGGTAGAGCAGCTTTTAAACTAGATAATAGGGGAAAGCAGTCACTGAAAAGTGTATGATTCAGAATGATGTATCCTTGAAAGATACTAGAAAAAGAGGGAAGTTAGGGTATCTTGACTGAGAGGTTCCAATAAAGATAAAAATATCCCAGATGCCCCTAAGTACAGAGCAGACAGAACTGAAAGATTCCAAATTACCCCTGATTAATATGAATAAAATACAACCTCAAAAATGCTTGTATGCAAATACAAGAAGTCTAAAAATAAGATGGGAGAATATATAGCATTGAATGAGAGGTTAGATATGATTGGTATCTCAGAGACCTGGTGGAAGGAGGACAACCAATAGGACACCACGATACCAGGGTGCAAACTATATCACAAATGATAAGGTAGATCAAATTGGTGGAGAGGTTGCATTCTATGTTAGAGGGGATATTGAGTCACAGATGATTAAAGTGTTGCAGGAAACAAAATATGCTGTAGAATATCCATGGATTGAAATTCCATGTCAAAAGGGGAAGGCAATATCAGTGGGAGTGTACTATCGACCACCTGGCCAGAATGAACAAATGGATGATGAAATGCTAAAAAAAAAATCAGGGAAGCTAACAAAAGTTATAACACAGTAACAATAATGGATGATTTCAATTACCTCGTATCTACTGAGTCAGTGTCATAGCAGGACATGCTAGGGAGATAAAGTTTCTAGATGAAATAAATGACTGCTTCTTGGAGCAGCTAGTTCATGAACCAACAAAAGGGGAAATTATTTTGGACCTAGTTCTTAGTGGAAACCAGGATCTGGTGTGAGAGATAAAGCTGTTCAGGCCACTTGACAATAGTGGTCATAGCATGATTACATTTGATTTATTAAATGAAGGAAGGACAGCAAGGAAAACCACAGTACTACATTTTAACTTTCAAAAGGGACACTATGACAAGGTACTTCAGGCCGGAGGGCCGGGGGTTCAAGTCCCACCTGGGGACAGCAATCTCAGGCCGGAGGGACTGGGATTTCTAGTCCTGTAGGCACTCCCTTGTGGTCTTGGGCAAGCCACTTAACCCTCCTTTGCCCATGTTCCCTGTAAGTATTAGTGTATCTGTCTCATATCCCCTCATGTTAAATGTATCCCCCAATTGACCGCTTTGACCCGGTGAAAAGCGGGATATAAATACAGCTAAATAAATAAATAAATAAATATGACAAAATGAGGAAAATAGTTAAGAAAAAACTAAAAGGAGCAGTTGCAAAGGTTAAAGATTTACATCAAGCATGGACATTTATTAAAAATACTATCTTGGAAGCCAAGACCAGATGTAATCCACGCTTTAAGAAAAATGGAAGGAAGACCAAAAGACTGCCATCATGGTTTAAAGGTTAGGTCAGAGAGGCATCTGTAAGCAAAAAAAGCATCTTTCCGGAAATGGAAAAAGGAGCCAAATGACAAAAACTGGAAACAACGTAAGAACTGGCAAGTTAGATGCAAGGCATTGATAAGGCAGGCAAAGAGAGAATTTGAAAAAAAACTTTCTGTGGAAGCAAAAACACATAATAAAAACGTTTTCAAGTACATTCGTAGCAAAAAACCTTTAAGCAAGTCAGATGGACCATTAGATGATAGAAGGGTAAAAGGGGCACTAAGAGGGGACAAGGCCATAGCAGAAGACTGAATTAATTCTTTGCTTTGGTCTTTACTGAGGGAGATCAATGGAAGTTACCCATGCCTGAAATGGTATTTCAAGATGATACATCGGAAGAATTGAAAGAATATTGATAATCCGGGAAGATGTATTACAACTATTTGTTAAACTGAAGAGTAGCAAATCACCTGGACTGGATGTTATACATCCAAGGGTGTTGAAAGAACTGAAACATGAGATTGCAGACTACTATGAGGTTAAGGTGAGCCGGTTTTTTTAGTGTATTGGGATTTTCAGAAAGCTTTTGACAAGGTCCCTCATGAGAAACTCCTGGCAAAATTAAAAAGTGATGGGATAGGAGGCAGTGTATTATTGTGGATCAGAAATTGGTTATAAGATAGATAGCAGAGAGTAGGGCTAAATGGCCAACTTTCTGAATGGAGAAAGGTGAATAATGGAGAACCCCAGGGATCTGTTCTGGGTCTGCTGCTTTTTAACATATTCATAAATGACTTGAAAATGGGAATAACGAGTGACATGATCAGATTTGCAGAAGACACAAAATTATTCAAAGCTGTTAAAAGCCAAAAGGATTGTGAAAAATTGCAAGAGGACCTTGATAAATTGGAAGACTGGACATTCAAATGGCAGATGAAATTTAATGTGGACAAGTTCAAAGTTATAAACCTAGGAAACTATGGTTACACGATGCAAGGTTTCACATTAGGAACCACCACCCAGGAAAAAGATTTAGGCGTCATTGTGGACAACTCATTGAAACCCTCCACCCTGTGTGCAGTGGCAGCCAAGAATACAAATAGGATGCTTGGAGTCATAAGGAAATGAATGGAGAATAAAACATAGGATATTATACTGCTTCTGTATCGTTCCATGGTGCGACCGTGCCTTGAATATTGTGTGTAATTTTGGTTACTATACCTTAAAAAGGATATAGCAGAATTAGAAAAGGTATGGAGCAGAGCAACCAAAATGGGAAAGGGGATGGAAGGATATCCCTATGAGAAAAGGCTTAAAAGATTAGGGCTCTTCAACTTGGAAAAGAGACGGCTGAGGAGAGATACAATAGAGGTCTATAAATTAATGGATAGAGTGGAATGGATAAACGTAGATCGGTTGTTTATGCCATCAAAAAGTAGAAAGACTAGGGAACACACAACAAAGCTACAATATAACCCTTTTAAAACTAATAAGAGAAAATATTTTTCACTCAACGCATAATCAAACTCTGGAATTCGATACTGGAGGATAGAGTAAAAGCTGTTAGTGTAGCAGGGTTTAAAAAGATTTGGACAAGTTCCTGAAGTAAAAGTCCATAAACCATTATTAAAGAGGATCCAGGAAAGCTACTGCTTGCCCTAGGACAGGACTGTGGAACTTATGTGTCTTTTGGGAAACTGTTAGGTACTTGTGACCTGGATTGGCCACTGTTGGAAATAGGATATTGGTCTTGATGGACTTTGGTCTGACCCAGTATGGCATACCTTATGTTCTTATGTTCACCCTCTCACTGCTATGTGCTTAGGTTAGCTTAATTGATATGATATATGTAATTCAACTGGTTGACCCTCAGTCTGCTCTCTCCTTTATTTATTTACACTGTTTCCTTGTATTTATTCACCCTGTGTCATACTGTCATTCTCCAGCTTTAACATGTTCTGTGTACCATGAATTTCGTTAACTTTGTCAACATGTAAACCACTTTGACACATTGATAAAGCAGTATATAAAAAACAGCTAAATAAATAAATAAATTACTCACACCTTTGTGACAGCCTTGAAAAGCAGTACTGACAAACATTTTGACTGCATTCCAATCTTCCATTCAAAGTAGCATCCCTAAGTTTTTCACATGATCTTTCTATTAGTGCCAGACAAACCTATCTTTGGCGACATCCAGATTCTCCTTCATATGCATCTTTAATAGGTTCAGTTTCCCACAAATATCTGATCCTAACCTAATCCTGTTGGTGCTTTTTTATCAATGTTCAGAGGATTTAAGTTCTTCATGCCAATGTTAGTGCAATTTGGAGCCTTTCTGCCAATGTTAGTGTTACTTTTCCCCCTCTCCTGGCGGCTTTGAGTCTTCATTTCATTTTTATCCACCCATTGTATGTATGGGAGCAGGGTAAGGTGAGCTCCTCCTCTACTCTCTGACCCCAAGGCTAAAGATCAACAATTTAAAAAGCAGTGCACCATGGACAAAAGGCAGCACAGCCCTCCCGATCAGCGTTGGAGCACGGGAGCAGGGTAAGGTGAGCTCATCCCCGCTCCCCTACACCAAGGCCAATCGGGCCACAGATCAACAATTTAAAAAGCAGCGCACCAGCGGCAAAAGGCAGCACATCCCTCCTGGGAGCATGGGAGTGGGGTGACATGTGCTCATCCCTGCTCCCCAAGGCCAATCGGGCTGAAGATCAGCTATTTAATAAGCAGTGCGCCAGGAGTTTACCCAGCCTGGCGGCCCATGCCAGAGGTCCCTTTGGCATGGCCCTTTGGCATGGGCCTAGTGACTCAAAATCCAGGCACCATCTGACCACTACCGAAACCAATCCTTGGACCCATATACTATCAGGGATCTCTTCTGAACATTGAAACATCCAATGCAGTAACCAAAACCTCTCACAAGTACTGCAAAATACTGCTGACACTGGTAACTCTCCCTGCATGCGAAACACTGCAACCAGGCTCTTTCCTCAAACCTCACTGCAAGCCTCAACTACTGTTAAAGATAACTACACCTTGGTGTGGCCCTTAGTCGGGGACCAAACAATAGCACGCCACAAGGCATTACTTCAGCGTTAATCAACCAAGCAAAGCACTACCAACGTGAACATCTACAACGACAACACACAAATCTGCTCAGCCTGCTAAAAGCTTAGCTCAAATATCTTTGCCAGATGCTGATTCACTCCATGCACACTAACAACACAGAAAAACCAAGACACACAGGAGGATCTGTAGCAACAACTACTAACACCACCCTCCCATGGTAAGACCCTCTCTATAGCCATCAAACATTGGGATAAATACACTGACTTAATTAAAGGCCTGAACAAAACCTTTAATTGATAAGAACAAACCACACCTGGAAACATGAAATGGCTCAACACCTGTATGCTACTTCTCCTCATTCTATCCCTATTAAGAGCATCCAGATCCACACAATTAAGGTACGGCTTGATTCCAATACTGCATAGAGAGAGACACTACCTAGCTACACTACCACCGCAACCAAACACACATGGAAGACCACAGCAGTTGATACCATTATACACCACTACAACTCCACATCCTCCTCACATAAATCTACAGAACTCTCAACAAATCAAATGTTCTCTAGTCAATGCTCGCTCTGTCTGTAATAAGATCCACATTATATCAGATTACGTACACGACCAGAAAGTTGATCTGATGTTCATTACAGAATCTTGGCTAACACACACTGATACTGTCTAATGAACCAACTCACCTCATCAACCACGGACATTCACAACTGCTCCAGACAGCATCGAAGGGGTGGAGAAGTACTCATTCTATCAATCAAGCGACTGAATCTCAAGCCGATCACCACAATATCAACATGCACTCGAAACAGCATACTATTGGAAAACACAAAAATGTTTTTATGCCTGATATAGAGATCCCCAATCACTGATTTGGAAGGTCTCTCATCCATAATAGAGCTGGCATGTACCTGTTCTAGCAAAAGTAAACCTTTTAACATGCTAGGCAACTTCAACTTGACTTTGACCTTCACAACACAATCCTCTGCCTTTCTTGATACCCTAAACACAATGGACCTGATCCAAATCCTAGAAGGATCAACACATGTAGGAGGAAACACCCTTGTCCTGATATTCATACCTGACAGACTACACTCTAAAACAACTCACATTGAACACTGGATAATGCCAATTCCTTGGTCTGATCACCACATGATCTCATTCGAGATTCCAGCTCAACTACCTGGACTAAACAGCAACATACAATCCACCAATGACGCTTCAGGGAATTTGATAAAGACAGCATAGTTGACTCCATTCTACCAAAACTAAACATCACCTCGACAGACCTCAAAGCAGTAATAAAGAATTGGAACGGCACCATCACACCAATAGCACTCGCCCCTCAGAAAAAGACAGCTCTATGATCAAATAAGAAATCAGACATAAAGCAAGCCAAACTCAAGCTAAGAGTTGGAAAGACAATAGAGAAGAACCAGAAATCAAACACACCTCCTTGAATACACAACAAAAAAGAAAGAATATAGCAAACTCATCATCACACACAAAAAGGAATACCACACAAACACCATCATGAAATCCCTAAACTGCCCCAGAGAGCTGTTCGAGATAGAAAAATCTTTCACGCAATCTCCTCAGAACCAAGACAACTCTACCCTGACCCCAGAGTCTTTTGCAGCATACCTACAGAATAAATTCCTCTGCACAAATTATACGACAATTCCAAACTCTGCACCTAGGATTGACAAAGATAATAATCCAAATACTTGGTTCTACCCAATCACAGATGATCATTGCAATAAAATCCTCACTAACTTGAACACAACTACATCAGCTCTTGATCCTTGCCCCACCTCTTAGATAAAGATGTCCAAACAAGAACTCATACCCATGCTCTGTAGAATAATAAATATAAGAACATAAGATCATAAGATATGCCAAAGTGGGTCAGACCAAGGTCCATCAAGCCCAGTATCCTGTTTCTAACAGTGGCCAATCTAGGTCATATTTACCTAGCAGTTTCCCCAAATGACACAGGTTCCACAATTCTTGCATTGGGTCAAGCATTGATATCCTGGGTCCCTTTTTAATAATGGTTTATGGACCTTTCCTCCAGGAAATTGTCCAAACCTTTTTTAAACCCAGCTATACTAACCAACTTTACTACATCCTCTGGTAACAAATTCCAGAGATTGATTACACATTGAGTGAAAATATATTTTCTCTTATTTGTCTTAAATAGTTTACCTTGTAGCTTCATTGCATGTCCCCTAGTCTTTCTATATTCTGATAATGCAAACAGTCGATCTATGTTTACCCATTCCACTCCATTTATTAATTTATAGACTTCTATCATATCTCCCCTCAGCCGTCTCTTTTCCAGGTTAAAGAGCCCTATCCTTTTTAGCCTTTCTTCATAGGGATATCCTTCCATCCCCTTTACCATTTTGGTGGCTCTTCTCTGAACCTTTTCTAATAATGCTATATCCTTTTTAAGATACGGCGACCAGAATTGCACACAATATTCAAGGTGCGGTCGCACCATGGAATGATACTGAGGCATTATAATATCCTTTGTTTTATTTTCCATTCCTTTCCTTATGATACCTAGCATTCTATTTGCTCTCCTGGCTGCTGCTGAACACTGGGTGGAGGGTTTTAACAGGTTATCCACAATGACGCCTAAATCTTTTTCCTGGGTGGTGGTTCCTAATGTGGAACCTTGCATCGTGTAACCATAGTCTGGGATGTTCTTCCCTTGGTGCATAACTTTGCACTTGTCCACATTAAATTTCATCTGCCGTTTTGATGCCCAGTCTTCCAATTTATCAAGATCCTCTTGCAATTTTCCACAATCCTCATGGGTTTTAACAACTTTAAATAGATTTGTGTCATCTGAGAATTTAATAATCTCACTCGTTATTCCCTTTTCCAGGTCATTTATGAATATGTCAAAAAGCAGCAGACCCAGCACAGATCCCTGGGGTACTCCACTATTCACCTTTCTCCATTGGGAAAATTGGCCATTTAGCCCTACCCTCTGCTTTCTTTCTTTTAACCAGTTCCTGATCCACAATAGTACACTGTTTCCTTTCCCGTGACTCTTTAGTTTTGCCAAAAGTCTCTGATGAGGGACCTTGTCAAAGGCTTTCTGAAAGTCCAAATACACTATATCAACTGATTCACCTTGGTCTAACTGTTTATTCACACCTTCAAAAAAAACATAACAGATTAGTAAGACAAGATCTTCCTTGTCTAAATCTCTCACTATCACAAGGATACATGCCTACCATATTAAAAACTTCCTCAATAAGACCTCAACCAAAAAGCAATGCACCTGACCCCAACTTGCCCTCATCATACTGACCTCTATCCAGCATATCTCTTCTAGCAAAGCTAATAGAAAAAAAACAGTACAAATACATCAATAGACCACATTGACTCTTCCGCTCCTGTGGACGCACAACAGCATGGGTTGAGACAAAATCATGGGGTAGAAACATTATTAACCTCCCTGACGCACTAATTAAAGGAATCGAGAACCCAAACAAGGATTTATACTCATCTTCATAGATATAGCAGCTGCCTTTGTCTCACTAAACCACACCATGCTCATAAACAGGCTGTTGGAATCAGCAGCATAACTTTCTTGGTTTCATTCTTACCTATCTGATCACCACTCCCAAGTCAAGATAAAGATTAAACTACAAGAAGTGATACCCCAAGGATCCTCACTATCCACCCTTCTATTCAACTTATATATATATAACCAGTCTGCAAAATCATACAAGAACAAAACCTATACTATCATCTCTATGCAGACAATCTGATGATTTATGCCCTATTTGAGACCAGCAAACCAGACTACTCCTCTATAACATCCTGCATGAAATCAGTCCCAAACTGGCTTCAACTTTACAACCTCACAATCAACCATAGCAAATCAGAGATCCTTACAATCATGAGAGATCACACATATATTTCACCTGACACACTCAAATCAACAACTTCTCCATCCCAGTGAAAAAGGAAATAAAAAATCTAGATGTAATCCTAGACCAGAGGCTCAGCTTTTAAACACATATCAAGAAGATGATGGTTAATGCATACTACAAAATGAAGCTGCTACTAAGCATAAGACTACTAGAGCACAGCCACTTTCACACTGTATGCCAGGCAATAGTTACTCCACCCCTAGACTATTGCAACTTACTACTTCAAGGCCTCCCCAAACACACCACACAGGCAGTACAGCTCACTCAACATACTGCAGCTCGATTAATCACTGGATCCAAATGACAAGAACATATCATGCCGGTCCTTCAATCCCTTTACTTGTTACCAATACAATCCCGCATAAAGTACAAAGCAATAATGATGACATACAAGACGATACACAACAAACCACCGACTGCATACAACCATTGATCTGGACAGTCCTAGAGTCTCAGACAAGGAGGACACAACACCAAAACACCCTCTCAATCCCACATATCAAGACCAGTAGCTCTCAAACAACCTGCCAGAGAGACTTTGAAATCTTTGGCCCAATTCTCTGGAACTCACTACCACATCACCTAAGGACAATCAACGATATTTCTGATTTTAGGAAAATGCTGAAAACTCATCTGCTCATGAAATACTATGGGCCAACACTCAATAACTAACTATAACTCTAATTCTTAAAACTTTCATTACCACCCCTCCCTCCCTCGAATACTACCCGCATTCGGACTGTAAATAAACCCAACTGACTATCCACTACCCTTAATGTCAACCATTAACACTAAAATGTAAATAGTTGCTGCCGTTGACATAACAGTTAATTTTCTAGGATGTATCATAATCATACCTGTAACAGTTCCATGTATAATTGTTAACTGTAAACCACTTTGATAACATTGAAAAGCAGTATATAAAAAAAAGGTTAAATAAATAAATAAATAAAATTTCATTTTTATCCACCCATTGTACAATCTGGATGATTGATTGATTTATTTAACAAGATTTTTATACCACCTTCTTGTACAATCAAAGCAGTTTACATAGAACTCAACATATTACAGAGATAGAAAAACTTAGGTAAGGGTAGCATATGCAGGATGCCCAGAGGCAGAACCTATATACATAGCAACATCAATGGGGTTATCTGTGGATTAAGCATGAGAGTTATGTGGGGAGAGCTAGTTATTATCTTTGAAGTGGTTGGTGAAGAGAAAGGTCTTGAGAAGTTTTCTGAAATCCTTTAAGTCCTTCGTTTTTCTGATTTTTTTTCTGGCAGTGTGTTCTAAATAGCGGGAGCAGCTAATGAAAGGGTTCTTTTTGTGATGGTGTTCTTTGCTTTGGTGAATGAGCTGAGGATCGGTATGGTGTCTCTTGTGTTCTGCCTCTTAGGTCTGCTGCTTGAGCTTGTGCAAATTAGATCCTGTAGAGCTCCTGATGACAGGTCGTTTCTTACCTTGAAGATCAATGAGTGCAGTTTTGTATTTAGCATGTGAGGAGAATGGAAGCCAATGTAGCTGATATACTAGTGGAGCTATGTGATCATGGTTGGGTGAACCTGTGATTATGTGGGCAGTAGTGCTCTGAACCAACTGCAAGGTACGGATGGTTTGTGTTAGTAGGCCATGAAAGAGAGCGATACAATAATCCAGAAAGGAGATTATGAGCGTTTAACATACTGTACGAAAATGGCCTTGACTGAGGAAGGGTTTTAGTCTTCTGATGGTAGCAAGCTTTTGGAATGCATTCTTGAAGGTTTTGTTAATATGTGCTTGAAGGTTTACGAAGCAGTCAATGGTAATACCTAAGTAGCGTACTTCCTCCTTTACTGAGATTAGAGTGTCCGCTACGGATATAGAAAGGGGGGGGGGTGGAGTAAATGATGAGTCCCGCGTTATGAACAGAGCTTCTGATTTCTTGAACTTCACCTGAAGGTTGTTGGAAGCAAGCCAATTGCTCATGTCAAGTAGGTATTTGGTGAGTTAGAGTAATCTGGCAAGTTGAGGTGGATGGGGGGAATAGATCATGATATCATCTGCATAAATTGCCTAGTGGATCTTGTGTTTTTTTGAAGATGTTACAGACAGATTGAAGGTAGATGCTGACGAGGAGGGCAGATGGGGAGGATCCTTGCGGGACTCCCTGTGTTGAGTGGAATGAAGCCGATGTATTTGGGCTGACTTTAACCCTTATTTGTCTGTGACTGAGGAAGGAGAAGAATCAGCTGAGAGTTGTGCCATGGAGTCCAATGTTTGATAGACGTTTTAGAAGGGTGCTGTGAGATAGTGTTGAAGGCTAAGGAGATATCAATGAAGATGAGAAGGAATCCAGTTTTTAGGTTGTAAATTCCTCTTAGTAGGGTGTCAAAAGATGAATGAGGAGGGTTTCAACACTGATTCGGGTGAAATCCATGTTGGTGTGGATCCAGAGGAGCATGTAGGTCGATGTGGTCTCGGAGCTGTATTTGCACCATCTTTTTCAATTATTTTTGATAGGGTAGGCTGGAGATGGGTCGGTAATTCTCAGGATCAGAGCAGTCTGCTGAGATGTACAGAATACATACACAATTATAAAACACTTTTCATTCAAAAGTGACAAAACATGAAATCAGGAGAATCAAGAGACGACATAGACAAGATAAAATAAATGGGACTTCAAATATTAACAAAAAGTTAAATATTCCATCTCCTGTTTCAACAGTGGAGATAACTTATTCCATATAAAATGGACTGCATAAGACAATACCTAGAACTTCAGAAATTGTTTCTTAAACTCTGTTGCATGAGAAAGATTCAACAAGCCCTGCTGACTAGCGTGAGGAGCTTGCTCTGAAATATAAGCTTGAATAGGACCCAGAATATGTATCTATTGAAGTAAATAACTGGAACACTTTATTGAATCTTCAAAAATGCATAGTTTGATCTGTTTACATCGGCCATCTTTAATTGAATATATTAGACGCCAACAGATCCCTAGGGGATTGCGTGTTTATAAAGAACCTCTTTTGTTTAGTTCTGACCAGGAGTTTGTAGAGAAGTAGAACAGAATTCTGAATAAATGTTCTCTTGATTTGATGGTGTTAGTGGTGGATACCTCTAAGATTAATCTTGAGATGATGAAAAAAGAAGCTGCCACTGTAATGGATGCTCTGAAGGTTGTTGAACCAAAGGATCGATTTAAACAACAGGAGGATATGATGAAATCAATTGAGCAACTTCAGGTGCATGTAAAGAAAATTAAATTGAAGAAATTAAGAAGGGATTATGAAGATTACACCACTGAATATGTTTCTGCTTGGATGAATCCCAATCGAAAAGAGGAACGAAGGATGCGGAAAAAAGTTCATTTTGAGTTATCCTCGACTGAATCTTTTGGCATGGAGGATGTTCAGTATGCAAGGGAAAAATTTTTAGGTATGAAGAAAAAAAAGAAGAAGAAAGGTACTCAAGGCCGTCAGAAGGAGTTCAGCAGCTCGGACAACAAGAAGGGGCGGTCGGGCCCTTAGAACAATGTGGATCATTGTATGTGAATCTTTCAGATCATTTTTTAACTGAGCCTCAGGTTCAGTTGCTTAATAAAGGACTTTCATTTGTACCTATAATTATTTTTGATTCTTTTCAGTTTATATTGGACTTGGAAAAGTTTATTTGCAAGCTCAATTAATTTTTTTTTTATCACAGCAGAAAGGAGAGGCTGATTGTAGAGCAGACGAAGGAGTTCAGCGTACAGGGGTCCTCGTCGGGTACCACTGGTGTTTAAGTCAAATTGGACCCTTCCAGGGCCCTTGCATCCAGCGTTAACTGTTTTTCATCAGTTGATTCTTCAGGATGTGGAAAACTTGGAGAAATCCTCTTGCAATAAATGGAAGAATGTTCTCACAACAGCAGAGAGGGGGGCCCTGAAGGAGCTGTGTGCAAATTTCAATATTGTGATCAAGCATGCTGATAAAGGTGGAGCAGTAGTGGTACTCAATCGGGCTGATTATGTAGCTGAAGCCTTACACCAATTGTCGGATTCATCAATGTATTTGGTACTTAAGGAAGATCCGATGTCCTATTTATAGCACTCCATTAAAGATCTGAATGAGGAAGCATATAAGGAGCATTATATTTCCAAAAAGGAACATTTGTTTTTGAATCCGAAGTCTCCTGATATGGTGAAATTCTACCTGTTGCCAAAAAGCCATAACAATTTGCAAATCCTCCAGGGAGACCAATTGTGTCTACTAGAGGCACACTTCTTGAACTTTATCTGTGTTGGTGGATTCGTTTCTCAGGCCTCTTCTGAAGAATATCTCCTCTTACATATGTGATATAACTAATTTTTACAAATTTTGTCTGAGGCATCTTATTGGGCTATGCAATCTGACACAATTTTGGTGACCTTCGACGAGGCAGCGCTTTATACTAGTATACCACAATTAGAAGCTTTAGAGATGGTGGAGACAGTGCTGTCCTGTCGAGGTGACCTGTCTGACAGACAAGTATGGCTTTTTGTACAGCTGGAAGGAATTACCTTAAGAAACAATTATTTTGTTTCTGAGAATGTTATTTATCAGCAGATTTCCATGGTAGCTATAGGAGCTACCTTTGCCCCTTCTATTGCTAATTTATTCATGAGGGAGTATGAGCAGAAATGGTTGGTGGATTCTCCTTTTTCGTCTAGGATTAAGATCTGGGGTCTCTATATAGACAATGTTTTTGTCATTTGTTGGGGGTGATGTTTGTGTTAATTTTATATCTCGTTTTTCTCCCATGAGTCCCCAGATTCAATACATTTTGCAAAAGCATGATAATTTTTTACAGACAATACCTGGTTGGATGGATAAATGTCCTTGCTGTGTTTGGCTAAGGAACCAAAATCTGAAAGAGATCCTGAGCCCTGCTGCCCTTCCCTCAGTAATTACTGTTGAGTTAATGTGGCCTGGTCATTGGTTTTGTGGGTGTTGTTCAATCTGTGCTGTGTCTGAGGAGTTGACGGTCTTTACATATGGGGGCAGGGATTACCATCTTAAGAGATATACAACTTGTAATTCTGAATTTGTGGTGTATGGTATATGTTGCCCATGTGGGATGTTATATATAGGAAAGATGGTACACTCCTTTAAGATAGGGATAATGATTTAAATAGACTGCATGCATGCCGTTTTTGAGTCAACTCTTTTGGTGACTTGAAGGACATGGTTAATTTCCTGCAGTGTGAAGTTTAGGTATGAGGGTTATGTTTTATTGTGTTGGGGTTATTCGGGGGTTGCTCTCTGGGTAGTTTATATGATATTTTGATCTTTATAGCTGGGATTATAAGGGTGATTTATATGTTTTATTTTTTCTCTGCAGTGCTGTTTTGTCTATGCACATTCCCCTGATGAAGCAATAAGCAAAACGCTTTTGGGACGTCCAGTGGTGAGTTGAGGATGGAAGTGCTATTGTACAAGAAGAGCTCTTGCTAGTGAAGTGAAGCAGATTAGCCATTATCGCGAATGAGCATTTGTTTCAATAGCTAAGTGACTCTTCTTGTAGCTCCTCCCTGTCATTAGTTTAATTTTGTGGTGGAAAATAACCATTTGGTAAAACTTATTGGAGGAAAAGGAGTTCTTTTGGGTCGTTGATATTATGGGAAAGTTGAGGTAGCATGAGCATTTCTAAAGCTACCCACTCCCCGTTTTATTCTGTGACCTGTTTTTCCTCCTTTTTCTTTTTCTAAACCTCAGTAAAGAATTTTGCTGCTATGAAGTTTGGTGAGAATATTGAAGTGTTATATTACTTGCTTTGAAGAATCAATTTATACTCTGTAAGTGACCTTTATTTTTGTTGTTTGAATAGGATGAAACAATGTAATGCTATGTCTGCATTCAGTAGCAGATTTATTTTATTTATTTATTTAACAGTATTTCTAAACCGCCTTATCTTATTAATCAAGGTGGTATCACAGCAAACAATCGGGTAAAGTGAGTGTGTTAACTTGCAGTGAGGGTGAAATTTAGTTGAGTGTGTGTTGTATTGTGTGCTAGATTGGTTTGAGCTATGTACAATGTGTGTTGTATTGTGTGCTAGAATGGTTTGAGCTATGTACAATGTGGGCTATATACAGTGGTGCTAAAAATATTTTCTATACATACAGTGTTTAGGCGGAATCATGAGCTGTTATACATTCTCTGAGGTTATGTGATGTGTCCATAGTGTTCTATGAACAGCATGGTTTTCAGCTGTTTTCTAAAGTCTTTGAGGTCTGTAGTTGCCCTTAAATCGTCCGGTAGTTTGTTCCATATTGTTGGAGCAGCCATTGAGAGTGCTCTGTCTGTTGTGTCCTTGCGTGTGTGTTTGAATTCACTTGGGGTGCTGACTCGGTTGTTTGTTTGTTTTCTTCTAGGACGTGTGCTGGTGTCTGGTTGTATGAGAGTGTGCAGGCTGTTGGCTGATGTGTGCTGATTTATCTTAAATAGGTTTATGATAGTTTTGTATCTGATGCGTGCACCGATTGGGAGCCAGTGTAAGTCCTTTAAGGTAGGTGTGATGTGCTCCTGTCTTGCAGTACCGGATATTATTCGTGCTGCAGTGTTTTGTGCTAGCTGGAGTGGTTTGAGGGCTTGTTTCGTTAGTCCAAGGTATATCGGATTGCAGAAGTCCAGTAGTGGGGTTATCAGTGCTTGACAGATAGTCCAAACACAGCGTTTTAAACAGTACCCTTTGAATCACCATCAACCAGTTAAGTCCCCTTAAACTAAGAGTTATGTGCTCAAACTGGAATACCCCCATGATCATTCTAGTCACCACATTCTGGGCAATGTGCAATGATTTTAGTATTCTGGCAGAAAGCTCCACATAGATAATATTACAGTAGTCAAAATGGTCGCCACATCTTTAAAAAGATATAGCGTTATTAGAAAAGGTACAGAGAAGAGCCACCAAAATGTTAAAGGGGATGGAAGGATACTCCTATGAAGAAAGGCTAAAAAGGTTAGGGCTCTTCAACCTGGAAAAGAGACGGCTGAGGGGAGATCTGATAGAGGTCTATAAATTAATGAACGGATTGGAACGGGTAAACATAGATCGATTGTTTACATCATCAGACTATAAAAAGACTAGAGGACATGCAATGAAGCTACAGGGTAACCTATTTAAGACTAATAAGAGAAAATATTTGTTCACTCAATGTGTAATAAAACTCTGGAATTTGTTACTGGAGGATGTAGTAAAAGCTGTTAGTGTAGCTGGGTTTAAAAAAGGTTTGGACAAGTTCCTGGAGGAAAGGTCCAAAAACCATTATTAAAAGGGACCCGGATATCACTGCTTGATCCAATATAAGCATTGAGGAACCTGTGTCTTTTGGGGAATCTGCTAGTTACTTATGACCTAGACTGGCCACTGTTGGAAACAGGATACTGGGCTTGATGGACCTTTGTCTGACCCAGTATGGCATATCTTAGGTTCTTATGTTCTTATGCGAAAGCCTCAATAGCTGAACATAGTCAAAAGTCATTCTCACACAAAGTTTGTCACGCTGAAGTGCAGTCAATGTCTTTTATTTACATGAAAGATTATATTTAAAGGTTTGTTCCTCATTTGAAATCCCCCTGAAGAAGGCCGATGGCTGAAACACGTAGGGGTTAATAAAAGGGGTTTGTTTAAACCTGAATTCCTGCCAGTCTTTATTTATTTATTTATTTAACATTTCTTATATACCGCCTTTCATTATATCAAGGTATCTGTTCCTTTGTGCCCATAGTCAAAAATCTGAAAGCTCTAGAACTGCATGAAGCTTCTGAATTAGATGTGATTTGTAAAACACTGCCCTAAGTACTTTATGGACCTGGGCTTTAAAAGCTAAATTCCTGTCGGTCACAATGTTCAAATAGGAAATCTCATCACGGAGTGGAAATTACTGACAGGCTAGACATAGATTTCCTTATTTGCCTTCAAATATTATGGGGAACCAAGACCCCTTGAGGCCGGCTGGGATTAACCAGGCCAGTCACTCGGGCCGAGAGCCCCCTTGGCCATGCAGGAAGGGGGAAGAGGAGGGATGGCAGTGGCCATTGGGAGTTTAAAATTCCCACCAGTGAGAAAAGTGGAGACTTCTCCCAGGTCTTCCAGGAAGCACAGCAAGTGTCTGGCGGACCAGGATATAAGGGAGGAGTCAGCACAGGAGAGGGAAACAGTACGGCTGGCTGACTATCAGAAGAGGGTCCAGGCACCACCATTTAAGGGGTGGGGCTTCTGGGCCCAGGGATAACTCTTGGCTTAGCAAAATGGGTGGTTGGGGGAAAAAGGGGGACACAGTTTTTTACACAAAGCAGCAACCAACCTTGAGCACTCCTAAACGACTGCTCTGCACCACGGAGTGGATGGACAGGCAAGGGGAGGCCCGACAACCAAGAACTGGAGGACTAAAGAAATGGATATGGTTATGGCTATGGTTTAGGCATTTGATATACCGCCCTTTACTTACGCATCAGAGCGGCTTACATCTATACTGACAGGTACTTTTAGTATCTCACAGGATAGTGAGATTATGGTTCAATGTTGCTATAATTTTGCTCTGTTGTTATAATGTTGTTACAATGTGATTAAAGTTGTATGGTATATATCAGTGATGGCTAACCTTTTTGAGCCCGACTGCCCAAACTGCCGCACAAAACCAAAGAATTTCCTCAAAGTGCCAGCACGTCAATTAAACCTTAACAACAAGATTTTAGTATCTAAAAACTCTTTATAAAGTTGCCTGAACTATGTAACATCATTTGTAAAGGTTGGAATCTTTGTATTGTCAGAGAATCAATTTGATTCACAATCCTTTGGTTTTCATTTCAATTTATTGGCAATTTATAATGTTTTAATGATTTCATTCAATTTAGAAACAGGAAGGCAATAATTAAACTGGGAACCCCAAAAGCCAAACTTGGAATGTACAACAACACTGTAGAAATAAAACTATAAATTAATTTCCTCTTGTACCAAACAAAGCACAGACGTTAATGATGCACATTTCCCAGAGGTTTCATATTCCAGTTAATAAATTCAAAATAAAGAGATATTTCTACCTTTTGTGCATTTTTTTTCAGTTGCAATTGCTCCAGCCACTTTCTTCTGGTTTCTTCATGTTTTCTGCTAACTGTCCATCGTCTGCTGTCCATTTGTTCTTTCTTCTCTCTTCTAGTTTTTTTTCCATTCTCTCTCTCTACATCTGCTTTAACATACTAATCTTTCTCCTTTTGCTCTTTCCTCATTCCTATTTCATCCACACAAATTTTACCCCTCCATCCTCAATCCCCACTTACTCTCCCAATACCAGGCCAATTGTAGATTTTTCATCCCTCCCACACAAAATATTTTTCCCCTCTCCATTTTACTCTCCCAGCCCCATCCCATTCTAATCCTCCCCAACATCAGCTCCCTTCTAGTTCCAGTCTCACCCAGCATCCATTCCCTTCTAGTCCCTGCATCAGCCCATTTCCCGTCCTAGCCCACCATCAACCCATTTCCAGTCCTAGCTCCCCCATCCATTTTCAGTCTGAGTCCCTTCATCAGCTCATTTTCAATCCTAGCCCCCCATCAGCCCACTTCTAGTCATTTCCTAGCCCCATCATCAGCCCATGTCAAATCATAGCTCCCCTCCACTCAGTCCAATTCCAGTCCAAGCCCCCCCCCATGAGCCTACTTTCAGTTCTAGCCCCTCCATGAGTCCATTTCAATTCAAGCCCCCACCACAGCCCATTTCCAATCTTAGCTCCCCCCAACAGCCCATTTTCAGTCCTATCCTAGCTGCTCCATCAGCCCATTTTCAGTCCTAGCTCCCTTCCCTCACAGCCCATTTCCATTCCAAGCTCCCTCCCCATCAGCTATTTGCAATTCAAGCCTCCCCTTCCACTCAGCCCATTTCCAGTCATAGCAACCCCCCAACCCATTACCAGTCCTAGCCCCCCCCATCAGCCCACTTCCAGTCTTAACCCCATCAGCCCATTGCCAGTCTTAACCCCATCAGCCCATTGCCAGTCCTAACCCCCCCATCAGCCCATTTTCAGTTTAAGCCCCCCCCTATAACCCATTACCAGTCCTAACCCCCCCCATCAGCCCACTTCCAGTCTTAACCCCATCAGCCCATTGCCAGTCTTAACCCCATCAGCCCATTGCCAGTCCTAACCCCCCCCCATCAGCCCACAGCCCATTACCAGTGCTAACCACATCAGCCCACCTCAAGTCCTAACCCCTCCCCATCAGCCCATTTCCTGTCCTAGCCCCCCCCATAGCCCATTATCAGTCCTAACCACCCCCCCAATAGCCCA
The DNA here is from genome assembly GCA_033557465.1 of Ichthyophis bannanicus. NCBI lineage: Eukaryota > Metazoa > Chordata > Amphibia > Gymnophiona > Ichthyophiidae > Ichthyophis > Ichthyophis bannanicus. Next base: position 180,808,869 of record CM066034.1, read on the forward strand.
TTAGCAGTTCTAACACCCCCATCACCCCATTTCCAGACAGCCCCCATCAGTCCACAGCCCATTAGCAGTCCTAACCCGTCCACAGCCCATTAGCAGTCCCTAACCCACCCCCCCAGCCCATTAGCAGTCCTAACAGCCCCCCCGCCCATTAGCAGTCCTAACAGCCCCCCGCCCCAGCCCATTAGCAGTCCTAACAGCCCCCCGCCCCAGCCCCAGCCCCAGCCCATTAGCAGTCCAAAAAAAAAGCTGGCTCTCTGGCTGCTGCCGCTGCCGCCGCAGCACAATGCAGTGTCCCGCGGGGCCCCCTCTGCGCCGGCTGAGCCCTCTGCCCGGCTTTCAGATTCGCGAAGGGAGAGTGTCTCTCCCTCGCGTCTCTGTTAAGCCCGCAGGGGCTAATGGGAAATTTCCCATCAACCCCTCGCGTCTAAAGGGGCTGATGGGAAATTTCCCATTACCCCCTGCGGGCTTAACAGAGACGCGAGGGAGAGACACTCTCTCTTTGCGAATCTGAAAGCCGGTCAGAGGGCTCAGCCGGCGCAGAGGGGGCCCCGCGGGACACTGCAGTCTGCCGCGGCGACAGCGGCAGCAGCCAGAGAGCCAGCTTTTTTTTTAAATGTAATTTTGAGGAAAGCACACTCACCTCCCGCCGCGCCGCATATCTTAATTGCGGACCTTCCCGCGTGCCAGCTGCAAGGCCTTCGCGTGCCACAGCTGGCACGCGTGCCATAGGTTCGCCATCGCTGGTATATATTATTGCAATGTTGTAAGAATAAAGCTATGGCCATTTGTTCCCACTCAAACCCAAATGGGCCTGAAGGTTACTGTAGCAGGAAAAGGGGGGGGGGGGTGTAGGAGGAGGGGCCAAAGAAGGAAGAACAGACAGCCCAGTAGCACAGGGCCTCGGTTATATTTCCTTATACAAATTTATTCTATTTATATCAGAACTCAATGCCTTTTTAACATAACAATGTATTACATTGAAAATAAACATTACATATATCCATCTCTGGCATCAGAAGAATCTCAGAAATATTCAGTGGAAAAAAAGCAATGCAGGTCTTATAGAGTGCGCATGAGGGAAGCCTCCCTTTATCTCACTTGATACAGTTGGTGTTTTTATATCACATGGTGTCTCAGAATTAGCAAGTATCAAGCAAGTGATACCATAGGTGTAACGTTTCTTCCAATTAGTTAAATTGATCCTATCACAAATTTAGCTTTACATCATTTTCAACATATCTTGAAAGGTTTCAAATGTACTTGGGGCTATAAAGTGACAGGGAATTTATTCCAGTCATTATTTTTTCATGTTTCCACCCCTGGTTGGTGCATTTGGGCATATGCATATACATAATGAATACACAGCTGTTAAAGTTTAATTTTAAGGGAAGCTACCATAGTAAAAATGTGATTAAAACAGAGCACTGCTGAGCATCTTTTAGAAATAATTGGTGAGTTTTAAATTCAGTTCATAAAGGTGATATGGTGTGTTGTTCTCAAAATAAGTAATCCCTACTGAGCAAAACTACAAAGAAACAGAGCCTGGGTACAACAGGGATATGCATTCATTTGAAGAATATATGAGAAATATAAACATTTCCCGTGTCATTTCATATTGTTTTAACCCCAAATGGCAAAAAAAAAAAAAAAAACCATACTGCCTCCTGGAGATCTAGTTTTAGCCAGCCCATCCGTCTTGTATTTCTGGTAATTTCTGTCCCATCTCTAGGTTTCTTCCCTGCTGATTCATTGTTCCCATCTTGATTTTTTATCTAGCTGTCTTTTTTCCGAGACTCTGCCTTTGGTTTTTGTTTGATTTTGCCTTGCTTCTTGGTGCCTTGGAATTCTAGCTCCTTAACACTTTTTTTTTCGTTCCATTAATTGTTGTTTGTTCTTAACTTACATCTTAAAAGCAGTGTAATATTTGTCATTTCTGGTTCTACATATTGAAATTAGTACTGCAGGTCCCATAATGCAGCAGGATAGAGTTATCTGAAATCCAGAGCACCTCTAAGATCTCCTTGGAAATGAGTAACTTTGCAGCTCTTTCAAAGTAAAGGTACTAATAGATTGACTCAGTCACAAATAAAAAAGCTGATAGGACTCAGTTAAATTTGAGTGCCCACAGCAGTTTAAAGGGAATGAAATCTATGGGCCTGATAGTGGTGGTGACTAGCCATTACCGCTGAAACTAAGACCCAGACATTCAATGCTGGAGCCACTGGCATTGAATATAGAGGTCAGCTGGATAGCGGGAAAGATAATCGGGCATTGGTGATATTCAGCCACTGGCCAGTTAGCTTAGGCTGTGAAAGTTAGATCCTGGTTGTGCAATTAGTGATCCAGTTCAGAAATTCTGTGAAATGATTTCTATGAAATAGCCCCTGTGCCTGCAAACATATAGTAAACATTCAGGAACCTCCTAAGCCTTTCCTTGAAAGGTTTGATGTCACCCAAGAAGCAGTAGCAGAATTTCCAAGTTGCCCATTTCCAAGAGGAAGATTTTAGGCCAGTCCTGCTTTTTTTTATAACTCTATCATGTTAGTCATAATCATAGTCAATGTTTTTTTATATACTGCTTATCTCCAAAAAAATCTAAATGGTTTACAACAAAGAGGGCTACCATATCCTGAAAAACCCCAAAAAGTCATCCAAATAAAAGAGAGAGACGCAAGCTATTAGGTTTACAGCAGACTTAAGAAATTCCCTACACAGCTTCAGGAAACTTGAGCATAAATGGTGCAACTCCATACTTCTCCATGACAGAGATAACTATATGAAGGCTTTATAGGACCACCACACTGCTATTATGGCAAGGAAGAAGGAATGCCACACCAAAATCCTGATGCGCCTACTCAAGAGGCCCCGTGAGCCCTTTCGTCTAATCCAATCTCTCACTAAGGATACCCTGGTCTACCAAACAGATAATTATCTGGATATGTTTTTCAGGATATGGTAGCCCTCTTTGTTGTAAACCATTTAGATTTTTTTGGCGATAAGCAGTATATAAAAAAACATTGACTATGATTATGACTAACATGATAGAGTTATAAAAAAAACAGGACTGGCCTAAAATCTTCCTCTTGGAAATAATTATAATTATTGCCTCACCCACAAGACTTTTCTGAATACTTTCATAATAAAACCAAAATGACCACCAATCATCCAGTAGAGCCTTGCACAGACAAACCTTCATAAAAAAACACCAATATCCCTGCACTGACCTCTTTCTACCCTTACTCTTCTGATCAAATTGAAAATATAATAAAAGGACTTAACTCCACCACCTCACCTACTGATCCATGCCCAGCCCACTGGATTAAATCTGCTTGTGCTGAATTAAGTCCTTTCATCTTCAAAATGGTTCATCTTTCCTTCAACAAGGGTACTGTACCAACACCTCTGAAAACAGCCACCATAAAACCACTTCTAAAAAATCCCAAGTTAGAGCCTAGTGACCTGAACTCCTACCGTTCAATATCTAGTCTTCCCTTCCTAACCAAAATAATTGAGAAAATAGCGCAACAGCAAATCCAAGACCACATTGACTCCTACGCTCCTCTGGATCCTCATAAACATGGTTTCCGTCAACATCATGGTGTTGAAACCTTGCTCACCTCCCTATTTGATAATCTGATTAAAGGCATGAACAAACCAAAACAAGGCTTCATCTTTATTTTCTTAGATATCGCATCAGCCTTCAATACAGTTTCTCACAGCCTCCTGCTTACCCAGCTTCAACTTAAAGGCATTCAAAGCTCAGCCCTAGATTGGTGTCTCTCTTATCTATCAGATCTCCAACAACAGGTACGCATTGGTACACAAACATCAACTATGTTTCAACAAACCCAAGGAGTTCCTCAGGGCTCGTCCCTTTCAGCCCTGCTATTCAATATTTATATTCAGCCATTATGCACTATCATTCAATCCTTCAGCATACTTTACCACATTTATGCAGATGATGTGCTTCTTTATGCCCTGTTCTCACTGGATAACCCTAACTTCACTGGAATCACAGACTGTTTTCATGCAGTATCTGCCTGGTTAAGAGCCCGTAACCTGAAAGTAAACTATAAAGAACCAGAAGTTCTGTTCATCACGAAGGATCCAACATTCATACCGTCATCTCACCTACATGTTAAGAATGCTGAACTGAAGTCAAATCATGAGGTTAGATATCTTGGTGTCACTCTGGACCAACATCTAAATATGGAATCCCACATAAGCAATATCACGAAGGCTGTCTACCTCAAAATACGATCCCTCCCCCAGCTCTGACCTTTATTAGAACCTACTGACTTCCACACTATCTTCCAAACCCTGATCACTCCCCTTTTTGAATATGCTAACATCATACTTCATGGTCTATCTGCATATGAGTTCCATCCTTTACAAATGGCTTTAAATACTGCTGCCCGAACCATTTACGGAGCTTCCAGATATGATCATGTATCACCTTTCCTAATCCAGCTACATTGGCTACCAATTAACAATCGACTCAAATACAAAGTCCTTTTATTGTCATTTAAAATCCATCACCATCTCTCAGCATCATCTCTGAAAAACCACTTACATTGGACACCCAACACCAGATCTAGGAGAACAAATATGGCTAACACCCTTGTCATTCCAACTATGGCTAGTAAAAGCTCCCAATTTGCCAGAAATAGAGCCTTCTCCTATTTTGCCCTGCTCTGGAACTCTCTCCCTGCTCCTATCCACCTTATCACTGACCTTTCAACTTTACGCAAGGCAATTAAGACACATCTTTTCCAGCTTTCATTTGACCATATACCATAGCTGCTCATGACCTCCCTTCTAATGCATAGCTCTCTTCAACCTGTAAATAGTTACTTACATTAAGTCATATGTTATCTATTCAACTTGTATATAGTCATCTATTGTTTTTTATACTTGTTCAATGTAATTTATACCTGTTTAATGTAATCAACCTGTCCTGTTCAATGTATTGTGTTCTTATGTAGACCGCACTGATCTTAAAAAAATGCGGTATATAAAACCAAGTAAATAAATAAACACAATCATCAGACAAGACAGATACAAATAGGAGTAAAGTTACAATTAATTACACTACAGAAAACCCAAAGGAGGAGGGTGGATAGACAAGACTGATTCAATGTGCTCCAGGACAGCTCAAGTGCAATAAGAACAGAAAAAAAAATTAAATTTGAATTCTTGATATGTATCAATTCCCTGGTTTTTCATGTTATAGACTAGAAAATTAATTGTTATATTTATTTATTTTCTTTCATTTAATTTTTCTTTCTCTATTCAATGAGGGAATTTAATGTATCTTTGCTTTCATTCTTTGTGAATGTGTATTTTTATAATCTAATAATAAAAAAAACAGCAATCAATCCTGATCAGAATAATAAGTGGCATTTTAGAAAGGGTGTCTAAGCAATCCAGGATGTCCAGGGCAGAATGTGCAGAAAAACACCAGGATCATCTATGTTTCAGCCCGATTTTGGAAACATAGATACCCCCAATGTGCATGCCTGCACCAATTCCACGTAGATCTCCCTGCTATGAAACTGTGGGCTGGGGATGTCCATCTCATGCAAGGTTGCATAAGAGGATGTCCAGCATTGTGCCCTCATTCCCCATTAGAGTTTGTTGTCAACTTGTAAACTAATGAGGATATAAGTGTACCTTCTTCTCCACGCCCTCTGCATGTTTGCCTGACAAAACAAGCACTTTTCCAATGACTATTTGTGCCTAGAGTGGATATAACCTTTAACGTCGCTTAGGACATCCAGGACATTTCTGGAATTGGTCATGGACATCCATGTTCTTGGGAATGTACCAGACACACCTACATCATGCCCCCATTCCAATTTGGATGTCCTTGCGCTGGGGATGTCCACAGACCCAGTTTCTAAAATGGCTCCAGGGATGCCTCTGTGCTTTGGATGTTGCTATGCTGGTTTTAAGACACCCAATGCATGAATAGGGCTTCTAAAATAATCCCAATATGTTTTCAGAGCAGTGTTAAATTTCTTGAATGGCATTTCCAAGTAGACATAGATGGCAAATTATTTCAGATGGTGGGGGCAAGTATACTAAAAGTAGATTTCCGAGTATGATCCAAGTGCACCTGCAAAGGAGAAAGAACAGCTAACAGATTTTGCTGAGATTTATTTATTTTATTTATTTATTTAACAATTCTTATATACCGCACTATTTGTTATCAGTGCGGTTTACATTTAACAAAGAATACTCAGATCAGAGAAGACTGATTGAGTTTACATTATAACAGGGAATAGAACTTGGAGAACATGGGTAACTATTTACATATTGACATATATCAGGATAGATGCGGAATACATGAAACTATATACATAAAGATATGGCATAATAGATGATACTTGATCTAAAAGTACGTAAGATGCTTCCAGGCTGGAGAGAGAAAGCTTGGGGTTTGAGCGTTATGTTGTGTAGGAGGGGATGGGGGATGGGGGATGGTTTCTTGGAGTCGGGGTAGCAGCGTGAGAGAAATGGAGCAGAAAGAGGTGGTGTTTTATTGCTTTCAGGAATTGTAGAAGGTCTTGGATCGCTCTGATTTCTGGAGGGAGGTCGTTCCAACATTTTGGTGCGTAGTGGGCAAAGGTTCTTCTCCTGGTTGTTTGTGAGCACTTTATGGAGTCTTTAGGGATAGTCAAAGTGTTGTCTGTTGCTGTCCTTCTGGTTCTAGTTTTTGGTGTAGGTGTGATAAGTTCCTTGAGAGAATTGGGGGCGATGTAGTTGATAATCTTGAATGTTATTAGCAGAATCTTATATGTTAGCCTGGAGTATATCGGTAACCAATGGAGATCCTTAAGTATTGGTGTGATATGGTCTGATCTGGCTAGACCGCAGAGGACACGGGCAGCAGCGTTCATAGCTTGTTGGAGAGGATTGAGAGTGTTCTTTGGTAGGCCATACAAGATTAAGTTTGCGTAATCTAAATGTGGTAGTATGAGGGCCTGGAAGATGGTTCGGAAGCCGTCAGCAGGTAGCATAGGTTTGAGATGTCTCAGTGTTCTAATTTTGTTGTAGATGGACCTGGTGATGTTTTTTATGTGTTCCTTGAAATCGAGATGCTGGTCCAGAGTAATGCCGAAATAGCGTATGGCATTACAGCTTGGAAGCTCCGCATCTCTTACTCTTAGGATGGAGGGAGGAGAGAAGCTTTTGTTCCTTGATATGAAGAGTACCTCTGTTTTCTTGAAATTAATGTGGAGGTTTTGGGTAGTTAGCCAGTCTGTGATTGTGTTGAAGCAGTTGACAAGCAGTTGAATTCCGGGTGTTTGACTTTGAACGCGGTAAATATGATGAACTAAGGAAGTGCTGCAGAGGCTATGGAACCAGTAACTGAGAAAGAAAAATCGTCCAACCAGTATAAAAAGCACATTCTTGGACCTGCAACACACATTTCAATGGATAGAATCGGGGGCTTTACATTTCACATCATTTTGGTGTCCTGCGGAGACTATAGAACCAGTAACTGAGAAAGAAAAATTGTCAAACCAGTATAAAAGCACATTCTTGCACCTACAACACACACACTATTTTGGTGAGTAAGTTCAAAACCAAGATTAGCCAAAAAGATCACCCTTCTATAAATAGGAGCTTGGCATCTCTACATTAAAGAGTTTCCTTATGAAGTGCTTCCAGTGGTTCCTGGAATCCCCACAAAAGTTTCTTACAGAACAAACTCAGTTGGCCTTTGCCTCCTTCTCAAAGGAAAAGCTCTATGCTTGGTTATTCCTCTACTGGATAAGACCAACTTCCGTGCAATCTGAAAGACTGCACCTCAGGTTTGGGGTTCCATCACCTGCTCCAAAGATTCCTAATTCTGTGGCTTCAAACTGTGTTTCAAAGCCTCCAGCTTTGAAAATGTCAGTTCCTGGTATTCCAGGCTAGGTCACATCTATCTTTGCTTTAGTGTTTCCTGCTTCCAAGGCTCCAGCTCCTGGAATTCCAGTAGAGATAATAGCTACCTTTGCTTCTATGTCCCCTGCTCCAAAACATTTTAACATCCATGCCTCCATTAATGGTTTCTAAGGCTTTCATACTGCAGACTGTTTCTAGAGACTCCAGCCCTGGATGTTCCTGCTTCTGCACCAGAAAGCCCAGAATTCCCATGGCTGTTTCTACCTCTGTGCCAGACACCCCAACTTCAGAAAATCTAATTTCTATAGTTCATCCACTTCTGCACCAGAGAGCCTACACTCCAAGTCCAATGTTCCCAGCCTGGCCTCAAGAGATCTTGCATTCCTAAGTGCAGCTTCCATGATCTTGAAGCTGACCTCAAAGACTCCTCTACTACTACTACTACTACTACTACTATTACTAATCATTTGTATAGTGCTACAAGGCATACATAGCACTGAACACATAAGAGACAATCCCCGCTCAACAGCACTGACAATCTATTGAAGAAAGATAAGCAGAAGAAACAGGGGTCTAGGATCATTCAAGAGAAATGATAAAAACACACAAGAGCATTAAACAGGAGAATGAGGGGGTCAGGATCCAAAAGCAGCCTCAAAGAGGTGGGTTGTTATCCTGGTCTTGGATAGGAACATAGGAACATAAGATATGCCATACTGGGTCAGACCAAGGTTCATCAAGTCCAGTATCCTGTTTCCAACAGTGGCCAATCTAGGTCATACGTACCTAGCAGTTTCCCCAAAAGACACAGGTTCCGCAATGCTTGTACTGGGTCAAGCATTGATATCCTGGGTCCCTTCTTAATAATGGTTTATGGACTTGTCCAAACCTTTTTAAACCCAGCTACACTAACAGCCTTTACTACATTCTCCAGTAACAAATTCCAGAGTTTGATTACACGTTGAGTGAAAAAATATTTTCTTTTATTAGTCTTAAATAGTTTACCCTGTAGCTTCATTGCATGTCCCCTAGTCTAGTCTCCTAGTCTCTATAGCATAGGACTAGAGGTGGAGCCTGACAAATAACTTCAGATAATCTATTCTAGGCATATGGCATAGCAAGGTGAAACAAATGGAGTCTGGAGGTGGTAGTAGAAGAGAAATGCACAGATGAGTGATTTGCCTGATGAGCAAAGTTCCCAAAGATGGTTGCAGGGAGAGATAAGAGAGGTGAGGTAATGAGGAGCTGAAGAGTACATGCAATGGTTGGTTAGTAGGACAAGTTTGAACTGTATGTATAGGGAACCAGTGAAGTGACACTGGCAGAAGATAAGCCATGCAGCTGAGCTTTGAAAGGATTGGAGGGGAGAGAGATAATTCAATGGGATACCAGCAAGGAATAAATTGCAATAGTCTAAGTGGGAGGTGACAAAAGAGTGGATAAAGGTCTTGGTAGTGTGTTCAGAGAGGAAGGGACAGATTTTGCTGATGTTATAGAGAATGAATTGACAGGTTTTAGCTATCTGTTAGATATGGGCAGAGAAAGAAAGAGAAGAGTCAAAGATGACCCTAAGGTTGTAAGCCAAGGAAACAGGGAGGATGGCCATGTTATCCACAGAAAAAGAGAAGGGAGGAAGGAGAAAGATGGATTTAGAGGGAAAGATAAGATGCTCCATCTTGGCCATATTCAATTGCTGAAGGAGATGGGACATCCAGGCAGCAACATCAGACAAGCAGGCTGAGATTTATGCCTTGAATCCAGGAGAGATTTCAGTTGTAAAGATGGCATTGAAAACCATAGGATGGGATCAGTGCACTGAGGGAATGAGTATAGAGAGAAAAAAAGAAAAGATCCCAAAACAGAACCCTGAAGTACACCAACTGAAAATAGGACAGCAAAGGAGGAAAACCACCTGAACATATGCTAAAAGTGTGTAAAAAGTGTAGGGGTTAAGTACTGGTAGAGGTTAAGTATGACAGATTTGCTTTTAATTTTTAAGTGCTAAGGGTTAATAATGTTCCTGGTTCATAATCACTTAATGGCTGCCCCACATCTCAAAGAATTGCTAAAGAACAACAGCTAGGCTGCTATACCATGTGAGCCAGCATTCAGGCCTTTGCATGAAGAGATCCAGCACCGGAAGGAACCATATAAGGAGATATCATGAGCCTTGCAAGGTGCCAGATTGGGCTGGAAAGTCCAGACTTGGGCCTACAAGGGGATATCATATGTAGACCTGCAAGGTCTATGTGCAAAGAAATACGTACACAGGAAACCACAAGCTGCCAACATATATGCTAGGCCTGGCTCTGAAGAAAGCAGATAGCTGGATCATGGTTGGTAAGTATGGGAGGGGGGGGCAGGAGGGATTTTGCAACAGGAACTAAGGGGAGCAAAAAAGGCAATAATAGGAAATAGGGGGGAGGGGGAGAGAACACAAAGGAATAGCTCTGAGGACTGTATGCAGAAAAACGGAAGAAAAAAAGGTATAAATGTAACATGCTTTTTATATTCAGGGGGAGAGTTGTCTTCTTGAGGTGCCTAGTGCCCGATAGAACTCTCTTCCCCACATTTCTGCCTGTATTTGGTCATCAGTTATCTAATAAACAGAGACTCTGATTGCACCTGTACTGACTTTTTGGATCTGATCATTGCAGGTAATTAGTAATAATTAGGGTGTGGTCCATTTTGTATGAAACAGGGCCGTACAAATTGGTGCCGAACACCCGGGATTGGGTACTGGTAGGTCTTTATGACCAAGATACAAATTTAAAGATTTGAATTCCCCTCAAGAAAGGAAGAGGGAGGTGTGTTCCCGGTGAAGAGTGGAGACCGGAGGAGAAGAAGAAGCGAGTGATTGATTTCCCTAGGAAGACGACTCTTGTGACGACAAAGCCGTGAGTATACTTATTTTTGACCAAGCTTCGTAAGTGTTGTTTATTTTTTGTTCTATTGTGTTGATAAAGTGTAAAGATATTTTTGCTGCTATGAGCCAGGACTGAATGAGGTGTGCTTGAGATACGTATCGGCAGATACGAAGCATGTGTGTGTTCTTACTCACGGTTCCATAACTCCGCGAGGAGATTGGTTGGGTCTGAACGAAGCGAATCTTTGTCTGAAAGGTGTCCTGGACATTTCGTGCACTGACCTTCCTCTGTAGATAAAGAGGTGGATAAGATCCTTAAACAAAGACTGCACGTAGGAATCATGTCTCTGTTTAGAAGAAAGAAAGATGACAATCAGGACATAATGGTAAATCAGGTTTCCCCAATGACTCCGGTCGAACGGATGATGAGAGATAATCCCATATTAGGAAAGGATATTTTGAAAGTTTGTCTTAAATGGGCAAAATGGAGCGCAGCTCCTGGGACACCTCTTGGCTGGCCACCGGAGGGGTCTTTTGATGGTAGTTGTTTAGCAAGGATTAGGGATTATGTTTTGTCTCATAAGACCAATGCTAGTCAGTTAAAACATCTACAATACATTTCTATGTGGATGAAACGGGCAAATCCAGGTACCCTCAGTAGTGATGCTCCTCCCCCCTATTGTAGGACAGAGAACCGTACCATGGCAGCAATAGGGTATTCAGACCCGCAGATAAACACAGACCCCAAAAGGGAACAATCTGAGAAAAACCCCAATGATAAACAGGTGACAGAAAAACAAAAAGAGAATCTGGGAAAGACAAAACAAGCTGAGCCTTCTGCACCTTATATTGATACCTCCTCATATAAGCCACTGTATAGGGAAATGGAAGATATAATTTACCATAAGGACTCCCAGCCATTTAGGAGATCCCGATCTGCATCCCCCCACCGGGAACCACATAGGGGATGGGTCCAGGTAACAGGTAAATTACATTTGACCCCTGACATAAGTTCTCAGAGCCCAGGACCATATGAACAATCAGTTTTAGGGGCCACGGGAGGTAACACTCCCCGCCTGCGTTCCATTCCCTCTGCTCCTAATCTTACCCCTAATGACAGTTGTCAGGCCACAACAGAGGATAATCCCTCCAAGTTTGGGGCGGGCCAGTCGGGACCTGTCTATTTTCCCAAGGAACCGACGGAAATTCTGAGTAATACCACCCCGGTTCACTTATCAACTAAGTCTGGGACCCCTTCTGGTCTTGGACCCGTTGATTACTATAAATCTACCAATAGGACAGCGGGTCAATGGTTCCCTTACTCTAGCCGACGACCCAAAAGTCTGTGTGACATGGGGATTCGAACAACCCGCACACATGACTATCGCATTTGCCCAGTACAGAGCACTAAAGAACCAGTTCAGCCTAAGAAAACTCCTGTAGAGTTTGTTTTTAATGAAGAGGGGGTGAAGGATTTTATGTATATCATTGGAGTTCCAACCTACATGGATGGACCTCAGCATGTGCCCCACAAATGAGAATTTGGCCAGAACAAGGATCACTGGAAACTAGAGATTTAAACTTAGCCCGTAGGTGTATTCGTGGAGGAGAAGGGGACCCACAATGGGACTATAAATACATGGAAGCAGGATTAAGAGTGTGGGAAAAGTATGAGGGGCAAGATCCCAATAACCCAAAGTTACCGGGTTACATGGTGTTTCCTGTGCGACATGTTAACCAAGGGCAGAGATATATGTTCCCTGGAGTTTCACTGACATGACCAACCTGTCAGAACAACTCCCTCCCCTAAATCAAGGTGCAGGGGCATGGATACAGAAGTTTGAACGATTGATGGCAGGGTATACTTTGGCAATTGGTGATGTGAAAGCACTGTTGGCCCAGATTTTGGGCAATAATGCTGCCAATCAAGTGTTTAATAATGCACATATAAATGGGGTATTGGTCCATGAACCACAATACGATGGGGCTTTATTTAACCCTTATCGTAATTTAATTTGGGAGTCACTAAGAGATATATATCCCACCCAAAGAAGTATGGGACCCCTTATATCGATGCAGTTTAAGGTAGGGGAAGATATTAGTGCTTACTTGGCTAAGTTCCAAGATCTATGGGAAGCACAAATGGGTGTGCCCCATAATGCTCCTCATATGGCTCTTATGTTTTTTCAGACTCTGTGTAATACTCTACCCCTGCCCATCCAGCTGAAACTGAAAAACATAGTCGCGCTAGAATCAGAGACATGGCAAAAACAACAGGCACATATTTTTTATTTTATCAGACAGGCAGAAGAGGAGTTAGCTAAACCGGAAAGAGACAGGAAGGCTGCCCAAGCCCGTCTGTTTAACTTACAGTTGAAAGAAATAGATCAAGGAAAAAAGGAAGGATTAGTCAGTGTATCTTCTGCTGACAAGAAACTGATAAAAGCCTTGCAGCACGAGGTTAAGGAAGCGAAACAGCAAGCACAAACTGCACGAAAACTATTTGAGGAATGTGTGGAACGTTTATACGAATCCTCCGGTGATAGCTGCACCGACAGTGACTCGGAAGACGCACACAAACCTGTGACACGTGCTCTGAATGTTCAAGGACGTGGTCAGCTCTCGGGTCAGGGACCACGGCCCTTCCCCAGACAAAAACAGGACAGAGAGAGGGATTTTTGTTGCCGGCAGTGCGGTGAAAAGGGACACTTTCAACGGACCTGCCATGCCCCTCCGCCACGAGGGCGGAGAGAGTATAACCAAGGCCCACCACCACCTGCTAGGCCACGGCAGTATCCTACCTGGCAGCCCCCAAATAGGTCAGGTTATGGTAATAGGGGAGATGGATAATGACTAGGTATCTATAATATGCAGGTGACGCTGGGAACAGAGGAGCCCCACATAAAATTAAATTGCAGCAAGCTTGTGCCTCTATCCTGAATAGTGGAGTGATTTTTCGTCCTCTTACTGCCTCCACCTGTCCACTCAGTTGGCTACCTGTAATGTCTCCTGGAATGTCCAATCTAATAAGTTTCATTTTTCACAAGGCACCATGCGCCCTTTCTGGTTTGGCAAAAATAAAACTTGGGAGCGGTGGTATCGCAACCAAGTCCAAAAAAACCTAATTAATGTCACTTTTTGGGGCCCCCGTGTTAAAAGCCATTCCAAAGTATGGGGTTCTGACTTTTGGACTGACGCTTTTACTGTCGGCCCTGTTTTTGCTAACCATTCCCTTCTTTTCCGGGATGGTTTCTTTACAGGCTCGCCTTTTTCTTCTTGCTATGCACCTACCCTTTCTCAACACTGTAATTATAAGGCATGTGGGGGCATCAATGCTACCGCCACATACCATGGCCACCAACTTACTGGCCGCATCCAATGGAAACCTTGTAAGTCCTGTGATGATCATTATCTCTGTAGGACCCCATGTACTCACTCCGCTGTCACGGGTAAGCTGATATCATGTGATCCACATACGTCTATTGCATATCCCACAAAAACTTATTTTACTTGGACACCTTCTTTTTCTCTATCTGCTATTGTGGGCCATTACTGGCTTTGTGGTGATGTTTTGTACCAGAAGGTTTCTCTGTCCAACTTACCCTGTGCCCTAGTTAAAGTGTCCCCCTATTCAGTCCTTATTCCCCTGAATGTCTCATATAATCCCCCGCCCTCTCCCTCTACTCCTCTCCGCCAGCGTCATAAGTGTAGCTATGCTAGCCCCTGGGAGTCCTCCATGGTTGAAGATGCTGCAATACAAGCTTCCTATGAATATGTTAACTCCACTTATCCCATGACCAAAGCCCGCCTTATAGCTCTTAGCACTATTTCTTGGATTCCTTGGGCTACCCCCGCCTTTACAGCAGAGCTTGGCATGTCTATCCGCCGCTTACAATGTTTGCTACATATACAAATGAAAGCTGTTACTGAATCTATTTCTCGCTTAGCTGAATCGCTTGAACAAAATAATCAAATGACTCTGCAGAATAGACAGGCTTTAGATTTATTGCTCGCTGCAGAGGGTGGGACATGTTCGTTCATCAATGCTACTAATTGCTGCACGGTGATCGCGAACCATACGGTATTTGTATTCGATGCTATGCATAAGATTAAGCATTTATCTGAACTACATATTGATGATTTTAAGGGTGGTTTCCAGATTGGAGATTGGTTTTCATCTCTCTCCTCCTGGTGTCACTCTCTTGGATCTGGCTTAAAAGGCTTATTGATTTCTGCTGGCATACTTTTATTCCTTGCTTTAATCTTCTGTTGTGTTGTTTCCGTTGTTATATCCTGCTGTAAGAGATATTGCACCAAAGTATCCACTTCTTTTCTGCCTGTTCAAACTAGCCCTACTCTTGTCAATGTTTCTTATGCAGCAGTCCCCATGTCAGACTATTCCGACTTAGATTTCTCCCCTTCCCCAGCCGAATAAAAAAAAAAAATGGGGGAGTTGTAGGGGTTAAGTACTGGTAGAGGTTAAGTATGACAGATTTGCTTTTAATTTTTAAGTGCTAAGGGTTAATAATGTTCCTGGTTCATAATCACTTAATGGCTGCCCCACATCTCAAAGAATTGCTAAAGACCAACAGCTAGGCTGCTATACCATGTGAGCCAGCATTCAGGCCTTTGCATGAAGAGATCCAGCACCGGAAGGAACCATATAAGGAGATATCATGAGCCTTGCAAGGTGCCAGTTTGGGCTGGAAAGTCCAGACTTGGGCCTACAAGGGGATATCAGATGTAGACCTGCAAGGTCTATGTGCAAAGAAATACGTACACAGGAAACCACAAGCTGCCAACATATATGCTAGGCCTGGCTCTGAAGAAAGCAGATAGCTGGATCATGGTTGGTAAGTATGGGAGGGGGGGGGCCAGGAGGGATTTTGCAACAGGAACTAAGGGGAGCAAAAAAGGCAATAATAGGAAATAGGGGGGAGGGGGAGAGAACACAAAGGAATAGCTCTGAGGACTGTATGCAGAAAAACGGAAGAAAAAAAGGTATAAATGTAACATGCTTTTTATATTCAGGGGGAGAGTTGTCTTCTTGAGGTGCCTAGTGCCCGATAGAACTCTCTTCCCCACATTTCTGCCTGTATTTGATCATCAGTTATCTAATAAACAGAGACTCTGATTGCACCTGTACTGACTTTTTGGATCTGATCATTGCAGGTAATTAGTAATAATTAGGTTGTGGTCCATTTTGTACGAAACAGGGCCGTACAAAAGAAAACCAGAATAGAAAAGAGCCCCTAAATCGAAGCAAGAACAGGGTGTCAATGAAAAGGTGGTGATCAAGAGTGTCAATAAAAGCAGATAGGTCAAGAATTATGAGGATCAAGGAGAGGACTTTGGATTTAGCCAGAAATTGGTCACTGGAGACTTCGGCAAGCGCTGTTTCTGTAGAAAGTAGAGGACAAAAGCCAGATTGCAGTGGATCCAGGATGACTTGAGAGGAAAGAAAGTCAAGACAGGAGGGAGATGGGCCTAAAATTGGAAGGGCAGGAACGGTCCAGTGAAAGTTTTTTGAATAGAGGTGTAGCCACAACATGTGTAAAGGCAAAAGAGCAGTTTCAGTGGAAAGTGATAGTTTGAGGATAGACAGAAGGAAGGGATGTCAGTAGGAGAAATAGAACTTCTGCACGTCTTATTTCGGCAGCATGACCCCTAGTGGTAGTACTGCAAGACTGCTGCAAGAGGTCAGGGGCAGGGGACAATACGGCTGACAGAAAAGGGGGATTGCTCCTGCTCTGTTTCTGTACTACCAACAATACTCCCGGTAAGTGTTGAGGGATTGCCTGCCTCTTCAGAGAGTGTGGCAAAGATCAGAATTCTCATGTGCTGGGGAAGATCGGAGGGAGGCTGAGGTAGGTCAGATGATATCCTTATGTAGGAATGAAGATTGTCATTAATGGTTGTGATTGGATAATATTTATTTATTTCATTTTAAAAAAACATTGATATGTTGCTGATCATTACATTCTCAGCAGCTTGCAATAAATATAAGAAAAAAGAATGTATAGTAAGACATATAAATATAAAACACATCAAATTAAAACATAATAAAAATTACTGTTTATCAGATCAACAAATGCCTGCTCAAAATGAACTGCCTTAACACATTTTTTAAATCGAAATAATCATTTTCTGTTTGAAGCCCTAAATGTAATCCATTCCATAGCATAGGAGCAATGCAAGAGAAAATCTCGACCTGGGTCTCAGCTTTATGAAAAACCTTGACAGAAGGCACTGTGAGTAAGTGTATATTCTCAGAAAGTAAGGACCTAACTGATCCTCCCCCCCCCCTACCAAATAATAGAAACAAAATAGGAGCATAACCCATCAATATTTTAAAAACTTGTGTCAAGATTGTGAACAATATTCTCTGCTCCATTGGTAGTCAGTGTAATTTCATCAAATAAGACAAGATATGTGCACTCCTAGGTACACCAAAAATTACTCTCACAGCTGCTTTCTGAGCAAGCTGTAAAGTGCACAGATGGTATTTAGACAAACCTATCAAAGCTGAATTATAGTAATCTAAGGAAGATAACGCAAGCATATGAAATACAAAGCATAAATCCTAATAGGAAAGATAGTGTTTTAACCAATGAAGCAGAAAGGTTTTTTTGTTTTTAATATATCTCAATATCGTCCTGAGATATACCCTCACTGTCAACTTTGAATCCAAATAAGTTCCTAATAACAAATCTCTGATTTAATTGGACTTGAGATTCAGGAAAGACTTATCATCTGCCTTTGATCAATAAACATTGCTTCAGTTTTAGGAAAATTAGTGACAAGAAATTATTCTTCAACCAACTGGCATTCATAGTGATATCAGATTTAATTCTGCTGTGTTATATGTATATAGTTACACTTAGTTCTATGTAACTTGTTGCGTTCTATGTAAACCGCCCCTGATCTCTGGAAGGGGCAGTATAGAAAAGTGTCCAAATAAATAAATAAATCTACTGATAGTATCAATCACATTCCTGACAACTGGTATAAAATGGAAATATTATCCATTCTGATACTGAACTGTTAAAAGAAAATTGATGACTCCTATCTAGTAAGAAAACAAACCATTTTAATACTACACCATCAATGTTCACTTCATGTAATCAATTAATTAATTTCTGGTGCAATGCAGTATCAAAGGCTGCCATATATATCTTAAAATACTAACAAATATGACTTATTTACATCTACTCCCCTCAAGAAATTATCCAACAAAGTTTTGGTTCTATGCTTAACATATGCATCCCACCAGCACTTCTTGTGGCCTTGGGCAAGTCAATTAACCCTCCATTGAATCACAAGGTTCCATGTTATCAATGTCCGTGTTTAATGTACATTACTAAGCTTAAGTTACAATGTAAACTGCTTTGCCTAAATGATAAAGCAATATTTAAAAAAAATCATATAAATAAATAAATAAACAAACACCCAAACCACATTGATGGTCAACCAGTAAAGCATGGTCCATGATGAAAATCTGCAGTTGGCGCAATATCGTACATTCAAGAACTTTACCAATGGTAGGAACATTAGAAATTGTCTATAACTAGACATATCTAATGAATTTTTTTGACTTTTCAAAACTGGGTAAATTATTGCATTTTCAATCATAATGGCATAAGTCCATCTTCAAGGTAATGATTAACAATCTGACTTAAACTAAGAGCCATAACTGTTTTCAATTTCTTCAATAGCCAAGTAGATCAACAATCAAGAAACATGAGACATTTGAATGTTGAGCAATAATCTCTGTTGCCTCGCTTTTTTCAACCTTTTCAAAAATATCCAGCTTATTATGGGGATCTTTTACTAAAGGGTGCTAAGGTATTGCACTTCACCTGTCAATAGAGGTGAAACCATGGTGCGTTAGTTGTAACACCTCTGCATTACCTTTCAGGGTTGTGGAAAGCACTTCCCTGACAGCTAATGTGGAGCTCTGTCCCTTAGTGCATGCTGCATTATTGTGGGTGAAACTAATGGCATATGTTGAGGTGGCGGTAGATAACTGTGCTAATGCAGTTAGCACGCAATGTGAACACAGCACTAACCGCACCGAGTTCACCATGCCAACTTTCTGCCCATACCCTACTCACTTGTGCCTCTAACGCAGGTTGAACAGTTAGCATGAGAATTGCCCTGCACTAACAGGCAATGTGAGTCCCAGTCTGCCAGAACATGTGCTGCCAACTAGTAGTGTCCATTAGTAAAACAAAAACCCTATATGTACTGAGTTATCTGCAAACAACCAATTCACTTATCCCCTACAGCTCACATGCTAGTGTTGCTATTGAAGATATCAAATAATATCGTTTCCAAGCCTTCAGATACCATGCTAACTTTCTTACTAAAACATTCATCAGAATTCTGAGCATCAAAATCTGAATATGGATGCTGTCATTTTGGTGCATTAGTCAATATACACTCAGTCGAGAGGAGAGCAGCAGAGGACTGTATGATTTGATGAATTCTGTTAGAATAATATAATTTCTTCATCCGAATTACCTCTTTTCTATACTTTTTCAAGGACTCCACATATTCATTTTTATCATTTTCTACTTGCGATTTTCTTCATTTTCTTTCTAAGTATCCAAGAGATCAGGCTTTGATACTCACTGTTACTCCTAGTGACCTTGGACAAGTCACTTTACCCTCAACTGCCTTGGAAGAAATAGCCTGGCGATCTACTTTTGATCCTTCCTTGCCAAGAAAACTCAAGGGCTGCTGTGTCGCCAGGAGTCAGCATTGACTCTTCATATACAACAAATTGTTGGAATACCAAGGAACAAAGGTAGTCTTTCCTTCAATGAAAACTTCACTGCAGCTGCTTCCACCAAAATCTTAGCAGTTAGCTTATACCATTGACCTGTTATAGCATCAATATCATTACCCTCCACTCTATTTCTTACTTGAGCAATCCAAGCCTTAGAGAATATTTCCACCTCAATTTTTTAATGATCTATGACAATATATATATTGGGGAGGGGAAAATTCAAAGTGATTTAACTAGTTAGCCGACCTGCTAAAAGGTTAAATCATGGGAAGTGGGATATGCAACTGCAAAACATATTTAGTGCTGCTATTATCCCCTTCCACTGGATATAAATACTCAGATGCTAGCCAGCTAGTGTTGGGGCATTCCAGGGGCTGAGTGGGGGTGATGACTTAGGTTAGTTGGTTAGCAGGCTAAAGTTAGGTGAAATAGAAGCCATCTTAAATTTAGCCAGTTTAGCTAATCAGGCAGCAGCTGAGAATCGCCGCTGCATGGTTAACTAAAACATTAACCGGGCACACAAGATATTCGATGCCAGTGGACAGATATGATCACACTATTGAATATCTGGGTCTAATTTAAAGCAGTGATGGCCAGGCTGACCACCACTGCTGAATATCACCCCCCCCCCCCCCCCATTATCTTTACCACTAACTCTGTCTGATACCTCAGTAGACCATGTTAACAAGTGATGATCTGTCCGACTTACAGGAGCCTTTTTTAATAAAAGCTAATAACACTCACAATTAAAAACAGAAGATAGAAATAGTAGATCCAACAGATAACTAATCTTATGAGTCAGACCATTAACTGAAAAATGTCTAAGGCTTCCATTCCCATTAAAAAAGTTGCAAACTCATGAGAATGGGGGAGCACATCTAACCTAGGTTAAAATCTCCTAATGCAATCCATTCTTTATATATCTTACAAATATAAACATTCATTCAAGGGCATTCATCAGAATTGAAATTGATGAATCAGATGTGCAATAATCCATACATCACATAGTTTGCTTTTTAATAAAAGGACCTCACTGCCCCATTCATTAGGTGGATCAATCCTTTCAAAGGCTAATGCTTTTCTGTATATCACTCACACACCACAACCCCTATCATTATGTTGATGATGATGATTATAAGTATGATCACTGGACAAATTTATTTAAGATAACCAAGTCAGCTTTACACAGCCATGATTCCATAATGCATAAAGGGGAGAGGAGGATGTTCAAATAAATTAACATGGTTAGCAGATCTGCTAACCATGTTAATCCCGCTGAATATCTGTGGGGGACCACCGCTGCATGCCGGCTAGCACCAGGATGTCCCAAGGGTGGCACCTGGTGATAACCATTTGGCAGTAATGTTGAGCCACAGCCCAGTTATCGTAAAGTGGTAAATGTTAGGCATGTTCTGCTGGCTTAATTTTCATCACAGAAGCAAATTGGGCAGCAGCTGAAGATCGCTGCTACCTGATTTGCTTTTTTGCTATCCGGCTGACCCGGATATTCAATGTTGGTGGCCAGATATGACCCCGGCATTGAACATCCAGGTTTAAATTTCAGTGATGATGGCTAGCTGCTAAAAGTGCGTTAGTCGCCGCTGTTGAATACTCCCCCAAAATGTCCAATTGATAAAAAATGATAAAATCAAAAATAATTAGAAACATAGAAACATAGAAATATGATGACAGAAAAAGACCACATGGCCTTTCTAGTCTGTCCTTCCATATCAACAACTACAACAGTCCCCTTTTTACCTTTAGAGATCCTCTGTGTTTGTCCCATGCTTTTTTGAATTCAGTTACTGTCCTCATCTCTACCACCTCCACTGGGAGACTATTCCACGGATCCACTACTCTTTCCGTAAAGAAATATTTCCGCATATCACTCCTGAATCTATCTCCCTTCACCCTCATCCCATGTCCCCTCGTAGCAGAACTTGCTTTCAATTGAAAGAGGCTCTCTCCCTGAATATTAATGCCACAGAGGTATTTAAACATCTCAATCATATCACCTCTATCCCGCCTTTCCTCTACGGTGTACATATTAAGATCCTTCAGTCTGTCCTCATATGCTTTATAGTGAAGACCACTAATCATTTTAGTAGCCACCCTCTGCACTGACTCCATCCTGTTCACATCCTTTTAAAGGTGCGGTCTCCAGAATTGCACACTATACTCCAAATGAGGTCGCACCAAAGACATAGAGAGGCATTATCACCTCCTTTTTTCTGGTAGCCATTCCTCTCCATATACACCCAAGCATCCTTCTAGCTTTTGCCGTTGCCTTTTCTACCTGTTTAGCTACTTTAAGATCATCAGACACAACCACACCTAGGTCCCGCTCTTCTTTAGTGGACAAAAGTACTTCACACCCTATACTATATTGCTCCCTTGGATTGCTGCAGCCCAAATGCATGAACTTACATTTTTTAAAATTAAATCCCAGCTGCCAAATTCTAGACCATTCTTCAAGCCTCCTCATGTTATCTACACCTTCCTGGGTGTCTACTCTATTGCAGATTTTGGTATCATCCGCAAAGAGGCAAACCTTACCCGACAGCCCTTCCGCTATATCACTAACAAAGATGTTGAAAAGAATCGGACCAAGGACAGATCCCTGGGGCACACCACTGGTAACATCCTTCTCCTCAGAGTGAGCTCCATTTACTTGTACTCTTTGTCTCCTCCCACCAAACCAATTTCTAACCCAAGCAGTAACTTTAGGGTCCATCCCTAGGGTGCTCAGTTTGTTTATAAGTCGCCTGTGAGGAACAGTATCAAAGGCTTTACTGAAATCTAAATACACCACATCTAGAGCTCTCCCTCAGTTCAACTACATGGTCACCCAGTCAAAGAAATCAATCAGATTTGTCTGTCAAGACCTGCCTCTGGTGAACCCATGCTGCCTCGGATCCTGTAATCTGCTGGACTCCAGAAACCTCACTATTTTCTCTTTCAGCAGCGTTTCCAATAATTTACTCACCACCAAAGTTAAACTAACCGGCCTATAGTTTTCAACCACATCCTTACTTCCACTTTTGTGTAAAGGCACCATATTAGCCTCTCTCCAGTCCTTCGGCACCACTCCCAACTCCAACGAGGCATTGAAAAGGTCAGTCAGTGGAGTTGCTAGAACGTCCCCAAGTTCCCTCAGTATTCTAGGGTGTATTCCATCTGGTCCCATCGCTTTGTCTACTTTAAGTTGAGCTAGTTTCTCATGAACACAGTCGTCTGAAAATTGTTCAAGATGTACCTCGCTTCTGTTCCTATTTATTTATTTATTAACATTTTTTATATACCGCACTATTCGTTATCAGCGCGGTTTACATGGAACAAGAAACCTCAGACAAGTTACATTTATCTGGTCATTACAGTTAACAGGAAAATCAACTTGGATAACAGGAGCAACTATTTACAAAACAACTATTTATATAACAGTGTCATAGTGTCTGAAAAGCGTACTGTTAATCTGGTGAAATAGTGTAATGTGCTGTTGCGACAGGAAAGTTTACGTGGTTGGACTGTAGTTATTGATATTTGGGTGTGATTGTGTTTCTTTGTTCCCTGGGAAGTATTTGAGGAAAAGGTGATGCTTCAGGGCCTTCCTGAACTGGCTGAGATCAAAGATGGCCCTAATGTGTGATGGAAGGGTGTTCCAAAGTTTTGGGGCACATAGACTGAAGGCTCTGCTCGATGTTGTAGAGTTGTATCTTATGACTTCCTTTGGTACGATTAGCATATTTAGTTCCGTGGTTCTTCTTAGTCTGTTGGGTATGATTGGTTGTATCATCTCCGATAATGAGGTGGAGGCGAGACCTTTGTATGCTTTAAAGGCCAGAAGCAGTGTCTTGAAAGTGATTCTCGCTTGAATAGGAAGCCAGTGTAGTTGTTTTAGAAGGGGTGTTACATGGTCTCTTTTGGATACTCCAAAAAGTACTCTTGCTGCACTGTTCAAGGCGAGTTGAAGAGGATTTAAGGTAGATTGAGGAAGCCCTTTGTGGGTGTTTGTGGGTGTTTTCTGAGGTCCTGCTCCTGGTTCTTCATCTGTGAACACAGAACAAAAATATTTGTTAAGCAATTCCGCTTTATCCTTATCAGCTTCTACATATTCCTCCCCTGCACCCTTGAGTCTGACAATACCACTTTTGCCCTTCCTCTTCTCACTAATATATCTGAAAAATGTCTTATCCCCCCCATTTTATTGCATTGGCTATTTCCTCCTCCTTTTGAATCTTTGCCTTCTTGACTACTTTGCTAGCTTCTCTAAGTTTTTCCAAATGCAGATGCCTGTCTTCCTCTCTCTGTGATCACTTGTATTTCATGAAGCCCTCCCTCTTTTTCTTCACTTTTTCAGCTACTTCTTTCGAAAACCATAGCGGTCTCCTTTTTCTTTTGCCTTTATTTACCATTTTAACAAAAAGGTTGGTTGCCCTTAAAATATCCCCTTTCAGTTTTGCCCACTGTTTTTCTACATCCCCCAGCTGTTCTCATCCCACTAACGACTCCCTGAGGTATTGGCCCATCTTCGCAAAGTTAGTCTTCCTAAAGTCTAAGATCCTCACCTTTGAATGGATTCTAACAGCCCTAGTCCTAATACTGAACCACACCATCTGGTGATCAGTGGATGCAAAATTGTCTCCCATTACAACATCAGAAACACTTTCACCATTGGTAAGCACCAAGTCCAGTATGGTCCCTTCACGTGTGGGGTCTGTTACCAATTGCCTGAATAGTTCTCCCTGTAGAGAATCCAGGATCTCCTTACTTCTAGATGATACTGCAGCAGGACTGTGCCAATCAACATCTGGCATATTGAAATCTCCTATCAGTAGCACTTCCCCTTTCCTAGCAATGCTGCGTATGTCTTCAATTAACTCTCTGTCCACCTCTTCCTCCTGTGAGGGAGGTTTGTATATCACACCAATGCAAATAGATTTCTCTTTCCCTCTTTCTAGTTTAACTCACAATGCCTCCTCTCTCCCTTTTAAGCTCTGTAATTCCAAAGCTTTAATAGTAGTTTTTACATATAGTGCCACTCCTCCTCCCCTTCTTCCTCCCCTGTCCTTTCTGAATAAAGTATATCCAGGTATAGTTACATCCCAATCATGGTTTTCTGTGAACCATGTTTCTGTAACCACCACTAAATCCAAGTCAGACACTCCCACCAAAGCTTCAACATCAGGGATCCTTTTTCCCATGCTATGGGCATTTATACACACTGCTTTCCATAAGTTACCCCTGTTACCCATTTCCATAAAGGTACTTAATGTATTACTTACCTGGGGGCTTTCACTTACCTGGGAGCTTTCTTCACCCATTCCCAACGAATCTAGTTTAAAGCCCTCTTCAGTAGATTAGCCAGTCTACTACCGAAGATGCGTTGACCTTTCTTGGACAGATATGGTACATTATTGTTTTTACTGACTAAATATTGATCAGTGCCGTAACAATTGACCTTCTGTTATAGTTATCTTGAATAACTGGTAAGCATATCAATGAAACCAATGGAATTTGTGGCCTATAATTCCACAAAATTCCAACAAAGTGAATGCAGTCCAGAATAACAGCCATTCCCAGAGACAACAGAGAGAGAATAACCTACGTCCTTGTCAGGAGTCATTAGCAATCCCAGAAAAATTCACAACAGCCAAGACTTTACAGCAAACATTATATGTATTTTGGTATGCACAAAGGAGTAGTTTACTGCAAACATTTTTTGTTTGTTTGTTAGGGCAGAAGCTGCAACCACCTCTTAACAAAGTTGCACTGAAATGAAAATGTATAAACTGAAAACAATACAGGAAACTAAACAAAATGATTTTTTTTTGTCTGCAAACCCTAGTGCATGTTTTTAGAAAGATGCTTACAACTTGCAAGTCTTCACATCAACTACCTGTAGGAATCACCACAGAAGGCCAAAACCGAACAATAGCTACACCATTAAAATGGGTTGGAGTAGCTCTTAGTTTCTTATGGCTCCTGTAGCTAGCTCATATAAGAAATTGGACTGAAAGCATTTTGCCTTTCTAAGTTTGTGTTACTTTTTGTAGTGCTGCCTCATGGGTATCCCCAGTCTAGGGCCAATTCAGAAGGAGTCTTCCTTGGGTAGGCTTTGACTCCCTGAAAGCTTGGCGCCTGGGGCCTCCACCCGAGAAGAAGGGTATTAGCATTTGGAATTTCCCTCCCTCCCAGGAAACTCAAAAGTGTCACTGTGATTAAGGCTGGTTGGCAGTATTTACAAGCTTTCTTAATCTCTACAACCAAAGGTTTATACGAAGTATAAACAGTGCATTTGAAAAGTTCAGGTCTTAATCCCCCTAAGCATAACCATTCAAAAAACAGCAAGACTCTCATATATTCCAAGAAAATACCAGGTAACCATTCAGATAAATATGGAGTACTAATCCCCACATGATAATAGCAGTTAGGAGAGAAAAAGAAAGTTTTCCTATGTTCTCATTCCTTCCCACAAGTCTCATCCATGGGCTGGAAAGCAACTGTTCTAAGTTCAGAAAGGATCTTTGTGAATAGCCTGGCCTGCATCTGTTGCTGGACGTCCATCTGCCTGGAGAGGTCACTGTTTCACCACTGTCCCCAGGACCATCTCTCCCACTGCCTGGAGGGGTCACGGTTCCACTCACTGTTTCCACCCCTGGGTCTCCCTCCCCTTGAAGGAACTGTCATTCTGCTTGCTGGTTTGGCTCCCCCTGCTGTAGGGTCATTGTTCCACTCATCATTTCTGCCTGCAGGGTCCACCACTTTGCAAAAGCTCCAAGAAGAAGGGTTTCCATCCCTGCTATATCCATATTCCGTGATTACAGCGCTTTCAGTTTATTGCCCTTTATTATTCCAGCCATTAAGTTGCAGATCCATTTCTTCAACCTGGAGATATCCTTCCCCATCTCAGCCAAAATACAAATCAAACTAGAAGCTAGAGAGAATGATTATAGACACACTCACCCGGTGCACTAAAGGTAAACCAAATGCACTGCATGATCAGGTAGTCCAACCTCTCCACTCCCCATAGAGGTCAGAGTGAGAGGGTCTGCATCTCCACTGAACACAGTCCTGCAACCCTCTTACAATCCCCAGTATATATTCCAACATATATACCTCTCAACGTTAGAGTGATATGCAATGATGGATCATATTACACTGCGAGAGTTTGTGTGACTTCTGCCCTCTGTGCGGGAAGTTTGTTCCAGCTGACAGCTGAATAAAATAACTTTCTTCACCTTCCTCAAACCCCTATTAATCCCCCTTGAAGATAGCCAAGTCAGAGTCACACAGCCATGATTCTGTAATACTTCACATGTCCAATTGATAATAAATGATATGATCAAAAATAATTAGGTACCTTAGGTTTTTTTTTACTGATCAGACATTAATCAGTGCTATAACAATTGACCTTTTCTTACAGTAAAGTTTGTTCCTTTAAAAAAATTATTCTGTCTTTCATCTGCACAAAACCTCAGGATGAAAGACGCGAGTTGAAGTGCTGTGACAACAGCAGACATGTCTTATTTAACACCTCATTGCTGGATGTTTGGAAGTCTTCAATATCCCCTTTCAACCACATTGACTTTTCATTACATTTCTCTATCCATGTTGCTCAATACATGAACTTGCTCCTCACTTGAATTTATTCCTAGTTATTCTATTTTTTACCAGAATTTTATTTTCATTCCTTTTTCTTTTCTGAAGGCCAGAAAATATATATTATTTTTATTGACCATACCACGGAGTTTGCAATGCAATGTGTGCCTTTGAGTCAGTGCTGGTGACCCAGCAGCTCCTGGGGTTTCTTGGCAATGTGACTGGAAATAGTTTGCCAGGCCTTTTTTCTAAGGCAATGGAGGGTGAAGTGACTTGCCCAAGGCTATAAGGCATGCTAGTGGGAATTGAACTCTGGTTTCTTAACTACCAAGCTAGTGCTTTAAGCACTAGGCTACTGTTTAGCTTGATTAAAAATAGCATTGAGCTAAACTACAAGAAAATATATTTTTTATTAGACTCCATAGATAATACAGATCTCCTTAGGTTTCAGGGTTTCTTTTTCAAATGTTTATAGTTATGCGTTGGGCCCCTTCTCTAGCCCTATTCAAATCCAGGCTAAAAACTCTTTGAAGCCACTTTTGGATTCTGGTGCTTCTCACTCTCTCGTCCACTACTTATGTGTGTCTTACCATACTCCAGTCCCCAGTTTCACTAAGGGGTAGATTCTGACCAGCGAATAGCGGGGTTGTACGTCCAGGTTGGAGTGACCTGAAAAGAAGAGTTATATGAACATATCGAGGTTAGCGGAAGATTAGCCGCGTAGCTCAGTTTTGAACAGATTGGAGGGGAGAGAGATGATTCAGAGGGAGACCAGCAAAGAGGAGGTTGCAATAATCTAGATGGGAGGTGACTAAAGAGTGGATAAATGTCTTAGTAGTGTGTTCAGAAAGGAAGGGGCAAATTTTGCTGATGTTATAAAGAAACAATAGGTCTTAGTTAACAATAGGTCTTAGCTTAGTCAAAGGATGTGTGTGGAGAAGGAGAGAGAGGAGTCAAAGACAACCCCAAGGTTGTGAGCTGAGGCATTCCCTAACAGGGACTATACATTTCAAGCAAAGAGGGCGAAAGGGGATCGATTCAGGAGTGATATGCTGCAATATTTCTTTACAGAAAGAGTGGGGGATCCATGGAATAGTATCCCAGTGGAGGTGGTAGAGATAGGGACAGTATCTGAATTCAAAGAAGCATGGGACAAGCACAGAGGATCTCAAAAGGGTTAAAGGGGACTGTTGTAGTGGTTGTTATGGAAGGGCAGACTAGAAAGGCCATGTGGTCTTTTTCTGTCATCATGTTTCTATGAAACAGGGAGGAGTAGAGCATATTCATAGTAACATAGTAAATGACGGCACATAAAGACCAGCACAGTTCATCCAGTCTGCCCAGCAATATGGCAAGAGTAGGTGCACCTGACGCTCTGTGCAGGTCACCCCTCCCCATGTCTTTGTTTAGGGGTAGACCCACCACTCCATGTAGGACACCCCTATTTGTTGAGAAGTTAGATGATTCAGTTTATTTTGTTTTTATCCTGTTGCTGTAAAGGGATCCGCTGTGCTTGTCCCATGCTGTTTTGAATTCCGTCACCGTGTTTTCCCCCACCAATTCCATCGGGAGAGCATTACAAGCACCCACCACCCTTTCAGTGAAAAATTATTTCCTGACATTGCCTTTCAATTTTCCACCTTGCAGCTTCATGTTATGCCCTCTAGTTTTGCAGCTTCCCCGTCTTTGGAAGAGGTTTGTTTGTTCATCATTCCTCTTTAAGGATTTAAAGGTCTGAATCACATCTCCCCTATCCCTCCTCTCTTCCAAAGTGTACATATTTAGGTCTTCAGGTTTCTTCTCATAAGGTTTCTTACACAGGCTCCAAATCATTTTGGTCGCCTTCCTCTGAACACTTTCCAGTCTTTTTACATCTTTTGCAGGATATGGTTTCCAAAACTGAACACAGTATTCCAGGTGAGGCCTCACCAGCGACCTGTACAGTGGCATAAGTACTTCTTCCTTTCTGCTGGTAATCCCTCTTTGTATGCAGCCCAACATCTTCCTGGCTTTTGCCACCGCCTTGTCACACTGTTTTGCCACCTTGAGATCATCAGAGATAATCACACCAAGGTCTTTTTCCTGAACCATGTACATCAACCTCTCGCCCCCTATCGAGTACATTTCCCTTGGATTTCTGCTACCTAAGTGCATGACACTGCACTTTTTCGCATTAAATCGTAATTGCCAAGCATTAGACCATTCTTCCAGCTTTTGTAGATCTTTCCTCATGTTATCCACTCCCTCAGGGGAGTCCACTCTGTTGCAAATTTCTGTGTCATCTGCAAAAAGACAGACTTTTCCATTCAGTCCTTCAGCAATATCACTCACAAATACATTGAACAGTTCCGGGCCCAGGACCGAACCCTGGGGCACCCTGCTAATCACCTTCCCCTTATCCGAGTGAGCTCCATGTATCATCACCCTCTGTTGTCTGTCAGTCAACCAATTTCAAACCAGTTTACTATCTTGGTACCCATCCCCAAGCTACTGAGTTTATTGACAAGCCTCCTATTCCACAGAGATTGAAAAAGTAGGAAGGGGGAAGTGGGTTTAGGGGGAAAAATAAGAAGTTCAGTTTGGGCCATGTTCAATTTCAAGTGGTGTTGAGACATCCAGGTAGCAATGTCTGATAGGCAGGGAGAGATCCGGACCTGGATTGCCAGAGAGATTTCAAGTGTAGATGTAGATCTAAGAGTCATCAGCATAAAGATGGTACTGAAAACCATGGGATGAGATGAGATGAGTGCACCAAGGGTCTGGATATAGAGAGAGAAAAGGAGTGAACCCAAGACAGACTCTTGTGGTACACCAACTGAGAGCAGAATAGAAGTAAAGGAGGATCTACCAGAACAAACACTGAAAGTGTGGTGGGAGAGATGAAAAGAGAACCAGGATAGCACTGAGCTCTTAAAACCAAGTAAGGACAAGGTATCAAGGAGAAGGTAGTGGTCAACAATGTCAAAAGCAGCAGAAAGATCAAGAAGGATGAGAATCGAGTAAAGGCCTTGGATTTTGCCAGGGAAGATAATTCTAGAGACTTTGGCAAGAGCCATTTCAGTAGAATGTAAAGGATGAAAGCCAGATTGCAATGGATCCAGAAGGGCTTGAGAGGAGAGAAAGTCAAGGCAATGATAGTGAACCGCACATTCAAGTAGTTTAGAAATAAAGGGAAGGAGGGAGATGGGTTGATAATTAAGACAAGAAGGGTCTAGGGTTTCTTGAGGAGAGGTGTGACCACAGCATGCTTGAATACTGTTGGAACAGTTGCAGTGGAAAGCGATAGGTTGAGAATGTGAGAGATAGAGCTTAGGAGATGGGTGGTAATAGGATCAGAGGAACAGGTATTGAGTTTAGAAGAGGAAAGATGATGTGTACTTTCCTCTTCAGAGATCTTAGAAAAGTAAGAAAGGGTGGCAGAGGTTGAGGGGAGGAGTTGGAAGTGAAGAGGGAAAAAGCTGACCTCATGGGGAATTGGGGTGTAATCTTGTGGAATTTGTCATGGAAATAGTCAGCCAAAGTTTGAGCAGACAGGGAAGGAGAGGTCAGAAGCACCTTGAGGAGAGAGTTGAGAGTCGTAAAGAGATGGTGAGGATCAGAGGCAAGAGAGTTAGTCAGAGTTAGTCAGGTGAACATAATAGTCTTGTTTAGCAAGTGCTATGGCTGACTGGAAAGAGGCAAGCATGAATCAGAAAAGTAGAAGGTCCACAAGGGTGTGAGATTGGAGCCAAATGCATTAGCTGAGTGAGCACAGGAATGCAGATAGTGAATAGTCAAAGAAAGTTTGGGCTGAGGTACAGTACACCTCACAGGACGTGTCATGAGAGGAGCAAGAGCATCCAGAGAAAAGGAGAATGCAGTGTTATAAGAAGCTATTGCCTCAACAACAGACTCAGATGACATAGTGGAGGAAAGAGGTGATAAGACAGTAGTAGAGAGAGCTGATGGGTGAATAACATGAAGATTTCTAAAGAGGATGGAGGAGACAAGGCGAGATTGAGGTGGGGGGTTATGAAGAATGAAGCTTAGCAGGTGATGGTCAGATAAGGGAAGAACTGAGGTACAGAAGTTTGAGGATAAGCAAAAAGAGAAGAAGACAAGGTTGAGGCAGTGACCGTGCTGGTGAATGGGGCAGTAGAGCAAAGCTGGGGTTTGAATGAGGAGGTAAGGGAAAGGAGCTTTAAAGTATAAGGATCAGAGAGGTTATCAACATGAATGTTAACATCCCCGAGAATAAGGGAGGGGAAAGATGAATCCAGAAAGAAGGAAATTCATGAGTCAAAATCAATGAGAAAGGTAGATGTGAACTTGTCTGGGGGGTCGATAAATAACAGCTATCTGGAGAGGTAATGAAGTAAAAAGGCAGATGGAGTAGACTTCAAAGGAGGCAGAAGGAATGGTTGAAATTGGCAGGAATGAGAGAGCAGAAACTTAACACCACCACCACCACCAGTGAAATGAGGTGTGTGGAAAAATTGATAACCACGATGATAGAGGGCACGGACTGAAGCTGAGTCTTCTGGGAGGAGCCAGGTTTCAGTTAGAGTAAGAAGATGGAGAGCATTAGAGAGAAAGAGGTCATGAGTAAAGGCAAACTTATTAGAGATGGAGTGCGCATTCCACAAGTCGCTTGAGAAAGGGATAGAGGAAGGGGAAAGGAGAGGGATATGAATAAAATTTAAGCAGTTGTATGAAAATCTGTCCTGAAAGTGTGACAGAAGTCTAGGGGTGCCAGGGTTGGGATTGATAACTCCAGATGAGAGAAGGAGCAGGAGAGTATAGGGCAGAGAGGAGGCAGCATGGCGATAATGAGGGTGAGGTTCTTTCAGAGAGAGAGATGGCTAATGAGAGGAAGAAAATGGTGAAGTTCAAGAGCAGAAGACAGACAGGCTCAGGACACACAAAGCAAGCAGTTAAATGTCTGATCCAAGCTAGGAGCAAAGGATCGATGTCAACATCACAAGCCATGTTCACACTGCCTTACCATTCTGAAAATCAACTCAGGGTTAGTTTTATTAAAGTGCAACACCAGGTTAACATGTTAGTAATACTGTAGATCCCATTGCATAAAAAGGGACATGTGGCAAAAAATGTGTTCAGTGGGACTTGATATGTGGAAGTGCCTTTCAGTAAATCTAGCCCTTTGATTGTAAGTCCTCTGAAGACAGAAAAATACCTACTGTACCTGAAATGTAACTCACCTTCAGCTACCAACAAAAAAGATGATAGTGCGTGTCATCAAGTCAATTCTGACTCCTGACAGCCAAGCCCCATGTATTTTCTTGTCAAGGTGCAGCCAGAAGTAAAGAGGAAGGTCTTTCTTCTGCACAGTAAGTTTTATGGCACCTGGCATTACCAAGGTAGTCTCCCATCCAAATACTAGCCAGGCTTGATCCTCCTTAGCTTCTGAGATCAGGCTCCTTCAGTCTACCAACAAAGGCTTGAGCTTAATTAATGCTAGCAGTACAATTAGCCTTGGCAAAACAGGTCTATAATAGGAAAGTATATGGACCTTTAATGCAATTATCATTGACCTGTTTTAGGTAAAAGAGTTGCTTTAGAATTGCAACCAGATAAACTTTTGACGCAGATCTACTAAACTATTGAATCTTCCACAAAGAGAGCTTCAAGCACAAAAATGCAGAAATAAACCCCTTGACATTAATGAGCTGCTGCTATGCAGAATCATGTCAAATAGTTCAATAACTCTGAATCCAACAAAAAACATTATGTGAAAAATATGTTGTGGTCTACTTTTCACAAAAAATGCAAACTGTGCCTTAATGAGTTGTTATCTTTTTAGTAACAAAATGGTATGCAAATGTTTGCTACCTAGTTCATTTGCAAAAGTGGCTGAAAACCTGAGCGAAATCCCTTGTTTTCGAACATCAGCCTCTCTGTCTTCCAGTATAATTCATATTTCCACATTCCAGTGCTCTAGATCAGGGTGACCTTAATCGGGTTTTGTTTTCAGGATAACCAAATAATACAAGCGGACATGAAACTTAAATCAAATGTATGCAAAATATAACTCATCAATATTGTGACTGTCCTAAACTTCAGATCAACTGAACAGCTCTAAGGATTTATGAAGGAAAAAGGTTTGTTCTTAGTATTTTTCTGAGTAGGTCACAAGAATATTAAACTCTTAGCGCATTTTAATGTTTTTAAATGAGCTAAATTCAAAATGATACTTTCCATGAAGACAGACTGGGGAAAGTCCTTTTGGAATGAGGTGTTCTAGTGTGCACCGGCCCTAAAAACTACACTCAGTCTCGTTCAAAGGGGCTGTTGTTTATCCAGCATCAAACTACAGACGATGTGTGGAAAAATCTCTGTTTTGAAAATAAGAAACTGCAAATATTTGGGGGGGGGGAGGTTTACATCATTTACAGTGAAAGTCTTACGTAACTTTCCCAGAAATGATTTACTCAAATGCTTCAAATGACTATTTGAGTAAATTCAGTTAAAACAGTACCATCTATTTCTTTCTTCCTTTTTTTCTTGCCCATTGTGAATCAATTTTCTAGCCTTTTATATCGCAGAATTTATTATTCAAACTACCTCCTGTGCAAATAGTTGAAAATCCCATCTAGACTGCCTGGATCAACTTCCTCATCAGAATGATATAGAATCACAGGACAACAAAAGTTGTTTATAAGCAATTACTATTAAAGTCCTTCCTGTAATTAACCCCAGCTACACTGAAACTTCTATTTATACTCTGGCATTCTCATAAAAAGGCTCCATTTCTCTTATTGTAGGAGAAGATGAATCACCTTGAAAGAATTCTTATCTCAAGCAATTAGTTTAACTGGCTTTGTCTGCATCAAATATTAGTCTCTGGTACCTACAGTATAAGCAAGTTAGTCACTTTATTCCTTCTCTTTTTGCCTTTCATGAATTCAGGGAGTATCAACAAGAATATTGAAGCTCAGAGGCTCATAAAAATGTTGCTTGTATGATTGCTGAATAACAACCAAGATACATTTGGGTTTCAATGTGTATTGTAAGAACAGCTACTAAGAAGAGAGAGCTAGACTGTGGGCCATAACAAGAGAAATGTGGACAACTCGTCATAACCACTCGGCATCATAAAGTAATACAGATAGGCTATATATCACCAGTAGGCCAGTTACTTCTGTTCTAGCATTTTTAGCAAAACTAAAGACTTTCTACTCAAGAAAATCAGTACTAAAACTAAAATCCTATGCTTACGGGGTCTTATGTTTTGAGATGTTTCTATTGAGGGTAATTTTCTAAAGCATTTTCTGTACATAAAGCATGTTTTACATGTACAAAATAACTTGTAAAACTGCATACATGTGCAGACAATATGGCAGGTATTTATATGCACACCATGTATAGGAGATATTCCTGGGGCCTAGTTCAACAGATCAGGGGTGGAATAGGATGTATACATGTATATATAAGTGTGTAAAGTGCATACACATTTACACTATCTTTAGAGCAGTGTAAGTTTGTGTGAAAGCATTTGCATATTGCTGGGAGCCATTGCACGAGTCTTCTTTAAAAGGCTCGTGCAATGGCTAAAAAAAACATAAGTGCTTATGTTGCCTATCTAAAATATTTTCTCAAGCTCACAAATCAATATTCTTTACTGGGGAAGACATAGTCAAAGTCCTCAATCTTCAATTCCCCTACTCCTATTTTAATTTACGTACCATATAGTAAGATTAGTCATTTAGACATTTAAATATTTAAAGTGGACTTCAAGCCATCCAGAGTCTAATAGTGAATAAATACCTAGCTGTTGTCTCACAGTCTCATCATAGGTCCAGTTTTTTATTTTTCAGTTTCTTACAGTTTAAAAAGTTAGAATGGCATTTATAAAATAATCATTACTTATCACCATCTTATGATAACCCACCTCTGATGTGATGTCATTTTTCCAATATTCATCTGCATTTGAGACAGTTTCATAGTCCACATTATCTAATCAACTAGCAAAGATAATAAAAACTCATTAGTATGTTTTAAATGACTGCTTCTTGGAGCAGCTGATTCATAAACAGACAAATATTTTAGACCTAGACCTTAGCAGAACACAGGATCTGGTGCAAGAGATAAGGTGTAGGGGTCACTTGGCAATAGTGATCATAGCATGATAGCATTTGATTTAATTAATGAAGGGAGGAAAGCAAGGAAACACACAGTACTACCTTTTAACTTTCAAAAAGGAGACTGATAAAATGAGGAAAATAGTTAAGAAAAAATTAAAAGAGCAACTACAAATGTTAAAGATTTGCATCAAGCCTAGGCGTTGTTTAAAAATACTATCTTGGAAGTTCAGACCAAATATATTCTGCTCTTTAAGAAAAGTGACCAAAAAAATGCCAGCATGGTTTAAAGATGAGTTCAAAGAGGCTGTTGTAGCCAAAAAAGCATCTTTCAGGAAATGGAAAAGGAGCCTAATGATGAAAACAGGAAATAACATAAGCACTGGCAAGTTAGATGCAAGGCAGTGATAAGGCAGGCAAAGAGAGAATTTGAAAAAAGCTTGCCATGGAAGCAAAAATGCATAATAAAAACTTTTTAAAGTACATTTGTAGCAAAAAATTTGTGAGAGAATCAATTGGATGATTAGAGGGGGGAAAATGCTACTAAGGGAAGACAATGAATGAATTCTTTGCTTCCGTTTTTACTGAAGAAGATGCAGGGAGATTGCCCATGCCTGAAATGGTTTTTAAAGGTGATGTAACAGAAGAATAGAAAGAAATATTGATAAACCAGGAAGATGTATTACAATTATTTGATAAACTGAAGAGTAGCAAATCACCTGGACCAGATGGTATACATCCAAGGATGTTGAAAGAACTGAAATATGAGATTGCAAACCTACTATCAGCAATCAGTGAACTATCATTAGAATCATCTGTAGTACCTGAAGGTTGGAGAATGGCCAGTGTAACATCAATTTTTAAAAAGATCTCCAGGGTAGAAACCATTATAAAGAAAAAAATGACTAAACATGTAGATAGTCATGGTGTAATGGAAGAAAGCCAACATGGATTTAGCAAAGGAAATGGGGACCCAAGATGGCGTGAAAGAGGCATGTTGGGCTGCAACAGTGTTTCCTCATGGGGAAGAAATGGAAAGCTAAGGGGGTTAAGAAGCCCTTTCTAGCCCCTGCGACTTCCTCTCTATTACCTGGTGCAGTTTTGGAGCCACTTAATTTCTTTCTCATCCATGTACAGCAGCAATATTGGGGGAGGTGAGCCCGATTGTGCAGCCGTACGAGTCAGACGGCTCAGTGTCTTCCTTGGGCATAGACTCTTTCTCCCCTAAATTGTGATGTCCTCCAAAGGTGGGGCTGTTACTGGCAGACTCTGGCGTTCTGCAGCAGAAGAACCTCCAATCCTTTGATGAGCTTTCCAGTCGTTGAGGGCCAGATCCAAAGCAGTGCATAGGAAGCACTCTAGCTCACCCGGATCAACCTTTTTCCAGTGTTCCAGTGGAGACAGCAGCAGGAGGACAAGCAGCAAGTTCGGCTGCCCTGCAGTGTCTGAGCTGGGCACCTAGCATGACGGATGGAGCTGGATTGGCTGTAGGAAGTTCTCTCTCCTGGCTTGGCCGGAGGTTTTTACTCTTGAATCTATATGGTCTTCTATTATATAACTAGGGGAAGCCCTTGTTCCTCAAGTTCAAAGTTTGACACTCCAAGTTCAAGGTAACTGTGTTTCTATTCAGGAGAATACAGAAAAGGTGATTGCAGTTCAGAATTCATTATCGGAGGTGCAATCTAAGGTTGCTTCCTTGGAAGAACATTTGGATTTCTTTGTAAAAGACTTTATCGCTGTTAAAGCTAAGTTAAAGCCAATTGATAATGCAGCTAGAGCTGCTAATTTAAGACTCAATAACTTTCCAAAAATATCTACACTATCACCAAGAGATATGTTTCAATCCTATCTCACTGAAATCCTAGGTGTACCCCCTGAGTCGCACCCTCTGATGGTTGAGGTTTATTACTTGCCTTTTGCCAAAAAGGTTGTGGGTGCCAGGGAGGTTGCCAGTTTACAACAGGTTGATGTGCTCAATGTGTTTGCTTTGCTACGGAGTTCTCAGGAGGAACCAGTTGTACCTTCTACACTTTTGTTCTCATTTGTATTGCTCTCTGATAGGGAATAGTTACTGAAAATGTTTTTCAAGAAAAAACATTTATTGTTTAAAGGGCTCCTGATTCGCATGTTCCCAGATTTATCCAGGGAGACACAGCGAAGGAGACAGGATTTTTTTCTTCGCCCCAGAGTCTAGCAGCTCAGAGCTCTGTTTTTCTTTAAAAACCCATGCAAATGCATGGTTCAATATCAGTCTGTACCTTATACTTTTTATGAGCCTTCCCAGAGTTTGGTTCTGGACGTTCCTCCTTCTGGTCTTGTATCAATTGCTTTCACTTGATTATTGTGTATATTACTTTCCTTTTCTTGGATCCTCCACCTATTGGGGCTGGAGTAGGTAGGGTTATAACAAGTTAGATTTCCTTTGTTTTAGGTTTCTTATTATTTCTTTTTGAATTGTTATGGTAACATTCCTTAATTTCTGTACAAGATGTTATTCTTCCATTTATTGTAATATGCATAAATATAAAAATAATCTGTTATATATACAGGGTGGCCAAAAAATGTGAGAACATCTCGTAGCATATAAGTTATTTAAAAATTCAAAAAGACAGATGTAAATGATTGACAAATTAAAAAAAAAAAGATGACGACCGGAAATTGTCAAAATAGACGTTATATATCTATAAAACGTAAATAAGTAAACTATTTAGGCTTTTAATTTACAAGATGTTCTCACTTTTTTTGTGCCACCCTGTATATATATATATTTTTTTTTCTGAATTTAACAAATTTACATCAAGCAACAATAGCATACTTGAAGGAAAAGGAAAGGTGCAAACAGAAATGATACTACATAAGAAATATGTTAAACAACAAAAAGGTACCAAAATTTGCACCTGACACTACGAGCCCTCAATCAAGAAAAGGGGAAGGCTCCAGAAAGAAGCTAGAATGATAAAATACATTACCAGGAAATATAATCCCTAAGAAAAAGGCACACTGTGTGGCGCAACTGCTTTCTAAGTGTCCCAAAATAAGCCGATCTAAGAGGGTCCATCTGTAACTACAACAGTTCCAAGTATCTTTCTGGCATCCAAAAACGCATGTAGATGCTTTGGATCATAGAAAATGTATCTAAGAGATACAGACTTAATTACACACATGGGAATCTTAATACATACGAAAAGCCAAATGAGACTACCTCAGGGCACATAGACAAAAACAACCTCCTTTGAGCTTGAGTTACATAGAATATGTCTGGGAAAACCCAGACTTTCTGACCAAAAAATAATTTAGCAGCATTCCTGAAATTCAATTTAAGAGTCCATACCCGGATGAGCTCCAACACAAACACTACCAACAGAGTTGCTCTCCGCGTAACCTCTTCAGTGGAGGTTTCCAAAACGAGTTAAGTTCAGAGTGTCAAAACTAGCCATGTCCTCCCCAGCTTCATTAACTGCAATACCACTAGAATACTTCTTCTTAGACATTTTCCGTCACCCAAAAAACTTCAAGCAGATATTTTTTAAAAAGCTCACCTGAGGAGATAGCAGAGGAAACAGGAAAAGTAACAAAACACATATTAAGCTTCTTAAAAAAGTTCTCCAGCTTTTCCAACTTAGCATGAAACACAGCGCCGTCTTTAACAAAGGAAGTGCACTCTGTTTGTATTGTATTCACTTGAGAGAAAAAAAGCTCCAGTGTTTTAACAGAGTCCCTACAAACTTGGTCTTAACATTCAAATCTTGTCTAAAGGTCCTGAGTAGCCCCTTTCGCATCATTTAAGCAGCTGGAGACAGAATGTTCCAATGAAATTATCGCAGTTCAAATGGAGTTCAAGATAACCACCGGTGGCTCCACCAGGACGCTACCACTGGCAGGGATGCTAGTGTTCCCTGCAAGTTTTGGGTGAGATGAATTCACCCCACTAGATGCCATAAATGGCAGACCACTGATATGCTGCCCAGGATCAAGCAGAGGAGCTTCCCAGACCCCTCCGGAAGCATTCTGCAGCATCTCTGTGTTTGGCATCTCCCCCAAAGACAGCAAAACAGCTCCCGCCTCAAACAGATGTGGCTGCAGCCAGAAAACCTGTTCAGCTGATGGTGGGAGAGGATCATTTATTTATTTATTTACATTCTCTTACCGCGCTATTCTGCATCAGTGCGGTTTACATTGAACAAACTGAAATTACATTGAACAGGGCATTATAACTTGGAGATAACTGTTTTACAGGGAACATGAGCTGTGGAGGGTTAAGTGGCTTGCCCAAGACCATCATCTGGTGGAACATACTGCTTGGGGCTCAGACGGGCATCTGAGATCAAAAGGACCACCTTAGAGTCAACTCCGACGCTAACCCCAGCAGAGCTCTGCATCACTGCTGCTTAGATGAGAAAAGTCATCTTTGGGGTACTTAACTTTCCCCTTTCTCTTCCCCATCAACAAGGTAAGAAACCTGGGACCAAAGGCACTAAATTCACGAGAACAGAGTCCGTTCACCAGTAGGCAGCTGGAGCATGCCCGACCATGGTCGCCATCTTAGATTCCCCATGCCAAAAATCAGTTATATTTATTTGAAAGTATGAATAAACAGGTAGACAAAGGTGAGCCAGTCGATGTAGTATATCTGGATTTTCAAAAAGCCTTTGACAAGGTCCCTCATGAAAGACTCTTGACAAAATTTAAAAGTCATGGGATAGGAGGCAGTGCACTATAGTGGATCAGAAAATGGTTAAAAGATAGTAAGTAGAGAGTAGGGCTAAATGGCTAATTTTCTTAATGGAGAAAGGTGAATAGTGGAGTACTCCATGGATCTGTGCTGGGCCCACTGCTTTTTAATATATTCATAAATGACCTGGAAATGGGTATAATGAGTGGAATGGGTATAACAAATTTTGCAAATGACACAAAATTATTCAAAGTTGTTAAAACACAAGTGTATTGTGAAAAATTGTAAGAGGACCTTGATAAATTGGAATATGCACCTAGGAAAGAACAAACTATGGTTACATGATGCAGGGTTCCACATTAGGAACCACCACCTAGGAAAAAGATTTAGGCATCATTGTGGATAATACACTGAAACCCTCTGCCCCGTGTGCAGCAGTGGCCAAGAAAGCAAATAGAATCCTAGGAATCATAAGGAAAGGAATGGAGAATAAAACAAAGGATATGATAATGCCTCTGTATCGTTCTATGGTGTGACTGCACCTCAAATATTGTGTGCAATTCTGGTTGTTGAATCTTAAAAAGGATATAGCAGAATTACAAAAGATACAGCCACCGAAATGGTAAAGGGGATGGAAGGATACCTCTATGAGGCAAAAAGGTTAGGACTTTTCAACCTGGAAAAGAGATGGCCGAGGAGAGATATGATAGAGGTCTATAAAGTGATGAATGGAGTGGAATGGGTAAACATAGATCAAAAAGTAGAAGGAATAGGGGACATGCATTGAAGCTAAAATATAACCCATTTAAGAGTAATAAAAGAAAATATTTTTTTCACTCAATGTATAATCAAACTCTGGAATTCATTACCAGAGGATGTAGCAAAAGTTGTTTGTGTAGCTGGGTTTAAAAAAGGTTTGGACAAGTTCCTGGAGGAAAGATCCATAAACCATTAAAGAGGATCCGGGAAGTCCACTTCTTACCCCAGGATGAGCATTGTGGAAACTGTGTGCCTTTTTGGGAACCTGTCAGGTACTTGTGACCTGGATTGGCCACTGTTGGAAACA
Organism: Ichthyophis bannanicus; assembly: GCA_033557465.1. Taxonomy (NCBI): domain Eukaryota; kingdom Metazoa; phylum Chordata; class Amphibia; order Gymnophiona; family Ichthyophiidae; genus Ichthyophis; species Ichthyophis bannanicus. The sequence continues at coordinate 180,849,840 of CM066034.1, forward strand.
GGATTCTGGGCTTAATGTACCTTGGTCTGACCCATTATGGCATTTCTTATGTTTTTATGTTACATAGGATCTTTGCAGTACAATGTGTGCCGTTGAGTCAATGCTGACTCCTGGTGACCCAGCAGCTCCTGGTAATCTTGGCAAGCTATGAGCAGAAGTAGATTGCCAGGCCTTTCTTCCAAGGCAATGGAGGACAAAGTGAATTTCCCAAAGCGTGCCAGTGGGAATCAAATGCTGGTCTCTTGGTCAACAGGCCACTGTTCTAACCACTAGGCTATTGCTCTACTCTTTGATAAACCCCCAATGATGGCCTACAGCAAAGGAAGAATCATTGGTGACTTTCAAACTCATTATATTCAATAGCCTGTCAGAAGCCCTACAGAGACCATAGGCCACATGAACCCTGGCCCCACCTGCGATTGTGGCCTTCCACTACTTTGGCCTATGAGGGTTTGATCCCTGTGGGCAGACAGGAGGGGAATGCCACCGATCACAGCCTCATGGAGTTTGGCTGACCCATGGGCAGAGCTTGACCCCCCAAGGAAAAGTGCATTCCTCTGACGGAGACACAACATGTATCATGCGGTCACTGCCATTGGTGTCAATTTACCATTGAGGGACCAGAACTAAAAACATCCTAGAGATGGACAAATGTTTAAAACGCATTGTTAAAAAATTACCCCCCAAAAGGTGCAAGTTTAAGTTAAAAAGGAAAAAGGAAAATTATCTTTAAACAGATATAAAAGGAGTCTTTAAATAGAACACAGGATTATCCTTTTAATATATTTCTATCAATTTTAGAGGTCAGTGCTTGAGAAGGCAAATTAAATATTTGGCAAGTAAGCAGACATTCTGTTGTCATCAGCCAAAGGATGTGTTTTTTTCTCCCCTCTTTGCCTACTGATGCGATTTTATTGAGCATGTGTCATCCCTACATAATGGTCTGTTGTTGCAATGCAGGAAATGTGAAAGCAGCACTCATAGGCAGGGAATGTGAATAGCCTCATGGGTTTTGTCTGTTTTAAAGTTTAGCTTTATCTTTCTTTCTTTTGAGAAACAGTGAGCTTTAACCCCACAAAAAGTGAATTTTATCATCTCTATCCCTTTTTGTCCTTAAAGATTTTTGCTAAACCACAGCCAGCTGCCAACCAGGAACTTTGAATCTATGCCCTTGTGATTTGTTAATAGACATGGCAGTTGCTAGATGGATGGGGAATTGTAACGTTTTTAATTGGAATGGCATATTTGTAGGTAGTATTGGTATTATTGGTCTTGCTATGTCTGCTCCTTTTGCACATGTCAATATCATTGCTTCAATTACATTTCACATGGAAATGGTGCTTCCTATTAAGAAAACAGGGATATCATTTCACAATTACATTTATCCAATTATTAGCGTCATAAGAACTGTATTTTCAGCAGGAATTATGATCAGGCCACTAGTTAAATACCACAGTTGGTACCGGCTACAGTTTTTAAAATAATTATTCTTGGACATTCATCGTCACTATCTGGATTGCAGCCAGGGCAGAATTTCTGTGCAGTGCAATGACTGACAGCATTATCCATATAGTGACAATGTTCAGTCCACTATCTGGATAACTGTAGAGTAGCGTTTTTGCTGTCCTTCAGTTGTTTGGATGGCAGACTGAATATTGCCACGATCTGGATAACTGGCTGCTTTTCCCTCGTTCTGCCTTGGCACGTTCAGCATAGTGCCAAGGTCGTCTGCATGGATATTCACGGGCAATATTCAGATAGTCCCTCTAAACATCCATGGCTAGCAGCAGCTAAGGCATTTACCCAGATAATGGCTAGGGATATGCATTTGTTTGAAATGACATGGAAAATATCAGATTTTAATTCAAACATGACATTGAAAAATCCAAAATTTGTTCTTCCCCCACCTTGTAAGAACATAAGATATGCCATACTAGGTCAGACCAAAAGTCCATCAAGCCCAGTATCCTGTTTCCAACACAAGTACCAGGTCACAAGTACCAGGTCACAAGTACCTGTCAGGTTCACAAAAGGTAGACTGATTCCTTGCTGCTTATCCCTGGGGTAAGCAGTGGATTTCCCGGGTCCACTTTAATCATTGTTTATGGACTTTTCCTCCAGGAACTTGTCCAAACCTCTCTTAAACCCAGCCACACTAATACTCCTACTACATCCTCCATTAACAAATTCCAGAGTTTGATTATGCACTGCGTTAAAAAATATTTTTCTGATTAGTCTTCAATTTGCTACATTGTAGATTCTTTAATAATCCACTAGTATTTCTACTTTTTGAAGGAGACAACAACTGATCTACACTTACCCATTCCACTCTATTCATTATTTGTAGACCTCTATCATATTTCCCCTTAGCCGTCTCTTTTCCAAGTTGAAGAGACCCAACCTTTTAAGTCTTTCCTTGTAGGGGTATCCTTCCATCCCCTTTATCAATTTGATCACTCTTCTTTGTACCTTTTCTAATTTCGCTATACCCTTTTTAAAATATGGCAACCAGAATTGCACACAATATTCGAGATGTAATTGCACCATGGAACAATACAGATGCATTCTAATATCCTTGGTTTTATTCTCCATTCCTTTCCTAATAATTCCTAGCATTCTATTTGCTTTCTTGGCTGCCACTACACTTCGGGCAGAGGACTTCAATGTATTATCCATGATGACACCCAGATCATGGATCCTGGGTGGTGAATCCTAATGTGGAACCTTGCATCTTGTAACTGTAGTTTGGATTATTCTTTTCTAAGTGCACAATTTTCACTTGTCCACATTAAATTTTTTCTGCCATTTGCACACCCTGTCTCTCAATTTCTCAAGGTCCTCTTGCAGTTTTTCACAATCCTCTTGTGTTTTAACAACTTTGAATAATTTTGTTTCATCTGCAGATTTGATCACCTCACTTTTCCAGGTCATTTAGGAATATGTTAAAAAGTAGCAGGCCTAGCAGAGTACTCCACTATTCAGTTTTCTCCATTGAGAAAATTGGCCATTTAGCCCTACTCTGTTTTCTTCTAACCAGTTCCTAATCCATGACAGTGCACCACCTCCTATCCCTTGACTTTTTAATTTCTCCAAGAATCTCACATAAGGGACCTTGTTAAAGGCTTTCTGAATATCAAGATACACCATATCAACCGGTTCACCTTCATCTACCTGTTTAGTCACACCTTCAAATCAATATAACTGATTAGAAAGACAAGACTTTCCTTAGCTAAATCCATGTTGGCTTTCCCCCATTAAGCCATGACTATCTATATGTTCAGTAATTTTCTTCTTTATAAAGGTGTCTACCATTTTGTCTAGTACTGACATCAGGCGCACTGGTCTGTAGGTTCCAGGATCACACTTGGAACCTTTTTTAAAAATTGGTGTTACGTTGACCAGGCTTAAGGTACTACAGATGATTTTAATGATAGTTTACAGATTACTAATACAGTAGTAGATCTGCAATCTCATATTTGAGTTCTTTCAGCACCTTGGGTTGTATATCATCCCCCCCCCCCTTCAATATAGACTAATGAACCATATGTCGTCATATGTCATAAAAGAAAGTTGAAATATATATGTTAAATTAATTTGACATAACATCAGGATTATAGAACATTTTGCAGGCTGTGATGTATATTGATGGTTATCTATAGGAGACTTCTTTTGGTCAAGTTTAAATTAAGTTATAGAAACATAGAAACATAGAAACATGACGACAGAAAAAGACCACATGGCCTATCTAGTCTGTCCTTCCATAACAACTACAACAGTCCACTTTTTGCCTGGAGTTCATTTTAAATCTATTTGAATTGTTTCCATACATATGTACGTGGTTTAACATTCATAATTATTTGAAATAATTCAGTTTAAAATATTTTAAAGTGTTACTCATTATTCATGAGAACAGCAAGGCCGCGGGCCCCGTCCGCGTGGCCGCTCCTAACCGGGGGGGTGGCGGGCCGTTCGCCCCCCCCCCTCGGTTGCGGCGGCGGCGCGCGGCTCGATGGTGCCCGCGCGGCCGGGCGCCTCATTGGCTCCCCGCGGCGTTTAAAACGCCCGGGAGCCAATGAGGAGGCTAGGACCCGGCGGCGGGGGGGGTGAGTGGCGCGGAGACCCAGCTCTGCATCGGCAGTTGCTGGGTCGGGGCTGGAGGCTCCAGACGTGTGCGGGCTTGCTGCGCACGATCGTCTGTCGGTTGTCCAGGCCTAGGCGCAGCGGGAGGCAGCACGTGAAGCGGCGCCGTCCTTGGAGCTCCGGGGGCAGCGATCCAGCGGCGGGGGAGTCGGGAGGCTCGTGGCTCTACAGGCATGTTTGTTTGGGGAAGGTCAGGGTTTCAAATCCCACTAGGGGACAGCAACAGGTGTTCCTTGTAGTCTTGGGCAAGCCACTTAGCTATTTAGGGAATCCCCTCTCTCCTTAAAAAAAAAAAAAAAAAAAAAAAACATATAATAATAATAATATTAATAAAATAAAATAAAATCCATAGCTACATAAATAAATAATTAAGCCCATGGCCGGGGGAGGAATGAAGGGGGGTTCCGGAAAGCGCCACGGGTCTGGGAGGGCTAAGACGGTCGGTCCTCGGAGGGGAGAGCCTGCTCCGTTGGGGCGCTCGGCTCCTCTTGGAAGGGGGACCAGGGGCAGGGCTCAGAGCCGTGGCCCGGCGTCCGACTGTGGTACTAGCCCTGTCACCAGGCCGGGGGGGCGGCTGGGTAGGGGGGTTTCGGCTGGCCGGTTAGCTGGGGGCCGGCGTGGTAGGTCAGCAGCCCCGGCTAGCGGTACTTTGGGGCGGGGAGAGGCCCCTAGTGGCTTGGGGGTGGCTATAGGTCCCACGGGGGTGAGTGAAGGGGCGGCTCCTCAGTCGAGCACTGTGGTTATGGACGCTGCGAGTCCGGGGGGTGGATCCGCTGCAGGGGCAGCCTATTCCCCCATGTGGGCGCATTGGCAGGGCGGGGGTCAAGGCTCTTCCCGCGCGGAATGGCTAGGGGCGTGGCAGCCGCCTCGGCCGGGGGCGGGTTTTCCTTCGCCTTTCCCTGTTTTTTCTCCGCAGGTTTCGACTGGCTGGCCCTACTGGGGGCAACCGTGGGGGGCTCCTGCTGGAGAGCTGGACGGCGGGAGGTGAGGGCGAGCACAAGTGGAGGCCCCGTGTCTGTCGGAAGCGGAGGGGGAGCGGAAGCATCAGCTTTGACGCCACCGGAGCCGGGCGTGTCTTCTGAGGTAGCAGCACCAGTGGCAGGTGAGTTGGCTACTGGGGTGAGGGCAGGGGAGGGGGGTAAGAAGCGAGCGTCCAAGCGCAAGCGGTGTCCCGGTCACCGGCGGCGGCGTTCGGGGTCCTCCTCTTCTTCAACGTCTGAGTCTTCGTCCGGCTCGGTGTCCGGCGACTTGGCCGGGAGCCCGCGGGCCACTGGCGGGGAGGTCGGCGTGGGACAGGTGGGTTCGGTGCCTTCGGTGGCGTGTTTCTCGGAGTTATGGGAGGGAGTGCCAAAGACTCTGCGGAAAAAAGATTGTAAAACGTCGCTACGTAGATATTTTCCGCTTACTCGAAGGTCGGAAACGGTCGGGGGATAGCCGACGGAAGCGTAAGGAGGACGAGAAGGCGGGTAGGGTCAAGAGAGTGGCTCGGAATGTGGTTAATTGGACTCGGTCTTTCTTGCGTTTGGCGAGTGTATGGGGTCATTCGCATCCGGAGCAGTACGGTATGCTGTTGGCTTACGCGGATTCCATACTGGAGGCCTCGCAGACTCATGACGGTTGGGCTTGGCTCAACTATGATGAGAAATTCCGTGATAAGATGGAGGAGAATCGCCTGTTGTCGTGGGGAACGCAGGACATTAATCTTTGGTTAACGCAGATGGCGATCAGACCTGGCGGGGGAGGTATGGGTGGGCAAAGAGGTGGAGTAGCCACCCCTGCGCAGGCGGATCGGCCCTTTCGATCGGGCGTGCCCCCTGTGTTGCAGAGAACTCCAGGGGGGGGGAACGGGGGACTTGTGCTGGCGCTTCAACAAGTCTTCCTGCCCCTTTCCGGATTGCAAATTCCGGCACGCCTGCTCCGTCTGTAATGGGGGTCACCCAGCCCTCAAATGTGTCAAGAAGAGTGGCGGGGGCGTGCCAGCCCCCAGCCACAAGTAATGGGGACGTCTGGAGTTTGGCCCCCACCCCGGTTGCGATTGAGGGGTTAGGCCCGTGGCTTAGGAGGTATCCGAAGCGACAGGTCAGCGGTCTTTTGGAATGCGGGTTTAAGGAGGGGTTTCCCATACCGGTGGTGGGCAGTGTAGGGGTACACAAGGCGCGGAATTCGCCTTCGGTGCGGCGTTTCGCGCAGCTGGTACGAGATAAGTTGGCAACTGAGCTGGCCTTCGGTAGGGTGGTCTTTTCCTATTGGTTCCTCAGTTAATGATCACATTCCTAAGGTTTTGTGTGCCGTACGTTACGCGTGTTCCGTTAGCATCCGAAAAGACGGCGGGTCCGGCGACGACTATTACCTTTTTGGGAGTGGAGTTGGATTCCGTGGTGTTGGAGGCCCGCTTGCCGGGGGAGAAAGTTACGAGTCTGCGGGTGTTGGTCGCCGATGCGCTGGGTTCTAGTAAGCTAACGCTGCGGGAGATGCAGTCTTTGGTGGGGTCCCTGAAGTTTGCGTGTCGGGTGATCCTGATGGGGAGAGTGTTCTTGCGCCGGTTGTCCGCAGCTACTGCAGGCGTCTCTAGGCCGCATCATCGGATTCGGATGTCACGCAGCTTGCGGGCAGACCTGCGGATTTGGGACGATTTTCTTCGTGACTTTAATGGTACCACGGTGCTGAGAGACCCGGAGGTGACTTCTGCGGATCTGCAGTTGTATACTGATGCAGCAGGGGGTTCCGGTTTGGGGGATTTATTTTGGGGGCGCATGGTGCGCAGAAGGCTGGCCTCAATCCTGGCGAGCGGTGGGGCTTACGAGGAATATTACCTTCCTCGAGTTGTTTCCCATTTTGGTGGTCCTGTCCTTGTGGCCGGATAGACTTCGCAATCGCAGAGTGCGCTGGTGGTGCGACAACGAGGCGGCAGTGTCAGTGATCAATAACTATTCCCCAAGATGTCAGCCGGTAGCTGACCTGATGCGGCAGGTGGTCTTTTCATGCTTGCAGTTGAACTTAGTGATTAAGGCTCGTCATATTCCGGGGAGTCATAACCAGATTGCCGATGCTCTTTCCCGTTTCAAGTGGGCGTTGTTTCGGACCTTGGCGCCTGATGCGGACAACGTGGGATCTGCGGTCCCGGTGCATTTATGGCGGATTGGCCTCCAGCCATGATCGAGCTGCTGCAGAAGGCCGTCTCCTCGGCGACATGGGTCACGTATCAACGTGGCTACTGCAGTGTGGGGTCCTTCTTGCTACTCCATGGATGGCGTCCCGGGCCAGCGTCGGATCTGCTTCTGGGTCAGTATGTGGCGGCGGCTAAGGAACAGGGCCTGTCGCGGACCACGGTCCGAAGGAACTTAGCAGGATTTGCCTTTTTCGCACGGGCTATCGGGTGGGGGGGGGCGGGAGGGGGATTTTTAACGCGTACATTGTTGCGGGGTTGGGAGCGGTCTAGTCCCTCGCCCGGGGATTGGCGGCGTCCTATTGCTCATGACTTACTGCGTCGGTTATGCGGGGCCTTGCCGCAGGTGGTGGCCACCTACTATGAAGGGGTGCTCTTTCGGGCCGTTTTTTCGTTAGCCTTTTTCGGCGCATTTCGGGTGGGCGAGCTGGTTTCGGAGTCGGGGCGGCTTCACAATGGGAGGGAGGTGCAGGTGCATCACGTGCACTTGCTCGGGAGTAGGGTTCGTATCCGCCTTGCCCGTTCTACGACGGATCAGGCGGGAATGGGTATGTGGGTGGACTTGGCCGCGGTTCAGGGTTCCCCCTCGTGCCCGGTCGCGTTGCTGCAAGCGTACTGACGCGTTCGTCCGGAGGCTAGCGGTAGCCTTTTTATCCATCAGTTCGAGCGGGTTCTTACGCGTTGCCAATTTACCGCAGTGCTACGGCTGGCATTATGACAGATAGGTGAGGGCCCTGGTGCCTTCGCCCCTCATTCCTTCCGGATCGGGGCGGCGACCAGTGCGGCGGTGGCCGGGCTGCCCGATCAGGAGATACAGCGCATTGGGCGTTGGCGGTCGGGAGCTTTCCACAGCTATGTGCGTTTGTAGGGGAGTGGGGGGGGGAACTAACGGGGCTATTTCTTTGTCTTTCAGATGTGGGGCATAGAAGCTGCTGGATTCCTGGCCACTCCTTTGTCTTCTGGGCGGGTCGGCGAGCAGCGGCGCGCCCAATGGGGCTGAATTTGGGACTTTCCGAGCAGGCGGTGACGATCACATGGCTGGGCGAGCGCGGACTCCGGTGGATACAACTCCTGCCTTTGCTTCGACACCTCCAGCGAACCAGAGGCGCCCCGGATGTGTTACTGCTCCACTTAGGTGGCAACGATCTCGCTTCATGGACTTGCCGTCAGTTGATTCGAGCAGCTATCAAGGACTTTGGGGTGGTTTTGGGGATGTTTCTGGATGTATTATTGCTATGGTCGGATATCATTCCAAGGCCATCCTGTAGGGCTCAGCGACGGTGGTCACGGGGTGTGACCAAAATTAACCGTCAAATTGGCCGGTGGGTGGGCCAGCAAGGGGGCTGTCAAATTTTCACCCTTGGGTGGACGTGGACTGCCCTGGCCTCTATAGGCCGGACGGGGTGCACTTGTCCCCGATAGGGCTAGATTTCCTGCTTAACGATTGGCAGGAGGCCTTGGAAGGTATTCCGTTGGGGGCGAGGGCTGGTCGCAGCTTACCTTTGGGGGGCGGCTCTGGTCGTGGCTGACCTGAGCCGGTGGCGTGATCCCGGAGGTTTCCGGGGTCCGGAGTCGGTGGCAAGCATGAGGGCGGGGGTGGGGTACCCCCGACCCGGTTAACCCCTCAGGCTTTTGCTAATAGCATGGCGAAGCCGGAAGAGGGAGGGCGTGGAAAATGTCGGGCCTGTGCCCGGGGGAAGCGGATGCGGCGTCACCTTGCTACTAACACGGCGGGTGAGAGCTCGCTCTGCTTGGGGGGGGGTGGGAGTTAAAATGTGTTGATGTTGTATTATGTGTGTTTAAAAGGTTATTAAAGCTGCGACCAGTTTAAGTCCCAAATGGTTGTCATGTGTTTGTTTTGAATTAATCTGTCGGGGAAAGGAAAGTGGGGGTGGGGCCTGGGGGGGGGAGGGGGGGCGAGAGGCGACATGCCGCCTTACCCGGTTACTGTTACAGACTACGTAGGTGCATTCCAAGTTATTTTTGATAAGAGTTAGACTAGCACAACTCAGAACGTTATACCTAGCGCCCACCCAGGTTAACCTTGGGCCCTCTAAAAATTTAGTTCTGGCTTTGCCGCTGGGTTGTAGTCTGGTTTTAGGTCTAGCCACTTGGTCACTATGTTCAAAGATTCCTCGCTATACTGGATCAGATCCCCTTCCAATGGCGCCAATCCTCCAGGACGCAATTTAAAAATATGTCTGTCTTGCGCGAACACTGTACAGTAGCTGTCAGTTTGGATGTGCTGGCATATGTTCTCTGATGTCACTTCTTTGCATAATTTGTCTTACATCAGCACACTGTCATGTTTTCAGTAAGCATATACCTGCACAGGCACCTACCTGAACCTGCCACCACAAAACAGACGATTCAAATTTTGCAAAAAGTGGAAAACCTTTACAGATTTTTCACTCAAAAATGTTGTGTTTTCACTCAAAACTGTTTTAAAAACACAACAGTTTAACTTCCCACTGTGTCCACTGTTTGCTGCAAACCTCGTTTTCATCTGCTCTTCATTGGAACGTTGCAGCAAAAGGTCAGTACAATCCCCAAGACAGATTCATTCTGCCACTCTTACTTTGAGCACTTTAGCGAAAAGTCTGAAATAATTGTCAGGGCCCTTTTTAAGGGTCAATCTCAAGTTACTGTTGCTTGGGTACTCCTTTTCTATGCATAGCCCTTAGAGCAATCCCCTATGCTGTATGGCAGACAATGGTCACAATTACTACTGCTACTGTATAATGCTACAAGGTGTATGCAACATTTTACATATAGATGTAAGAGACAGTCCCTGCTCATCAGAGTTTACAATCTATTCAAGACAAACAACATCACAAAAACTAGGGTCTAGAGTGTGATCAGATACACATAAGAGGTGAACAAGAGAGTGAGGATCCAAAAGCATTCTCAAAGAGATGGGGTTTTAGCCTGGAATTGAATAGAGCTAGAAAAGAAGCCCAACATACTGACTTGGGCAGTTTGTTCCAGGCATATGAAGCAGCAAGGTGGAATGAACCATCCAGGAATGCAAAGGTCGCAGGGCCACGTACCGGCAGGCCGCATTTAACCAGGTGGGCGGCGTGGTGCGTGGCCCCGGTCTTGGGAGAGGCGGGGGAAGAGGGGGCTGATGCGGCGGCGAGCGTCATTTAAATCCATTGGCTCCTGCGGATGATGGAGGAACGCAGGAGCCAATGGATGAGGGCAGGCAGGCTAAAGGACTGGCCAAAGGGGGGCGGGCTGGCAAGGCGCCAGTCCGTCCTAGCAGTTGGAGGAGGAAGGGCATTTCCCAACCTCCCATCCCTGTGGTGGGCGGTGTTGGGACAGAGGGTTGTTGCAGCTGGAGGGGGTGGGATCCCGTAGGTGTCCGGGGTCCGGAGTCTTGGCAATACGCAGGGCGGGGGTGGGGTACCCCCGACCCGGAGAATCCCTCGGGGCTTTTGCTAATAATATGGCGAAGCCGGAAGAGAGGGGATGGAATTGCCAGGGGACGGTTCACAGCGGAGGAGGGAGGGAACTCACTTTGCTACTCACATGGCTGGTGAGGGTTCGTCCCGCTGCCGGAACCTGAAGGATGCAGTTCCGGTTGATGTAGTTGTTTGGATAATGTTTATGGTTAATAAAGCTGCGACCAGTTGAATGCCATTAAGTGTACCGTGTGGTTATTTTAAGAGGGGGGGAGGTGGTGGAAGGTGTAGTTTAAGGGGCAGGAGCACCACGTCCGCCTTACCTGGTTACAATGTAGTCTCTCAATCTCCATTCTTGGAAAAATTAAAGGGTTCTTTGAATGGGACCAGAATATACTGGAAGGCTTATGGCACTTAAAACTCCATTCATGCCTCTTCCCTTCTGAAAATAACTTTGTTCAGGCCAAAATAACTTTGTTGAACCAAAGAAGTTTACTTTAAGAACTTTAGGGACACTAATATTAATAACAATTCAAATAGCTGCAACAACATGAATGAAACTATATTACAAACAATTAATTCTTTCTTTTTTGTCAAAAATTGTTACAAGCAGATTAATTCCTTTCTCCTCTCAATCTTTTATATCACAACAATTCACTCTTAATACTCTTTCCCAAGTACTCCAAGCTTCTACACTCATTATCTGTTGTTAGAAAATCTGGTTGGTGGTGAAACCGAATAGTCAGTGGTGGATGCTGGACAAGCTCTGGCACAGAATATCAAATTTTAATTAAAGCGGCAGTGGCCAGGTTCTTTAAAGGCGCTGACTGCCACTGCTGAATATCGGCCCTTAACTATACAGCAAATAAACATCATAATATTTATCTATTTTTATTGGACTTTTTGGTGTATAAAGCACAGCAGTGATATATATATTAAGGTACCTGCTCCAGAGGGCTTATAGTCTAAGTAGAGACCTGAATCAACAGCATAAGAAATGATTTGTCCAAGGTCACAATGAATGTCACTTGGAGAAGCAGGATTTGAATCTTTTCTTCTGTTGTTCGCAGACCATTGTTTTAGTCACTAGGCTACGTATTCTTAATTATCCATCTGTTAACAAGTAACCTCTACTGAAAATATTTGAGGCATTTTTCAGGTGTAAACAAATATATACTTAACGGAAAAATTACTTCAAGAAATCCCTTCATAAACGCTATCCACAGTGCGGCTGTAAGTACTTTTAACTGTGGGGAAAATAAGCAGTGCCAAAGGTAAAATTAGGGTGGGGCATCAAAAATACAAGCAAGGATTTCATTGTAAATCTCCATTGTGCACTGTACCACATGTACGTTTTACCTGCAAGCTATGCCCAGTAAAGAATACCCATAGCATTGGTCTTGTGCGATTGAAAATGCCCCACTATAATGAAAAATGGATACTTGCTAAGATGGATGGGATTTTTCTAATTTACTTCTGTAGTAAAACAATGCTTTACTCATTTAAATAATTTTTTTTGTAAAATTGCCTATCTTATATGCCGGTAAAAGTTTGCATATAATACCATTCTTCAGGTACTTTCACCAACTATATGGGAAAGTGTTCCGGGCATGGAGTTTGGAACTATGCACATACTTTTTGAATTTTTTTTTTTTTAATTCTTTACTTATACAATTTACACATTACAACAAAATAACGACACACAACACCTACAACAATATCCCACAGACTACTTACACACACCCCCCTCCCCTAGCTCTTTGAGGAACAATCCGTCAAAACCTAGGCACCAGAACCCTGACTATACAAACATGCCCTTAATACATTCCCGTTTCCATCACAGTACCACTCTTCTGTATTATGAACCCAGTTGGGCAACTGGAATGAATTTTCGCCCTTGAGACATAATCATCCAAAGGAGCCCATTTTTCAGACCCACCCGTCGACCCAGAACAATGTACTTTAACAAATAATTTCTCATAACTAGCACTTTGAGCAACCATATTCCACCATACATCACCACTTAATTGGGAGGATACCTTCCAGTTGGTAAAAATAACTTTTAAAGCCACCGCCATCATAAAGTTAAACAAGAAAAGATGGTGTCTGTCCAGGTTCAAACTACGCTCTAATGAGCGTAAGCATATAATCCGCCACATAAGTTGAGCAGTAAAGCCCAATATGCGTTGTATTTTCCCCCAAACCGCCTTCCAAAACTTCTGGACAACGGGGTAATCGAATACCATATGTTGGAAGGTACCCAACCCATCTTGACATGACCAACACTTCCCATCAGACTTCTTATCCCACTTAGACAGTTTGACCGGGGTTATATAAGCACGATGGAGGAAAAAAACATTGATTGAGTGATTGCCGCAGACCTGGATACCCTGGTAATGGGACCCCACAGAAGTTTCCATTCCTTCTCAGTAAGAGAAGACTCCATCTCCGTATCCCAATTTTTGGACAGTCCAATTGGATTCATAGAGGCTAAATCTCTAATATATGCATAAAACCCCGATGCAGCTCCCGGCTTCTCACCCAGGCCCCTAACAGTGTCAAAAACAATATCCGTCTCGGGTAAACCTATCACTACAGCTGACAAGTCTTTCATTGAATGCTTCAGCTGAAGCCACTGGAAGTACGCAGAAAAAGGAAGAGAAAACTCCTGCTGAAGTTCCCGAAAATCTTTCCACCCCTGTACCCGCAATAGCTGCCCAAGCGACCAGATACCACGCTCCTGCCATTGTTTCCAAGCAAACATCTTTCCACTAATTTTCAGCCCCGGGTTCCACCAAAGGGGAAGTCTGTTAGAAAGAGAATCCCGCCTCCCAGCCAATTGTACCAGTGACAAATAAGCTACCTGAGTGGCAGCTATCGGACCACTCACCAGGGTCTCCTCTGGATGCTTCATGCCAAGAAGCCTGTCCAAAGGACAAGGTGCCACAATTCTACTCTCTACCTCTACCCACCTGGGAGTCAGCATTGGCGAGTCTTCCCTTAACCACATGGCCCCTTGTTTTAACAGAAATGCAGAGTGATACCATTTGAAATCTGGGAAATGAACCCCTCCTCTTTCCTTAGACGCCTTAAGCTTCCTCAGAGCTATCCTTGACTGCGCGCTACCCCAAAGAAATTTGGACAAAGCCCTTTCCAGCTCGGCCAACAAACTGGCTGGAATTTTACATGGCAACATCCCCAAAACATAATTAATTCTAGGCATTAAAGTCATTTTAATGGCCTCCAAACGGCCCCACCACGTTAAATGCAAAGGTGACCAAGTTACCGCAGTTCTCTTAATCGCGTTTAGCAAATCTGCAATGTTATTCTGAACAGTAGTTTCAGCACTGGCGGAAAACTTAACCCCTAAATACTTGACACTACCAGCCTCCCAACGAAAAGGATAATCCGCCATCATGGCCGAGGACGCCCAAGAGTTTAATGGGAAGGCCACTGACTTGGCCCAGTTGATTTTATAGCCGGACAATTTAGAATATGACTCAATCAAATCCAAAATCAAAGGGACTTCCACCGGTTGCGCAAATAAAAGAAGATCATCCGCGTAAGCGGATAACTTAATTTGAAGATCCTCGACTACTACACCTTTAATATGTTTATGCTGCCGGAGAGCTATTGCAAGTGGTTCCAAGGCTAGATCAAATAATAAAGGAGAGAGGGGACATCCTTGACGGGTCCCTCTCTGCAAAGAAAAAAGCTGAGACAGGCTTCCGTTAGCCAGTATCCTAGCGCTAGGATTAGAATATAAGACCTGAATCATTTGAATGAACCGGGGACCCAGACCAAACCACCTTAGCACCTCAAATAGAAAGGACCATTCAAGTCTATCGAACGCCTTTTCTGCGTCCAAGGCGAGGCCAACATAAGGGAGATTACTTAAAGAGGCCCTATCAAACACATTCCAGAATAATCTAGCATTATCTGAGGTTGCCCGTCCCGAAACAAAACCACACTGATCAGGATGTATCAGGCTACCAACCACGGTGGACAGACGACTAGCTAGCACACTCGCATATATTTTATAATCAGAGTTTAATAGTGATATAGGCCTGTAATTTGCCACTTGAGAAGGATCTCTACCAGGCTTTTCCAGTACCACCACAGTAGCTTCAGCGAAGTTCCCTACCTGATTCAAAGAATCATACAACGTTTCAAAATAAACTAACAATGCCGAACTCAGATCATCCCGAAAAACTTTATAAAATTCAGCGGGAATGCCATCAGGCCCTGCCGCCTTGCCATTGGCCATACTGTTAATTGCCTTATCAACTTCTAATCTAGAGACAGCCTTATCTAAGACCTTCCTCTGCTGCGCACTCACAGTAGGATGCGTTAAGTGTCCCAAGAAATCCCGAACACCATCCAGGTCAGAACTCACTTCAGAACTATAGAGGTTCTGATAATAAACAGAAAACGCATCCAAAATTTGTCTGTTATCAGTGAGATTACCAAGGTGCCCATCAGATAGAGCCACAATACGGGATTTCTCTCTCCGACCCTTCAAATCGTTAGCTAACAACCATCCCATTCTATTTTTCTCGACGTGGTATCGCGCACGCTGTTTAAACATCACTTGTTCTACCTCTGCACTCAATATGTCATTATACTGGTATCTTAAGCGCTGTAAACGCGTCATTATGCCAACTTCAGAATACTGTTGCCACAAACGTTCACTGGCGCGAATTTGTTCCTCAAGACTCACCAACAACGCCTTCTTCCGCTTAGACTCCCTAATCGCGTAACTCGTAATCACAGAACGAATATGAGCTTTAAAAGCCCCCCACCATTCCCAACACGGGGTATCCCCTACCTTATTTATCTCAAAGTATTCTTTTATAGCGATTCTGACTTCCTTTTGAAAAGAGGAATCCATCAACCACGACCTGTTAAAAGACCAGATCGATGACTGATGGAGATTAGCAAATAGCCCAAGTGTTATCTTAAGAGCCGCATGATCAGAGATGTGCATACTTAGAATTTCAGCCTCCCGAACATCTGTTACCAATGATCTGGAAATCAGGAAAAAATCAATACGTGAGAAGGACTTGTGAGGTGGCGAAAAATATGTAAAGTCCTTCTCCCTAGGATGAAGGATGCGCCACACATCCACTAACCCAGCGGAATCCTTTAGGGCCTTGAGGGCTACTCTCGCTCTAGAAGTGCTGTCCACCCTAGGAGGGAGCCGGTCCAAGACCGGATCTAATACTAAGTTAAAATCACCCCCAACAATAAGTGGAGTAGGGGCTTCTTCCAATATGATTCCCGCCAAATCCTTGAAAAAGCTGGGATCATCTTTATTGGGGGCATAAACATTGATAACTACCCGACGGACACCTCCTATGGAGATAATGGACTTCGCCCATCATCCTGCTGTATCAGAGCGGGTGCCCTCCACTATAATCCCTAGTGATTTACGGATCAGTGTTGCTACACCATTTTTTTTTTTTTTTGACTGCCGGGGAATGCCCAATTAACTTATATTGTCTATCCTCTAATTTTAGAGTTTCAGCGGAGGACAAGTGTGTTTCTTGAAGAAAAATCAGGTCCGCCTTTTGTTGCTTACCATATGCAATGATCTTTTTCCTCTTAATAGGGTACATAATACCCTTTACATTCAAAAATAATAGTTTAACATCCTTAGCCATGAAACATAAATACTAAATCTGGTGCCAACATACTTCCTAAATAAATAAATCATGACACAACAATCCCAAAGAGCTACCCAATAACCTTAAAAGAAAAAGGCCCCGTTCAATAGGTGAGGCAACCCAAGGCAATAGGCCTAGTAGAAGACCAAAAGAAAACAGATACCAAACCCACATCCCCAAGACCCATAAAACCAAGGAAAGAAAAAACAAAGAAAACATTTGCATAATAATATATAACATTTCTTTAACTACTCAGGAGATCAAAACTGCTCCAAAATGCAGATTCTGCTTGCCCACAGAACTTTTGCCAGCCATCAGCAGCAGAGCGTCCCGATCCAGCACGCTTAACAAAAGTCTTTGCTCAGGCCATGGCCACGCGAGGCAGTAGAAAGTGTACCCACTTAAAAGTACAGGCCTAACAGTCTAGCAGAGCAAGTCCACATTGCAGGTACTTCATTGCATGGCCAAGGCTTCTTGATCCTCTAAAAACTGTTCCAAAACCTTTGGGTTATCAAAAGCTTTTGTAGAGTTATTCAAAGTCACCTTAAGTCAAGCCGGATAAAATAATCCAAACCGGGCTTGTAGATGAAGGAGCCGCGGTCTAAACGCAAGAAATTGTTTCCTCTTATCTACTGTTGTCTTGCTAAAGTCAGGATATAGAGCCACCCAATGGCCTTCAAATTGCAGCTTCGAAGTAGATCGTGCCACCGACATTATTAGCGCAACTTGCTGGTATCGCAGCACACAGCAGATCAAAGGCCGCGGCTTCTTCAGCTGCGTGGTAAGGGCAGAGGGAACCCGATGGGCCCTTTCAATTTCAAAAGGCAATTGGAAATCAATTTTTAAAGCTCTACGGAGCCACTCTTGTAGAAATCGTATGGGGTCTTTCCGCTCCGCTCCTTCAGGGATCCCCACTATACGAATATTATTTCTCCGAGCCCGATTATTCATATCCTCCAGGTTGCGTTCTAGCGCCTCTATTCTCCGCGCTGCATGAGGCAGCTGGCTCAGTTGTTTCTCATGTTGAGCTACAGACCCTTCCAGTTTTTCCATTCGGCAGGTAAGCGTACCAATCTGTTCTTTCACCTCTTTGACATCGGCCTGCAATTCATCTAAAGATTCGCCATTCGCCTCGACCTGTTTGCGAACCACGCATATCTCCTTCAATATTTCTGCCGCTCCCTCTACGGCCTCAGTCTGCGACGCCATTTTGTGAGGTGATAATGGGTCCGTTTTGGATCGTTTGGAGCCGGCACCCTGCTGATTTGTAAACTCCAGCCGAGTCTGCTTGGTGCCAGACATGATTAAGAAGCCACAGGTACTATACAATTACACTCCGCCAACTCCTGAGACGATGAGAACAGGATTTTACAGAAGGATCCTGGGGAGCCGATCTCCTACGCAGCCATCTTGCTCTAAGGTTGGCTCCGCCTCCTACTTTTTGAATTAAAAAAAAAAAACAAAAAACAAAAAAACCCTATGCGGTTATTTAAATTCAGAAAAAGTATCTGCCTAAATTAGTAAATACAGTTGCGATCAACATTATTGGCACCTTTACATTTTAGGTATGTTGTGTACAATATTTTGAGAAATAATTGGAAGTATTCCATCTGTATATCATCATAATATTTTAATAACATGTTCAAAGGTATACAACAAAAACAAAAGATGCTTGTGCAACTTAGACGCAGTCATTAACCAGGTAGTCGGACCCGGCGCTCGCTATTCCTGCTCCTGCATCGCAATTCTAACATTCTCCCATCCCCTTCACAAATGCCACAGACAATCATTCTTGGGTTACAACTGGTCGCAGCTTTATTTGACAATTTAAGATACAGAACATACTAAACCAGAATAATCAACAACCAACCCCCCCCCCCCCAACGGAGCGATGTGACACCAGCCATGCTATATTAGCAAAGCGTCCTCGCCTCCGCACCGGCCGCATTCACCTCCACCGGCCAAATTCCTATCACCCCTGTCCGACTTTGCCATATCACTAGCAAAAGTCTACCAGGGGTTTCCGGGCCGTGGGCACCCCGCCCACTCCCCCAGTGGCCTAAGACTCCAGACCCTGGACACCTCCGGGATCCCGCCGCTCCCCCCCCCCCAGCTGCAACAACCCTAAGTCCCGAGACCCCCGCTTCCCATAAGGGTGGGTGTGTGGGCCGCAATGTTCCCAGGATCCGCCGCATGTGCCCAGCAAAACTGCTGCCGGCTGAGCACATGCCTGTCCAGCCCCCTGATTGGCTCCCGCGCACCTAGCCGATCAATTTAAAAGATGCATGAGCATCGTAGCCGACGCTCCGCCTCTCCCCCCCTCTCCTTTGATTGAGCACACGCAGGGTCCCATGCCGGGCCGAGCACCCGGTTAAGCTCATTCACCGGGACCCTGCCTGCGCCCTCTCCCTTCTGAAAAAAAAAATATGACCTGGACAGGATTAATGGTGCCTTTCACTAATAATTTGTTCCACAGCCCTTGGCAGTGATGACAGAATCCAAATGTTTCTTGTAGCCATCTGTAAGTTTCATACATCTATCTGCTGGTAGTTTCTCCCACTCCCCAACTGAAATTTGTTTCAGCTCCTGAATGTTTCAGGGTTCGTTTTACCAATGGCAGATTTCAGCTCTTTCCAACGGTTCTCAATTAAATTGAGATCAGGACTTATTGCTAGTTAATTTCAAACGGTCCATTTTTTCCTTTATAACCATTCATTTGTACTTTTGGATGTATGTTTTGGGTCATTTGCTGGAAGACCCATGAAATTTGACCCAGGCCTAGCTTTCTGACACTAGCACATTTCGCTCCAAAATACCTTGGTAGTCCTCTGACTTCATGATTCCTGTAATATGTTCCAGGCCTCCAGTTCCTGAAGCAGTAAAACAGTCCAACAACATTATGGAACCTCCACCATATTAACTGTGGGAAGTATGTTTTTTTTCCTTATGAGCTTCATTTCTTCATCTGAAAATGTAGTGCTGGTCTGCATTGCAATAGAGCTCATTTGGTTTTATCTGTCCACAGAACTTTTTCCCAGAAGGATTGTGGTTTCTCAAGGTGGGTTTGGGCAATGGTCAGATGTGCCTTTTTATATCTGTCTTTAGCAGTGGGGTCCTGTTTGGCCTTCGCCCATGAAGTCATTCTTTGTTTAGTGTGCGGCATATGGTGCGTGTTGAAACCACCACTCCAGATTGCTCCAGGTCAGCCTTAAGCTCTTTGGAAGATGTACGAGATATGTGGTTTTCCCAACAGTTTGTAGTAACTTTCAAAGTCTTCTTAGCTAAGTCTTCTTGGATTGATTTTACTCTTCCCACCACATCCTAAAGGTTCTTGACAGTTCCATAAGCAGAAAACGTCTTAATAACATTACAAACTGGTTACAGGAATCCCAAGGTCTTTGGAGATAGCCATGTATCCCTTTGAAGTTTGATGTTTGTTTTCTCTGATGGTCTCAGGCAGCTCTGTTGTATTCACCATTGTGAAAGGGAACAGGTAGTGAATGTGGCCATTTTAAACATTAGAGTCATCATTCATTGGTTGATTCAAGTCACGTAAGTACTGACATTTGATCACAGGTGCATCTAATTTTACTGAAGTGGGAATGTGGTTCTTCTGTTGAAACTGACTTGAATTGTTTATAAGTGTGCCAATAATCATGTCTTGGCAAGGTCCCAGTTTTTATATTATTTCTATTTCCTTTTTTAATTGCTCTTTTTTTTATTTGATTCTTTTATGTGTCAAATATGGCGTGCATATATAGCCCAAAGCCATTTCACTGGTCACTTTTTTTAAGGAGATATTGAAAATTAATGGGATTAAATTACAAGGGTGCCAATAATGTTGAGCACAACTGTAGGTGGTGGTTTATTTGGGATCATTTTGAAAGTAAAAGTGCGTGCTTGATTTCACTTTGTATAACCAGCAAGGTTTGCAGAATGAAAAGCATGACCACACTTTTGTCCTGTGTGGGCTGTTATAAAATTATCTCCAGGTAGGCAAATTTCAAACTGATCACATTTGAACACAAACCACAAATATGTTTTAGTTTGTAGCCTTTCATCAATTCTGCATGCCTAGATTTTAAGCATTTGTGCAAATTGCTTGTGCATGCGTTTATTGATAATGAGTACCTTTGGAGGCATGTGTGTGCGCAAGCAATTTGTGTATGCAGTAGGCGCACAATGAAAACAAAAAGGAAAATTCAGTTCATATGTGATGAATACAATGAAAATTTCAGTTATGCACATTGCTAATATGCAAAGCATACGGTTTCACTTTGAAAATTGTGTGGGGTACAAAGTATGCATGGTCACTTGTATCTGCTTTGCCGGTAGGTAGAATTTTGCTGTAAAAGGGCATTGAATTAGAAATGTAATCAATGAACATGTCTCCTCTCAAAGCAAGCAATTATGCATGCCGTGAAGAAATGCATAAAGTTTTAGTCACACTAAGGAAGGCTGCTTTTCAGATAGTTAGGGGGTCCTTCTTGCCTGGATATATATCCCCGCTATTCGTCCCCTGCCACTCCCGGTGCAAAGGCTCCCCATACAAACAGCACTATAGTACGGAGAGCCTTATATGGGGGCGGGGAGGGGTGGTCTGGAGGCAGAGCGAGGGCAGGGCATGGGCAGGCCATGACTCCAGACGTACAAGGCTGATTCTGAGGTCGGCCCTGTACGTCCGAGGTCGGTCATGTAGACGGGGGATGCTGGAGCCGGGAGGGGGGGGGGGCGACGAGATGAGTGGGCGCAGGGGGAACCCTGCAGCCTGACTCTGGCCATGGAAGACCAGATCGGGGGTTAGGCTGAAGGGAAAGGACGTTGGGTCTTGCGGTCAGTGATCACAGCTCCTGAATAGAGCCGCAGTGCCATGGTGATGGGATGTCATGGCACTGTGGCTCCATTCAGGAGTCTGGCTGTTAGCTGGGGATCTGCTGGGTGTGCGGCCCATCAGAATTGGGGCCTGGCCTGCACATCCAGGCTGGTAGACCCAGTTCTGATCCCACAGACACGTCTAGTAGCCGTGGGATCAGAATCAGGTGCTACCGCACAGGGGCTGGTCGGCCAGAATAGAACTGGCCTCTTAATTAATATCGCTAAAAGATTTTTTTAACTTTCTAGGTTTATTTATTTATTTACTTAACTGTGCTTATATACCGCTAAATCTACGAGTCAAAGCGGTTTACAGGATAGCAACATAACCAACATGGCTTTACCTAGAACACAGAAAATTAAGTGTTAGTGATAACATTAGGTATTGTGGTTCAATTATGCTACAGGTTAATTTATACATTTAAGCATCTCAAGGAACATATTTACATGCTTAAGGGGGGAAGGGGCGGGGGATATGAGCGTGGAAGGGGTAAAGGAGGACAAAGGAGAGGAGTAATCCGTGAAAGTGTTGCAGCACACTGAGTGATCAAGTTTTGTTGTCAGTAAAATGCTCAAAAAAGAGGAATGCTTTGAGGCCCTTTCTGAAGGCCATTAGGTCCTTTGTGGCATGGCATGGAGGTTGTCTGGGATCACATTCCATAGGGTCAGTGCAAAAAGGGAGAATGCTTTCTTCGATGCTGTGCAGTTGGTCTTGGTGTTTAGTGCTGGTATGCATAGTGTGTTGAGGGAGCCAGCTGTTCTGTTTATGTTGCCTGGTGTCCTTTGAATCAGTGATTGGACAGCGGATAGGTTATCGGTGACTTTGAATACTGTGAGTATGGACTTATATTTGATCCCTTTGGCAATGGGTAACCAGTGCACCAGTTTGGGTAGAGGGGTGATGTGATTTGCTCTAGAGGTGTTGCAGGGAATGTGTGCCGCTGTATTTAGGACCAGCTGCGGTGGATGAATTGCTGATTTTGGTAGGCCTTGAAAGATGAGGTTACGATAGTCAAAGTGACGGAAGGTAAGTGCTTGAAGAACTGTGTGAAAATCATGAGAGTTCAGGAGTGGTCTGGGGTGTTGTACCATTTTAAGCTTGTGGTATATTCTTCTCGTGATGTTATTGATGTGGGAGGATAGGGAGAGGCATTGATCTATGGTGATTCTTAGTTAGCGTACTTCAGGTTTTACCTGTAATTGCTTTCCAGCAATGGTTAGGGATGCAGGTGGAGTGAAATTGATGTCCTGGTGATATATAGGATGCCTGTCTGTCTTGTAGTTTATAGCCAAGTTGTGTTCTGCCAGCCGTTGGGCGACTGAGGTGAAGCATTTCTTTGTGTGGGTAATTGAGGGCTTCGTAGTGCTGATGAGAGAATACAGCATCACATTGTCTGCGTATATGTGATAGAGCATGCTGTGTGTACGTATAATTGTACAGATTTGTTGTAGAAATATATTGAAAAGCAGAGAGGATAGGGCAGATCCTTGGGGGACTCCCTGGTGTTGCCTGTATGGAGTTAAACTTTCGGAGCCCATCTTTACTTGGAACTGGCAATTCAAGAGGTAGGAACTGAACCAGTTTAGCATGGTGCCGCTTAGTCCAATAGTTTGGAGATGTTGAATGATCAAGTTGTGTGGAATAGACTGAAAGTCTGCCTTGATGTTGAGGAAGATTAGGATTAGATTAGATTAGCCTTTGCTAGACTTGTCGATGCCTTTTATTAGGTTGTGTCACTCACCTACTACCCCGGAGGCGGAAGGCCTGGGGCTTCAGTGAGGATCCTCTTATGTAGCAAGGAGGGAGTAGTGCCCCCTGGGATTTTGAGTCCCAATAGCTATTCAAATAAGAAGGTAGCTGTGGTCGAGAAGCTATGCTTAAAGAGGTATTTATTTCCCTTCCCGGGAGAATTCTTGCAACAAGGGTCAAAAGAAATTAAACCATAATACTGGTACAACACAAGTGGGAACTACAAATTACAACAAAAATGCTCCTTGTCAGCTTTAAACAAACAAAAAGGGAAAACAGGCTTTTTCTCTTACAAAAGCTTTCCAGTGAAATCTGTGTTCCTCCACAGGTTTCTCTTAGGCAGGGTTTTACTCAGGCTTTAACAAAAAGAGGTCACGCTGTCTGAAATCACCATTGTGCAGTCCATTTTACAAATATCTGAGCTCTCTTCACAGAAGACACATTCCATGTCCTAATGTGCTTCTTGGCTAGAGCTTCTCTCCCCTCTCTCCCTGCAGAAAGGCTGGTTACGGGGCACTATGGATTCTCTCCTTACAGGGCCATATCCTTCAGGACCATTGTAGTTAAAATCCAGTGCCCCTCTATTCCAGATACTATGCCTTTCTTCAGGCTGAGCTCTGACTCTCCGTTTTGCAACCGGGAAGTTGAAAGTTTTCTCCCTTTCACTTCCCCTTAAGGGACGTCTTTATCTCGGGTAAGAAATCACTTCTGGATAATAGCTTTTGCTCCCCAGGTACCTGCTCTCGTGGGTATTCCCTCTCCCCACTCCTTGTGGTTTGCAGCTTGGAATCTCTCTCTTTCCCCAACCGGACTTTGGCTTAGTGCAGCCCAACTTTCCAGCACTAACCTCTGAGAATTCCTCCTGGGCAAACCCCTCTGAGGTGCAGATGGAATCCACGTCAGAAGCTTTCAGGTATGACTCCTGGCTCTCCTGAGCTTTGCTCTTTCCTCTCCAGTGAATCCTCTCCGGGTCTCTTTCTCCCTCGGCATCAGAGAATGAGTCTGACTCCCTGCTCCTGTCTCTGTTTCCCTTGCGTGTGTGTCTGCTTCTTTCTCGGTTCCTTTCTGCTTTGCTCAAGACTGACTTTTTAAGTGCGTTATTCTCTGAGACTCTTGTTAGCTCAAACTACTGCAGCTGTTTCTGCTTCTCTGATGAGCTATGATGTAATGCTCTATCTGGGCGTTTACCTACAGCCTGTGCTCTTGTTTTGCTTGGTTGCTCATAGCAACCCCTAGCCATGTGCTTTGCACTGCCGGTTTTAAAACTGCCCTGTGTGTTTTCATCTACTTCCATAGGCACTATCTGCCTTGCACCATGACAGATCCCCCCCCCCCTTAAAATATTACGGGCTGCAGTTCTTACCTGACAGCCCGGAATCCGTGACAATGCATCTGCATTTCCATGCAGCCGCCCCGCCCTATGCTGTACTATGAAGCTAAAAGGTTGGAGCGCTAGGTGCCACCGGGTCAGACGAGGGTTGCTGTTCCTCATCTTATGTAACCAGGTCAGAGGGGCGTGGTCTGTGATCAAAAGGAATTGCCGGCCAGTTAAATAAAAGCGCAGTGCCTCCACTGCCCATTTAATCGCCAGGCACTCCTTTTCTATTGTCGAGTAATTTTTTTCTGTGCTATTGAGCTTTCGGCTCAAATACGTTACAGGGTGTTCTACCCCATCAAAATTCTGAGCCATTACCGCCCCAACCCTGTTTCGGATGCGTCCGTCTGGACAATGAAGGGTAGGTTGAAATCTATCCCCCTTAAGACAGGTGCCCTACAGAGTTTTTCCTTTAGGTTAGTGAAAGCTACTTCAGCCTCCGGGGACCACTTTATCGTGGTAGGGGCGTTTTTCCGTAACATTTCAGTAAATAGAATACTCTCCTCAGCAAAGTGTGGTATAAACCGACGATAGTATCCTATCAAACCCAGAAAGCTCCGGACTTTCTTTTTCGTGCCCGGACATGGGAAATTTCGGACACTCTCTAGTTTACAGGCCAGGGGCCTTACTACCCCCCTCCCAACCATGTGTCCCAAATACTTGGCCTCTTCCGTGGCGAACAGACATTTGGCCGGATTTAGTGTTAGTCCCGCCTTGCAAAGTGCCCTGAGTACGGCCTCTATTCTTGCAAGGTGTTGGGTCCAGGTTGTGCTGTAAATTATCACGTCATCCATATAGGCTAGCGTGTACTCGTGGTGGGGCCTTAGGACCTGGTCCACCAATCGCTGGCATGTGGCAGCGGCGCCGTGTAAGCCAAATGGCATGCGGCGAAATTGAAAGAGGCCTATAGGCATGCTAAACGCCGTTTTTGGCTTGGACTCCTTCGTTAAGGGTACCTGCCAATATCCCTTGGTGAGGTCAAGGGTGGTCAGGTATCTTGCTTGCCCCAAACGATCCAGCAAATCGTCTATCCGGGCATCGGGTAAGCGTCAAACTGTGACACTTCATTCACCCGGCGAAAGTCGATACAGAATCGAATGGATCCGTCTGGTTTGGGCACCAGCACCACTGGACTAGACCAGGGGCTGCGTGACTCCTCTATGACACCAAGCTTCACCATCTCTTTTACCTGTTCGACTATTTCTCTCTTTTTTGCCTCGGGCATGCGGTAGGGGCGTTGCCGAATTATTCGCCCCGGTGTGGTTATAATTTTGTGGGCTACTACGTTAGTTTCCCCTGGTGTCGTAGTTAAAACGTCCGAGAATCTATCCAGGACTTGGGCCAGTTCTTGCTGCTGGAGTATAGAAAGCCCTTCACCTACCCTAGGTCTGGACTTGTCCCTCAAATCTGCAATTTGAGGACCCAGGTCTTCTTCTTTTGGTTCTTCTGCTAGGGCGGTCATAATCTTGACTTCACCCTGGCCCGTGGACCCAAATCCCTGTTCCCCCCTTATGGTGGACGGTAAGGAAGACACTTCTTCGATTATGGGGAAACCCACTCGCTCGCAGATTAACTGCGCTATGCGATCGCCTACATGAATTTTAAAGTCTGTCTTACTAAAATTAAAGACCAGGACCTTAATACATCCCCTATAGTCGGGGTCTATCACCCCAGCCCCTATATCTAAGAAAAACTTTACCGCAAGGCCTGACCTCGGAGCAATACGGCCATAGCAGCCCTCTGGGATTCTCACCTGGATGCCTGTATCAATTACGGCCTTCCCTCCTTTTCCCACTATGGCTTCCTCCGCAATGAATAAATCATAGCCAGCCGCTCCTGGGGTGGCTCTTTGTGGGCTTTTGGACAAGTTGGACACTTTGCAGAACTGTAGGATGAACTTTGCTTTCCCTAAGGGCGCCCCCTTCTTGGGAACCTGTGGTCCTGTCCTACTCTTCTGTGGTTTGCCAAACAGGGGACTCGGGAGTTTGGCGGCCAAAGCTTCTATTTCCCCCTCCTGTACTCCTACCTGGTGTTGGGTAGGCTTTAGGCTAGGCTTATTAAGCTTTCCCTCCATTTTTTGACTAAATGGTGGCCAGTCCCTCCCCAGGACAACCTCCCTTGGCAGCTTTGGAACTATGGCTACCGATATATTCTGCTGTGTTCCTAAGGCATTTACCTTTACACTGTGTAATGGATAATGTGAGGCTGCGCCGTGCACGCACCTGACCCGAACTTGTCCCTCTGCTTGACTCGGGGGCGACTGGCGGTACCCCTCAATGGCTTCCCAGAGCCTCTTTGAAATCATGCTCTGGTCAGCCCCCGAGTCAAGTAGAGCCAGTGTGTGAATACCTTCTACTTGTGCTTGGATCAAGAATTCGTCCTGCTCTGTTTCCTCTGCCCCTGTCACCAGGACTGTTCGTTCTGTGCAGGATCTCTGATAATGTCCAGTTTTTCCACACCTAAAACATTTTCCTTTGGGTACAGAATAGACATTACCATCAGAGACATTGACATTCAACATTTCAGGTTTATACATCCTATCATGCACATATTTCTCACTTCTGCTACTTTTTCTCCTACCAGCTGCCAACCAGATACCTTGCCCTGAGGTGTCAGTCCTCTCGGCAGCGAAATACCGCTCCGCTAGAGTGGCTGCATCCTCCGAGGTTTGGCAGTGCTGGAGCGTCAGAAAAGTTGTGAGACCTCTGGGAACAGCCTGCATAAATTGTTCTAGCACAATTTTGTCAATGACTGTTTCCAAGGTACCTCCCTCGGCTAGCAACCATTTTTTGGCTACACTTTTTAAACGTTGTGCTAGGGCCTTGGGGGTCTCTTGAGGCCTAATTACTGCCTCCCTAAACATTCTTTGATAGTGAAGGGGGGTGAGCCCTAATCTATCTTTCACCGCTTTTTTCACTTCAATATAATTGGAAGCTAATTCTGCTGGCATAGCCTTATACGCTGAAAGGGCCTCGCCTGTGAGGGATAGGGCAAACCGGGTGGCCCATTGCTCCTCTGGCCATTTCAGGGTGGTAGCTATGCGCTCAAAAGCGTCCAGGTAATCGTCCAAATTGTCCTGCGGTTGTAATTGTCCTAGCGAAAAGGCACCATACGACCTCAGACCTGCGGCGTGGAGTGCCATGGGGACGTCCGCTGCGGCGTCTAGCGGTTTCTTTAAAATCGCGTCCATGGTCTCTATCAAGGGCCGCTGCTGCTCCTGTATGGTCCACGTTGTTTGTTCCTGCAGGTAGTGGATAAGCTCGACTTGCTTATCCCATTGCGTCTTCATCCAATGGGCTACATCCTGTGGCTCCATCTTCCGCCTTGATGTACCTGTAAGAGATAGAAACAAAAACAAAAACCAAGTGCAATACCGCAACTCCTTTGTGTTTTTTTTTTCCCTTTCCACTGCCCTCTCACTGCCCACCAGCGCCCCTTTCTCACTTTATCCTCCCCGCGTCTGCCTAGGTACTTTTTACCTGAGCCTTCATGCAGGGATCAGCATGTGAGAAAGGTTTCTCCGGGTCCAACACCTGGCAGCAGAAATCTTCCTGACGGTTCTCTCCTGTTGGATGACAGTTCTCCTTTTCCAGCAGACTGAAGTCCTTTGTGCTTGTCCTTTTGAATTCTTGTGCAAAAATCCAACAACATCGCCACTTGTCACTCACCTACTACCCCGGAGGCGGAAGGCCTGGGGCTTCAGTGAGGATCCTCTTATGTAGCAAGGACGGAGTAGTGCCCCCTGGGATTTTGAGTCCCAATAGCTATTCAAATAAGAAGGTAGCTGTGGTCGAGTAGCTATGCTTAAAGAGGTATTTATTTCCCTTCCCGGGAGAATTCTTGCAACAAGGGTCAAAAGAAATTAAACCATAATACTGGTACAACACAAGTGGGAACTACAAATTACAACAAAAATGCTCCTTGTCAGCTTTAAACAAACAAAAAGGGAAAACAGGCTTTTTCTCTTACAAAAGCTTTTCAGTGAAATCTGTGTTCCTCCACAGGTTTCTCTTAAGCAGGGTTTTACTCAGGCTTTAACAAAAAGAGGTCACGCTGTCTGAAAACACCATTGTACAGTCCATTTTACAAATATCTGAGCTCTCTTCACAGAAGTCACATTCCATGTCCTCATGTGCTTCTTGGGAATTATATTTGTCAGGGCTATAATGTGTATCAGTGTTTAAAAGTTCCCTCTCTTCTTGGCTAGAGCTTCTCTCCCCTCTCTCCCTGCAGAAAGGCTGGTTACCGGGCACTATGGATTCTCTCCTTACAGGGCCATATCCTTCAGGACCATTGTAGTTAAAATCCAGTGCCCCTCTATTCCAGATACTATGCCTTTCTTCAGGCTGAGCTCTGACTCTCCGTTTTGCAACCGGGAAGTTGAAAGTTTTCTCCCTTTCACTTCCCCTTAAGGGACGTCTTTCTCTCGGGTAAGAAATCACTTCTGGATAATAGCTTTTTCTCCCCAGGTACCTGCTCTCGTGGGTATTCCCTCTCTCCACTCCTCGTGGTTTGCAGCTTGGAATCTCTCTCTGTCCCCAACCGGACTTTGGCTTAGTGCAGCCCAACTTTCCAGCACTAACCTCTGAGAATTCCTCCTGGGCAAACCCCTCTGAGGTGCAGATGGAATCCACGTCAGAAGCTTTCAGGTATGACTCCTGGCTCTCCTGAGCTCTGCTCTTTCCTCTCCAGTGAATCTTCTCAGGGTCTCTTTCTCCTTCGGCATCAGAGAATGCGTCTGACTCCCTGCTCCCATCTCTGTTTCCCTTGCGTGTGTGTCTGCTTCTTTCTCGGTTCCTTTCTGCTTTGCTCAAGACTGACTTTTTAAGTGTGTCATTCTCTGAGACTCTTGTTAGCTCAAACTGCTGCTGCTGTTTCTGCTTCTCTGATGAGCTATGACGTAATGCTCTATCTGGGCGTTTACCTACAGCCTGTGCTCTTGTTTTGCTTGGTTGCTCATAGCAACCCCTAGCCATGTGCTTTGCACTGCCGGTTTTAAAACTGCCCTGTGTGTTTTCATCTACTTCCATAGGCACTATCTGCCTTGCACCATGACAGTTGTCCATTAGGGCAGCCATGAGGGATTCAACTCCATAACAGGGTCTGAAACCATATTGTTGGGGGTCCAGTGGGAAGTTAGAGTCTGTGTGGTTCCAGAGTTGCATCTGTACTATCTTCTTTATTACCTTTGTCAGGAATGAGAGGCTGGTGTTTGGTCTGTAGGAGGTTGGTTGATTAGGATCATTTCCTTTGGCCTGCCTTCCTGGGCGGATGGAGGCCATCTTTAGTTTAGAGGTTAAGTATCCTTGAAGTAGTGTTAGTGGAACAATTTTCAGTATTGCAGGGATTAACTCTTTATGGGCAACCTTAATCCAGCTGACTGGACAGGGATTGAGTGGGGAGTGGTGGTATTAATGCCTGTGATAATTCTTTCCAGTTGTTCGGCTGTGACAATTGCGAAGGATTCCCAGGTGATCTCTGATTAGTGTGATTGTGGCTTGGCAGTGCTGCTTCTGCACGTATGAGATTGTTTGGTGGGCAGATGAGGGTTTGGAAGTGGTTTGCCATCATTTGGGGGGTTAGCTTTATTTCTTCTTTCTGTCGAAAGGAGTCTTGTTAGAGTTTTGAATATTTCAAAGAGTTCTCTAGAGTTGTTTAAAGAGCTTTGGAATAACTTGGCATAGTATTCCTTCTTAACTTTGTAGCTGTTTGGTATTCATGCCATTTTGTCATGTAGATGTTGGGATTGTCAGCTGATGTGGAGTGTCTCCACCTTCTTTCCAGAGCTCTGAGCTTGTGCTTTAAGTCTTTTAGTTGAGGGGACTACTATGTTGATGTATGATGTATCGGGGGGGGGGGGGGCTGCAGGTGTGTGCGGCCTTATTGCTACATTGCCTATAGTTTTGTTCCAGTTCTGTAAAAGGGTGTCAAAGTCATCAGACGTTTTCTGGAGATGTGCTATGATTCTTTCAAGGAAGTTCTTCTTTTCCAGGTGGTGAAATCTGTGCATTGTAGCCTGTGTACTGGGTCTTTTTTTAGTGATTACCCAATAAGGGAATAGTGTGGAGATTATTCTGTGATCAGACCAGGGGACTGTGGATAATGTGGGGGCAGGAAGGTATGGTAACTAAGCAAGGTTTGTGGTACAAATATCATGTCAATTATGTTAACTTTGTCGTGGGTTGGCCGAGTGACAATCTACATGTATTCTATAGCTTCCATGGCATCCAGGAAGGCTCTAGATGTTTTAGGAGTAGTTGATACTAGGTTGCGGTCACTTAGTAGGATGAGGTGGTTAGAGTGTGATCTGTGGTTGCATACAGCCTCTAATAGAATGTCCAGCTCAATTGGGTCGGCACTAGGAGATCTGTATGTGAGGAGGAGCATTATGGAGTTGTTTGAGATTGCTATTGTGTGTCCAATCCTCTATCTGTGTTGATGGTAAAAGTATGAAAGTTGAAGTGCTTCTTGGGTAGGATAAAGACACTTCTGCCTCTGCATTGTAGTTGAGTGTTGTTAGTTGATTCATTAGTACGTGGTCAGATTCAATGAACTAGAAATCAATGATGCATAGAATATCTATTTGGTTGTCTTTGAGGTACTCCGTGAGGAGCTGGATTTTGTTCCATGTGGAGCAGACCATGAGCAGTGAACACTTGATGAGGGGGAAAGTTGCTTGCTTGTCTATGAGGAGGTGTGGTTGTTATATTAGAAGTTGCTTGATCCGGATGAGGTCATAGGCTCGAAGTCTAGGTCTAGTGGAGGGGAGGGGTGATTTAGGGAATAAGTATGAGTGTATGATTGGTATGTGAGCTGTAGGGAGAGATGGGGATGTGATGGGGGCAAGGAGTGCGGTAAAGCAGAGTAGTATCAGGAGAGTGGTTATGTGCGCCATGTGGGAGCTGTGGGTTGACTGTAGAGAGTGTGAGTACTACCTGTGCTGGAGGTTGGTTGGTTGGTTGAATGGAGGATTTGAATTGTTTGTGTGTGGTTAGCTGGGAGGGCGCTCCTTTTGAGGATCTGGGCTTTTCTTACCTCCTAGTGAAAGTGCTTGATAGGTCTTTCTGAGAGCATCCTGTTGGCTTGAGGTGTTGATTATGCAGCTCAATGCACATAATATAAGGGCCCACCAGGCATAGATGCACTTAGACCAGCCCCTTAGGTAGCAGGAGGTTTCTCTTGATGATGCGACTGCAGGGGGAGCGGCTTACTTCCAGGCTGCCTGCAGCTGATGGAGAGATCAGGGCCTCATTGGTGGTTGCAGAGGGCCCCGTGTGTCCGTCGGATCCTTGCTGTGTACGCCAGTGAAGCCGATGTTCTCACTGTATGTGCCAGGTGAAGAGGCTTGTTTGGGTTAGAGCAGCCCTTTAAGTAGCTGAAGGCTTCTCTTGATGATGTGGCTGTAGGGGAAGGGGCTTACCTCCATGCTGCCTGCAGTCAGCAGAGAGATTGGTTGCATTTAAAACTTTCCTCCCCAGGAAATATTCAGTTATTAAAAAAGACACAATGGGCTCGATTCTGGGATGCGGGTTGCGGGACATATAGCCCCACAAGATGTCCGGGTCTGATTTCTCCTCTGGCTCTCTCCATATGTCCTGAGCATCAGGGAGAGCTGGTGGGGGGGCAGGAGGGGTCGGGATTGGGTGGGCCAGCCCAGCAGGATGTACAGGGCTGATTCAGGTCACGGCCCTGTACGTTCTGCCGGGTCAAAGGGGACATGCTGCTTTTTCCACCTGGAGGGTGGAATAAGCAGCACTGACCTGGTGATTGGGCCCTTGGATCCCCCTGGTGCCTGGACTGAGTGTGGGAGATCTCCGCTGCCTGAACAAGGCCCTGCAGGCCAGCTGTGGGTCGGATGGTGGGGAAGAGGGGGGCTGAGGCTGCGGGAGTCGGGGGCACCTATGGAGAGGACATCCCCTTAGGAGACAGGGGCACGCTGAGCCGTCCATGGGCCTGGTTCTTTGCACCGTGGGAACATTTTGTTTCCGTGGTCCAGAATCGCATCGAAATGAGGCCATCTGGATGGCCTGGACATGCTTCTACATGAATCGCGCTCCATGTATATGAACTGCATATTTTAAAATATGAGAAATGTTTAATACTGCACATGTTTCTTAAATATATATATATATTTATCTAAAAGAGAAGTTCATCATGGAGAAAACATTTATGGCTAATGGGAATAAGATAGCAATGAACTAGTGCTGTATAAGGTCTACAGGGCCTTTCAGATACTGGCATTCCTGACGAACTCCATTGCAAAGCAAGGTAATACTCTGCCTGAAAGCTCTTGTGTTCATTTTTAAAAGCTAATTCTTAAAGTGGTTTTGGTGTTCATTTTTAAAAGTGAAGTATTTTTTTCTATACTGCAAAGGGGGACGTTTTGTTTGTTTGTTTGCTTGTGGTGTTGGGCAAGG
Source organism: Ichthyophis bannanicus (assembly GCA_033557465.1). NCBI lineage: Eukaryota > Metazoa > Chordata > Amphibia > Gymnophiona > Ichthyophiidae > Ichthyophis > Ichthyophis bannanicus. Next base: position 180,882,630 of record CM066034.1, read on the forward strand.
CTCTGTCACTTAGAGTTCATTATCTTTGTTCCAGCTACCCATTCACAGCTAACTCTTTGAAGCCACTGACCTCATCAGGTATTAAGTGGTCCTAGAGTACCTTACTCTTAATGGACAGCTGAGGAACAGTTAGGGACTATGGTAGTTCTCTCTCTTTTACTTCTCAGCTCCATCAACTAAACAATGGCTGGGAAAAATCATATTGCTAAAGCTGTTCTTCCCATTACAACTTCTGCCTCTGACAGAGATCACAATGCCAGTTGAAGGATCAGTTCCATGTACAGGATGCCTGCATGCTGAGACTTTCAGGAAAGAAGTGGAGGAGCTCAGGGAAGAGGTGGTGAAGCTCAGAAGCATTTGAGACAGTGAGAAGAACATTGATGAGATGCTTCTTGAAACATCAAAGCTCTCTGACAGAGGTGAAGATGGGAGGCTACAGAAGGAAGAAGGTTGGGAATGTGTCACCAGAGCCTGCAGTATCAACACTCCAACTCCTCTACCCCTTGAAATTAAGAAAGAGTATGCAGCCCTGGAAGTGGAGGAGGTGAAATTTTCTGAGGATCGGTGCACAAGTGGTATTTTCTTCAATCCTCTCCGTTGAGGGTAAAGGCCGAGGCAGAGAAATTTGCCTCCTGGAGATGAATGCATTGCTGTGTGGGTGGTGTCTTAGAGAAAGCTTTGGTTTCCTGGACCATGGGATGATGTTCCAAGGGCTGCAGAACAGAGATGGTATCCATCTGTCAAAGAAGTATTGAAGTGTCTTCAGCAGCAGACTGGCTAACCTACTGAAGAAGGCTTTAAACTAGATCAATTGGAGATGGGTGAAGAGAGTCCCCAAGAAAGTGAAGAAAGCCTCCAGGTAAGTGAAAGATTAAATACCTCTGTAGAAATGGGTAATAAGGGCAACATCTAGAAAGTGGTTTGTATAAATGCCCGTAGCATGGGAAATAAGATCTCAGAGGCTGAGGCTTTAATGAAAGATGATGACTTGGATTTAGTGGCAGTTACAGAGACATGGTTCACGGAAAATCATTACTGGGATGTAATTATACCAGGCTATACTGTATTCAGGAAGGACAGGGTAGAAAGAAGGGAGATGTGGAGTGGTACTATATGTAAAAAATAATATTAAAGTTATAGAATTGCAGGGTTTAAAAGAAAGAGAGGAGGCACTGTGGATTAAACTAGAAAGAGGAAAAGGGAAATCCATTTGCATTGGAGTTATATACAGATCCCTCTCACAGGGCATAGAAGGGGATGAAAATTTAATAGAAGACATACACAGTATTGCCATTAAAAGAGTTCTATTTATAGATGATTTCAATATACCAGATGTGTATTGGCACCTCCCTGCTGTGGTGTCATCTAGAAGTAAGGATATCCTGGATTCTCTACAGGGAGAACTATTCAGGCAACTGGAAACAGAACCCACACATGATGGGGCCATACTGGACTTAGTGCTTACCAATGAGGAAAGTGTTTCTGATGTTATAGTGGGAGACCCTCTCGTATCCAGTGATCACCAGATGATATGGTTCAGTATTAGGACTAGAAAATCCATTCAAAAGCAAGGGTCTTAGACTTTAGGAAAATGAACTTTGCCAAGATGGGACAATACCACAAAGAGTCATTAGTGAGATAGGAACAAATGGGGGATGTAGAAAAACAGTGGGCAAACCCGAAAGGGTATATTTAAAGGGCAACAAAACTTTTTGCTAGAAAGGTACATAAATGTAAAAGGAAAAGGAGGCTGCTATTGTTCTCAAAATACATAGTTGAAAAGGTGAAAAAGGGAGGCCGTCAGGAAATAAAAGAGATCACAGAGAGAGGAAGATGAGCATCTATATTTGCAAAAACTTAGAGAAGATAGCAAAGTATTCATGAAAGCAAAGGTACAAAAAGAAGAAGAAATAGCCATTGCAATCAAATGTGGGGATAAGACATTTTTCAGATATGTTAGTGAGAGGAGGAAGGGCAAAAGTGGTATTGTCAGACTCAAAGGTGCAGGAGAGGAATATGCAGAAACTGACGAGGATAAAGCAGAATAGCATAATAAATATTTGTGTTCACAGATAAAGTGCTGGGAGAAGGACATCAGAAAACACCCACAAACAAGAACAGAAGCAACAGGGATCTCAAACGATTTCCAGAAGACTGTGTTCATGAGGAACTAGCTAAATTAATAGTAGGCAAAGCCATGGGTCCAGATGGGATACAACCAAGAATACTGTGGGAACTTGGGGATGTTCTAGCGGCTCCACAATCTGAACGTTTCAATGTCTCTTTGGACTTGGGAGTGGTGCCAATGGACTGGAGAAAGGCACATGTGGTCCCTTTACACAAAAGCAGATGTAAGGATGTCATTGAGAACTACAGGCCAGTTAGTCTAACCTCTGTGGTTAGTAAATTATTGGAAAGGCTACTAAAAGAGAGAATAGTGAGGTTTCTGGAGTCCAATGGATTGCAGAAGTTGAGGCAGCATGGATTCACTAGAGGCTGGTCTTGTCAGACAAATCTGATTTCTTTGACTTGGTAACCAGGGAGTTGAACCGAGGGAGAGCCCTAGATGTGGTGTATTTAGATTTCAGTAAAGTCTTTGACAGCTTTCCTCACAGGCAACTTATAAACAAACTGAACACTCTAGGGATGGACCCTAAAGTTACCAATTGGATTAGAAATTGGTTGAGTGGGAGGTGACAAAGGGTATAGATAAATGGAGCTCACTCTGAGGAGAAGGAGGTTACCAGTGGTGTGCCGCAGGGATCTGTCCTTGGTGTGATTCTTTTTAGCATCTTTTTTAGTGATATTGCAAAAGGGCTGTCGGGTAAGGTTTGCTTGTTTGCGGATAATACCAAAATCTGCAATAGAGTAGACACCCAGGAGGAAGTAGATAACACGAGGAAGGATCTAGCTAAGCTTGAAGAATGGTCTAGAATTTGGCAGCTGAAATGTAATGCTAAAAAATGCAGGGTCATGCATTTGGGCTGCAAAAATCCAAAGGGGCAGTATAGTGTAGGGGGTGAGGTACTTCTGTCCACAAAAGAAGCTCGGGATCTAGGTGTAATTGTGTCCGATGATATTAAAGTAGCTAAACATGTAGAAAAGGTGACTGCAAAAGCCAGCAGGATATTTGGGTGTATAGGGAGAGGAATTTCCAGCAGAAAAAAGAAGATAATGCCTCTGTATAAGTCTCTGGTGCAACCTCATTTGGAGTATTGTGTGCAATTCTGGAGACCGCACCTTCAAAAGTATTTAAGCAGGTTGGAGTCGGTGCAGAGGGTGGCTACTAAAATGGTTAGTGGTCTCCATTATGTAGCATATGAGGACAGAATTAAAGATCTTAATATGTATTCTTTAGAGGAAAGGCGGAATAGGGAAGATATGACAGAGACATTCGAATACCTCTATGGCATAAATGCACAGGAGGGTCTCTTTCAATTGAAGGCAAGCTCCGCTACAAGGGGACATAGGATGAGAGTGAAAGGGGATAGATTCAGGAGTAATACGTGGAAATAATTCTTTATGTAAGGAGTGGTAGATGCGTGGAATAGTCTCCCAGTGGAGGTGGTAGACATGAAGACAGCATCTGAATTCAAAAAAGCATGAGACAAACACAGAGGATCTCTAAAGATAAAAGGGGAACTATTGTAGTTGATATGGAAGGGCAGACTAGAAAGGCCATGTGGTCTTTTTCTGCCATAATATTTCTATATAGCGCTACGCAACGCTATACAAACATATAAAGAAGACAGTCCCTGCTCATAGAACTTACAAACTAATCAAGACAGAACAATACAAAAGAAACAAGGGGAGGTTTAAATAGGGAAGGAGACATAAGGAGAACAAGAGATTAGGATCCAAATGCACCTCAAAAGGGTAAGCCGAAAGGAAAGACTAAGAATACAAAACAGTTTGACTTTTCAAATTCAAATTTAAATTTTGAAAAATTAGATAGAAGAAGCAATGCATTATAACTGTAAATGTATATTTTGTCCTAAGGCTACTTGTTCAATATTTTGGAAAAGAATAGAAAATAGCTTTACTATATTTTCACTGGTGTTTCATTGACCTTTTGGTGATTGGTGTATTTGCATATCAGACATACCCTCAAGTATAACAATGCATTTCTATAAAGCAACTCGGTGGCTGTTTTGTGATTTTTAGTTGCGTCTACAGTTCACTTTGGAAACAGCGGTCCCCTGCAGCATCAACAAGTTGTGTGGTTGCTTGCTAAGCCCTTTCCTCTCACTCATTCCCTTACCTATAATTCATCTTCCTTTTCCTATTTATTTTTGTATTTCCTGGAGTTTATCAAGGGAAAACAAAGGGCAGGAACTGTGAATTACATGAAATGGCCAAGTGGCTAGGTGGCGATGTCTGGGTTCTCCATACTGAATTGCAAAATGAAAAGGGAGTATCATGTTGCAAAGTCGTCTCCTTCTATAGATGCACTTCTGGGTAGTAGAAGATGCATCTTAGACTCAAGTCTTCTTTCTCCCTATACATTCTTAAGCTTCTGTCTTACGCATGGATCACTGCTTAGCTTAGAGTGCACAAGCACAAAAGGAGGAGCTGACATGTGAAGCTTGATGGCAGTAATGGCTGTTTATAAGCCTAATCCATCACATTTAGTAGACATCTCCATTTTTGTCCCTCTGAAAAGGTATAAATAATAAAATGGTATAGCTTCAGTTTGGAGGTGCCTTGGTAAATATTTTAACTATTTACAAGATTGGGCCATTGACAATGGAAGCATCTGTGCTTGCTGCATAGTGGCCTCTGAAGCATTAAGGAGAGAACACAGATGGCCCTTACAATTTGTCAGCAATAGAATTTCTTCACGGCACAGCCTTTGTTATAAGGTTCACAAATATTTCATATTGCTCTGCTCAGGGCTCTGACTTTCCTCTAACTGAACTTGTATTCTATCCATTAACCAGGCCTCAGACAGAGCCTGAAACCATTCTTGGGAATCCAATTCATTTTCTAATTTCCAAAATTTAGGATTAAAATAAGACTTTATAGTAAGTTTATTACTCTGAAGTAAGAAAATAAAGAATGTACTAGTTTGACTTCTCAAAAATAGTAAATAATTTTATTTTGCAATCCGATAATATCTGTGAGTTTTAGTGGGCCCTAGGTAAACAAGTGCATCAAGCCTCGGACCCTCCTAAAATAATTACTTTTTTTCAAGTGCTGTCAAGTCAGTGCTGACTTCTGGCAACCCTGCAGCCCCGGAGTTCTCTTGGCAAGGTATGACTGGAAATAGATTACCAGGTTGTTTCTTCTGAGACAATGGAGGGTAAAGTGAACTGCCCAAAGTCACAAGGAGTGCTAGTGGGGAAACCGAACCCTGATCTTTTGGGTACTAGGCTGTTGCTCTAACCACTAGGTTACTCCTTCACTATGGGGCTTGTTTACAAAGCCGCGGTAGCGGTTTCCGATCGTTCGTGAAATCAATGGGGCCGCGGCTCCAATAACGATTGGAAACTGCTACCACAGCTTTGTAAACAAGCCCCATAATCAGGTCCGTGGCAGAATAACTATGGTGGGGACATAAGGGAGGAAGAGAGGGAGGGAAAGTAATTATTTCATAATCAGCCACTGCCCTCTTTAGTTCTCTAGACTAATCATCAGGAGTCCCTCTCTCTTGTCACACCCAACCATCCCCATCTCTAGCAGTTAGTCTCTCTCAGTCAGCAGGCACATCATCTCCAGGCTCTTTTCCCCCTTCCCTTCTTATTCCTGCCCATTTATGACAACTCTGTCAGATGTTCAGAAACAAAGCACCACACCAGCAGCTGAAATCCAATGGCAGTGAGGCTTGAGTAAATGAATGCAGACTGAATCTCCCACTTAGTGCAAAACTGTCATACTTCATTTCCAAGCCATGAAATCGCATACCAGCATGACCCAAAGACACCACCTCCTTGATTTGTCCCAGGCAGCAAGGATGGTAGTGCCAGCACCTCTCAGTTCAGGAAGTTATGTTCTGCTGCTGCTGTTATCATGAGATGATGATGATGATGATGCTCATGATTACGTGGGCTGAAGACATGGAGACTGCTTTATTTCATCTCAAATACAACCCACATTGAACAAAGGCAATGGAGCAGTTTCTATGGCCTGCACTGGCTTTTTAAACCTCTTCAGCACCAAAACATCAGAAGAAGCATGAGAGACTTGAAAGTCAAGGGTTGCTAATCTCAGGACTAAGTTATTGAGAGCTAAGAAAACCAGGACCAGATTAAGGCACATCTGACATGTCGTCCTAAATGTCTAGACCAGTGGTTCTCAGAACAGAATAAGTAGGTGAAGGCAATGGCCAAAGGCATGAGCTAAACCATAGTAGCATAGTATATGATGGCAGATAAAGACCAGTATGGTCCATCTAGTCTGCCCAGCAAGGCGACAAGAGTAGGTGCACCTGCCACTCCATGCAGGTCACCTCTCCCCATGCCTTTGTTTAAGGGTGTACCCACCACTCTGTGTACATCACCCCTATTTGTTGAAATATAAGATAGAGTTATATTTATTTTGATTTTATTCTGTTGCTATAAAGGGATCCACCGTGTACTGTATGTGTCATGCCATTTTGAATTCTGTCACTGTAATTGCCCCCACCACTTCCATCGGGAGGGCATTCCAAGCATCCACCACCCTTTCCGTGAAAAAGTATTTCCTGACATTGCCTTTCAGTTTACTTCCCCGCAGCTTCATGTTATGCCCTCTAGTTTTACAGCTTCCTCGTCTTTAGAAGAGGTTTGTTTGTTTATTAATGCTCTTAAGTATTTAAAGGTCTGAATCATATCTCCCCTGTCCCTCCTCTCCTACAGAGTGTACATATTTAGACCTTCAAGTCTGTTCTCATATATCTTCTGACGCAGATTCCAAATCATTTTGGTCGCCTTCCTCTGAACCGTTTCCAGTCTTTTTATATCCTTTGCAAGATACGGTCTCTGAAACTGAACATAATATTCCAAGTGAGACCTTACCAGCGACTTGCACAGTGGCATTAGTACCTCTTCTTTTCTGCTGGTAATTCCTCTTTGTAAGCAACCCAGCATCCTTCTGGCTTTTGCCACCACCTTGTCACACTGCTTTTGCCTCCTTGAGATCCTCAGAAACAATCACTCCAAGGTCCTTCTGGTCTGTGCACACCAACCTCTCGCCCCCTATCGCGTACATTTCCCTTGGATTTCTGCTTCCCAAGTGCATGACACTGCACTTCTTCATATTAAATCTTAACTGCCAAGCATTAGACCATTCTTCCAGCTTTGGCAGATCTTTCCTCATGTTCTCCACTCCCTCAGGAGAGCGCACTCTGTTGCAATTTTTTGTGTCATCTGCAGAAAGACAGACTTTTCCATTCAGTCTTTCAATAATATCACTCACAAATACATTGAATAGTACCGATCCCAGGACCGAACCCTGGGGCACACTGGTAATCACCTTCCTTTCATCCGAGTGAGTTCCAAATAAATAAATGTTGCCTGATTCACAGAATACATTACAATAGTGAGAAGGAGGCAAAAACATAAAAACAAGTTATCAAGCTTAGTATCCTATTTCCAACAGTGACCAATCCAGTTCATAAGTATCTATTGGGATTCTGAAAAGCAGCTATATTCTATGCTACTTAACCCAAGAATAGGTAGTGGCTTCCTCCAAGTCTACCTTAATAATAATATATTGATTTTTTTTTCTCCAGGAACTTCTCCAAAACTTGTTAAAACCTATCTATGCTGTTTTACTATATCCTTTGACAATGTGTTCCAAAGCTTAACTCTGCATTGAATGAAAAAAATATTTTTTTTCTATTTGTTTACAACTTATTACTTTATAACTTCATGGTGTGTCCCCTATTCTTTGCACTTTTTGAAAGAAAAACAATCTATTCATGTTTCTCTGTAGACAAGCAGGATAAGTGCTCACATCTATGTGACGTCACTAATGGAGCCCATTGCAGGAAACCTCGCTCAGCTTTCTTTTTAGATGATTTTGGGGTGGCGTCATTATGAATCCACATCTGTTACCACCTGCTGCCACTGCACCTTATCATCTCAGTCTTCTCAGTCCCATTGTCTGCATTGTGTTTTTCTTTGCTTTCTAAACTTGTTATTTTTTCATTAGTTTTCTCCCTGACATTACTGTGTGATTCTATTCTTTTTAGTTTTCTCCTATACAGGTTTTTTGGCCCTTTCAGGTTTCTTTTCTTTTTACTGTATTGCTGATATAGGCCACATTTAGGCCTCAGTTGCCCTGGCCCAATTTATTTTTTCACGATCAAGTCATTTTATTTCTCTGTAGATAATTCTCTGGATGACATGTCCAGAAACTCTCCAGTAGATTTAAAAAGTGCTCCTGATGCAGCAGGATCATGTCTGTAATGGGTGCTGAGCACTGCAGGCATCTCAGCACCAGGAAATATGTCTACAGGAACTTTCTGATCTTTAACAACCCACTCTAGTTGAGCTTGTCCCACCATGGCAGGAAGAGCAGGATTTTACACAAAGTACTCCCTGGTCACCAATAAAACAGGGGAATTCCATCCCACCTTAGACCTGAGGAATCTGAACAAGTATTTCATCTGAGAAAAGTTCAGAATGGTTTCCCTCAACACTCTGCTTCCTTTTGTTCAAAAGGGTTATGTTCTCTGGACTTAAAATGATGCATACACCCACATTCAGATACCTCTCAGTCCAGGAAATATCTGGAATTTGTTGTATTAACACACCACTTCCAGTATCATGTACTGCTATTTGGCCTCATGTCTGCTTCTCGCATATTTACAAAATGCCTTGCAGCTCTGCTACGAGGGGACATGGAAAGAGGGTGAAAGGGGATAGATTCAGGAGTGATATGCGGAAATATTTATTTACGGAAAGAGTGGTGGATCCGTGGAATAGTTTCCCAGTGGAGGTGGTAGAGATGAGGAAAGTATCTGAATTCAAAGAAGCATGGGACAAACACAGAGCAAAGGAAAAAAGGGGACTGTTGTAGTGGTTGATATGGAAGGACAGACAGACTAGATAGGCCATGTGGTATTTTTTCTGTCATCATGTCTCTGTGCTTCTATGTTTCTAGTAGTCACAGCATATCTATGCAGATTAGGTGTACCCTATCATATCTCCCCTCAGTCGTCAATGTTCCCTCTAATTTTCTGTGGGCTGTGTGCGCATAAAATATCAGCTGTGTGCAGCTTTTGAAGGAAGGTTAAATTTTTATGCGCCACATAATGACACTCGGAGTTATATACTTTAAAATTTGACTACACGTCAGAATACAGTATGTACACCACATTGATTTTAATCAAATTAAATGAAAATAGACGATTACTAAATGAAGCAGGAAATTTCTAGTATATACAATCATAACTTTTAAATTTTAAGACTTCTGTGTTGTTTTCTATCAGAATCAGAGCCGTAATTTTTGTGCGCTCTGTTGTAAAGTATGTGCGCTCGCTCGGCGAGGTATGTGCGTGCACACAAGCGCACAGCTTAGAGGGAACAGTGTCAGTCGTCTCTTTTCCAAGTTGAAGACTCTAACCTTTTAAGCCTTTCCTCAAAGGGGTATCCTTCCATTTTGGTGGTTCTTCTCTGTACCTTTTCTAAATCCACTATATCCTTTTTAAGATATGGCAACAAGAATTGTACACAATATTCAAGGTACAGTCACACCATGGAATGATACAGAGGCATTATAACATGAGGAGAGATCTAGCGATGCTTGAAGAATGGTCAAGAATTTGGCAGCTGAGTTTAATGCTAAAAAATGCACGGTCATGCATTTGGGCTGCAAAAATCCAAGAGAGCAGTACATTATAAGGAGGTGAAGTTCTTCTATCCACGAAAGAAGAGCAGGACCTGGCCATGATTGTTTCAGATGATCTTAAGGAGGTTAAACAGGAAAAAAGGTCATGGCAAAAGTGAGAAGGCTGCTTTGGTACATAGGGAGAAGAATGGCCAGCAGGAAGAAGGAGACAATAGTGCCTCTCTATAAGTCTTTGGTGAAACCTTTGTGTGCAATTCTGGAGACTACACCTTCAAAAATATATATAAACTGAACAGAGTCAGTGCAGAGGACGGCTACTAAAATGGTCACTGGGCTTCATCATAAGGCATATGTTGCTATTGTTAAGTGCCATCGAGTTGGTATTGACTCATGGCGACCCTCTGGATAGTTGTCCTAAACTGTGTTCGGTCTTCAGTCAGGTGACTCATTGTTGACAGACTGGCACACATAGCTGCTGTTATTGTATCAATACATCTAATTGCTGGCCTTCCTCTTTTGCGTTGACCACCTACCTTGCCAAGCATGATGTCTTTCTCTAATGATCTCTCTCTTCGTATGATATGTCCAAAGTATGAAAGCTGAAGTATTGCCATCCAATCTTCTAAAGAAAGCTTAGATTTGATCTTCTCTATTACTGACTGGTTTGTTCTTCGGGCAGTCCATCGTATACATAGTATTCGTCGCCAGCACCATAATTCAAAGGCATCAATTTTCTTCCTGTCTATCTTTTTCACTGTCCAACTTTTGCATTCATATGATGTTATTGAAAATACCATGACTCGAACAAGTTGAATCTTTGTATGGAGAGAGACATCTCTGCTCTTGAGAACCTTATGTAGGTCCTTCATAGCCATTCTGCCAAGAGCAATGCGTCGTCTGATTTCTTGACTGTTTGTTGCTTCTTTATTTATAGTTGATCCAAGTAGATTAAAGTTGTCCACTATTTCAATTTCTTCTCTATCAACGATGAACTTATTGATTTTGCCAGTTGTCGGGATCTTTGTCTTTTTTACATTAAGGTGCAGGCCCATTTTAACACTATTTTCCTTGATGTTGAGAAGCAAATATTTCAGATCATCTTCACCTTCAGCCAGTAATGTGTTATCATCAGCATAGCGAAGGTTGTTGATGAGTCTCCCACCGATCTTCACACCTCTGTTGTCTTCATACAGTCCTGCATCTCTGATGATTTGTTCTTTTTTTTTGAAACTTTTATTTTCATTTTGCAACAAACAAAAGAAACAACACACCAAAGGAAACAATACAATTATACAATAAAGAAAAGTAAACCCACTACCCCCCACCCCCACGCTTCTTCTCTAGCTGATTATGTCAGCATGTGAGCGCTTCCAAACAAACGTGATTGTACAGCAAAACAATCAAAAGAGTATCTGCGATACAGAATAATCATGAGACAAAGATACATATAAATTTAGACAGTCAGATGAGAGCATTGAGCAGAATGTACATAGTCATTGAGCATCTTCCATTTAGACCGATGATGAGGAGTCTGAATGGGGGAAGCAAACATACGAGGTATTTGTTCATATTTACTGTAGAGACAGACATGATTCCACCATTCATTAGGGCTCAACTGGGAGCTATTTTTCCAGTATTTCGTAATTAGGGAAATAGCAATACCTAGCATAAAGTCCAAAAGGAAGTAAGCCGTTTTTGGAAGAGAGGGGATCCCCGCTGCTGAGCGAAGTCCCACTATCCTCCAAGAAAGGGGCTCTTGAAAGTGCAAAATAGACTGGATACGGCCCCAGACCCGACTCCAGTAATACTGTAGTGCGGGACATTCATACATAACATGAGGTAGTGAACCAATGGCCGCATGACATGTCCAACAATTATTGCCCTGAGCAGTGTTCCATTTGGCTAATCTGTCAGGAGTGTAAAAACACCGGTGGGCTAGAAAGAAGAGTGTCTGAGTGAGTGAGGCGGATCGGGAGACCCGTGTCACTCTACTCCAGACAAGGCTCCATTGCTCCGGGGTCAAAGTCACATGCAGTTCTCTCTCCCATGCTTTCTGCGCTATAGGGGTATCCCTAGTTATAGCATTACATAGGGTTTTGTAAAAATTGGATGCTACACCCGGTGAACTACCGATAGATCGGATAGTCTCCAGCCAACCTTGTGTAGGGGAGGCCGATGGCGGGAGCACCTTAGCACTCCTAAGGCAATGCTGAAGTTGCACCAACTGAAAGTAGTGTTTCGCTGGGAGACCAAATTCAATTTGCAATTCACTAAAAGTTTTCCAGCGACCTTCATGGAACAATTGGCTAGGAATCCAAATGCCCCTAGTGTACCAGGGGCTCCACGCCATCGGTTTATTTTGTATTCTAAATCGAGTGTTGTACCAAAGTGGGAGTTTGTCTAACGGACAGAGTCGGGAGTCTAGAGATTGCATGAGATTATTATAGGCACCTAAGGTGTCTAAAAGCATTGGTGGGAAGTGAGAGTCTGATGGAAGAGTCATACCAGGGAGAAAAGTAAGAGGAATCGGTTTGCAAAGGTCCTCTTCTATGTCTAGCCACACAGGCCTACTCGGTACTGGATCTTCCAGCCAACGAGCACCTTGTTTGAGAAGAAAAGATTGATGATACTTCAGGAAATCAGGGAATCTGACACCCCCATATTCCTTATCTGCTTGCAGCTTATGTTTCGCTATCCTAGGTGTCTTATTTTGCCACAAGTATCTAGTCAGAAGGCCCTCGATATCTTTATATATACGTCGAGGGAAGAGACAGGGCACCATTTCTAAGACATAATTCACTTTCGGAACAATCATCATTTTTATGGTTTCTAATCGGCCCCACCAGGTAAGCGTTAAAGGAGTCCAGCGGTGAGTAAGCGCCCGGACTTTAGAGGTTAAGTCTTTGGCATTGAAGGAGATAGTGTCTTCCAAAGGAGAACAATAGTGAACCCCAAGGTATTTGACCATGCGAGGTTGCCATAAAAAGGGGAAGGGTTGCATATCTGCCTGATGAAGCAAAGGATTTAATGGAAAGGCTACCGACTTGGTCCAATTTATCTTATAACCGGACAGTTGTGAGTATTTACCAATTTGCTCTAAGACAGCCGGTACTGAGTCTATAGAGACAAAGAGCATAAGATCATCGGCATACGCTGAAATTTTGATTTCCCTATGGGTGAAGGGGACTCCATGAATCTCCTCCGATTGCCGGATTAGTAAAGCCAAGGGTTCGAGTGCAAGATCGAAGAGGAGTGGAGACAGTGGGCATCCCTGGCGAGTGCCGCGTTGAAGGGGAAAAGGTTGAGACTTTAAAGCATTTGTACATATACTGGCTGTAGGCTGAGCGTACATGGTGCGAAGACAACGGAGAAAACCTTCCCCGAATCCGTACCAGCGGAGGACTGCAAACAGGAAGGGCCATTCTAAGCGATCGAAGGCCTTCTCAGCATCAAGTGAGAGGCCAACAAATGGGCGATCAAGATTAACTGCGGTAGTCAATACATGGCATAGAGTCCGAGCATTGTCAGCAGTCGATCTACCAGGAATGAAACCGCATTGATCTGGGTGTATTAAGGTAGGCATCCTATCAGAGAGCCGGGTAGAGAGAATGGTGGCAAAGATTTTATAATCCGCGTTTAGGAGGGAGATTGGACGATAATTAGCTGTTAGTTGCGGGTCTCTCCCCTCTTTCTCAAAAACTACTACATTTGCCATTGAAAAGGACCCAGAAGGAGAACCCTCCTCGGCCAGAGCAGAAAAATAAATTTTCAAAACTGGAGCTAAATCAGCGTGAAAGGTTTTGTAGAATTCAGCGGGGAGACCGTCTGGGCCTGCGGCTCGACCTGAGGCACATTTCTTGATAGCAGAATGAATTTCTGAGACAGTAAATGGTGTGTCTAAGGCCACTCTATCTTCGTCAGATAGGGTCGGTCTTTGTACTCCTGAAAGTAAGCGTTCAAATACATCTGGCTCAAAATCACATTCAGATTGATAAAGCCGAGTATAAAAGTCACGAAAGAGTTCTAAGATTTCGGTATCTTTAGTGACCAAGCCCCCCCCTGACGGATCGCGGAGGGCGGTAACACGCTTGGCTTCTTTTCGACCTTTTAGGGCATTTGCTAATAATTTGCCAGCACGATTATTTTCCCGATAATAAAGCCCTTGTTGTGATTCAATATTTTTAACAGCAGCAGTGTGCAAAAGCTGATTGTATTGAAAACGCAAGCGTTGTAAACGGAGTAAAATACATGGGTCAGTACGGGACGTGAGGAGACGCTCCCCAGCTTGTATCTGCTGCTCTAGAGTCAGTAAAAGCTGCTTTCTTTGTTTCCCCTGCCGAATTTGATAGCTAGTTATAGTGGCACGGATAGATGCTTTAAAACCCTCCCACCAAGCCCAGCCCGCTGTATCATGGGGTGAGTTAAAATGAAAATAATCTTGGATAGCGGCCTTTATATCGATCTGAAAATCTTTTTGACCCAGTAGGGATCTATCAAAAAACCAAGCTCGGGGAGAATCGTCCCGCGCAGTGACACGTAATGATAAAGATATGGCAGCATGATCTGAGATATGGAGAGGATGAGTCCTAGTCGTGTCTACTTGAGAAATCAGTGCTTTGGAAATGAGAAAGAAATCTATTCTAGATTGGGAGTGATGGGGGGCAGAAAAGAAAGTGAACTTAAGTCGGAGGGGTGAAGCAGCCTCCATATATCTACCAGCGCAAGATCTTGCATCAGAGCTGTAAGGGTAGCAAGACTCTTGGGTGGACTACTCGTTCTTGGCGGCTGTCTATCTATCAGAGGGTCTAACACTTGATTAAAGTCACCACCAAGTATTAATGGAGTATTGGCAGAGGCCTGTGCCAACTGCGCAATACTTGCATAGTAATCAGGGTTGTCCACATTCGGGGCATAAATGCAAATACATGTGAATTCACTATCTCCGACCTTAAGATGTACTCGGGCCCATCTACCCTCCTTGTCAGCGCTAGAATCAATTACAGTAGCTTGCAAAGATTTCCTAACCAGGATGGCAACCCCGCACCGTTTAGAAACGGCGGGAGAATAGGCAGCCACCATGTAAGGCTTAACATTGAGTTTCAGTGTTTCAGCAGAGTTTAAGTGCGTTTCCTGAAGAAACGCTAAATCAGCATGCTCATGGCTAAGATAGCTAAGGATTTTTTTTCTTTTGATTGGACTATTAATGCCCTTTACGTTGAGTGATAAAATTTTACATAAAGCCATTCAGACAAGTTAAAAATTCTGAGCATGATAGCGCACCTAATTTCACAATGTCCCTCATATTGACTGTATCAGGCTGTACATATGGCATAAAAGAAACTAAGCTTAGATAACATAATGGAGCGCCCCACATTAAAAAAGAAAAACCGCAGCGCGGTAGAGAAGAAGCAAAACCCCAAAAATTACTGGCGACCATGTGTCTGCGGGGAGAAGCCCCAGAGAAGGCCAAAATTGAAAAACACATAACCTGTAGGACTGTGCGTGCTCCGAATCCGACCGAGGCACACATCATGGAGGGAGAGGAGGCCACAAAACAAGAGTCATAGAAAGAAAGAAAGAAAGTCCAGGAAGTCTCTGTGCTTGACTATGACCGCCGCATCGGGCCCTTCAAAATGGCGGACAGAGCCGGCGAATAAAAGTCCACGTCGTTGGATTAGCGCATCTGCTCGGCCTCTTTGGAGTCTAAAAATGTTGATAGTAGATCAGGATCTTCGAATGTCCTGGTTTGGTTGTGGAGAGTCACTCGGAGTTTCGCGGGATACAACAGGCCAAAGCGAGCCTGTAGCTGTTGAAGTCGAGGGCGAAAAGCAAGGAGTTTCTTCCGTCGGTCAACGGTAGGCTTTGCCAAGTCAGGGAAGAAGGAGACTTTGTGACCTTCAAATTCCAAATGATGGTTCGCCCGGGCAGCATGTAGAATTTGTTCCACTTGTTGATATCGTAGCAAGCGAAAGATAATAGGCCGGGGGGTCGTTCGGTTGAGCGCCATGTGGGTAGGAGCACGGTGTGCACGATCGATTTCCAATTCTTTATGAAAGGTGATCTTCAGCAAGGAGGGAAGAATTTTGAGCAGGAATTCTCTCATATCTCCCGCTTCCGCCCCCTCCGGTATTCCAATGAGCCTCACATTGTTGCGACGGGCTCGATTATTGCTATCTTCTAACTCCTTTTGCAGATTCTGTATCTGGCGCTCGGCCTTGTCCAGTGCGCCCAAGCGCACCGCGTGCGAATCGAGGACCCCCGCCATATTGTCCTGCCGTAATGAGAGTCTTTCAAGTCGGTCCTGGAGCACTCCAAAGTCTTCTCGCAGGGCTCTAAGCGCTTCTCCATTGGACTGCACCAATTCCTTCACGCCGCGTAGTTCCTCCAAAATCTCCAGGTGCATTTCGGGGTTTTCACGAAATGGAACCATCTTCTGTGGGGAGGACACCTCTGTTTTGGAGCGTTTTCCGTGAGAAGAAGAAGGAGACCCGAAGTCCAAGCGCGCTGGTTTATGGGCCGCCATCCCCCCCGAGGTACCCCGGTCAACCCGGAGCGAAATAGTAAGTTTGTATAGGTATTAAGTCAGGATTCTAAGTAGGCCTCTCGGGAGCTTCAGCGCGAAGCGTCTTACCCGCTGGACATCAGGCTCCGCCCCCCTGATGATTTGTTCTGAATATAAATTAAATAGGTAGGGGGAAAGTATGCAGCCTTGTCTTACACCTTTGCTTATTTTAAACCATTCTGTTTCTCCTTGTTCCATTCAAACTATTGCTTCTTGATCAATGTACAGATTGTGCAAGAGAACGGATTAGGTGTTCTGGTATACCCGTGCTTCTTAATGTGGCCCAGAGCTTCTCATGGTTTAGCACTAACAGATCTTCCTCTGTTCTAGTAGTACATAACTCTGCTGATCAATATGGCCCACTGCTGTTTGTATTTCTGCTTGTACCTCGCAGATCTCTGCCTAGATAGCTCCCAATTGGTGGACAGTTTGGCATTACCTGCTTTTATCACCACCAATATCACTTCAGTTTCAACATTCTGGCCAGGTATCACATATCCAAAGGTTTCTCTGAAAGGAGATTCCTGCTCCTTTCTCTTAATGGCAAATTTTCAGGCCCAGCTATACTGCCACCACCATCTTGTAAAACCAAGCATGCCATCATTGTCTGCTGTTTTGTGTTTTTAGTGCTCTTTGTGGCTGGCTGCATAGCATTTGCACTCCTCCGATGGTCAGTTTTTTCAGCCATGTATCAACTCTAACCCAGTCTCGTATAAGTCACTAGGGAAATTTTGACTATATTCTATAAATTTGGCTGGGTTTGGGAAAGCAAAGGAAACTTGTCCACTCTCTGTTGCTCCATCATGTGACACCCCCACAGGCATTTTAAAATACATTATTCTGGACAAACCTCTGAAATGGAATTTGAAAACCAAACTTGAACCCCTCTTCCAAAATCATGGCCTCAGACTGCCTTCGGTTTGCTGTTTGATACCAACCAAGATTTCAAAATTTCAATTCTGACAGGTGCAAGTGCCTGCTGCAAAAGGAACAAATTACTTTCCAACACCTGATGCCATTTTCTTTTCTGCACTCTAGCTGCATGATTCCCCACAACAGACTAAATAGGAGTATCTGAACTTATAATCTGAAAAAGAATAAGACAATTTGTTGCAATGTTAAAAGATGTCCTCTACAATGGTACTAGGATTCTCTTGACCTCAGGAGGCAAAAGAAGGCTGAAAGGACCTGGTGCAGAACCTACCCCAGTACTCGTTTCCATTAAAGGAACAGATGACTAATATCTTTTATACCCCAGGATACTGTATATGAGAGGGAAGGGGGAAGGGAGGGAGAGAAGGGGGTAAGGGGAAATGGAAAAGTGGTGGGGGAGGGGGAAAGAGAGAAGCCAGGGGGAAGAAGGAGTGGAAAGGGGGGGGAGAGAGGAGAAGGAGGGGAGAAGGAAAGGGAAAGGGAAGAGGAAGAGGAGAGGAAAAGGGGAGGGAGAGAAGGAGGGATGGGGTATGGGGGGTGTGGGGGTGTTGTGGTGGTGGAAGGAGTGGGGGAGGGGAAGGCAATAAAGGAAGGGACTAAAGAAAAACTGAAACATTGGTATCAGTGTTGAGGCCAGAGGGAGCCAATGTATTAAGTAAAAATATCTTTGATCTAGACATTGAGGCATATTTTCCAAATCTCCTCCTCTTTTGTTGGGTTTCACAACCTTTAACACAAAAAACTTAAGAACAGAAATCCTATGTTTCTGTGCGATCCAATGAGAAACTAAAGGTTTATCAGGGATAGTCCTTTTGACACAACTCCGGTGTTCTATGATATGGTTCCGACAAGTGTATTTGGTTTTTCCCACATACAGTAAAGAAAAAGGGCATCTAATCACACAAAACACATTTTGGGTCGTGTAATTGGAAAAATCCGAAAGAAAAAACTCTCCTCCCCTGCTCTATTGGTTCTTATTTATTTACCTTTTTTTTAGTTCCTGTTTTTATCAGTTCCTGTTACATCTTCTGATGAAAGGCATGAGGCACATTCTATATGCCTGTCTGTGAGTTTTTCCCCTTACCTTTGGTTATGTTTGGACACTTTACTACTTCATGGGTATCCCTTTGAGTGTCATGTTGTATGTTTTAGTATGTATATTTTTAATTTACATATAATGTATTCTTTGTACTTACCATGAATAAATTTTTTATGTCTTCTTTTGTTTCTTACTAGTTGGCACACATTTTTATGATATTGTATTAATTGACTATGTTCTTATGAGATAATGGTACTTTTACTTAGTCATTTATTTTTCACTGGTCAATGTATGGTTTGTATTTATTTATTTTTTACCCTTTGGTAATGATATTTATTATATATCATTTCACTTTTATATGTTAGATTCATTGTTTAAGTTCTTATTTCATATTTATGCATGTTTTATTCGTTTTTTGGACAGATTATAGCCTCTGAAGAAGGCCACACTGAAACATGACTGTGTTGGGCTTTCGTTCCCTTTGGTGTTTATCTGCATTAGTCAGGTCAATAAAGTTTTTGGTTTGATACTCGCTCTTTGTTTGGTTTGTCGAGTGACTTGTGAGTACTTGTGCCTGTTTTTTGTGTACTGGTTTCCTATATGTATTCTTCTCCATTTTGTCACAAAATGTTTCATCAAAGTTAAGCTAGCCTGAGACCTGGTGGATCTGGTATGCCTTGAAGATAGAATCTATAAACTCAGAGAGACACACAACATAAACAAATTTTTGTCGGAACCAGTACCTTGACGGGGAAACCCCTTCTCGCGGTACATCGTTCCTTTTTATTCTTTAAATTGGGGACACAACCCCATTCAAGGGTTCAAAGGGGACACAACCCCTCGATACCAAACATTATCACTTGATGTCCAAAACTTTCAAAAGGGCGATTATTCTTGTGGGGGACAAATTCAGCATCCTTTTTTAAGGGTCCGCCCTCAGTTCCACCGGCCCCCTAGCCCTGAGAATGGTCGGAGGGGACCGGTTACCAGATCACATACAAGACCTCAGTAATAAATCTATCTAAGTCCAATTTGACATTGGATCAGGAGGAGGTGTCACAATTGGGACTTTCATTTGTGCCTTCATATAAGTATGACCCCTTCCGGATTCGGGTAGCTTTATATAAATTTTTCCGGAAGATACAGGTCTCCAAATTTTTTCAGTCTTCTGCAGTTGTATCTAATGTTGATGCTTCTTTGCTTAAGAACCCTTCTAAATGGATTCCTCCAAGACCTCTCGATCCCATTATAGATACCTTTCAGAAGTTGGTTTTGCGCGATCTAGCCTCATGGGAAAAAGAGATTTCTGAAAATTATTTTTCGAATATTACCAAAGGTCAATATGAGGCATTAAATACTTTGAGGAAGTGGGAGGATATTATTATCCATAGGGCAGATAAGGGAGGAGCAACAGTGATACAGGACATTGATTATTATCGTGCTCTGGTTAATTCACATTTGACAAATGAGAAATATTATCTTTTGCTAAATGAAGATTCATCAAGTTCCATTCAGCAGGAAATAAAGGCATTGATGACTGAAGCTTTGGATCGGAAATGGATCACTATCAAGGAACATCAGTTTTTGAATAAATTCTGTCCACTTACACCTATTTTATATATGGTGCCTAAGATCCATAAGGATCTTTACAACCCTCCTGGTCGTCCGATTGTTTCCTGCCGGGGATCTCTTCTGGAACCGCTATCCCAATTTTGCGATTTGTTTTTTCGCCCATTATTACCAACAATTACCTCTTATGTGCAGGACTCTTTCCATTTTTTGTCTCGATTAAAGGAGCTTCCAGGTGGATGTGCAGGCTCTCTATACGAATATAGACCAGGAGGCAGCATTGCTTATGGCTGAGCAAGTGGCTCTGGAATTGCCAGAGTGTCTACCTAAGGAATTTGTCCTAAGTTTGCTCCGCCTTGTCTTGACAAAGAATTTTTTTAAGTTTGAGGATCGTTTTTTCCAACAACTGCATGGCATTGCGATGGGAGCCACAGTGGCCCCTTCTATAGCCACTTTTTACATGGCTGAATTTGAGTCTCGATTCATCTATCCTTCTGAGTGGTTTCAGTATATTCGTATGTGGACCCGCTTTCTGGACGACATCTTTTTCTTCTGGGTAGACTCGGGGGAACGTTTGCAATGTTTTTTTCAATGGATAAATACGTTGTCTCAGGACTTGCAATTTACACCTACATTCCATAAAGAAAAAATTGAATTTCTGGATGTTAGTTTATACAAGGAGAATACCACTATTAGATCTATTTTGTATCGAAAGGCTGTGCAGCGAAACACACTATTGCACTATAGAAGTTATCATCCTGGACCTTTAAGGCGCGGTTTACCAATTGGTCAGTTTATACGCTTACGCCGTTTATGTTCTACGGTTCAGGATTTTAAGGAACAGTCGGTATCTTTAAAGCAACGTCTTTTGGAACGGGCTGCATTCAAGCCATTATTATTATTATTATTATTATTAAAGTCTTTTCTATACCGCGCTCTTCAGTATCAGCTCGGTTTACAAATAACATAAGATTTGTTCAGACTCAGGGAACACCTGTACTGGACTTACAGAGAACAAGGTTATTCAACTTGGATTAACTGGGGAAACTATGTACAAGCTTTGGGTTAAAGGTGTTTACAGAATTTTATTTTGTTGTATACATGCACTAGATGGGGTTTGATAGTGCTACTGTGGCGCGCAGTGTGCGGGCGTGGTAGGATACAGAAGAGCCCGTTTTAATCATGTGGAATGGTGGGATACACCCAGGCCTGATGAGACTCGAAATGTTGATCCTTGGTATGTGGGGGTGTTACCCTATATGCCTGGGGCTACGAAGGTGATGCAGATTCTAAAGACTCATTGGCCGATTTTGTCACTTCATTCTAGTTTGGCTAAGCCATTAACGATAGCATTTCAACGGGGGAGAAATATTGCTGACTGGGTAGTACACACGGGAAATCGTTCTCGTGGGGAAGAGACTTGGGGCCATTATAAATGTTCTGCTTGTGACATTTGTGAGATCACTTTGGAAGGCAATGTATAGACACATCCAGTCACACACCAATCTCTGATGAGTAAATCTTCCACGACATGCTTAACTTCTTTTGTTGTGTATATTTTACTTTGCCCCTGTCAATTGATATATGTTGGTAAGACAACTCGACCTATAAAGAAAAGACTTCAGGAACATCGTTCACGAATTAATGGAGCGGTTTTGACTGCCCCGATGGTCCCACATTGTCTCGAAAAAATCATAGGTTCTCTGATTTGCGGTGGCGAATAATTGAGCATGTTCCACCTAATGAGAGAGGGGGTGATAGGGCATCTCGTTTGATATACCGGAAACAGTTCCAGATATATCATTTGGATTCAGTGATACCGTTGGGTTTGAATGCTACGCTGGATTGGTGGACTCTCCTATGATGTAGTGGGAGGGGTTTGAATGCACGATTGAGCCATTGGCTATCACTTGATCAGGTGACCTGATGACCAAAAATAAAGGACGCCTACTTTCGGGGGAGTATTTGGGCAACATGGTTTGAGAAAGAGCCAGGAAGACACAGTGGCTTGAAACATCGTCAACGTTGGTTACTGGAACGGGGTGAGGGCCTCGTTGGAGTTGCCATTGAAAGAATTATATTCAACTTTGTTTTGAATGTGTTTTTACATCTGTGAGCACCCTTGAAAGGAGAAAAGGCTTCTAAACGAGAACTTTTGAAGACCTGTCACTTCCGTCTTTGACTGATGGGGAGTTGCTTGCTGATGTGCTCCACTTTGTTGAAGTATGTTTGCTGGATGTTTTCAGGGTGAAGATGTTTTTTTCACATCCAGATAAGTGACCTTTTGAATATTTATCCATTATATGGAGGATTAAGGAGAAAGTTTTGGACATCAAGTGATAATGTTTGGTATCGAGGGGTTGTGTCCTCTTTGAACCCTTGAATGGGGTTGTGTCCCCAATTTAAAGAATAAAAGGGAACGATGTACCGCGAGAAGGGGTTTCTCCGTCAAGGTACTGGTTCCGACAAAAATTTGTTTATGTTGTGTGTCTCTCTGAGTTTATAGATATATATGTGGGGGACTGGATAGGTTTAAATATTTTATTGAAGATAGAATCGGCATATGTCAACAACAGGCCCTGTTCATACCTGTCCCACAAACTGCCTAGGTGCAAGAGAGTCCTGGTCCACTCAGGAATATTATGGGACACTTTTCCTGCATTCCTCACTCTTTTCTTCCACTTTGATCTTTTCCTTACTGTCACCTTTCTTCTTCCTACAATCTAACAAATGGAAGATATTGATTTACTTTTATCAGTGTTCCTCTTTCAAGCTTTGAGAACTACATTCTACAGTTGTGCAAAAGCTACAAGAGCTGGAGCCCCTTATTCCCCACCCTCAGCAGCACATTCCTTGAGAAATATGACAAAAGCACCTCTACCACAAGTAAAGGAGAAGGAATCCGATTTTGAAGAAGAATAGAGCAGACCCCTCCCCCCCTACATAAGAGTGGAGGAGTGGCCTAGTGGTTGGGGCAAGGTACTTCAGGCTGGAAGGTCGGATGTTCAAATCCCACTAGAGGACAGCAACCTTGGGCCGGAAGAACTGCGGTTTCTAGTCCCACAGGTGCTCCTTGTGGTCTTGGGCAAGCCACTTAACCCTCCATAGCCCATGTTCCCTGTCAAATAGTTATCTCCAAGTTATAATGCCCTGTTCAATGTAATTTCAGTTTGTTCAATGTAAACCGCACTGATGCAGAATAGTGCAGTATATAAGAGAATGTAAATAAATAAACCTAAAATTTGCCATACTGGGTCAGGCCAAGGATCCATCAAGTTCAATATCCTGTTTTCAACAGTAGCCAATCCAAGTCATGAGTACCTAATGGGAACCCAAAAAGTAGACAGATTTCAGGTTGCTTATCCCAGGGTGGCAGTGGATTTCCTCCAGTTCACTTTAATAATGGTTTCTTGACTTTCATTCCAGGAATAGCATTCAAACCTTTCTAAACCCAGCTACACTAGCAGATTTTACTATAACCTCTGGCAATGAATTCCAGTGCTTAATTATGCATTGAGTGGAAAAATATTCTCTCCGATTAGTCTGAATTGTACTACTTTGTAGCTTCATTGCATGTCCCCTGGTTTTTAAACTTTTTGAAGGAGTAGACAACCGACTCATGTTTATTCATCCCACTGGCATCAAAAAGGGGTGGGCCACATGGGCCTTGGCCCCACCAAAAATTACAGTGCCAGACAGCAGACTGACTGCAGGGATTCAATCCCCCACAGGCAGAAGAAGAGAAACCATGATCATGGCAAAGACTCTTCCTGTCTGCATGCAGGAGATCAGATCCCCATAGGCAGACAGGAAGGGTCTTTGCCTGATTGCAGCTGACAAGCAGCAGGCTGCCCATGGGAATCCCATCCCCCACGAGCAGAAGAAAAAAAGTCAGGATTGTGGCAAAGACCCTTCCTGTTCTGCCTGCGGGGATCCAATCTCCCATGGACAGAACAGGAAGGGTCTCTGTCCATTGGGTAGAGCTTGAGGCGGAGCTTGGGTCGGTGCTTGGGACCCCCCCCCCCCCAAAAAAAATACAAGGTCTTCCACTGCCCCTGATTCCATGCTATATCCATGTTATTTTAAAGACCATTATTGTATCTTCCTTCAGCCATCTCTTCTCCAAGCTGAAGCACTAAAATCCTTTAAGCCTTTCTCACAAGTGTATCCTTCCATCCATTTTATCATTCCAGCCTCCTTTCTCTGCGCCTTTTCCAATTCTTTTTTCTTTTTTTAGATGTAGTGATCAGTACTGTATATAATACTTAAGGTAGAGGAACTCAACCCAGTCCTCATGACACGCCTATCCAGTCAGATTTTCAGGCTAACCACAAGGAATATGCATGAGAGAGATCTGCATACACTGCCTCCAATTTATGCACATCTCTCTCATATATATTCATAGTGATTATCCTGAAACCCTGACTGGATAGGTATGTCACAAGGACTGGGTTAAATACCAGATCCTTAGTGGAACACAGGATCTAGTACAAGAGATAAGGGTGTTGGGACCACATGGCAAAAGTAAACATAGCATGATCGCATTTGATTTAATAAATGGCAAGGAAATCCATAGTACTACCTTTTAACTTTCAGAGGGAGACTATAATAAAATGAGTCAAATAGTTAAGAAAAAAACTAAAAGAAGCAGCTGCAAAAGTTAAAGATTTACATCATGCATGGGTGTTGTTTAAAAATCCTATCTTGGAAGCACAGACCAGATATATTCCATGTTTTAAAAAAGTGGAAGGAAGGCCAAAAATCTGTCAGCATGGTTTAAATGTGAGGTCAGAGGCTGTTGTAGCCAAAAAAGCATCTTCAGGAAATGGAAAAAAGGAGCCAAATGACAAAAATAGGAAACAACATAAGCAGTGGCATGTTAGATACAAGGCATTGATAAGGCAGGCCAAGAAAGAATTTAAAAAAAAGCTTGCTATGGAAGCAAAAAAGCATTATAAAAACTTTTTAAAGTACATTCATAGCAAAAAAACTTGTGAGAGAGTCAGTTGGACCATTAAATGAAAGAAGTATAAAAGGGGCGCTAAAGGAGGACAAGGCCATAGCAGAGAGACAGAATTAATTCTTTGCTTCAGTTTTTACTGAAGAAAATGTAGGGAGGCTATCCATGCCTAAAATGTATTTGAAGGTGATGTATCCGATGAATTGAAAGAAATATTGATAAACTGGGAAGATGTATTACAACTATTTGATAAACTGTTAAGAGTAGCAAATCACCTGGACCAGATGGTATACATTGAAAGGTATTGAAAGAACAGAAATATGAGACTGCAGACCTACTATTAGAAATCCGTGAACTATTATTAAAATTATCTGTATTACCTGAATATTGGAGAATAACCAATGTAATGACAATTTTTAAAAAGGGTTCCAGGGGTTATAGGGGAAACTACATATCATTACGTCAATATCGGTCAAAATGGTACAAAGCATTATAAAGAATAAAATTACTAAATATGTAAATAGTCATGGTTTAATGGGAGAAAGTCAATATGGATTTAGCCAAGGAAAGTTTTGTCTTGCTAATCTGTTATTTTATTTTAAAGCTCTGAATAATCAGGTAGACAAAGGTGAGCCAGTCAATGTAGTATATTTGGATTTTCAGAAAGCCTTTGACTAGATCCCTCATGAGGCGAAATTAAAAAGTCATGGGATAGAAGGCAGTATACTATTGTGCACCAAAAACTGGTTAAAAGTTAGAAAGCAGTGAGTAGGGCTAAATGGCTAATTTATCTGTGCTGGATCCGCTGCTTTTTAACATATTTATAAATGACTTGGAAATGGGAATAATAAACAAGGTGATCAAATTTGCAGATGACACAAAATTATCCAAAGTTATTAAAATACAAGAAGATTGTGATAATTGCAAGAGGACCTTGAAAAATTGGAAGACTGGACGTCCAAATGGCAGATGAAATTTAATGTAGACAAGTGCAAAATTATGCACCTAGGAAAGAACAACCCAAACTATGGTTATATGATGCAAGGTTCCACATTAGGAACCACCACCCAGGAAAAGGATTTAGGTTTTAACATTATAATACGTTGAAACCCTCTGCTAAGTGTGCAGCCACAGCCAAGAAAGCAAATAGAATGCTAGGAATCATAAGGAAAGGAATGGAGAATAACACCAAGGTAATTATAATGCCTCTCTATTGCTCCATGGTGCGACTGCACCTTGAATATTGTGTGCAATTCTGTTCACCATATGTTAAAAAGAATATAGTATTAGAAAAGGTACAGAGAAGAGCCACCAAAATGCTAAAGGGGATGGAAGGATACCCCTATGGAAAAGAGATGGCTTATGGGAGATATGATAGAGGTCTATAAATTAATGAATGGAGTAGAACAGGTAAACATAGATCTGTTGTTTACTCCATCAAAAATTAAAAAGTCTAGGGGTCATGCAATAAAGTTACAATGTAACCCATTTAAGAATAATAAGAGAAAATATTTTTCACTCAATGTATAATCAAACTCTAGAATTTGGTACTGGAGGATATTGTAAAAGCTGTCAGTGTAGCTGGGTTTAACAAAGGTTTGGACAAGGTCCCGGAGAAAAGGTCCATGAACCATTATTAACTATGGTCCAGAGACTGAAACATCAGACAGAACATACTCATTACAATAAATTATGAACTGATCTACACCTCTTTGTAGACTATACCCCTATTTCATCCAAGTTCAATATTCTTGTTCTATGTAAAGTTTCCTTGTTTATTGTTGAATGTAAACCGCTTTGAATTTAAGAAAAGCGGTATAGAAAAATTGTTCAATAAATAAAATAAATAAATTATTAAAGAGGATCTAGGAAATCCTCTGCTTATCCTGGGACAAGCATTGTGGAACCTGTGTACCTTTTTGGGAACTTACCAGGTACTTGTGACCTGGATTGGCCATTGTTGAATACGAAATACTGGGCTTGGTGGACGTTAGTCTGACCCAGTATGGCAGTTCTTATGTTCTTAAGGTACATTTGCACTATGGAGCGATACATAGGCATTCTGATAAACTTTATTTTATTCTCCATTCCTTTCTCTATATTTCCTAGCATTCCATCAGCTTTGTTGGCTGCTGTTGCTGCATTCTGAGCAGAGGATTTCAACAAATCCACGATGGTACCTAAATCCTTTTCCTGGGTAGTGGCTCCTAATGTGGAATCTTTCATTGTGTAGCTATAGCTTGGGTTGTTCTTCCCTAAGCGGCATGTTTAGTAAAACCTGTGCTGGTAGCATGTGTGTGCACTATGTTATCAGTACTAGGGCCCACGCAAACTGCAAGGGACATGCCATGTCCGCCCACAGTAAGCATGGAGCTAAGACACAGCATCGTGCAAGATGGCATGCAGGTGCACCTAATGCCATCCATTGAGGTGGTGTTAAGTGCATCCACACTAAGGGCAGCAAAGCAAGTTAGCACATGCTAATCACACCTGTGCTAACTGCATTCTGCTGTCAATGCCTTGTTCCACCCCCCAACCCACCCAGTCCTCGTCCCATCATGCGCAACCCGGTTGATGCAGTATCTTTAGCATGGGACATGCCCTGCTTTTTAGCATGTGCTCTTATTGCATGCTAAACCCCATGCTACTGGGTACACTTCAGTAACGATATACTTAAGACTATAACTTTGCACTTGTCCACATTAAACTTAACCTGCCATTTGGATGCCCAAGCTCATGAAATTGTTCACAATCTTCTTGTGATTTAACAACTTTAAATAATTTTATGTGTTCTGCAAATTTGTTTAGGTCACTCATTGTTCCGGTTTCCAGGCAGCCCCCAACCTATTATATTCTCCCCTTCTCCCACATGGCAGCCATCAATGCCCTCCCTCCCTTGGCAACCATTTGTCCCTCCCTTTATCCCTCCCCCCAAGGCACATTGAAAAGCCCCCTCCCTCCCTCCCCTTTCTTGAAGCAGTCAGAAGCCCCCCTTCCAATGAAGAACCCCAACCAAAACCCAAGACTGTGATTCCCTCAGACAACCCCCTCACTACCAGATCAGGCCCACTTACACCTGCTGGGCATGTTGTATATCTTCAAAATTGTGCCATTGCTCCTAGCCCTGGACCTTGCTCCTGCTCCCATTATATACTGACACTGGTAAACCCAGGGGGACCTACTGTGGCCCGCGGAGGTTGGTTGAGTTCCAATCTGGTAGTGAAGAGGAGTCTTCAAGAGGGTCACACTCTTGATGTTTAGTTGAGGGTCTTTGGGGGAAGGGGGCTTTGAGGAGGATCGGAATGTAGCTGATGAAGGTAGGGGGTAGAATGGTTGCCACGGAGGAGGTAGGGGGATTGTTTGATTGCCATAGGGTAGGGGGAAAGGATCAGTCTGATGCTGTGGGGGGTACATACCAGGTTGGGAGCCTTCAGGAGAGTCCTGTGGTTATGTATGCAGGTTGGGGGGGGGGCTCCATCATTTGGCATTAACATCTGCCCTTGTCAGTAGGCACTCATTCATATGTATGCTTTTTTCTTTTTTCTTCATTTGGATCCTCTTTCATTTTTTGAAGGATTTTTGAGCTATTATAGTGTCTTTTACCTCACCTTTCAACCATTGTGGGAGTCATTTGGCCTTCCTTCACTTTTTTAAAAGCATGGAATATATCTGGTCTGGATTTCCAAGTTGATATTTTTAAACAAGTTCCAGGCCTGATATAAACTCTGAATCTTTGCAGCTGATCCTTTTGGTCTTTTCTTAACCACTTTCCGCATTTTTTCATAGTCTCCCTTTTGAAAGTTAAATACATCGCACAGTAGATTTCCCTTCTGTTTTCTTTCCATACATTAAATCTAATTTCATCATGTTATGATTACTATTGCCAAGTGGTCTCAACACTGTCACTTGTTGTACCAGATCCTGTGTTCTGCTAAGGATTTGGTCCAAAACATATCCCCCTCATATCAGTTCCTGAACCAGCTGCTCCATGAAGCAATTATTAATTTAATTTACAAATTTTGTCTCCTTTGTCCTGATATGACATTTATCCAGTCAATACTGGGGTAATTGAAATCACCCATTACTACTTTGTTGTTAATTTTGTTAGCTTCCCTAAATTCTTTTAGCATTTGATCATCTGTCTGTTCATTCTGGCCAGGCGAACAGTAATACACCCCTCTGCTATCCCCTTTCCTTTCCCACCTAGAATTTCTGTCCTTAATGATTCTACGGTACATTTTGTTTCTTGAAAACTTTTACCCCGTTTGACTCTATGCCTTCTTTAACACATAGTGGTACCCTTCCACCAATTTCATTTATCCCATCAAAGATCCCTCCCTCCCCACAACAACAATAGAAAAATAACTATGCCTCCTACCCTGCCCACTTGCTGTAATTCTGCCCACATCACATGCACCAGTTTGGCCCTGAGCTGACTTGGTCTTTTCCTTCCCTCCATGGCCTCATGGCCAATTGGAGATTTGAATCCTCACCTCCACAGCTGCAGTGCTCGGCACTGAGACTTCTGGCATAAAGGGAGTCATGACATCCTTCACCTAAACACCCAACATCATAGGCCTTCTGGAACCTATCGGCAACAGAAGTATGACTCAATGCAGCAGACTCAGCAGCAGGGCCTCTGGTTCTGCAGCCTTCCTTAAAGCGTTGCACCCTTCACAGGCACAAAGCAAAGCAGCACCAGATCTCTAGGCACAAAGGAACCACCAGTAAATACTAGAGTCCTTTATTAAATCATTATATTTAATAAAGGGTCATTCATTATACTTAATAATGGAGGATATTCAAAGTGATTAACATGTTTAGCAGACCTGATATCAGCATTAATTGCGATGAGCGGGATATTCAACGGCACTAGCATGGTACGGGCACCGCCACTGAACAACCCGATGCTATTTCCACTTGTCTGTGCCCGATGACACGTGTGTAAATCGTGAATGAGGCTTCTAAAATACCCCTCCATAGATGTAGCTATAAGGTAAACAGATTTTGCTTGAATAAGATAATCAGCATTTAAAAGTAAAAGGGTATCTATTAGTAAATAGAAAATTGAGAGCATATATTGATTCTTAATTATTGACTTGTTTCCACACTAAAAAAGAAAATTCTTTTAAAGCGAATAACCTGATTTATGAAATATATGAGGCATGTATCAGTTTGGAGGCTCCCATCTTTCCAAATTTGACCAATAAAAATTAACAGCTGCTTTTTGAAGAGAAATATCACACCTCTAAATTGCTCAAGCTGGTACTGTTATTGTCCAGTGGAATGTGAGATTTACATTTCACAGCTCCTCACCAAAGTAATGAATGCATCCGCTCTCGTAAACAAACAATTCAGCCTCATGTTGTTTCAGTGGCTCTCCATCAAAGTGTGCTTGCCACAAAGGAAAATATTTATTGTGTTTGTGCTCAGTTCCTTCTGCAAATATGGCTGTAATAAAACAACATCATAAAAAAAGCATTTTCACAGCTGAGCATGCAATTTAAGAAACAGATTCCAACATCAGAGGTCAACAATTAAAAATAAACAAAGATGAGGTTGACTCTTTTGAATTCCCTTGTTATGACATATCAACAATTAAATGAGCTTTCATAAATGTTAACCAGAAAGGAAAATTCACTTTTTTCCATTCAGTGTAAATGTTTTTATGATTTACAGGTCCTTATGAATATGTCCATTGTTGTTCAGTTGGAATTTTGAATTGCTAGGCATGTTTGAAAATATATTTACAAACACTGCATTCAGTGCAAACTTTGCTGATCTCATGAAATCCTAGCAATAATGATCCAATCATGTTTGTAATTTTTGCTTAATTTATAAAGATTAAATTATACAATCAAGCACTGTGATCAATCAGATATTTGATGGGCAATGCCAATGGGCCATGTTTTTGAGGGGTGGTGCAGAAGAAGCAAGAATAGCATCTTTATTATAAATTAAATAAGCCAATTTCATTTCATTTCTTACATTTTGCAGACATTAAGACGGTTAAGCTCAAAGTGCCTTAAAGATAAGCATCACCACAATAAAGTGCAATGCAGAGCACTGAAATACAGCAATAAAAACACAGTACAACAAAAAGCTTCTCCAGCATCTCTTCCCTTCACAATTACCACCCACTCCCCATAATCTCATACGCTCTCTTCCAGCCCTTCAAGGAATTTCGAAGACCTGCTTAAGCAAACAGGGGGTTATTCTGTGCCACTATCCTACAGCTCAAGTGCCAATGGACATTAATGAAAGTTACAAGGGGGGAAGGGCTCTGTCATTCCACCCTTCCAGATTCTTTCACTGGCCCTCCATAAACAGTGTCCTTCCCCCGCTGAGCTGGCCATGGCTGATATACACTCCAGCTTCCCAAAACAAAGTAGTGTACCTGAAGCTGCCAGGCTCCTGCTATTCCTGCCCATGGCGATTTCCTCCTCTTCTGCTGGTGGGGAAGTCAGTAGCTGTTCCATCCCCTCTGGCACATTCACATCCTGGAAAGTGGGAGGACACAGCCGCTCCCCTCTGGGCTCTAGTGAATACTTTATATGGTGCCAGGGAACCTCCACCTCCTCCTCCTTACTGAGGTGTCTGCCTTCCCTGGCCCATCTTCCTTGGCTGGGCTAGCTTGCCCCCAGCTCTTAAGGGGACCTGCACCTATTTCTCAGTGTACTGGATGCCTCCTCATATTTCCCTCACTTGGGTCAGCCCAAGAGACAGGGACCCTCCGGCTTGCTTTCTCCTTAGCCCTAACTCCTCTTCCACTACACAATATAGATCTCCAAGATTTCATATGCAAGTGGTAAATGTAAGGATATACAAAAAGCTGCATTTTGCATAGGTCATCTAGGAAGAAGAAGGATGTCTGAGTCTAGATGTTCAAAATTAGCAGAGTATTTTACAAAACAGCCACTGAGCATCCAACCTCTCTCATGAGTTCCCGTAGTGACAGGAAAGATAGGATGTTGCTGCTTGTCAGTGCATGAGGAGAAACAGAGTGTAGCTGACTGTCAGTACATGCTAGCTAGCAGGCCCCAGGCTTACTCTTCCATTTAGTGACAATATTGCTGCTAAAGGGGGCCATTTATTGAGTTAAACTACTTAATTTAATCCATATAAGGGCTGAAAGTACATGAATAAGAGTGTTATGTGTTTACCACCTGCCGACAAAGGCATGACTCACTTTGAATATCAGGTCCATGGCTGAAAGCAACATTTTTCCTTAAACTCAATAGCAAAACTCTCTTTGTAACCAGGCCTTAACCTATTTATTTTAGTTATCAAGTACACCAACATCCCTGCAACGTATACATTTTCTCTTGTGTATTCTTTCTCATTTTGCATCCCATTGCCTCCTTCATGTTTAGCCTTAGAACACACATCCAGTCCAGCTCATTCCAGTCTACTCGAAATGAAGCCATCACTTGAAAACCCAGATAAAATGTATTCCTCATACTTTTAGCCCTATAAAATGTACAGTGACAGATGAACCAATTTCCAACAATAAGCACCCTCACAGAGTGAAATGCGGCTACAAAAGTGCTCCATGGGGAATCCAGGAAACTATAAACCTGTGAACTTGACATTGGTGCTAGCTACAGTAAATGGCAGAAGCTTATGCTAAGAATAAAGGACCTAATATTCGAAAGGCATTTACACCGTTTAAAGACCTGCAAACTGCATAAATGCCGCTAAACGGGATATTCAACGGCACTATCACGATTAGTGCCGCTGAATATCCCCGATTACCCCCCCTACACGCCCCGATGCTAATTGCTTAGCATTGGGGAGTGTTGTGGGTGTTCCGGGGCAGAGCAGAGGCCGTGCCACTCGCTAACTGCATTGCCGAGATATTGCACCACTACCCAGTTAGCAACCTGCAGGTAAAACTAGGCGAAACAAAAGATGGCCTAATTTTACCCGCAGGAGCTAACCAGACAGTGGTGCAATATCGCCACCACCTGGTTAGCTTCTGTGGCTCCGGGGCATATACGACGATCCCGGATATTCAATGCCAGTCCCACATATGACCCCGGCATTGAATATCTGGGGTTAGAGGTCGGTAGGGATGGCTATGCGCCGTAGCAGCACATGGCCAGCTCAATTCAATATCAGGCCCAAAATTACTGGGCATATGGATAGACATGGAAAAGACTCATCATGGATTTATCAAAGGGAAATCATGCCTTGATCATCTATTAGAATTTCTGAAGGTATACATAAGCATGTTTCTAAGGGTGAGCCTGCCAGTATAATGTAACTGGATTTTCGTAAGGCATTTGATAAAGTCCCTCATGAAAGGCTCCTCAGGAAATTAAAAAGTCACATGGCATAGGAGGTAATGTCCGATTCTGGATTATAGGAAACAGAAGATAGGACTAAGTGGTAGGTTCTCCAAATGGCAAGAAGCAGAGCAGAATTAAGGCATAGGAAAGCACATGCCAAGCCCAAATTTTTAAGAGGGGCTGAAAACAGATGTGATAACGAAATGGCTCCCAAGGCAGACTTTTGCCCTGGAAGTCAGCAGCTGGCAGAAATAAGAATGAGTGTGGTAGAGTCGCAATCCCTCTATTGCCTCTACCACCTCTGCATTGTCCTTCAGTTGAAAGAAGGAGTTGGCCAGCAGCATTTCTTACTGCTGCTTCTCACTTTGCTGGTTTCCCCCTGCAAACAAAACCATGTTCAGGGCCGGTGCAAGGACTGGAGGCACCCTTGGGTGGCCCCGCCATCTGCCGTCCTTCTGCCCCAATTCCACTGCTGCAGCCCCTCTCTGGGGCCAGCAGTGGCGGCAATGGCAAAGGAACCATGACTCAGCACTTACCAAAGGTTCTGGCGTTGTGATGCAGTTCTTCCCTGATATCTTCAGTGCTTCTGCCCTCCTCCGACTCAGACTTCCGGTTTGGCATAAGCATAAATATAAAATAGGTGGTTTGGGTCAACAACAAATTATCATATATGTCAAGACTGCTGAGCCCAAAATATGATACTATTTCCTTTTCACTGGGAGCCCATTGTCAGACCATGTATAACGCTAAATAAATAGGAGTGGGTTTTCTTCGTGAATGACTTATATAAATAGGTGAATACCTCATTCAACTCTTAAACAGTGCTACCAGAATCAATAATCCTAAAAGTTAGTCACAGCACAGCCTCAGAAACAACCTTGGACACTTAATTTATTCTGGGTTAAACGTATTATACTCCCAGACTCGTGCCGGTGTTTACATCAATGGCTGAATGTCCTTATTAGTAGAGCATGTCATCAGTTCTTATATTTGAGCAATAATATCAAAAATAACAACAAAAAAAAATAACAAAAAAAAATACTTAGCTCATCTGAAGCCATAGGACTGTGCTGAATATTTCACTCATTATTTATAAAACTTTCTCTTCTTTTTGTTTCATTTGTCGTTTTTTATTTTTTATGTGACTTTCTTCCACAAATAATTGCTGATGTGGACGTGGACGTGGTTTACATCAGCAATTATTTGTGGAAGAAAGTCACATAAAAAATAAAAAACGACAAATGAAACAAAAAGAAGAGAAAGTTTTATAAATAATGAGTGAAATATTCAGCACAGTCCTATGGCTTCAGATGAGCTAAGTATTTTTTTGTTATTTTTGATATTATTGCTCAAATATAAGAACTGATGACATGCTCTACTAATAAGGACATTCAGCCATTGATGTAAACACCGGCACGAGTCTGGGAGTATAATACGTTTAACCCAGAATAAATTAAGTGTCCAAGGTTGTTTCTGAGGCTGTGCTGTGACTAACTTTTAGGATTATTGATTCTGGTAGCACTGTTTAAGAGCTGAATGAGGTATTCACCTATTTAGACCATGTATAACTACAGCAACATATAACTTGCTCAGTTAATCCACCAGGTCCATTTTAGTTTTTTTATGTCATATTAGAAAAATAGAATCATGATGACAGAAAAAGACCACATGGCCTATCTAGTCTGTCCTTCCATATCAACCACTACAACAGTCCCCTTTTTTCCTTTAGAGAGCCTCGGTGCTTATCCCATGCTTTTTTGAATTTAGATACCACACTCATCTCTGCCACCTTCATTGGGAAACTATTCCATGAATCTATCATTCTTTCCATAAAGAAATA
Source organism: Ichthyophis bannanicus (assembly GCA_033557465.1). Lineage (NCBI taxonomy): Eukaryota > Metazoa > Chordata > Amphibia > Gymnophiona > Ichthyophiidae > Ichthyophis > Ichthyophis bannanicus. The sequence continues at coordinate 180,917,598 of CM066034.1, forward strand.
TTTCCGCATATTACTCCTGAGTCTCTCCCTTTTCACCCTCATCCTATGTCCCCTCATAGCAGAGCTTGCTTTCAGTCGAGAGGCTCTCCTCCTTTACATTTATGCCACAGAGGTTTTTAAACATCTCAATCATATCACCTCTGTCCCGCCTTTCCTCTAAAATATACATATTAAGGTCCTTAAGTCTGTCCTCATATGCTTTATTTATTACAAATTCTTCTTTTGAACATGCAGTTTAAATATCATATCAGATTTTTTTTCATTATATTTTTCATAAATGTCTACCATCAGACTCTACATCCCGGTGTCATATCATAAAATGTTTTCTCGACATAGCGCTATGTTTTGAACTATATAAAATCTAGTTCTGCATCAGGAGAAAAAAATCACTTATCTGCAATCTCTCTTCATTATTCTCATTTGTCTTGCAGTTGACAAAACTCTTTAGAGCATATCTTAGCAAAGCTTCATTCAGAACATTTCTCTTAAATATGGCAGCAGCCATAATTCAAAGACAATCAAAGTAGCTCAATAATAGAAACATTTTCCAGGAGGTGGAGCCACCGTGGACTAGGATGGCTGCTTAATCGTCGCCCTCTGCCGAATCCTGCCTAACTCCGATCCCCTGAAGTGTAATCATATTATTATTATTCTTCCCTTTGCTACTAAGAAACATGATGACAGAAAAAGACCACATGGCCTATCTAGTCTGTCCTTCCATAACACATAACAACAACTACAACAGTCCACTTTTTACCTTTAGAGATCCTCTGTGTTGCTCCCATGCTTTTTTGAATTCAGTTACTGTCCTCATCTCTACCACCTCCACTGGGAGACTATTCCATGGATCCACTACTCTTTCTGTAAAGAAATATTTCCGCATATCACTCCTGAATCTATCTCCCTTCACCCTCATCCCATGTCCCCTCGTAGCAGAACTTGCTTTCAATTGGAAGAGGCTCTCTCCCTGAACATTTATGCCACGGAGGTATTTAAACATCTCAATCATATCACCTCTATCCCGCCTTTCCTCTAATATGTACACCTTAGAGGAAAGGCGGGATAGAGGTGATATGATTGAGATGTTTAAATACCTCTGTGGCATAAATGTTCAGGGTGAGAGCCTCTTTCAATGGAAAGCAAGTTCTGCTACGAGGGGACATGGGATGAGGGTGAAGGGAGATAGATTCAGGAGTGATATGCGGAAATATTTCTTTACAGAAAGAGTAGTGGATCCATGGAATAGTCTCCCAGTGGAGGAGGTAGAGATGAGGACAGTAACTGAATTCAAAAAAGCATGGGACCAACACAGAGGATCTCTAAAGGTAAAAAGTGGACTGTTGTAGTTGTTGTTATGGAAGGACAGACTAGATAGGCCATGTGGTCTTTTTCTGTCATCATGTTTCTATGTTTCTAAGTGAAGTGCGAGATGGCAGCTAGCAAACCCACCAGGCTCGATTATGGTATGGCAGCAAATTCAGGAGTTAATAGACCGAAACCAGATCCGCCCTCTCCGCAGAAGCCAACGAACTCCAGGGAACACTCAGAAGGATTGCAAGAAATCTTGATGAGATAAAAGCCGTGAGAGAGATAGTGGCTGCAAATGGGGCAACGTTAGCAGGGGTCCAAACAGACATCCTGGAGCTGAAAGAGCTGAAAGAACAACTAACTTCCCTCGCTGAGAAAATTGTGGAGGTTGAAGTCAAAATGGCTGCCCATGACGATCGCGTGCAACAAGTCGCAAAAAAATAGTAAGCGGATTGAATTGCTAGAGAGAAGTTTGGAGGACCAAAACAATAGAGCTCGCAGAAATAATGTACGACTTGTGGGGCTCCCGGAGGGTGCGGAAGGTGCTAATGCAGTTGAATTCTTGGAGAGAATCAGCCCAAAGATCCTCCATTTACAATTTGCCCAGCCTTTTGAAATAGACAGGGCACATTGGGTCCCCACGCAGACTGGCCTGCACGCTCGGCAACCGCGCCTGGTGATTATGCGGGTGTTGCGCTACTCCCAGGTTGCGCAGATAATGGCAGCGGCCAAGTCTAGATCCCCTATTAAATTTGATGAGCAGAATGTGTCTTTCTATCCGGATTTCAGCAAAGCAGCTGTCAAGAAGCGCAAGCAACTTTTGGCATTTCAACCCAGGCTACAAAGTCTACAGGCCAGATACGGTATGTTTTTTCCTGCGAGGATGAGGATCACCTTGCATAATCAAACTCGGACCTTTGAGGACCCAATGGCTCTTCAATTCTTTTTGGAGGAGAAAGAAGCGGCTTTAATGCAGTGAGCCTGCACTGTTTTAATACTGAAACTGGAAAGTGTAAGAAAATTCCTTTGTTCCGGAAGATTGGCAGGAGTGTGTGTCTTTAAGACTTGGATTCAACTGGGAGGAGAATCTCTGGATTAGTTTATAGGCCCTGTTTGCATATGAAATTAAATCTGGAGGTTGGTTTCGTGTAGGCTACTGTTGCATTCTGTTTAATGTGGGGAAGCATAAGGGGTAGGAAGTGGGAGTGGGGGGAGGAGGGAAAAGATGAGGGAAAGGGTAACAATAAAGGGGGGGAAGGGGATAAAGAATGCTTATTGAGTTTTGATGTAAAGGGATACAGTATTGATGTAAATGGCGTGGTTGTGTGGCAACTCTTGCTGGGATGGCTCACCCACTTTGTGTTTTGTATTTAAGAGGGGTAGCGTCTCCCTGGGGGTCCTTACGGACAATGGCTGGAAGCTGTGGTTACACTCCTAATGTTCTGTACTCTATAGGCTCTCCTCATTATGTAGATCTTACTCCATGAAGCTGATCAAGTGTCTGACTCTGAACGTTAAAGGTATTGTTAACCCAATAAAATGGAAAAAAATCTTAGTTTACTGGAACAATCAATCTGCGGATGTGGTTCTCCTCCAGGAAACTCATTTGTCAATGGTGGAGACAAAGAAACTTGGGCTAGGGAAATATCTCCTAGCAGGGCATTCTCCTGCATTAGCCAGGAAGAATGGGGTAGCCATTTTAGTAAAAAAAAACACCTAGATCCGAAGATTATCCAAACTAGGGCAGACATTGAGGGAAGATGGGCTAAAATTCTTCTACAGATAGGCAACTATCAATTGGCTATCATGAATGTGTAAGGCCCTAATCAGGATGATGCAAAATTCTTTCGGAATTTGGCAGAAGAAATGCATGAATGGGCCTCGTATGAATGGATACTTGGGGGGATTTCAATTTAACAATAGATCCTTTAGTGGATTGTCAACCCTACCGTTCTCAATTGCAACGTAGGTCGGCCATGGTTCTCCTTTCTGTTATGCAATCATACGGTCTTTCAGATATATGGAGGCTGTGGCACCCAAAGGACAGACAGTACACCTTTTACTCGCTTCCTCACGGATCGCATTCGCGCATTGATTTCTTTCTAATTTCAAAAACTTTGATTGCCTCTGTCACCCAAACTGACATCTGTGGGACACATATTTCTGACCATGCGGCTGTAAGTATGTCTCTAACTGTGGATGATTTTTCCCACCATAAACCTGCATGGTTCTTTCCAAGAGAATTTCTGCATGATCCTATTTTTTGCGAGGAAATTAGGAAAGTAATCAAGAGATATTTTGAAACAAACTCTCTTACTGACACTTCTGCATGGGCCTGGTAGGAGGCATTTAAAGCAGTAATCCGAGCGGAAAGCATCAGTTTTAAAATTAGGGTGGGACAAGAGAGGAAAGGGAAACTGTTAGAAATGGAAACTCAGATTCAAGCGGGGCAGAGACTGCTGAAAACAAGGTCGGATCCCTGTATATTAATTCAGTTGCAAAAGCTCAGATATCAATAAAATGATATTGTGAGCTCTGAGGCAGTGTCGTTGTTGCAAAAATCTCAGGGAAGGCATTATTGCGAGAGTAATAAAGCTGGCCAGCTGTTGGCATGCACGCTCAATCCCCGGCCTCCTAAATCCAAAATAGAAGCTATCCAGCACAACTCCCTGGGTCTGCTTACAAAGGATGGGGAAATGACAGAAGCGTTTCGGACATTCTATAAAACTTTATATACTTCTGAAGTGGATACCAACTCCAGTGCTTTTCAGGAGTTGTTTAGCCAGTTGCCTCACCCTTTGTTAAATCCTACCCAAAAGGAAGGACTTGAATCCTCTCTTTCAGTTAAGGAGATTAGGAAGAGTCTAAATGGTATGAGGGGAGGCAAAGCCGCGGGACCAGACGCGATCCCGGTAGAATTATATCGTGTTTGCTGAGGATAAGCCAGGAGGATGTTGGGCTGCCTACAAAGAGGGATTACCAGCAGAAAGGAAGAGGTACTAATGCCACTATACAGGTCGCTGGTGAGGCCTCACCTGGAATACTGTGTTCAGTTTTGGAGACCATATCTTGCAAAAGATGTAAAAAGACTGGAAAGTGTTCAGAGGAAGGCGACCAAAATGTTTGGAGCCTGCGTAAGAAACCTTATGAGAAGAGACTTGAAGACCTAAATATGTACACTTTGGAGGAGAGCAGGGATAGGGGAGATATGATTCAGACCTTTAAATACTTAAAGAGGAACGATGAACAAACAAACCTCTTCCAAAGACGGGGAAGCTGCAAAACTAGAGGGCAGAACATGAAGCTGCAAGGTGGAAAATTGAAAGGCAATGTCAGGAAATATTTTTTCACTGAAAGGGTGGTGGATGCTTGGAGTGCTCTCCCGATGGAAGTGGTAGGGGCAAACATGGTGACAGAATTCAAAACAGCATGGGACAAGCACAGCGGATCCCTTTACAGCAACAGGATAAAAACAAAATAAATGGAACCATCTAACTTCTCAACAAATAGGGGTGTCCTACGTGGAGTGGTGGGTCCACCCCTAAACAAAGACATGGGGAGGGGTGAACTGCACAGAGCGTCAGGTGCACCTACTCTTGCCGTATTGCTGGCAGACTGGATGGACCATGCTGGTCTTTATCTGTCGTCATTTACTATATAAGCACTACTATTATCTTTTATTGTACTTCCAGTCGCTCCTTGCTCAAGCTCCTGCGATAGGTTCCTTCAGTGAAGCAACTATATACATCCAAGGGTGTTGAAAGAACTGAAATTTGAGATTGCAGACCTGCTATCAGTAATCTGTGAACTATCATTAAAATCATCTCTAATACCTGAGGATTGGAGGATCGCCAATGTAACACCAATTTTTAAAAAGGGTTCCAGGGGTGATCCGGGAAACTACAGACCAGTGAGCCTGACATCAGTACCGGGAAAAATGGTAGAAACTATCATAAAGAATAAAATTACTCAGCATGTAGATAGTCACGACCTAATGGGAGACAGCCAACATGGCTTTAGACAAGGAAGATCTTGTCTTACTAATCTGTTATGTTTTTTTGAAGGAGTGAATAAACAGGTGGACAAAGGTGAGTCGGTTGATATTGTGTATCTGGACTTTCAGAAAGCCTTTGACAAGGTCCCTCATGAGAGACTTTTGGCAAAACTAAAGAGTCATGGGATAGGAGGCAGTGTACTACTGTGGATCAGGAACTGGTTAAAAGATAGAAAGCAGAGGGTAGGGCTAAATGGCCAATTTTCCCAATGGAGAAAGGTGAATAGTGGTGTACCCCAGGGATCTGTGCTGGGTCCGCTGCTTTTTGACATATTCATAAATGACCTGGAAAGTGGAATAACAAGTGAGGTTATCAAATTTGCAGATGACACAAAATTATTTAAAGTTGTTAAAACCCAGGAGGATTGTGGAAAATTGCAAGAGGATCTTGATAAATTGGAAGACTGGGCATCAAAATGGCAGATGAAATTTAATGTAGAGAAGTGCAAGGTTATGCACCTAGGGAAGAACAACCCAAACTATGGTTACACGATGCAAGGTTCCACATTAGGAACCACCACCCAGGAAAAAGATTTAGGCGTCATTGTGGATACCTTGTTAAAACCCTCGGCCCAGTGTGCAGCGGCGGCCAAGAGAGCAAATAGAATGCTAGGTATGATAAGGAAAGGAATGGAAAATAAAACAAAAGATATTATAATGCCTCTATATCGTTCCATGGTGAGACCGCACCTTGAATATTGTGTGCAATTCTGGTCGCCGTATCTTAAAAAGGATATAGCGATTTTAGAAAAGGTTCAGAGAAGAGCCACCAAAATGATAAAGAGGATGGAAGGCTACTCCTATGAAGAAAGGCTAAAAAGGTTGGGGCTCTTTAGCCTGGAGAAGAGACGGCTGAGGGGAGATATGATAGAAGTCTATAAATTAATGAACGGAGTGGAACGGGTAAACGTAGATCGATTGTTTACCTTATCAGAATATGGAAAGACTAGGGGACATGCAATGAAGCTACAGGGTAAACTATTTAAGACTAATAAAAGAAAATATTTTTTCACTCAACGTGTAATCAAACTCTGGAATTTGTTGCCGGAGGATGTAGTAAAGGCTGTTAGTGTAGCTGGGTTTAAAAAAGGTTTGGACAAGTTCCTGGAGGAAAGGTCCATAAACCATTATTAAGAAGGGACCCAGGATATCAATGCTTGAACCAGTACAAGCATTGTGGAACCTGTGTCCCTTGGGGAAACTGCTAGGTACGTATGACCTAGATTGGCCACTGTTGGAAACAGAATGCTGGGCTTGATGGACCTTGGTCTGACCCATTATGGCATATCTTATGTTCTTATGTTCTTATATAGTGGTCCTAAAAAAGCCGGGGAAAGATTCCCAGAGAGTTGAGAATTATCGGCCAATATCCATATTAAATGCCGATTATAAGATCTTCTCTTCAATCTTAGCTCAGAGATTGGTTAAGGTTGTACCCTATTTAAATCATTCTGACCAATGTGGGTTTGTTCCTGAGCGTTCTACAGCTGACAATGCTCGGCTTTTGCTAAATTTGTTAGCGGCCACAGAAGATATAAAGGAGCTTCTTGTTGGGCTCTCAGTTGATGCAGAAAAAGCCTTTGATCGCTTAGAATGGGAGTTTCTAAAGCAGGTATTGGAATGGTTTGGGTTCGGTAAGACCTTTATGCAATTGATACAACTATTATATACTTCCCCCTCCGCTAGAATCCCGGTAAATGGTTCTCTCTCCTCCCCTTTTCCGTTAAGCAGGGGAACGAGACAGGGCTGCCCCCTGTCCCCTTTATTGTTTAACATTGCACTGGAACCCTTAGCGATTCTTTTAAGGCAGTCCAAAGAGGTACAGGAAATAGAGATTTCATGGAAACAAATAAAGCTCTCCACATATGCATATGATTTGTTACTGTTTATCTAACCACAGTCTGTTGGTGATGCTTTAAAGTTGATTGGTTCATATGCAAAATTGTCTGGGTATAAAATTAATTGGGCCAAATCAACAGCGTTTCCTATGAACAAATTTACCTTATCGTCTACAGTAGCACAATATCCGTTCAAATGGGAACCTCTGGTCATTAAGTATTTAGGAGTGCAATATTGTCCATCAGTGGAGGAAACTGTGAAGTTAAATTTGAATACTTTAAAAGATATGGTCCAGTCCTTTACGTTAAAATGGTCCCCTCTTCACTTATCCTTGTGGGGAAGATTAGATTCCATAAAAATGGTCCTAGTACCAAATTGTAATTATATTTTGGAAATGATTCCACTAGCCTTCCCTGAAAAACTCTATAAGTCGTTGGAACATGCGCTTATGGAGTTTCTTTGACAGGGAAAGCCCCCTAGGATTGCAGTAAGGAAATTGAAGGCTAATAAGCAGGAGGGAGGTGTACAGTTTCCTGATTTCCGATGGTACTACACGGCCCTGTTGTTGAAGCAAGGTGCCAATTGGCTTACGAACAGTGATACAGATCAAAAACCAGTCTGGGTCGAGATAGAGGAAAGTTTGATTAACCTTATCCCTATTCATCTGTTGATGGGCATGCACTTCTCGGAGCATATCAGTAAACTAAGAATAATCCAAGCCACCAAACAAGCCTTCCAATTACTGGAAAGTGTAACAGAACACAATGGAAGGATTTCAGCCCTCCTCCCCATTTGGTTTAACCCTAAATTCAAGATAGGGCGTAAGACCTTTGCTTGGAAAACATGGCAAAATTCCAGTATATGGACTATAGGTCAATTAGTAAAGGAGAAAAAATGGAAAACGTTTGAAGATCTTCAGAAGGAGTTTGGCATTCCAAAATCATGCTCCTTTCAATGGGTGCAGTTAATCCACTGCCTTAATGGCAGTATTGGGAATCCTAAAAAGATATGGGAGCAGTGGGAACTACTGAAGATGGTTGATACGTGCACCAGTACAAAAGGTAGCATGTCTAGATTTTATGCCATCATAAGAGATAGTATGTGGCTATCCTCGTATGGGCCTGGGCAGAGTTGGGAGTTAGATTTGGGGTATTCCATACCGACACGGTTGTGGAATTTAGCATGGGGCCGAGTAAGCAGAGTCTTGAGGGCGACTGCCCTCACACAATCCCTATATTTTCTAGCACATAGGGAGTATTTAACCCCAGTTAGGGTAGCAAAGTGGGCTTCCCAAGCCCAAAATAAATGTTGGTCCTGTTTGGAAGCCCCGGGTACCTTTAGACATATGTTTTTTGACTGCCTTTATGTTCAGAGATTCAGGCAAACTGTATGGAGAAAGATTGAAATAGTGTTGGGGGGCGGAGCCTGATGTCCAGCGGGTAGGACGCTTTGCGTTGAAGCTCCCGAGAGGCCTACTTAGAATCCTGACTTAATACCTATACAAATTTACTATTTCGCTCCGAGCTGACCGGGGCACCTCGGGGGGGATGGCGGCCCATAAACCAGCGCGCTTGGATTTCGGGTCTCCTTCTTCTTCTCACGGAAAACGCTCCAAAACAGAGGTGTCCTCCCCACAGAAGATGGTTCCATTTCGTGAAAACCCCGAAATGCACCTGGAGATTTTGGAGGAAATACGCGGCGTGAAGGAATTGGTGCAGTCCAATGGAGAAGCGCTTCGAGCCATGCGAGAAGACTTTGGAGTGCTCCAGGACCGACTTGAAAGTCTTTCATTACGGCAGGACAACATGGCGGGGGTCCTCGACTCGCACGAGGTGCGCTTGGGCAAACTGGACAAGGCTGAGCGCCAGATACAGAATCTTCAAAAGGAGTTAGAAGATAGCAATAATCGAGCCCGTCGCAACAATGTGAGGCTCCTCGGAATGCCGGAGGGGGTGGAAGCAGGAGATATAAGAGAATTCTTGCTCAAAACTCTTCCCTCCTTGCTAAAGATCACTTTTCACAGAGAACTGGAAATCGATCGAGCACACCGTGTTCCTGCCCACATGGCGCTCAACCGCACGACCCCCCGGCCTATTGTCTTTAGCTTGCTACGATATCAACAAGTGGAACAAATTTTACATGCTGCCCGAGTGAATCATCATTTGGAATTTGAAGGTCGTAAGGTCTCCTTCTTTCCTGATTTGGCAAAGCCTACCGTTGACCGTCGGAAGAAACTCCTTGCTTTTCGCCCTCGACTTCAACAGCTACAGGCTCGCTTTGGCCTGTTGTATCCAGCGAAGCTCCGAGTGACTCTCCACAACCAAACCAGGACGTTCGAAGATCCTGATCTACTATCAACATTTTTAGACTCCAAAGAAGCAGAGCAGATGCGCTAATCCCAAATCTTGGACTCTTATTTGCCGGCTCTATCCGCCATTTTGAAGGGCCCGATGCGGCGGTCATAGCCAAGCACAGAAATAGCCTGGACTTTCTTTCTTTCTCCATATGACTTTTGTTTTTTGGTCTCCTATCCCTTCATGATGTGTGCCTCGGTCGGATTCGGAGCACGCACAGTCCTACAGGTTATGTGTTTTTTCAATCTCGGCCTTCTCTGGGGTTTCTCCCCGCAGACACATGGTCGCCAGTAATTTTGGGGTTTTGCTTCTCCTCTACCGTACTGCGGTTTTCTTTGTTAATGTGGGGCGCTTCATTGTATTATATTAGCTTATTTTTCCTATGTCATGTGTACAGCCAGATACAGTCAGTTTGAGGGACATAGTGAAATTATGTGTGCTATCATGCTCAGAATTTTTAACTTTTCTGAATGGCCTTATGTAAAATCTTATCATTCACCGTCAAAGGCATTAATGGTCCACTCAAAGGAAAGAAAATCCTTAGCTATCTTAGCCATGAGCATGTTGATTTAGTGTTTCTTCAGGAAACGCATTTAAACTCTGCTGAAACACTGAAACTCAATGCTAAGCCTCACATGGTAGCTGCCTATTCTCCCACCGTTTCCAAATGGTACGGGATAGCCATTCTGGTTAAGAAGTCTTTGCACGCTACTGTACCTGATATTAGCGCTGACAAGGAGGGTAGATGGGCCCGTGTACACCTTGAGGTTGGAGATAGTGAATTCACGTATATTTGCATTATGCCCCGAATGTGGACAACCCTGCTTACTATGCAAGTATTGCGCAGTTGGCCTTGGCCTCTGCCAATGCTCCATTAATACTTGGTGGCGATTTTACTCAAGTGTTCCCTTAATCTTTTCTTCTCAAACAAGGTGCTCGTTGGTTGGAAGATCCAGCACCGAGTAGACCTGTGTGGCTAGATATAGAAGCGGGCCTTTGCAAACCGATTCCTCTTACCTTTCTCCCTGGTATGACTCTCCCATCAGACTCCCACTATCCACCAATGCTTTTAGACACTTTAGGTGCCTTTAATACTCTTATGCAATCTTTAGACTCCCGACTCTGGTCAGTGCAACTTCAGCATCGCCTTCGGAGCACTAGAGTACTCCCGCCATCGGCATTCTCTACATAAGGTTGATTGGAGACTTTCCGATCTCTCGGTAGTTCACCGGGTGTAGCATCCAATTTTACTAAACCTTATGTAATGCTATAACTAGAGATACCCCTATAGCGCAGAAAGTATGGGAGAGAGAATTGCATGTGACTTTGACCTCGGAGCAATGGAGCCTTATCTGGAGTAGAGGGACACGGGTTCCCAATCCGCCTCACTCACTCAGACCCTCTTCTTTCTAGCCCACCGGTGTTTTTACACTTCTCACAGATTAGACAAATGGAACACTACTCAGGGCAATGGTTGCTGGACACGTCCTGCGGCCATTGGTTCATTGCCTCATGTTATGCATGAATATCCCGCACTACAGTATTACTGGCGTCGGGTCTGGGGTCGTATTTAGTCTATCTCGCACTCTCAGGAGCCCCTTTCTTGGAGGATAGTGGGACTTCGCCCAGTTGCGGGGATCCCCTCTCTCCCAAAAATGGCTTATCTCCTTTCGAACTTTATGCTTGGCATTGCTATTTCCCTAATTAAGTAATACTGGAAAATTAGCTCCCATTTGAGCCCCAATGAATGGTGGAATCATGCCTGTCTTTACAGTAAATATGAACAAATACTTCGTCTGTTCGCTTCCTCCGTTCAGACTCCTTCTCATTGGTCTCAATGGAAGATGCTCAATGACTATGTACATTTTGCTAAATGCTCTCATCTGACTGTCTAACTTTGTATATATCTCTGTCCCATGATCATGCTGTATTGTAGATACTCTTTTGATCGTTTGATGTATAATCACTGTTAATTGGAAGCGCTCACATGCTGATATAATCGGGTAGAGAAGAAGCATTGGGGTGGGGGGTAATGGGTTTACTTTTCCTTATTGTATACTTGTTTTGTCTCTTTTGGTGTGTTGTTTCTTTTGTTTGTTGCAAAATGAAAATAAAAGTTTAAAAAAAAAAGAAATAGTGTTAAAATTTAAGTCCCCGTTGAGGTGGGAAATTATTATTCTCCGCTCCTGCGTGAGTGGCCTCCCACTAACTAAAGATAATTTTTTTCTATTCAATTTTACGATGGCCACAGCATTAAAGCTTATACCGTGTTTCCCCGAAAATAAGACCTACCCTGAAAATAATACCTAGCACGTTTTTCTGAGATTCCCATAATATAAGCCCTACCCCGAAAATAAGCCCTAGTGCAGATCATGTCTGACAGATTCGGAACCTGGGGGGGGGGGTCACCGGGGAGGAGTTTTCCTCCTGCTCCACTCCCCAACACCGATCAGGTGCCGGTGCTGTGCTGCGGGCCTCTTCCTTCGCTCCAAGGGCGCTCTCCTTTAAGTTGTTGGTGCTGTTGTGCCTGATTGGCTTCGGCGGGTGGACCGGGAAGGAGCTTTCCTCTTGCTCCACTCCCCGACGCCGATCGGGTGCCAGTGCTGTGCTGCGGGCCTCTTCCTTCGCTCCAAGGGCACTCTCCTTTAAGTTCTTGGTGCTGTTGTGCCTGATTGGCTTCGGCAGGTGGACCGGGGAGGAGCTTTCCTCCTGCTCCACTCCCCGACGCCGATCAGGTGCCGGTGCTGAGCTGCGGGCCGCTTCCTTTGCGCCAAGGGCGCTCTGCTCTTTGGAAGATGGTGCTGTTGTGGCCTGATTGGCTTCGGTGGAAGGTCCGGGGAGGAGCTTTCCTCTTGCTCCACTCCCCGACGCCGATTGGGTGCCTGTGCTGTGCTGCAGGCCACTTCTATCATCTGTGCGGGCGGGAGCTGCAGCGCCACTCATTCTGTGCTGTCAAGCTGTATATAAAAAAAAAAAAAAAGCCCTACCCCGAAAATAAGCCCTAGTGCATATTTTGGAGCAAAAATAAATATAAGACCCGGCCTTATTTTCGGGGAAACGCGGTAGTATCAAACTGGAAAGATTCTGCCAAGCTAGATGGTCACCAGTGGTGGAGTCTGCTGTGCATGTACTCCAAATTTGAAAAAGCACAAGACATTAGTGCTGCCCAATGGGGACTGAGGAACAAGTTAAGGTAGATGCAGAAAATTACTGATGAGGAGAGTCAGGATAAAAACAAGTGGCAACTCCAAGACGAGTACGTGGTACAGGCTAAATGTAGCCATACAGCGCATAACAGTAACTTGTAGGCTGTTGTTGTTAAGTGCCGTCGAGTCGGAGTCGACTCATGGCCACCCTCTAGATAGCTATTCTAAATTGTGTTCGGTCTTGAGTCAGGCGGCTCATTGTTGACAGACTGGTACCCGTAGCTGCTGTTATTGTATCGATCCATCTCATTGCTGGCCTTCCTCTTTTGCACTGACCTTCTATCTTGCCAAGCATGATGTCTTTCTCTAATGATCTCTCTCTTCGCATGATGTGTCCAAAGTATGAAAGTCAAAGTCTTGTCATCTGAGCTACACATTCCATTTCATTCTTGACCACCTCCAACTTCCCTTGGTTCATGCTTCGTATGTTCCATGTTCCAATGCGTAAAACATCTTCACAGCTTCTGACTCTCATTTCATGCGCAGCTACATCAGCAGTCAGACGTCCCGAGGGCTTTGATCCAATCACATCATAAATGCTGGCTTTACTCTGAAACGTCTTCAGCTCTTCCCCAGTAGCTAGTTGAGTGCCTTCCGACCTGGGGGTCTCATCTTCCAGCACTATAGCACAATTTGTTTTGTTGTAACTATCCATTGGGTTTTCATGGCAAGATACAGAAATAGATTGCCGGATCTTTCTTCCGCGCAGTTTAAGTTTGGTGGTGTTGCCGTTGTCACAGAAATGTGATCCTCCGCCGTCAACACTATCCCATTCTGCTGCTGCCCAGATGGGTGGTTTGTCTTGGTCTGGCACCTCAGCTGAGACCTGTCCATCTTGGGAGACCCTGCCAGTAGTTAAACTACCGATAGTTTAGCTCTCAGCATCACTGATGCACACAAGCCCTCACAGCACGACAAGCTGCAAACCAAGTGAGGGACTTGTAGGCTAAAGTCACGTAAATACGGTTAATCTCACGTATGGACGGATCTTCCAGGAAGGCGGGGAGAGATGGGGAGGTTAGGGAAGGAGGAGGGAGGGTGGGGTTGTTGTGATGAAGATTGTTATAAACTATAAGTGTAGTTGGATCTTGTGTGTTGTAGTGAGTAGAAGTGTAATTGTTGTATTGTAACGTTGTATTGTAAAGCAATAAATAAAAATTAAAAAAAAGAAACATTTTCCAAAAACTGGTGCATAATAGTAGATCTTTGAATTCCTCTTAAAGATCCCTGCTCTGATATGGAGCTAGCAGCCTAATAAAGAGCCTCCCACCACCATGTGAAAATGCAGTTTTGGAAAATTGCATGTTGCCACCGCTGGGCATGCAGAGTTCTCAGCCATGGCACAATGCAAGTTCTTGGAATATTTAACTATGGGATGGAGGTGAGCCAAGAACTTATCTACATCATGTGGCTAAGTTATTCAGAAATAATATCCAAGCTGTGAAAAATGTGTCTGCATTAGTACATTGGCCTAGAGTTTTCCCTTTGTAGAACTGCAGGGCTTTTAAATGTTGACATACCTGCATCAGCATGAAGAACAGTGTTTGAAATGATCAATCTACTTTGATTTGCAGTATGATGATAATTAGATATGATCTGGACATCACATAGCAGGCGCAGAGATAACACGTAAACATATTTTCACAGTGACTCTAACAAAGTAGAAACATTTAAAGAAAATAGCCAGTTGGTATGTTACATATATGTATATTTTTTTACAGGCTGCTTAATATTTAGTTTGAATCAATACATAACAGCCCGGTTTGGACTCTCCGTTGTCTGAAACTAAACATGACGGGTATCTGATAATATTTCTTGAGTTGAAAAAAGATAAGATAATCTAATAGGTTCAGTGGAATTTGCAGTATCTATAGTTCTGGGGTATATTTGTTCCAGAAGACAAAAGATAAAAAAAAGAATATAATCTGCTGCTTAAAGTATCATATTGACCTGTTTGTGTTAAGTCTTAGAACAAGTTTATAAGTTTAGTTCCTGGCTTCAAATCCTTTAAGTAAAAGCACTTATCAAAATAAAATAAAAGGATAATGGCATTTTAAAACTGCTCAAAATATTACCACATAATGCCTCCGGAGAAGAAACTAAGAAATCAGATGGACTGTTGCTTGCAATTGCTGTGATAGACCAAAATTGTATATATTGTACCAGTAAATTACAAGTTCACAGCAGATGAAAATGGTTCAACTTCAAACACATCTTTACCAGAAAAAAAAATACAAATTTACCTTGAAGCAAAATAACATTAGAAAATCAGGAAAAGGAGAGACAGACAGTAAGTTATGGACATAAAACTCTTTGTATCCAAACCAATTAACCCTAACCTTAGGCAAGCCTTTTTCATCTAGGCCTTCATTTAAAGGTTTTACAATTTATAGTCTGTGTTTCTCAAGGGAGGTCTACTTCGGGCCTGGTCTCACATTTCACAGCAGCACATATGTAATACCATTGAGTCACTAACCACAAAGTCTAAGCAAAATCAAGAAATTCAATTTTCACAAGTTAGAAGTAAACTGGTGCTGTGCTACGAAGTGCATCCATTTCAAATTCAAATCAGATTGATGACATGCTATTAAAAAGCATAATCTCCAGAGCTGTCTACCATAGCCACGTTTCTTAGCACGTTACCTGGAAATCAAGAAAAAATAGCCAGAGTAATTGCTCAGTAATCATACATAGTTGGTTTTGTTCACATTTTTTTTACAAGAAATTACCTTATATGGATACCTCAGTATCATCCCGGATTTAACTATATTCATTTTCAATGTTCTTTAATCCTATATTTAAAGGGATGATACAAATCTAGGTTTCCAATCAGGTGTCACCTTTTCCATGTTACATCTAGGAATGACATTTCATGGCAAAACACTGATTTGCTTTTGTTATTATGGATTTGACTGGATTGGATTTATGGAAGAGATACCACTTTACAAAATTAGGAAAAAGAGCATGAAATTTAGTTAGACAAGTGGAGGGTAATTTTGTAAAGAGGCACTAGATTTCCATGTGTGTTTATGCACACAAATTATGGTATCTTGGTAATTTACATGTATACATGATCACTTCCATTGCACGTTTAGTTGGTTGTTATTCGGAAAGTATGTACCATGGACGATGGCATGTATTTTTACTGTAGGCATGCATGGGGGTGGAGTTTGGGCAGAGCATTGGTGAAGCACACATTTACGTGTATACTTTATAGTATACGGCCCAACGCACATAAGATTTTGGCTCCATTTCCTCATGTTCATGGCCACTAATGATAGTATTCCATAAAGTCAAATCTGCACAGATACAGTTTTTGCGAGGCTGCGGGCAGGGTCCCGGTGGCCGGCTTTAACTGGGCACGCGGCCCAGTGCGGGGACCCTGCGTGTGGCCCGGGTCGGGGCGCGCGAGTGCGGGGTTTGATTTGATTGGCTCCCGTCGGTCGCAGCCGTGCGGGAGCCAATCAATGTGGTTGTTGTTGGGGGGTGGGGGGGTGAGTTCCCGGCCGGCAGCCTCCACGTGCTCAGTCGGAGCGGAGGCTGCTTTGGGGTACCGGCGTCGTTGGTTTCGGCAGAGCAGTGGCGGCAGTGGAGCGCGTCAGTGGTCAGCCGGGGTCCCTGGAGTCGGGCATTATCGCGGCGCCCAGAGGCAGGTTTGGTTTTCTAGGTGGCTCCTTTCCGGGCATATAACAAAAAAAGAAAAGAAAAAAAAAAGCTTAATAACCTCCATAAAGCCTCCGGCAGCAGTGCAGGGCACAGGAGGCTGAGGTTTGCGGTGGGTGTGAGAGCCTTCTTGAGGGGGGGGGGATTTGGGGGGAGTTAGGGCCTGCTCAGAGGAGGTTGTTGGGCCTGGTGGGATGCCTGCACCGTGTGGTCGGGTGAAAAAGGGGGGGTTTGGCCCCAGAGAGTGCTCCTGAGGTGAGGGGGCGAGGGGGTTCAAGGTATGGTGGGGGGACTGGGACGGGTAGGGAGTTGCCCAACCCTGTGGGGGGGGGGTGGAGGGGTTGTGGGTCTGCCGGGGGGGTGCTGTGCAGGGGCGTAAAGGGGCAAAAGGGGTTCGGCAGTCGGGGGTGGGTGACCCGTCTCCCAGTGGGACTCAGGGGTCTGGTGGGGGGCCTCGGGGGGTGGTTGGGGCTTCGGGAGGCGAGAATGTGGGGGGTGGTAGGGGTTTGGGGGGTGTGCCAGGGGTGCAGGGGCGGCAGGGGGTGTTTTGGGAGTGCAGGGGCCTGGGGGAGGGTTGCGGCCGGATGGGACCCAGTGGGGCAGTGGCTATGGCGTGCCTGTAGGTTGGCTTCATGGTCCCAGTGGATATGGTCCACCGGGGGGGCCTTCGCCGTGGGAACATTGGTTGGGTGGGGGGCAGGGTACGTCTCGGGCAGATTGGGGTGGCCTTTGGCCTCCATCTTGGTCGCTGGTGGTTCCCCCCCCTGTCTTTCCTTTTCTGTCTCCGCAGGGGCAGGTCATGGCACAGCCAGCATGGACGTCGAGCATAAGAACATAAGATATGCCATACTGGGTCAGACCAAGGTCCATCAAGCCCAGTATTCTGTTTCCAACAGTGGCCAATCTAGGTCATACGTACCTAGCAGTTTCCTCAAGGGACATAGGTTCCACAATGCTTGTATTGGTTCAAGCATTGATATCCTGGGTCCCTTCTTAATAATGGTTTATGGACCTTTCCTCCAGGAACTTGTCCAAACCTGTTTTAAACCCAGCTACACTAACAGCCTTTACTACATCCTCCGGTAACAAATTCCAGAGTTTGATTACACGTTGAGTGAAAAAATATTTTATTTTATTAGTGTTAAATAGTTTACCCTGTAGCTTCATTGCATGTCCCCTAGTCTTTCTATATTCTGATAAGGTAAACAATCGATCTACGTTTACCCGTTCCACTCCGTTCATTAATTTATAGACTTCTATCATATCTCCCCTCAGTCGTCTCTTTTCCAGGTTAAAGAGCCCCAACCTTTTTAGCCTTTCTTCATAGGAGTATCCTTCCATCCCCTTTACCATTTTGGTGGCTCTTCTCTGAACCTTTTCTAAAATCGCTATATTTATTTATTTATTTATTTATTACAAGCTGTTATATACCGCACTATTTGGGATCAGCGCGGTTTACAGTACAACAAAAGACAAGAACAACAAGCTGTTTGGTTTTACATTGAACAGGAAAACGAACTTGGATAATACGTGGGGAATTTTTTAACTGAAACAATTTACAAAGTATTTACATGTACATATAACAGTATTATTCTTGATCAGGTTGGGTGTTCAATGGGGGTTGGAGGTCAGGAAGGTGATAGGGTGTTCTGGTAGTAGTGGGGGAATAAATGGGATTTGATTGCCTTTCTGAATGAGGTTAGATCAGGGATAGCCCGAATTTCAGGTGGTAAAGTGTTCCAGCACTTAATGGCATAGAAACTGAACGCCCTATTAGATGTCGCTCGTGAGCATTTAGTGGCTGCCTTAGGGATTATTAGCGAGTTTGTAGATATAGTTCTCCTGGATCTGTTAGGTGGAACGGTCTGAATGAGGTTCATTAGAGAGGAGGAGGTGATGCCTTTGATAGCCTTGAAAGTGAGTAATAATGTTTTGAACAACAGTCTCCCGTGTATGGGGAGCCAGTGGAGCTGCTTTAGAATAGGTGTTACATGGTCCCTTCTTGATGCTCCTTAGAGGACTCTGGCCACAGTGTTCATGGCAAGTTGCAAGGGGTTTAAAGTGGAGTGTGGGAGGCCTTGAAAAACGGCATTAGCGTCGTCAAGGTGCGGTAGGGTTAACGCTTGGAATATAGTCCGGAAGTCTTCAGGATCAAGCAAGGAGCGAAGGTGGCGGAGTGTCCGGATTTTTAGATAAATCGCTCTGACTACGTTGGATATATGTAATTTCATATCCAGATGCTGGTCCAAGGTGACCCCCAGGTATCGGATTGAAGGCTTTTTTTGGAGCTCGGCTTCTTTCACTTTTAACTGGGAAGGGGGGGTGAATAATGGGTCTCTAGTGATGAAGAGAACCTCCGTTTTCCTGTGCTGAATGCGGAGGTTTTGGGATATATCCTTTTTAAGATACAGCGACCAGAATTGCACACAATATTCAAGGTGCGGTCTCACCATGGAACGATATAGAGGCATTATAATATCTTTTGTTTTATTTTCCATTCCTTTCCTTATCATACCTAGCATTCTATTTGCTCTCTTGGCCGCTGCTGCACACTGGGCCGAGGGTTTTAACATGGTATCCACAATGACGCCTAAATCTTTTTCCTGGGTGGTGGTTCCTAATGTGGAACCTTGCATCGTGTAACCATAGTTTGGGTTGTTCTTCCCTAGGTGCATAACCTTGCACTTGTCCACATTAAATTTCATCTGCCATTTTGATGCCCAGTCTTCCAATTTATCAAGATCCTCTTGCAATTTTCCACAATCCTCTTGGGTTTTAACAACTTTAAATAGTTTTGTGTCATCTGCAAATTTGATAACCTCACTCGTTATTCCACTTTCCAGGTCATTTATGAATATGTCAAAAAGCAGCAGACCCAGCACAGATCCCTGGGGTACGCCACTATTCATCTTTCTCCATTGGGAAAATTGGCCATTTAGCCCTACCCTCTGCTTTCTATCTTTTAACCAGTTCCTGATCCACAATAGTACACTGACTCCTATCCCATGACTCTTTAGTTTTGCCAAAAGTCTCTGATGAGGGACCTTATCAAAGGCTTTCTGAAAGTCCAGATACACTATATCAACCAACTCACCTTTGTCCACCTGATTATTCACTCCTTCAAAAAAACATAACAGATTAGTAAGACAAGATGTTCCTTGTCTAAAGCCATGTTGGCTGTCTCCCATTAGGTCATGACTATCTACATGCTGAGTAATTTTATTCTTTATGATGGTTTCTACCATTTTTCCCAGTACTGATGTCAGGCTCACTGGTCTGTAGTTTCCCGGATCACCCCTGGAACCCTTTTTAAAAATTAGTGTTACATTGGCGATCCTCCAGTCTTCAGGTATTAGAGATGATTTTAATGATAGTTCACAGATTACTAATAGCAGGTCTGCAATCTCGTATTTCAGTTCTTTCAACACCCTTGGATGTATACCATCCGGCCCAGGTGATTTGCTACTCTGCAGTTTATCTAATAGTTGTAATACATCTTCCCGATGTATCGATATTTCCTTTAATTCTTCCGCACCTTTAAATACCACTTCAGTCATGGGTAACATCCCTACATCTTCCTCAGTAAAGACTGAAGCAAAGAATTCATTCAATCTCTCCTCTATCGCCTTGTCGCCTCTTAGTGCTCCTTTAACCCCTTTATCATCTAATGGACCAACTGACTCTCTCACAGGTTTTCTGCTACGAATGTACTTGAAAAGGTCTTTACTTCGCATTTTTGCTTCCGCAGCAAGCTTCTTCTCAAATTCTCCCTTTGCCTGCCTTATCAATGCCTTGCATTTGACTTGCCAGTGCTTGGGCTGTTTCCAGGTTTCGTCGTTTAGCTCTTTTTTCCATTTCCTGAAAGATGCTTTTTTGGCAACAACAGCCTCTCTGACCTCACCTTTAAACCATGCTGGCAATTTTTTGGACTTCCTTCCACTTTTCTTAAAGCGTGGAATACAGCTGGTCTGGGCTTCCAAGATAGTATTTTTCAACAGTCAAGCCTGATGTATGTCTTTAACCTTTGCAACTGCTCCTTTTAGTTTTTTCTTAACTGTTTTCCTCATTTTATCATAGTTTTCCTTTCGAAAGTTAAAAGGTAGTACTGTGGATTTCCTTACTATCCCTCCTCCACTAATTAAATCAAAGGCGATCATGCTATGATCACTATTGCCAAGTGGCTCCAGCAATCTTATCTCTTGCACTAGATCTGGTGTTCCACTAAGGACTAGGTCTAATATGGCTTCCTCTCTGGTCGGTTCATGAACCAGCTGCTCCAAGAAGCAGTCATTTATTTCATCTAGGAACTTTATCTCCCTAGCATGTCCTGACGTGACACTGACCCAGTCGATACCGGGGTAGTTGAAATCACCCATTATTATTACTGCACTGTAACTTTTGTTAGCTTCCTTGATTTCTTTGAGCATTTCATCATCCATTTGGTCATTCTTGCAAGGCGCTCAATAGTACACCCCCACTGCCATTGCCTTCCCCCTTTTACATAGAATTTCAATCTATATAGATTCTACAGCAGATTTTGTTTCCTGCAAAACTTTAATCCTTTCTGACTCAATGCCCTCTCTAACATAGAGAGCAGCCCCTCCACCAATTTGATCAGCTCTATCATTACGATATAGTTTGTACCCAGGTATCACAGTGTCCCACTGGTTGTCCTCCTTCCACCATGTCTCTGATATTCCAATCATATCTAACCTTTCATTTAGTGCTATATATTCTAACTCTCCCATCTTATTTTTTAGACTTCTTGCATTTGCATACAAGCATTTTAGAGAATGTATTTTACTCATATTAATTTGGATAATTTGGGATCTTTAAGCTCAGTCTGCTCCATACTTGAGGGCATTTGGGCTACTTTACTCTTTTCTGGAACCTCTCTGCTTTTGGTAGTATCCTTCAAAGATACATTCTTCCGAACCATCCGCTCTTGGGCGACTGTCAGCTTTCCCCTAATATCTAGTTTAAAAGCTGCTCTATCTCCTTTTTAAAGGTTAATGCCAGCAGCCTGGTTCCATCCCGGTTAAGGTGAAGCCCATCCCTTCGGAAGAGCCCCTCCTTTCCCCAGAATGTTCCCCAGTTCCTAACAAATCCAAAACCCTCATCTCTGCACCATTGTCTCATCCACGCATTGAGACTCCGGAGCTCTGCCTGCCTTTTGGGTCCTGCGCGTGGAACAGGAAGCATTTCGGAGAATGCTACCCTGGAAGTTCTGGATTTCAACTTCCTACCTAAAAGCCTAAATTTAGCCTCCAGAACCTCCCTACCACATTTTCCTATGTCACTGGTACCGACATGTACCAAGACAGCAGACTCCTCCCCGGCACTATCTAAGACCTTATCTAGGTGGTGCGTGAGGTCCGCTACCTTTGCACCAGGCAGGCAGGTTACCAGGCGATCCTCACGTCCACCAGCCACCCAGCTATCTACATGCCTAATGATCGAATCACCAACTATAACGGCTGTCCTAACCCTTCCCTCATGGGCACATGGCCCTGGAGAAACTTCCTCGGTGCGAGAGGGTTTTACATCACCTGGAGAACAGGTCCTGGTTACAGGATCACTTCCTGCCACACCAGGGTGATGCTCTCCTGTCACGTGACCTCTCTCCTCCATTGCAACGCTGGACGCGGGAGCTGGTTGAATCCGGTGGCGGGTGCTGCGACGCAGTACGGAGAGGCGGCGGAGTCATCGACTGGACGGCCCTTGGATATCACGCGGGCCGGCGGTGAGGCCAGTCACGTTGCAGATGGTACGGCCGCGGCTTCGTCGGCTGCTGGTGGTTGTCATGGCGTAAGGCAAATAGTGCCTATGGAATCAGAAGAAAATGTGCAGAGCAGTTTTAAAATGGGCAGCTCAAAGCACATGGCTAGGGGCTGCTATAGGCAACCAACAAAAACACTAGCATCGGGTGTAGGTAAACGCACCAGCAAAGCATTACCTCATAGCTCATTAGAGGATCAGGAACAGCTGCAGAGACTTGAGCTTATGAGAAACTCAAAGAGTGACGCACTTAAAAATGAATCAGTCTTGAGAAAGAGCAGAACACATGGGAGAGCTAACAGGAACGTTAACCAGGACACATACCTGAGAACTTCAGATGGGGAGTCCAGCAGCGTCTCAGAGGAGTTTGCCCAAGAGGGAAAACCTGAGGTTAGTGCCAGAGAGTTGGGCTGCACTGAACCAGAGTCTGGTCGTTGGGGACACAGAGGGATTCCTACCGGCAAACGGAGAGAAGCTGTGAGAGGGAACTTCCATGAGGGCAGGTACCTGGGGAATAGAAGCTCTGGTCCAAAGGATATTTCCAGGCTCAAAGAAACACGTCCTGTAAGGGGAAGTGAAAAGCTTTCGAGGGAGAAAGGCTATTTTCAGCTTCTCAGCTACAAAGGTTCCGGCAGAGGCCAGCCTGAAGAAAGGCCAATTCCCTGGAGTAGAGGGGCACTTGAAAAGCAGGATTTTACATACTCTTGTCCTGAAGTGTATGGCCCTCTAGAGGGAAAGTCTACACTGCATGTTAACTTTCCATTCCCCTTTAATAGTGAGGAAGAAAGAAGCCCTTGCCAGAGAGAGGAGGGATTTTTGAATACTGGTGTAAGTTCCAATCCCACAAAAGAGAATTGCAGGGAAGCTCATTAGGCCATGGACTGTGATTACTGTGTGGAAAACTCAGAGGATTTCCAGATGGATTGTACACTTGTATTTGCGGATAATGTGACCTCTTTCTGCTGAAGCGTGCAGAAGGGAAATCTGTTTAAAGGAACAGATTTCAATCCACAGCTGTTGTAAGGTACAAGGCTTGTTTTGCACTTTTTGTTTTGCCTTAAGCTGAAAAGAAGCATTCCTGTGTAATTTTTGTAGTTCCATTTTGTGTTATGCCAGAAGCATGGTTTATTTTCCTTTGTGATTCCTGACTGCAGAAATTCTCCCGGGAAGGGAAATAAAATACCTCTTTATCAGCCTAGCTACTCGTCCACGACTACACTCTTTTTATTGAATAGCTAGTGGGACTTCAACTCCCAGGGGGCACTACTTGTCCCTGCTACCTAAGAAGAGGCCTCACTGAAACCCCCAGGTCCTTTGCCTTTGGGGGGTATGTAGGTGGGTGACATGGTGAGCCTGGTGAGTTGATGGGGGGTGCGGGCGAAGGGGGGTGCGGTTGCAGGAGGGGCAGGTGGGGGGTGGTTCGCGTAAGAAGTGCAGGCGGTCTTGTCGGAGGCGTCATAGCTCCAACTCGTCCTCGTCTTCTTCCTCTTCGAGTGTTTCGTCGGCAGAGTCTGGGGGGGAGCCGGGTCGGAAGGACGGGGATGGCGGGGGGCAGTGGGCTCCGGTGCGGGGGGTGGAGCCATGTCAGTAGTGGTTTTTCCAGACTTGTGGGAGGGGGTGCTGCGGAAGCTGCGGCGCAAGATTAGGAAGCGGCGCTACATTGATATCTTCCGCTTGCTGGAGGGGAGGAAACGTTCAGGGGAGAGTCGGAAGAAGAGGAAGGAGGACGAGAAGGCCGGTAGGGTTAAGAAGGTGGCGCGTAATGTGGTGAACTGGACGCGATCCTTTCTGCGGTTGGCCAGCCTGTGGGGTCACCACGAACCGGAGCATTAAGGCATGTTGTTGGCGTACGCCGATTCCATCCTCGAGGCGTCTCAGATGCATGATGGGTGGGCTTGGCTGAACTATGATGAAAAGTTCAGGGACAAGATGGAGGAGAGTAGATCGCTTTCCTGGGGCACGCAGGACATTAACCTTTGGCTGACTCAAATGTCGGCTAGGTCTAGTGCCGGTGGGGGGGGCAGTGGGAAAGGTAGTGTTGGGGTGGTGGGGGGGCTGTGCGTTCCTTTCGCTCGGGGGCGGGCGGTGTGCAGCAGAAGGTGGGCACGGTGGGGGGCAGTGACGTGTGTTGGCGGTTCAACCGGTCCACCTGCCCGTTTCCCGACTGTAAATTCCAGCACGCCTGTTCCTTGTGTGGGGGTCCGCACCCGGCCACCAGGTGCATTAAGAAAGGTGCCGCCGGCATTGCCGGGCCCGCGCCTAAGGGGCAGTGAGTGGTATGGGCGTGAGCCATCCCCGATTCAGGTGGAGGCCTTACTGGGGTGGCTGAGTCGCTATCCTAGGAGGCGGGAGGCGGTGATTCTGTCGTTTGGTTTTCGGTTCGGTTTTGTTATTCCGGTGCGGGGTGCGGTGTCGGCGCCGAGTATGCGGAACTCCCCATCAGTGCGACGTTGGGCTGCGGTAGTTTGGGATAAGTTATTGGGGGAATTGCGGTTGGGGAGAGTGGCGGGTCCATTCAAGGAGCCCCCATTTCCCGATATGGTGATCTCTCTGTTGGGAATAGTCCCCAAGAAGGAACCGGGAAAGTTCCGGTTGATTCATAATTTGTCTTGTCCGATCGGGGCTTCCGTCAATGATCACATACCCCATGAGTTTTGTACGGTCCGGTACGCGTCCTTTGATCGGGCGGCTCTGATGGTGAGGACGGCTGGTCGGTCCACTCTGATGGCAAAGGTTGACATCGAATCGGCGTTTCGCTTGTTAACAGTACATCTGTCTGCTTTCCATTTGTTGGGCTTTTGCTTTCAAGGGGGGTATTATTTTGACAGGTGCATGCTGATGGGCTGTTCGGTCTCTTGTGCTTATTTTGAGATGTTTAGTACCTTCCTGCAGTGGGTGCTGGTGCAGAGGTCCGGCTTGCCGAATGTGGTGCATTACCTGGACGATTTTTTGTTTGTGGGTGCGGTTCAGTCGGCGGAATGCTAAGAGCTGTTATCTGAGTTTGTGCGGCTAGTGCGGGAGTTCGGTGTACCATTGGCGGAAAGTAAGACGGAGGGTCTGACAACGCGGTTGACCTTTTTGGGGATGGAGTTGGATTCTGGGGAAATGGTGGCGCGTTTGCCACAGGATAAGATTGCCCGCTTGCGGATTTTGGTGGCTAACATGCTGGCATCCCCCAAGATTTCCTTGAAGGAGCTGCAGACGCTGTTGGCGTCCTTAAATTTCGTGTGTAGAGTGATTCCAATGGGAAAGGTGTTTTCACGTCGGCTGGCATGTGCCACGGCCGGGGTGCAGAAGCCTCACCACCGGATTAGAGTCACAGGGGCGATGAGGGCAGATTTGAGGGTGTGGAGTCGTTTTTTGGAGGAATTCAATGGGACTTCCATTTTGATGGAGTCCGAGGTGTCCAGTGATGCATTGAAGTTGTACACGGATGCGGCGGGGGGGGGGGGGCGGGGTTGGAAGTCTACTTCAGTAGGGCCTGGTACGTGGATAGATGGCCTGAATCGTGGCACGTTGCGGGGTTGACCAAGAACATCACCTTTTTGAAGCTCTTTCCGATTCGTGTGGTTTTGGAATTATGGCCGGATCGGCTTCTAAACCGTAGGGTGCTCTGGTGGTGTGATAATGAGGCGGTGGTCAGTGTGGTCAATCAATACTCACCTAGGTGCTTGCGGGTGGCGGGCTTGATGCGGGAAGTAGTGTTAGCCTGTTTGCGGTTGAATGTGTCGGTGAAGGCTCGGCATATACCGGGGTGCACTAACGAGATCGCTGATGCTCTTTCTCGTTTTCAGTGGGAGCGGTTCCGGGTTCTGGCCCCAGAAGCGGACAAGGACGGATCTGTGGTCCCAGAGAGCTTGTGGAGCATTGGCCACGGGAGATGCTAAATCTGCTGAAGAGTTCGGTGTCAGCGGGAACTTGGTCTGCGTATCAGCGGGGCTGTGAACGGGTGGTCGCGTTTCTGATGGCTCATGGGTGGCAGCCAGGAGGGGTTCCGGTGGGCTTGATTGGTCAATATATTGTGGAGGCCAAGGGCCCGGATTCTCTCGATCGGCGGTGCGTGCCCACTTAGCGGGGTTTAACTTTTTTGCGAGCGCGGTGGGGTGGGGCTCTCCTGCTGTGGGGTTTTTGCTGCGGCGGCTGCTGCAGGGCTGGGAGCGCGTTCAGCCTACTCTGTGGGATTCAAGGTTGCCCATTATGCACGAGCTGTTGGTGAGGGTCTGTGGGGCCTTATCGCGAGTGGCGTCGTCTGCGTACGAAGCTACTTTGTTTCGGGCGGTGTTTTGCCTTGCTTTTTTGGGGCTTTTCGAATCGGTGAGTTGGTTGCGGGCTCTGGGTGTGGGGGGGGTGTTGGGGGCTGCAGGCGCATCATGTTTGGGTTGAGGGGGGGCGGTTATGGATCCTTTTGGCGAGATCCAAGATGGATCAGCTGGGGAAGGGTTTGTGGGTGCTGTTGGGTGAGATCTGGGACCCGGGGACTTGCCCAGTTCGGGCGGTGAGGCAGTATCTGTCGGTGCGTCCGGGTCTCGTGGGTGGTTTTTTCGTGCATGCAGACGCGCGGGTCTTAACCCGTTTTCAAGTGACGGCGGTACTGCGCCTGGTGTTGCGTGCGGTGGAGGAGGACCCTAAGCGGTTTGCGCCGCACTCCTTTCGTATTGGGGCTGCCACTAGCGCGGCGGCGGCGATTCAAAGCATTGGTAGGTGGCGCTCTCAGGCGTTTAAAGGCTATGTGCGGTTATAGGGGCTCGGGTTGTGGGTCGGGGAATTTAATTGTTTATTTATTTTGCAGATGGGGGTGTCGCGCCTGGTGACTGTTGGGTTGCTGGCCACTCTTTTGTCCACTGGGCGGGACGGCGTGCGGCTGCTCGGCCTATCGGAGTTAATCTGGGACTGGACTCGTCGATGGTGGCTGTGACATGGCTGGGTGTGCGAGGACTTCGTTGGTCGCAGTTGCTGCCTTTGCTACAGCGCCACGGGAGGACGTCGCGGCGGCCAGCAGCCCTGATTGTGCATCTGGGGGGCAATGACCTGGGGTCCTGGTCTTGCAGGCAGCTGATTCGGGCAGTGCAGGATGATTTGGGGGTGGTGCTTTGGATGTTTCCGGGTATTATTTTGCTGTGGTCGGGCATCATTCCAAGGCCGGCTTGCTGGGACCAGCGACGGTGGTCTCGGGGCCTGACAAAGATTAATCGACAGATTGGTCGATGGGTCTGTGAGAGGGGCGGTTATCAGATCTTGCATGACTGGGTGGAAGTCGGGTGTTCGGGGCTCATCGGGCTGATGGGGTTCATTTGTCTCCAGTCGGTATGGACCTGCTCCTTAACGACTGGCAAGAGGCCTTGGAATATGTGTTGGTCCGTGATGAGCGCTGGTCGCAGCTTGGGGTTGGGGGGGGCGGCACGTGAACAGGGTTCTGTGCTGGTGGCGGGATCCCAGAGGTTTCCGGGGTCCAGAGCAGCAGGCTACACTTGGGTGGGGGCGGGGTGCCCCTGACCCGGTCAAACCCCGGCTGACTTTTGCTAATAGCATGGAGAAGTCGGGGAGAGGGGCATGGCAACTTGCCGGGAGGCAAGTTATGGCATTAGCGGTGGCGGGCACTTTGCTAAGGTATGGCTGGTGCAGCCGGGTTCCGCTAATGGGGGGTTATGAAGTTTGATGTTGGTTTGTTGTAATTGTTGATGGTTAATAAAGCTGCGACCAGTTGTGTTCCATGAGGTTATGGTGTGATGTCTTATGTATGAGGGGGGGGTGGGCTGAGTGGGGGCGGGGGAAAGGGTAGGGCCCGAAGCACCGGGTCCGCCTGCCTCGGTTATTGCGAGGCCGCGGGCAGGTTCCCGGCGGCCGGCTTTAACCGTGCGCTCGGCCCGGTGCGGGGACCCTGCGCGCGGCCCGGGTTGGGGCGCGCGAGTGCGGGGTTTGATTTGATTGGCTCCCGTCGGTCGCAGCCGTGCGGGAGCCAATCAATGTGGTTGTTGTTGGGGGGTTGGGTGGTGAGTTCCCGGCCGGCAGCCTCCACGTGCTCAGTCAGAGCGGAGGCTGCTTTGGGGTGCCGGCGTCCCTCCCTCCCTCCCTGTCTTCAGACGGTTTGGGTATGGGGTGTTGCAGCTTGGGGGGGGGATGCGGCATCCCGGAGGTTTCCGGGGTCCGGAGCAGCAGGCTACACTTGGGCGGGGGCGGGGTGCCCCTGACCCGGTCAAACCCCGGCCAACTTTTGCTAATAGCATGGCGAAGTCGGGGAGAGGGGCATGGCAACTTGCCGGGAGGCAATTTATGGCATTAGCGGTGACGGGCACTTTGCTAAGGTATGGCTGGTGCAGCCGGGTTCCGCTAATGGGGGGTTATGAAGTTTGATGTTGGTTTGTTGTAATTGTTGATGGTTAATAAAGCTGCGACCAGTTGTGTTCCATGAGGTTATGGTGTGATGTTTTATGTATGGGGGGGGGGTGGGCTGGGTGGGGGCGGGGGAAAAGAGTAGGGCCCCAAGCACCGGGTCCGCCTGCCTCGGTTAAATAGAATAAGTGCCATAAACATGCATAAATATTCACATAACTCTAGCCCCCACTTACAGATTTATCTCTTAATTATGTTTTTAATGTATAGCTTGCATTTGGTAACAGGCATTTTTCTACTAGGAGACTCCAGTTTTCAAGAACTGCAAATGGGTCTGGTACTCAAGATCACCAAACTAAGGGAATATAAACTATCCAAATTAGTGCAAATACAGAGCAAAGGTGTGCACAGACTTTTTATAGCCATAAGAAAAAGTGCCTGGAGATTTGTGCTTGCTTGGCTGTAGATATTTTATTCCAGCCAAAATAACGTGCTTAGTTTTTGAAAAAACAAAAATATACATTTGAAGCCTCTCCTACCCTGATTCCAACCCTGGGGGTATCTCCTTTTGAGTGTAAAGGTTTTACCCACATTAAGGGGGAAAAGTTTAAATAGTTCATTTCTGCAATAAATCATTTTTTTGCACATGGAAAAGGCTTTAATTATCACCATCTATGCAAGTATCCCGGACTGCAGGAGTAGCCTAGTGGACAGAACAGAGTTCCTCCAATACTACCCAGCCAGCAACTGAATCTAAGTAACCCCACCTAAGAAACACCCATCCCTAGTGTTCTTATATTCCCAGCCTCCTTCCTGCAGATCAGGCGCATACCGTCTTAAAGTGATCACTGTATTTCATACAGATCTTTGTAATTATCATCTCATGTATATTCTTCAACCCTATTGTTGCAATTTATTATCTCATGTATATAGTTCAACCCTGTTGTTGTAATTATTATCTCATGTACATAGTTCAACCCTGTTAGCCAAGTTGGTACTCCTGTTCCTTGTAAAACCAAACAGATTGTTGTCTTGGTCGTTTTGTTATATTGTAAACCGCGCTGATGCCGAATAGTGCGGTATATAAGCAACTGTAATAAATAAATAAATAAATAAATAACAGTCGGCTGAAATCCAGGATAAGTCAGGGTTCAAATTCTCTACCAAATGCTGTTTGTAAACTACTGTAGATTGTCTGTGCAGCGCTGCGTATGTCTTATAGCACTATACAAATGTTCAGTAGTAGTATTTGTGACCTTGGCAAGTCACTTCATCTTGCCTTGAGCTCAGACTTAGAAAATCCAAATCTAAATATCCTGATACCAAAGATGTTTGAAGCTTGCAGGATGAGAGTTGCCCACAACTTTCACAAAATATTCTAGAGACTTGAGGGTTACATACTAAGTTGCATGAAAATAATCTAAAATGGGAATGTAATCCATAATGTACTAAACGGAATAAAGCAGACCTTGCCATTAGGTACTGTAACACCAGCCTCCATAGTGGCTATGATATAATCTCCTCCCCGCCACCGCCCAGAGTTGAAATCAGTATATGTGGTAAGTAAAATACAAAAGCATTGATAAAGAGCTTATCTGAAAATATGAGGTACTCCCTCACCTATGATGCAATCCTCTATGATCTGTCTTAAGAAAAGGAAAATAACACAAAAGAGCCCCATATAAAAAAAAAAAAAACGAATTAGTGCAGCCGACGTCATGGTCTTCATTCATTCCATTGATTATTTATATTCAGGTTTCAGTGTCACAGAGGGACACATAACAAACTGAGGAGGGGGAGGTTTGACAATTTCAAAGAGATTTAGCAGGCTAATTAAAGGATCAATTTCCACAGAGCTGCTAAGGAGCCAAAATAATTGGTTAATTCTCATCAGTTATTCTTAACAAAAATTTCAGGTTATCAGCTGAATATTTGGATGCACTGAGAAGATCAAAATGTAATCAGCTGGATTTAATACCGTTTTCTGTGGCCAAATTTCCCTATTGAATTTAGTTTGTTAGGACTGAAAATCAACACTAACTAGATCAAAGGGATAGTTACTAAGATGTTTTAAGCAAACATCACACGGTTTTGGCCATATAGGGGGCTACTTTTATAAAGGAGCTGCCATAAGATATGCACTATTTACATATGTGTACTTTAGATGGTCGCCGTTCATCAGTATGTACACAAGACCAATTGTGCGGACTTTCATTGTGGTGTGCACAGGAGCGGAGCTTGAGGGGAGAGCAAATTTATGCACAGAAGTTATAAACTTCCCTAGGTGGTTCTTGAAAAAGTGAATGTAGGATTTGGCTTCTGCATTTTCTCAGCAGTTCAAGGTGAGTAATATTCAGGTGCAGTAGGGGTTTCTAGGCATGGACAAGTTTGCATGCATTTCTAAATCACTTACTCTTCTATTTTATAGAGTACGCATGTACTTTATATACCAGGCCTCAAATACACGCACCCTAGTGTGCATTAATTCTGCAGGAATTTATAAAATGACCTTCATAATTGTGCGTTAAATAGCAAAATCATGTGTTATTTGCCCTTGATATTTTTTAGGGTAACGCAGGTAAAGAAAAATGAGATGAAAAGCATATGAATGTATGCAAAGCAGTGCATTATTATGCAAAATAAATAATGCAACTGATGTTTAACCTTGCAAGCTGTTTTATTTTTGGAAATGACAGCTTTGATCTGGCATTACTTTTCATCCCATGGAGCACTGGGCTGCTAGCACAGGGCCTGATGCTCCTTCAGAACTTCTTAGTGGGGTCAGTTGTGGGAACAAATCATGTCCACAACAAGCTGATCAAAACTCCCCACCCCACACATCCCATTTTTCAAAATCTCACCACTCCCGCAGCCCCGACAGCCCCTTTTTTTCATAAGCCCCACCATTCCCTCCCAATCTCCTGGCACCTACAGAGGGTTTCACAGGTGACTAGCAGATGGGTAGGAATGATCCCCACTTTCCCCTGTCCTGTTGAATCCTGGGTTCAAAATGGCACTGCTCACCCCTTAGCTGTACTCTGCCTTACTTGGCAGTGACTAACATGATTGTATATATAGGTACTACGTGATAAGAAGTCTGCAGTTTAGATAATATTCCATCATTAGGCACAATTTTTCTCAGTAATAAGGTTACAGAATAGTTCTTACTTTTTAAAATAAGAAAACAAGCACCTTATGCTAATGTTAAATTAATTCTAAAATGTGCAAATATATGTAAACAGTGTTTCTAAAAATTGTCTTTGCAGATAATAAAGCCAGACAGCATTATTGAAGCCTCCCACTTTCTGTTAATTAACAACACAATTCCTACATATCACAAGATTTAAAAAGCCCTACAAACAAACAACCAAAAACATTTTTGAAAAATAACTTTTCCATGAATTCATGGAGCCAATGCTTCCCACGTTCTTGAATAAAATAATTCTATTCCTCCCATAGTATGAAGAGGCTAAGGACTCAATGCAGAGTCACGGGTTGTGGGGTTGCACGTCCCGGTGGGATGTGCAGCCCCACAATCCATCCTGGCCTCATTCCCCCTCTGTCCTGAGCAGCAGAAGAGAGAGCCAGGAGGGGTCGGGCCAAGGCAGAGTGGGGGCAGAGCTGGGGCAGACAGGGGGTGGGCCAGCCCAGCAGGACATACAGGGCCGATTCAGGTCACGGCCCTTTATGTCCTGCCAGGTCAAAGGGAACGTGCTGCTTATTGCACTTCGAAGGTGAAATAAGCAGCACTGATCCGGTAATTGGGCCCAGGGATCTCGCCGGGGTCAGGTATGGGGGGGGGGGCCCTGACACCCGATCCAGGCCCCAGCTGGCCAGCTGTAGGTCAGGCAGCAAGGAAGAGGAGGTCCAAACCGCGCCAGTCAAGGGATCCTGCAGGGAAGATGTCCCCACGGATGGGCAGGAGCACACTGGTCCGTCCTTGGGCTCGATTGTGTACACCGTGGGAACATTTCGTTCCCGCGGTGCAGAATCGAGTCCTAAAAGGCCCATTTTGCATGAGGACATCCGGACAGCCCGAATGTGCCCCTTTTGGAATCAGGCTCTAAGTTAATGTTCTTTACAAAGCGGAACACAATGGTATGTATATATGATATATGTATCAAATTAGTACTTTCAAAAGGCAAATGAAAAAAACTGACAACTCTTATCTTCCCATTTATTGCCAGTATATATATATACAGTACAGGAATCAAGAGTGCAGGTTTCACCACACAAATGCCAAGCAATGAGTTTCATTTACGAATGGGCTGAAAAATCATGAGCCAAGAAGAATTGTGTCCCTCTCATCTTTTTCATTCCACTTTCTATAACTCTTATTAGGAGTGTGCACAGACAAGACTTTTGAGTTCTTTTGGCCTTTTCTCCTCATTTTCAGTTCATTCCACACATACATTTTAATAAAAAAAAGTAAAAGCTTGATAAGCAATTTTTAATGCATGCAAACATACTTAAAGGGGACCTTTTGCTAAAGTGTGCCAAGAAAACACTTTTATGCAGTAACTGCCTGCTTGGGCCTGTGGTAACTTACAATAGAGGCATAACAGTTACAATATGCTGATTTTCACACTAACTGCCACTTACTAGGGTGCTCAGTGGCTGGGAAGATGCGGAAAGTGGGCATGTTGACAACATCGTAGCCACCAAGTTGATTTTAAAACTATCCAGAAGGATCTCAGCATCCCCTTGTTGGTATAAAGATTTGCTAATTTGGAATATAATTACGTTTAAACTACTGCATATGGTCTTTAAAGCCTTATGGGGTGAGGTCTAGAGCATTTGGCTAGGAATTGACGTTGGACATACCTGGCAGGCAATTACAGTCTTGTAAGGGAGCATTGTTAGAGATGTCCTCAGTCAAGAGGTTTTAGAAACAGAAACATGTCAGTAAAAAGACCATATGGCCTATTGAGTCTGCCCTTCCATATCAAGTACTATAGTCCCTTTTATTCCTTTAGAGATCTTTGGTTTGTCCCAAGCTTTCTTGACTTCAGATTCTGTCCTCGTCTCTATTACCTCCACTGGGAGACTATTCCATGCATCTACCACTCTTTCCACAAAGAAATATTTCTGCATATTACTACTGAGTATATCCCCTTTCACTATCATCCTATGTTCTCTCATAGCAGAGCTTGCTTTCAATTAAAAGAGGCTCTCCTAGGCATTTATGCTATGGAGGTATTTAACACTAGAAGCCCCAAAAGGAATTTTACCTAGAAACTCCAAAGTGCATCAATTGACGCATTATCATGACGACTGCGTTTAGCATGAAATTCAGATGTGAATTAATGTGAAGTTACTTATTTGTTAAATACGTGCAGTATGTGACGTCATTACATGTCATTGTGTGTTTATTGTTTGTAATGGAGTAAAACTGTAAACAGTGATTGAGATGCGCCACCTAGTGGGAACATGAATTTATACCTAGAAGCCCCAAAGTACGTCAATTGATGCATCCAAAACAATCGAGTGTGGGTCAATTGACGTACTTTGGGGCTTCTAGGTATAAATTCATTTTCCTGCTAGGTAGTACATCTGTCATTAATTTTCAATGCACATATTTGAACATCTTGACCTTGCTAACAAAGTCATGGAACATGACTGACATGGTTCTAGCAGTGAAGCTGGTATACAACTTTGAAGATGCATTTGCGTCAATTGACACACTTTGGGGCTTCTAGTGTTAAACATTTCTATCATATCTCCTCTATCCCGCTTTCCTCTAATGTATACATATTAAGATCTTTGAGTCTGTCCCCACAGACCATTTATAATGAAGACCACTAACCATTTTAGTAGCCACCTTCTGCACCAACTCCATCCTGTTTATATCTTTTTGAAGGTGTGGTCTCCAGAATTGCACACAATACTCCAAATGAGGTTACACCAGAGACTTATAAAGAGGCACTATCACCTCCTTTTTTTCTGATGGCCATTCGTCTCCCTATGCGCCCAAGCATCCTTCTGGCTTTCGCTGTCGTCTTTTCTACCTATTTAACTACTTTAAGATCATCAGAAACAATCAGGTCCTGATCTTCTTTCATGGACAGAAGTACTTTGTCCCCTATACTGTACCATTCTCTTGGATTTTTTCTGCCTAAATGCACGATCCTGCATTTTTTAGCATTAAATCTCAGCTGCCAAATTCTTGACTATAATTCAAGCTTAGCTAGATCCGTCCTTATGTTATCTATTCCTTCCTGGGAGTCTACTCTATTACAGATTTTGGTATCATCCGCAATATCACTAACAAAGATGTTAAAAAGAATTGGACCAAAGACAGATCCCTGTGGCAGACCACTGATAACATCCTTCTCCTCAGAGTGAGCTCCATTTACCTGTATACTTTGTTGCCTCCCACTCAACCAATTTCTTACCCAGTCAGTCACTTTAAGGTCCATCGGGCTTTACTGAAATCCAAGTACACCACATCTCGGGCTCTCCCTCTGTGCAACTCTCTGGTCACCCAGTTAAAGAAATTAATCAGATTTGTTTGACAAAACCTGCCTGTGGTATAGCCATACTGCCTCCGATCCTGCAATCCATTGGACTTCAGTAACCTCATTATTCTCTGTTTTAGCAATGTTTCCATTAATTAATTAATTTAACAGGTTTTATAGACCACCTCATCCTTAAATCGAAGCGGTTTACATTACAACTCAACATTCTACAAGATAGCAGTTTTATTAATTTACAGGTTAACAGTATAACAATATAACAATTTTGACAGCTAAATAATAATACTTAGCAGTCAGGATAATTTAACTTGTGCTGGAACTTATTTACAAGAAGGGTTGTTCATGCGTTAAGTGTTTTAATGTTATGTGGTCGGATCTTGTGCCAGTTGCTGTGGGTACTATGTGACATTTACCCACCACAGAGGTCAGACTAACCGGCCTGTATTTCTCAACCTCATCCTTACTTCCGGTGTAAAGGACCACATGTGCCTTTCTCCGGTCCTCTGGGGTTACTCCTGGCTCTAAAGAAGCATTGAAAAGGTCAATTAGTGGTACCACTAGAATGTCCCCAAGTTCGCTCAATATTCTTGGATGTATCCTATTCTGCCCCATCACTTTGTCTACTTTTAGCTTAGCTAATTCCTCAGGAACACAGTCTTCTGACAATCATTCAAGATCCTCTTCCCTTCTGCTCTTATTTGTGGGTGTTTTCTGAGGTCCTACTCCTGACCCTTCATCTGTGAACATAGAACAAAACTATTTGTTAAGCAATTCCACTTTATCCTCATTGACTTCTACATATTCCTCCTCTTTACTCTTGAGTCTGACAAAACCACCTTTGCACTTCCTCCTCTCACTAATATATCTGAAAAATACCTTCTCCTACCATTTTATTGCATTGGTTATTTCTTCTTTTTGTATCTTTGCTCTCCTGTCTACTTCCCTAGCTTCTCTAAGTTTTTCCAGATATTGTGCTTGTCTTCCTCTCTCTACTACTACTACTACTACTACTACTACTACTATTGAGCATTTATATAGCGCTTCTAGTCATACACAGCGCTGTACTGACATGTAAGAGACAGTCCCTGCTCGTCAGAGCTTAGATTCTAGTCAAGACAAACCCAGAGCTAACAATCTAGTCAAGACAAAAACAGGGCACTTACAATCTAGTCACGACAAAACACAGAAGATCTGAAAGCAACAGTGAAGAGGTGAGTTTTCACCCTGGATTTAAAGAGGGCTAGAGAGGGTGCCTGGCGTATAGACACCGGTAGCTTGTTCCAGGCGTAAGGTGCAGCAAGGTGAAAGGAGCGAAGTCTGGAGTTAGCAGTAGGAGTGGAGGGCATAAATAGAAGTAGTTTGTTAGAAGAGCAGAGTTCCCGAGAGGGGTTGTAAGGAGAGATAAGAGATGAAAGGTACTGAGGAGCCGCAGAGTGAATTTAAAGGTCAGGAGGAGAAGTTTGAACTGGATGCGGAAGCGGATAGGGAGCCAGTGAAGTGACTTGAGAAGAGGAGTACTGTGGGTATGGCCACTCTCTTTTTCTTCACCTTTTCAACTACTTCTTTTGAGACCCATAGTGGCCTCCTTTTCCTTTTACATTTATTTACCTTTCTAACAAAAAAGGTGTATCACCCATAAAACATCCTCTTTCAGATTTATCCATTGCTTTTCTACATCCCCTAGCTGTTCCCATCCTCCCTATTCCCCCTCCCTTCCCCCTTTCCTCCTCCTCCTTCCTCCATCCCCTCTCCCCCTCCCACTCTGCCCCTCCTCTCTTCCCCCCTCCCCCTTCTCTTTTCTCTTTCCCCTTCCTTCCCATCCCTCCTCTTTCCTCCCTCTTCCCTCTCTCCCATTCCTCTCCTCCTGCCTTTTCTCCCCTTTTTTCTTTCCTTCCCAAACTTTTCCTTCCCTTGCTCTCCTCCCATTCTTCCCCTCCCCCTTCCACCCTCTTCCTTCCCCTCCCCTCAACTCCCCCCTTATGCCCCTCCCCTTCCCATCCCCTCCCCTCCTTTCCCCTTTCCTCTATTTCTCCTTCCCTTTTCCCCCTCTTTCTTCCTTCACCCTCCCTCCTTCCTTTCTCCCTACCATTTTCCCCTTCCCCTTTCTTTCTTCTTCCCCCTTCCCCTTCCTCTCATCCCCCCCAATACTATTGGGGTGGCAGAGAAAGGGGCAGGGTAGATGCTGTACTTGCCATGGCAGGTTAGGAGGGAGAGCAGATGCTGTACTGTTGGAGGTGACGGGGGTGAAGGGGACACTGTACTGTTGAGGGGAAAGGGAGAAGGAGGGAATTTGGACTAAAAGGATGGGGTGAGAGAGAGAGAGGAGGGGCACTGCTTGGGCATAGGGGCACTATCAAAGAGAGGAATGAAAGGGGAGTGTTTACTTTGGTAAATACGGATCAGGGATATTTTTTGTATTTTATTCAGTGAAAGAGTTCCCAGGCAAATTTTGTTTTTCATATTTCTTTTTCTAATGCGTGGTCTCTTGTTCGATATTTGGCGAGAATAAGTATTGTGACCAAGGCGCCAAATTCTTAGCATGTAGGTAGTTTCTATGTAGAAATCTATAGTAGCTCTACTTATTCTATGTTATCAGGAATACATATATTGGTGTTCTAGGACCCAAAATATTATTGTAGTGCTGCCTATTCATGGATAAGGTTCTTGCTGTTTGAATCATAGGTTTGCTACATATGTGTTCCATGGGGATTTTTTTCAGATTTTGTATTATTTATACAATGTGCATGATAATGGAGAGATTTATGTTGCCATTACTTAGATGACATGAAAAGCAGAATGGGCCCAATATTCAGCGGTAGCGGCTAGCACAATTACAGCAGCTAGCTGTCGCCATTGAATGCTAAACCTGGATATTCCATGCGAGGGCCATATCCAGCCACCAGCATCCTGGTTGGCTGATTAGCTTCAGCAACAAAAGTTAGGACAGCCATTAATGTGTCTAACTTTTGCCACTAAAGGTTAACTGGGCAGTTGCTGAATATCGCCGCTGACTAGTTAACCTGGGCTCTGCCCACTGAACTCCCCGATGCTAACTGGTTAGCATAAGGTGTGTAATGGTCATTCCCGTGGATATTCAGCAGGTTAGTGCCACTGAATATCCCACTTATCAGCATTTGCACAGTTTTCAAGTCTGCAAACCATGTAATTGCCTTAGAATATTGGGCCCAATATTTTTTGACTGGCGACTTGCATGAAGAAACGTCCTAATTCTGTTCTGCACCTGTTGTTGGAAGAAGTAGGGCTTTATGGATACATTTAAATCATGAGAGCTGTTGTGCAGTGTATTCCACATGCAATCATCACATGTCAGGTGTATCCCAACTGAAAAAAGACTGAGAACCACTGTTTTGGACTAAAATATAGTCTCCCTATTAGCCAGCTCTTATAAATACATTGGGTTTGCTTCTCCCTAGGTGAATTTAAATTGAAAGCAAAAGAAATGATGGGGAGAATTTTAGAGAGGGGTTATTCCTGTAGTACAGTTTTGAAGATTTATTATTGTGCAAGCTATGCTCAATGTGATTTATTGTTGAACTATATAAGGAAGAAGGATAAAAATAAATTAATGTGTGCTCTTTCATTCTTAGCAGGGTTTGCATATATGCACAAGCTAATTAAACATCATTGGCACATTGTATCTATGCATGAAATATTTAATGAACCCCTGATTATAGATCATGAGAGGGGGAGAAATATAGGGGAAATGATTTTGCATCCCCTACATTATGATAATAAATCTTATAAACATTCACACTGTGGCCATTGTAAATGGAGCACTGCTACTATGCAAGGTGAGGATTTGATTCATTCGATCACAGGAAAGCATTATAGAGCTTATTTGGACACAGTATGCAGTATAGCATTTTTGATAGATAGATATTGTCACGCCCTTGCTCCTTGCATTCAGCATGGAGGGTCGTGGTTATAATAGAAACTTCCCTTTTCAGCCTTCTCTAACTGGTTCCCCCGCAATGCTTCTTGGGAAATGTAGTTTAACTGCTACACATTTGGCTTCAGGTAGAAAAAAAACTTGTAGTTTGGCTCTTTTGGTAAAGCAATGAAAGAAATTTATTAAACTCAAATGCAAGGTTCATAAATTACATCTTTCAGGATTATTTCTCCAGGTTTCTTTCAAAAACACAACAGGACATGAGCAAAAGTCAAAACAAAGTATCAGCTTACAGTATTCTTCAGCTCAAAAGCAAAAGCCCTTTAACAGCAAGGCTTCCAGCTTTCTCTAGCCTTGCTGGTTAAAGCATAAATACAAACAGCTTTCTTCAATGGCAGTTTTCTTCCTTTTCAGTCCCAAACATTTTCAGGCTGTTCTCCTCTTTATAAGCAAAGCAAAACTTCCAACAGGAACAGACTTCCAATAAGCAAACAAAGCTCTACTCAGGTTTTCTTAGGAACATTCAAAAGCAAAACAAAAGCTTTTTTCCTCTCACCGTTAGCTCGGCTTCTTGCCGTCGCTCTGCACAGGATAGCAGGTGTTTTACAAGCACAATTATACAGCTTCAGTTTGTTCTCACTTCTCAGCATAAGTTTCCCCTCTTAACGCAGGGAATTCACAAAACAACTTCCTTGCTTTTCAAGGTTACCTTGCTTTGGAGAGTTTTCTCATAAGGTTGGCTTTCCTTCAACCCCTCTGTAGCTAAGGCTTGGCACAAAGAGCAATCCATGAATATATCTTCCTCATTCAAAGCTGCATCAGGCTCTCCTTGTTGCATTGGTTCTATCTCTCCTTCTAGCTCACTGGGCTTAGCTGACAGCCTCTCATTAGAGCTGAGAGTGTCTCCTGCAACTCTGCACTGCTCAGTATGGGACAGGCTTCTAAGGCTTGTACCTGTGCCTTGGCTTGTAGCAGCTTCTCCTCTCTCGTGCTCTGTACCTCTCTCTGGCTCTTTCAGCTTGCTCTCTGGCACCTGGGTAATCAGGGAGCTTACTGACGTAAGGGTCTTTTACCTTGGGTCTGTATTCACTCTCCCTTACTCCACTAGGGGAACTCTGAAACCTGTTCCAGCTGGGGATTTTCTGGTTTCTAGGTGTGGTTGTGGTTTTCTTTCTCTGGCCTTGTAAAATAGGTCCTTTTATTAGGGTAAATTCTTTGGTTTTTTCACTTTCTCCTAACTCAAAATGAGCTTCCTTACCATAATATATTATTTATTTTCTTGGCAGAATACAAAAAGCACTCACAATATTTCAAGAAAACAATCATACAAAAATAAAAACATAAAACATAAAATAAAACTTATTTATTAAAACCAAACAATACACATACTAAATATAATCAAAACCCCTAGCCTGTCAGCAAAGCAGAAGCTTGTTTGAAAAGATGTGCTTTTAGTTTCTGCCGAAAAAGCAACAGCTTTTCGGGGACAATATAGCCATAAGAAACTTGAAAGACTCACTGGGGCCTGCTGATGAATGCATTTAAAGATAATAATAATCACTTTATACTATATTCAATATTGTATTATTAACCAATAAGAATATAACAACATAAACAATGCCATACTGGGTCAGACCAAGTGTCAAGCCCAGTATCCTGTTTCCAACAGTGACCAAGTCAGGTCACAAGTATCTGGTAGGTTCCCAAAAAGACACGCAGGTTCCACAATGGTTGTATAGGGGCAAGCAGTGGATTTCTTTAATAATGGTTTATGGACCTGTCCTCCAGGAACTTGTCCAAACCTTTTTTAAACCCAGCTACACTAACAGCTTTTACTACATCCTCCGGTAACAAATTCCAGAGTTTGATTAAGCGTTCAGTGAAAAAATATTTTCTCTTATTAGTCTTAAATGGGTGATACTGTAGCTTCATTCCAAGTCCCCTAGTCTTTCTACTTTTTGATGGCATAAACAATCGATCTACATTTACCCGTTCCACTCCATTCATTAATTTATAGACCTTTATCATATCTCCCTTCAGCCATCTCTTTTCCAAGTTGAAGAACCCTAACCTTTTAAGTCTCTCCTCATAGGGGTGTTCTTCCATCCTCTTTATCATTTTGGTGGCTCTTCTCTGTACCGTATCTAATTCCGCTATATCCTTTTTAAGATTCGGTGACCAAAATTGCACACAATATTAAAGGTGTGGTCGCACCATGGAATGATACAGAGGCATTATAATATCCTTTGTTTTATTCTCCATTGCTTTCCTTATGATTCCTAGCATTCTATTTGCCTTCTTGGCTGCTGCTGCACACTGGGTGGAGGGTTTCAATGTGTTATCCATGATGACACCTAAATCTTTTTCCTGGGTGGTGGTTCCTAACATGGAAGCTTTCAGCGTGTAACCATAGTTTGGCTTGCATAACTTTGGACTTGTGCACATTAAACTTCATCTGCCATTTGAACGTCCAGTCTTCTAATTTATCTAGGTCCTCTTGCAATTTTTCACAATCCTTTTGGGTATTAACAACTTTGAATAATTGTGTGTCATTTGCAAATTTGATTATCTCACTCGTTATTCCTATTTCCATGTCATTTACGAATATGTTAAAAAGCAGTGGACACAGCATAGATCCCTGGGGTACTCCACTATTCACCTTTCTCCATTGGGAAAATTGGCCATTTAGCCCTACTCTCTGCTTCTTATCTTTTAACCAGTTCCTGATCCACAATAGTATATTGCCTCTTATCCTATGACTTTAATTTTGGCAAGAATCTCTTATGAGGGACCTTGTCAAAGGCTTTCTGAAAATCCAGATACACTATATCAACTAGCTCACATTTGTCTACCTGTTTATTCACACCTTCAAAAAATGTAACAGATTAGTAAGACAAGACCTTCCTTGGCTAAAGCCATGTTGGCTTTCTCCCATTAAACCATGACTATCTACATGTTCAGTGATTTTGTTGCTTATAAGGGTTTCTACCATTTTGCCTGGTACTGACATCAGGCTCACGGGTCTGTAGTTTCCCTGATCATCCTTGGAAGTTTTTTAAAATTTGGCATTACATTTGCTATTCACCAATCTTCAGGTATTTCAGATGATTTGAATGATAGTTCAAAGATTACTAATAGTAGCTCTGCAATCTGATATTTCAGTTCTTTGAAATATCCTTGGATGTATACCATCCAGTCCAGGTGATTTGCATAATACCACTGAATGACTGACTGCAACCTGTGATGTGCTGCAAATTTTTGGACCAATTGTAATGGGCGAAGTGACACTGTGGGAAGCCCCAGTAGAATACAATTACAATAGCCAAATGACGAAAGTACAAAAGTTTGTTTGTGATCATCCATTAGTATATGTTGGAAGAACAAAATGACCAGTGATATTAAGGGGCCTTTTATTAAAGGGCACTAACTGGCAGCGCATGTTCTGGTGCATGCTGAAGGCACCAGGGGACACATTTTTCCAACTACCCATGGGGGTCATGCAGCACAGGATGATTCCCACACTGTGCAACCCAATTTAAGGCCGTGAGTAGGCGGGTTAGGTATTGTGAAAAGTTGTCTTGGTGAGGTCAGTGCTTTTAGCGCTGGGTTCACACCATGCTCTAAATGCATTACTGCAGGTTCACCCTCAATAGGTGGAGTTAAGTGCACCCAAGCTAATACCCACCCATGTTAGGGGAAAGTGGTCTACATTACTGCCAAGTGAAAAGCTTTCCATACTCCCGACAGTTAACGCTGTGGTGCTGAATCTAACACGCCATACTTACCGCTCATTAGTAAAAGACCCCCTAAGATCGAATGAACACTTGAGCAGATTAAAAATTGGCACATTATTGGTCC
Source organism: Ichthyophis bannanicus (assembly GCA_033557465.1). NCBI lineage: Eukaryota > Metazoa > Chordata > Amphibia > Gymnophiona > Ichthyophiidae > Ichthyophis > Ichthyophis bannanicus. Next base: position 180,960,374 of record CM066034.1, read on the forward strand.
CACTTGTAGTTATTTTCAAGAAAAACATCATAATAACCATATTTTCCAATGGAGAGTGAAGCAGTCCAGATGTACTGGCATGGTGGTAATAAGGAACAACAGCTTAGTTATAAAAACAACAATGGATTTCTCAACTTCAGTCAGTACATCCTAAAGGGTTAAATGCAGAATGAATGGAGATCTTTGATGTGAGCTGGGTGTCATTGAATACTCTACATCCTTAAGAAGGTTGATAATTGATAAGTTGTTAATAAGTGGCTTAATTAGATGACGTGAAATAGTTAAAAAGATGCCAACATCATCTTTGTGTTAGTCTTCCAGGAGCAAGCGTGCTGGGAGTGAAGTTTGAGTGTTAATTTTCCCCCGATACAGAATAATTTATTTGAAACATGGATTCATGTCAGGTTGATGAGTTTTGCTGCAAATATTCAGATAAGTGAATTGTGGATGAACTGTTTTTATTTCTATTATTTAGTTTATGATATGAACTGAAGAACACTGAATAATGGAATAAGAATGAATGATTAAACTGTAAGGGCGGTAGAATCAAAGAACTGTGATTATGTCATTTTTGATACAAAATGGAAGTGGAAAATAAGGTATTTTGTCACATTCCATCAGTTGTACTTAGTGCACATTATTTTTAAGTAGCATGGACAATGGTTGAATTGTTGCTCATTACTGCACACTATGTATCAGCAGCACACACTATCAAGCACTAGTGTCTGCATATATGAATTGTGCAGGAATTGTTACACATGCACTTGCATGCACAAGGTATTTATGTATGCATGTGCTATTACGCAGTACTGCATGCTATTGATACATAGATCATATTGCTGAATGATAGCGCATTCAATTCATCCATTGAGCATGCCATTGGATGATAGCACGTGTTATTCACCAATAGCATGCCCTATTGAACAATTGTGCAAACTATTGATGTTATTATGCACCAAAATGAAAATTGGACAAAACAAAATGAAAAATTCTGCAAATGACAAAAGAAACTAAACAAAACAAAATTTTTTGGCTTGCACACCCTATCGAGTATAACCGATAGTGTGAAAGTAAATCTAAAAAGAAACATTAAATGAAAAAATTATAATTAAACAGCGCGATTTTGTTTGTGATCTCACTCTGGGATTTTTTCCTGAGTCTTTACAAAACAAGCATAAAAGGTGAATTTTTTAAAAATTTCATAGCCACCCTTTTATAAAATTAACACATGGAGCAATTTTGAAAACTATTTCTCTGCATAAAATAAGAATTTATACACAAAAATTGATTTTTTTTTCAAAATTGCATACCCTATATGCCCATAATTATAGGGTAATGGTTCTTAATTCTTTGGACAACTACATTTGGACATTTACAGTGAATATACTTAAAAGAGATTTGCATGCCCTGCCTCCTTTCTATGCAAATCTCTCTAGCGCATTTATTGTGGATATCCTGAAACTCCAACTAGCCGATGTCCCCTAAGGACTGGGTTGAGAACCATTGATATAAGGCTAGTGTTCTTATGGATGAGGTTGGGATGAGGTTGTCACTTACATGCATACTTTTGTAATTTTAAAAGTATACATCAAGGTTTATATGGGAAAAATATTTTCAACTATCAGGCACAAATTTGTGTTTGTACTTTTCTGAGTCAGTTTTAAAAGGGAAGCCTTTTCCTTTTGAAAACTGATGTAAAATCTATGCATAAAAACTACCCGGAGACTTTACACTTATGAACAAAGTCTAAAAATTGCCCCCCAATTGAGTATTATTATTATTAGTATTATTACCAGAAGAGGTTTTTTATCATTAGTCTCTTCACTGTTGCCTATAAAAAGTACATGTACAGTTGTGGTCAACATTATTAGCACATTGCATTTTACGTATGTTGTGTACAATATTTTGAGAAATATTGGAAAAATGTCAACTGTATGTCATCATAATATTTTAATAGTATGTTCAAAGGTATACAACAAAAAAAATATGTCTGTGCAACTTAGCCGTGGCAATTTCTGAGAAAAAAACCTAAATTTGGCCTGGACAGTATTAATGGCACCCTTCACTAATATTTGGTTGCACAACCCTTGACAGCCTCCAAACATTTTTTGTAGCCACCTGTAAGTTTCGTACATCTGTCTGCTGGTTGTTTCTCCCACTGTTCAACTGGGATTTGTTCCAGCTCATGAGTGTTTCCAGGATTACTTTAACCAATAGTAAATTTCAGCTCTTTCCAAAGGTTCTCCATTGTATTGAGATCAGGACTTATTGCTAGCCAGTTTAAAACAGTCCATTTTGGGGGGGGCCTTGTGATGAAGGCACCCTGAACAGACACCTTCAGCATATTAAATGGCATATTCAGGGCAAGGACCACCCCTGGAACCCCTGACGCTTAACGGAGATGATCAAGATGGAATGCTGTGCTTGCGGGATGACCGTGATGCCAGTAAAAGCTGCCCGGGCAGCCAAAGACAAAGAAAGAGAGCATGTGCCAGTGTTTGCACTCCCTGATGAGGCAATTTTGGAGCTCATCAAGGACCTGTCAGCAGTACTCAATGAAAAACTTACCCGACTGCAATCTTCCATCAATGACCTGAAGGGCACTCTGGAGGGCCAGCTGGCATGACTGAGCACTGTGGAGGGACGTGTTGACCAATATAAGGAGTGCACAGTCCACCTAGAGACTCGAATAGCTGACCTGGAGAGCAACAGGTAGACTCTCATGGAAAAGCTTGATGATCAGGAGAATAGAGGCCGGCAGAACAATATCTGCAGTCAAAGATGCTGAACTGTGGAGCAGTGGCTCCCAAAGCAGCTGGACCTCTTTCTAATAGGGGAGTGCATAGTAGCAGAATGTGTGCACAGGCTGGGCCCTTGGCGAGAGGAGGCAGGCTGGCCCAGATCAGTTAATGCCTAGGTGTTGAATTTTACTGAGAAACACCAACTTATGGATCTGTACCACAGCACAAATAATTGGATTATAAAGAAAGCAAACTCCTGCTCTTCAATGACTACTCGGGCATGGGTGGCAGAGAGATGTCGCGCCATGGCATCTTACTGCCCTGAACTGGCCCGCAGAGGGATTAAGTTTGCATTGTATTTTCCTGCATGAGTCCGGTTGACTCATGACAACAGAACACAACAGCTAGAGACCATGACTGCACTGAAGGTCTTTGTGGATGGGCTGTCAGGCACCGGAATAAGGGGTCTTACTATTCTGGATAGTGTGGCTGATGCCCTGTTGGCACATTGTTTCTGAACTATCACCTCGCCCTCCCCCCAGCATGGATTGCTTGCCGGTGTACTGGAGAACCTTTTATCAGCGTTGGGACCTGTAGGACTGACAGTTTGGTGGCTGGAAGGGTGTGGAAATTAGATTGAGAGCCTCCAGAACCTGGGACATTCCAGCTCGACCAGGGAGGTAGCTGCGATGGCATTGACCATTGGCCCCCAATCGAACGGACGTATGCGGTTCACTTGGCAATGCAGCTGTATGTATGAGAGGCTGGGGGATGGAGAGTGCATGGGGGTGATGTTTGTGTATGAGGCATGACTGTGGCATGGGCGTGTGGAAGTGGGGGAAGGTCCTGGAGGGTGGGGGAGGGGCTTGACCCAAGCTCATGGGTAGGTGAGCAGGAGACAACTCACAGGTAGGGGGTTTCCATGGGGAGTGATGGGGGAGGGGGCCATGGGCAGCAGGTAGGGTTGGGCAGTGGGAGAATGGAGGATAGGGGGAGAGGGGAGAGAGGGAGGGTACCCAAAGTGGAAAAGGGTCAAGGGGCACAAGAAGCATAGAAACATGATGGCAGAAAAAGATCAATGGTCTATATGGTCTGCCCTTCTATATCAACTACTACAATAGTCCCCTTTTTTCCTTTAGAGATTCTTTGTGTTTGTTCCATACTTTTTTGAACTCAGATACTGTCCTCATCTCTACCATCTCCACTGGGAGACTATTCCACATATCTACCACTCTTTCTGTAAAGATATATTTCCGCATATTACTCCTGAGTCTATGTGCTTGGCTGGGATGCACAACAACTGACATGTGGGCAGTGAAACACTTGCAGAGTGCAGCAAACCCGAGACAGAGTATTGGATAGATTGAAGGTCCTAACTTTGAATGTAGATGGCATCCATTCCCCAGTTTAGCGCACAAAATTATTGTCATTTATTAGGAAGAAAGGGGCAGATGTGGTGTTCATGCAGGAGATGCATCTGAGTACAAATGAGCACTGCAAGTTGCTTAGGGGATGGGCGGGAGAGTTGGGGTCAGCTTCTCACAATGGGTGATAGCAGAGGGTGGCTACCCTAGTACAACGCCAGGTGCCCTTTGTGTTCCACAAAAGCTAGTGGACCCGGAGGAATGATACCACCTCATGAGGGAGGATACAAGGTCAAAGGCTAGCCTTTTCTAATGTGTATACTCCAAATGTATACAATCATGTATTCTTCACTTCTCTATTGGCCAGGATACTGGGATTTGGATATTACCAGTGGGTGGTGGGGGATGATTTCAACCTGCCTAGAGACTGGCTGATTGATTGCAAGCCTCCCCAGGTTAGTCAGAAGCATGTCTGGAGAACGCTGCATCTGATGGAGAGTGATTTCACGTTTTACATGAATCTGCAGGGAAGCTACTCCTAGTTCAGATACCTCCTGGTGTCAGAGAGACTGTTCCCCGGTCTAGAAAAGGCTGTGATTGGGGACATGAGCATGTCAGACCATGCCCCTATATGGATAGATCTCTGCTTGTGTAGAGAGGATGGTGGCCAGGTAGAGGGAGGGTGACATATGACCCCCTACCTTTTACAGGGACAAGACCTTTCACCAACACCTACAGCGAGCATGGGGAACTTATTGGGACGAAAACACTGATGCGGGGATGGACTCTAGGACATTGTGTGTGGTGTCCAAGGCCACTGTGAGGGGGGTGATCATTGAATACACTGCTAGGAAATGGAGGAAAGAAGATGAGCAAATATTTGCCCTGCCAGGGCAGTTTCAGATGTGCCAGCAACAGCACATAGGTACTATGAGGGCAGAAGACAGGGAGCGCTATGTGGCAATCGAGTGTGAGCTGAACCAACTCCTGAATCAGCGGGCGGAGAGGAATATTAAGCTTTACAAGTACCAACTACATCCATGGGGTAACAAATGTGGGAAATTGCTGGCCCACCTGGTAAGCCCAGGGAAAAAAAGAGTTTTATCAGCAATATTCGGGGGCCAGGGGGCCGTCCACTCAGTAATGAGCGGAGATTAACGTTAATTTCATAGGTTCTATAGTACCTTATATGCTGGTGGCCCTGGGGATGATGCTCAGCAAGAGAAATGTTTTCAGGGCCTGGAGTTGTCCCGGCTGGGAGCGGAGGAATGTGCAGCCTTGAATGTCCCCTTCACCAAGGCGGAGGTCTCTTTAGCTGATAAGATGCTCAAATTGGCCAAGATGCCAGACTCAGACAGACTGGGCACGGATTTTTATAATATTTTAGGAGACAGCCTGATGGTGCCCTTTTTGGCGCATTGTGGGAAGGTGCTCCAGGAGGGGGTTCTTGGAATGCACCAGAATCATGACAATCTGATTGTACTACCTAAGCTGGGCCATGACCCCACGCAGGGGGAGCTTGTAGGCCCATCTCCCTTTTGAATCAGGATGTGAAACAATCGTGGGGATCTTGGCACGGAGACTGGGCAAGGTGATCGCCAGCCTGGTCTATCCAGATAAGGTTGGCTTTGTTCCAGGGCGATTTGCCTCAGCCAACCACTTGAAGACCTTGACAGTGCTGAATGGGAGTCGGAGGAGGGAGGGATCCAGGGATGAATTTGGATGCCAAAAAGGCACTTGATAATGTATCCTAGGAGTACATGTTCTGGATGGTGGAGGCCTAAAGGATACAGGGAGCTTTCCTGGACTGGTCTGTGTATTATATCACGAGCCCTCTGCACAGATTTTGGTCAATGGTGGCTTGTCTGAAGCTTTACAGTTTCACCGGGGTATGAGGCAGGGGTGCTTTCTATCACCTATGCTATTCCTGCTCACCTTGGAACCCCTGGCGATTAGAATCCAATAGACGAAGGAGTGGGAGGACATCAGAGTGAGGCAGGACACTTATAAAATTAACCTTTTCACAAATGCCATTCTCCTATTTATCCGCCAGGCAAGCAAATGCAAAGGGATGGTGATGGAGACCATAGCTAGCTTCAGGGGCTTTCTCCAGACTCAAGATAAATTGCCAGCATCGAGGGACTGCAGGTGTAGGGGCCAGACTGCCTTTCCATTCATATTGGTGGGAGATTCTCTCAAGTGTACTGGAGTATCTAGGTATCTATCTGAGTGTGGATTCTCGGAATGCCTATGACAAGAATGTTAGAGATACACTGGGGAAGCTGAAAGCATGATGTGAGCAAGGTGAGCAAGGTGGCCTTGGCCAAAATGGTCCTTCTGCCTTGCGTCTTGTACGTACTCTAGATGGTGCCTTTTTGGGTCAAAGGTCATGAAAATTGAATTTATAGAGGGATGTTGGGGTCTTTTCTATGGAGGGGAAGGGGCCCATATAAGCTACATGAAACTCACAGTCGATAAAGACGGGGGAAGTGGGACTTCCTGACCTCCGACTATACAACATGGTGATGGTCATTATGTGGGTGCATGAACTTCATAGTGGTGGAGGTCATTACACCACAATGGGATTTTTCAATGGTGGGTGCCAGCCCTATAGGTTTTTCAGCTTAATACACATTCCCAGGGAGGGACTTGCATGGGACGAAGGGCTTGGACAGCTACTTGAGCCCCTAGGAAAAGCGTGGTTCTGGTGGAGGCTCAAAATGGGTGGTGGGATGGGGAGATCACTCTTTGGGAGCTTGGTGGGCAATCGGGGATTTATCCTTGGCCTAGAAGGCTCTGTGTTTGATGTGTGGGAGGCAAGGGGGTGCAAATATGCGGGGCACTTATTAGAGCTAGGATGCTCTGGCTTCCCTATATTTGACCAATTATAGACTAAATAGGAGCTCCCCCAATAAGCATTTCCTAGCCTATTTGCAGAGTAGGAACTATGTTAGCAACATGTTCTTGAGGGGTAGTGAGTAGGTGGGTTTTACCTCCTTGACTGTGTGTTTTTTGAAGACACCGCCAAAACTGAACAAAATCTCTTCTTGGTATTTGGTGGGGCGTGATCAGAGACCTGCAGCATGGGAATCCCTCTGGCAGCAGCATGAGTAAAAGAATTGGGGGAACCCATCAATGGGGAAGAGTTGAAGTTCTTTTTCCACACAATTTATGCATCAACCACCAATGTGGCCTTGCAGGAAGCACAATGCAAAATACTCCACAGGGCGTATATCACCCAGGAATATGGAGCGAAATTGAAACTCTGGGAAAGCTCAGTGTGTCTACGATGCCAGGCCCATAGCAGAACATTGGTCCGTATCTTCAAAGAATGCGAGCCCCTAAGCCCCTATTGGAGGAGGATGTTACAGCAGATGCAGAAGGTGATTGGCATATGGGTGACTTGGACGTACTCAGCCCTGCTGCTGGGCGATAAGGAGCCCCTGCAGAAAAAGGAAATGGGGAGTGTGGAGTGGAAATTTGTGCAGGTGGCCTTTATGGTTGTTTTTAAAGTAATACTGGCCCACTGGATTGAGACAATGGCCCCCTTGGGATCCCACTGGGTCAACAGTATGTGTGAAATGGTAAAGTGGATGCGTAAGGACAGACCGCCAGTGTGCTTTGCAGCCCATCAAAGGTACTGGACATTGGGCGATATGGTTGTTGATGGACTGAAGCAGATTTGAGTTAATGCCACACTGTAGGTTGATTCTGGTGGAAGGGGTGGAGATAGCGGGATGATGGGGAGGAGTGGGGAGGAGTAAGCCAGAAAAGGGGGCCCAAACAGCAATGTTGTTGCTAGGGTCAACACTGAGCCACTATGTTGAAGTTCTAATTAGTTGTTGTATACCTGTGTGGACAGCCTTACATGGCTTAGTTTTGTACTTGTTTTGATATGAAAGTGCCCATTTTATGACTTGTGGATCTCAATAAAGATATATATTTTTTAAAAAACAGTCCATTGTTTCCTTTTTAACCATTGTTTTCTACTTTTGGATGTATGTGTAGGGTCATTGTCCTGCTGAAGAACCCATGACCTTCGACTCAGACCTGGTATTCTAACAGGTACCACATTTCACTCCAAAATACCTTGGTAGTCCTCTGGCTTCATGATTTCTTTAATATGTTCCAGGCCTCCAGTTCCTGAGGCAGCAAAACAGCCCCATATTATGAAACCTCCACTATATTTAAAAGTAGGAATGGTGTTGGTTTTCTTTATAAGTTTAATTTCTTTGCCTGCAAATATATCACTGGTCTGCATTCCCAGAGCTCAAGTTTGGTTACATCTGTCCACAGAACATTTTCCCAGAAGGATTATGGATTTTCAAGGTAGGTTTGGGAAAAGATCAGACGTGCCTTTTTCTGTCTGTCTTCAGCAGTGGGGTCCTCCTAGGCCTTCGACCATGAAGACTTTCTTTGTTTAGTGTTGCGGCATATGGTACGGGTTGAAAGCATCACTCCAGATTGCTTCAGGTCAGCCTTAAGCTCTTTAGATGTTGTACATGGTGTTTTTCCAACAGTTTGCACTAACTGAAGACTTCTTGGATTCATTTTCCTTTTCCCACCATATCCTGGGAGGTTCTTGACATTTCCATGAGCAGAAAACTTCTTAATAACATTGCGAACTGTGACACAGGAAGTTTGATGTTTGGTGATAATGGCTTTTCTGATGATCTCAGGCAGCTCTCTTGTCTTCACCTTTGTGAAAATGGAACAGGGAGTGAATGTGGTCATTTTAAACATTAGAGCCATCATTCATTGGTTGATTAAAGTCATGTGAGTAATGACAATTGATCACAGGTGTGTCTAATTTTAGTGCAACAGGAATGTGTTTCTTCTGTTCAAACTGATTTGAATTTTTTATAAGTGTGCCAATAATCATGTCCTGGAAAGGAGGTGCTTTCAAGACAGGAGGTGCTTTCAGGTGAAGCTCATTACCCAAATCAGTCATACACTAAGGACCTGAGATTACTTAAGCTTCAGGTGAACAAGGTATATTAAACGTATTAGGTGCAGTTTTATTGGTATAAATACCCATAGCAACCCCTAGTAAGTAAGAACTTAAAGATCTAGACACAAACTTAAAACTAAGATGCAGACAGCAGTACAGCAGCGGGATGGGGGCTTTCCAGTCTTTTGCATTGAGTGTCACATGTATGATTTTCTCCCAGTTGGTGAGAGGTCTTACATGTGCACTAGGTTCAAGGAGTTCTTTGCTCTCAGGGAACAAGTCCGTTCTCTAGAGGCTAAAGTAGCAGACTTCGAAAACATAAGACAGACAGAGAGGTACATAGAGAGACCTACAGGGATATAGTCCTGAAGTCCCACCTTCAGTCTGGCAGCACCCCTGTTGCCATGGAGGAGAGAGGTCACGTGACAGGAGAGCATCACCCTGGTGTGGCAGGAAGTGATCCTGTAACTAGGACCTGTCCTCCAGGTGATGTAAAACCCTCTCGCGCCGAGGAAGTTTCTCCAGGGCCATGTGCCCATGAGGGAAGGGTTAGGACAGCCGTTATAGTTGGTGATTCGATCATTAGGCATGTAGATAGCTGGGTGGCTGGTGGACGTGAGGATCGCCTGGTAACATGCCTGCCTGGTGCGAAGGTAGCGGACCTCACGCGCCACCTAGATAAGGTCTTAGATAGTGCCGGGGAGGAGTCTGCTGTCTTGGTACATGTCGGTACCAATGACATAGGAAAATGTGGTAGGGAGGTTCTGGAGGCAAAATTTAGGCTTCTAGGTAGGAAGTTGAAATCCAGAACTTCCATGGTAGCATTCTCCGAAATGCTTCCTTTTCCACGTACAGGACCCAAAAGGCAGGAAGAGCTCCAAAGTCTCAATGTGTGGATGAGACAATGGTGCAGAGATGAGGGTTTTGGATTTGTTAGGAACTGGGGAACATTCTGGGGAAAGGAGGGGCTCTTCCGAAGGGATGGGCTTCACCTTAAACGGGATGGAACCAGGCTGCTGGCATTAACCTTTAAAAAGGAGATAGAGCAGCTTTTAAACTAGATATTAGGGGAAAGCCGACAGTCGCCCAAGAGCGGATGGTTCGGAAGAATGTATCCTTGAAGGATACTACCAAAAGCAGAGAGGTTCCACAAAAGAGTAAAGTAGCCCAAATGCCCTCAAGTATGGAGCAGACAGAGCTTAAAGATCCCAATTTACCCATGTCTAACAATAACCAAATTAACATGAATAAAATTCATTCTCTAAAATGCTTGCATGCAAATGCTAGAAGTCTAAAGAATAAGATGGGAGAGTTAGAATATATAGCACTAAATGAAAGGTTAGATATGATTGGAATATCAGAGACATGGTGGAAGGAGGACAACCAGTGGGACACTGTGATACCTGGGTACAAACTATATCGTAATGATAGAGCTGATCAAATTGGTCGAGGGGTTGCGCTCTATGTTAGAGAGGGCATTGACACAGAAAGGATTAAAGTTTTGCAGAAAAAGAATCTGCTGTAGAATCTATATGGATTGAAATTCCATATAAAAGGGGGAAGGCAATGGCAGTGGGGGTGTACTATCGAGCGCCTGGCCAGAATGACCAAATGGATGATGAAATGCTCAAATAAATCAAGGAAGCTAACAAAAGTTACAGCGCAGTAATAATAATGGGTGATTTCAATTACCCCAGTATTGACTGGGTCAGTGTCACATCAGGACATGCTAGGGAGATAAAGTTCCTAGATGAAATAAATGACTGCTTCTTGGAGCAGCTGGTTCATGAACCGACCAGAGGGGAAGCCATATTAAACCTAGTCCTTAGTGGAACACCAGATCTAGTGCAAGAGATAAGGGTGTTGGGGCCACTTGGCAATAGTGATCATAGCATGATCGCCTTTGATTTAATTAGTGGAGGAGGGATAGTAAGGAAATCCACAGTACTACCTTTTAACTTTCGAAAGGGAGACTATGATAAAATGAGGAAACAGTTAAGAAAAAACTAAAAGGAGCAGTTGCAAAGGTTAAAGACATACATCAGGCTTGGGTGTTGTTGAAAAATACTATCTTGGAAGCCCAGACCAGCTGTATTCCACGCTTTAAGAAAAGTGGAAGGAAGTCCAAAAAACTGCCAGCATGGTTTAAAGGTGATGTCAGAGAGGCTGTTGTTGCCAAAAAAGCATCTTTCAGGAAATGGAAAAAAGAGCCAAACAACGAAACCTGGAAACAGCACAAGCACTGGCACGTCAAATGCAAGGCATTGATAAGGCAGGCAAAGAGAGAATTTGAGAAGAAGCTTGCTGCGGAAGCAAAAACGCAAAATAAAGACCTTTTCAAGTACATTCGTAGCAAAAAACCCGTGAGAGAGTCTGTGGGTCCATTAGATGATAAAGGGGTTAAAGGAGCACTAAGAGGCGACAAGGCGATAGCGGAGAGACTGAATGAATTCTTTTCTTCGGTCTTTACTGAGGAAGATGTAGGGATGTTACCCATGACTGAAGTGGTATTTAAAGGTGCAGAAGAATTGAAGGAAATATCGATACATCGGGAAGATGTCTTACAACTATTAGATAAACTGAAGAGTAGCAAATAACCTGGGCCGGATGGTATACATCCAAGGGTGTTGAAAGAACTGAAATATGAGATTGCAGACCTGTTATCAGTAATCTGTGAACTATCATTAAAATCATCTCTAATACCTGAGGATTGGAGGATCGCCAATGTAACACCAATTTTTAAAAAGGGTTCCAGGGGTGAACCGGGAAACTACAGACTGGTGAGCCTGACGTCAGTACCGGGAAAAATGGTAGAAACCATCATAAAGAATAAAATTACTCAGCATGTAGATAGTCACAACCTAATGGGAGACAGCCAACATGGCTTTAGACAAGGAAGATCTTGTCTTACTAATCTGTTATGTTTTTTTGAAGGAGTGAATAAACAGGTGGACAAAGGTGAGTCGGTTGATATTGTGTATCTGGACTTTCAGAAAGCCTTTGACAAGGTCCCTCATCAGAGACTTTTGGCAAAACTAAAGAGTCATGGGATAGGAGGCAGTGTACTATTGTGGATCAGGAACTGGTTAAAAGATAGAAAGCAGAGGGTAGGGCTAAATGGCCAATTTTCCCAATGGAGAAAGGTGAATAGTGGTGTACCCCAGGGATCTGTGCTGGGTCCGCTGCTTTTTGACATATTCATAAATGACCTGGAAAGTGGAATAACGAGTGAGGTTATCAAATTTGCAGATGACACAAAACTATTTAAAGTTGTTAAAACCCAAGAGGATTGTGAAAAATTGCAAGAGGATCTTGATAAATTGGAAGACTGGGCATCAAAATGGCAGATGAAATTTAATGTGGACAAGTGCAAGGTTATGCACCTAGGGAAGAACAACCCAAACTATGGTTACACGATGCAAGGTTCCACATTAGGAACCACCACCCAGGAAAAAGATTTAGGCGTCATTGTGGATACCATGTTAAAACCCTCGGCCCAGTGTGCAGCGGCGGCCAAGAGAGCAAATAGAATGCTAGGTATGATAAGGAAAGGAATGGAAAATAAAACAAAAGATATTATAATGCCTCTATATCGTTCCATGGTGAGACCGCACCTTGAATATCGTGTGCAATTCTGGTCGCCGTATCTTAAAAAGGATATAGCAATTTTAGAAAAGGTTCAGAGAAGAGCCACCAAAATGGTAAAAGGGATGGAAGGATACCCCTATGAAGAAAGGCTAAAAAGGTTAGGGCTCTTTAACCTGGAAAAGAAACGGCTGAGGGGAGATATGATAGAAGTCTATAAATTAATGAACAGAGTGGAACGGGTAAACGTAGATCGATTGTTTGCGTTATTAGAATATAGAAAGACTAGGGGACACGCAATGAAGCTACAGGGTAAACTATTTAAGACTAATAAAAGGAAATATTTTTTCACTCAACGTATAATCAAACTCTGGAATTTATTACCAGAGGATGTAGTAAAGGCTGTTAGTGTAGCTGGGTTTAAAAAAGGTTTGGACAAGTTCCTGGAGGAAAGATCCATAAACCATTATTAAGAAGGGACCCGGGGGGGGGGGGGGGACGGAGCTTGCCGCGATAGAAAATGGCTGCCTGAGAATCCTGCTCCTGCCCGAGTCATAGAATCCTGGCTACCCTCCCCTGTCTGAGACCAGTTGAGTTATTGAATTTAATATCTAAGTGCTGCGAAGGATGGCTGCATTGAAACCTGCAAAGCTTGATTTTACTCCAGCGGCAGGACACGCGGTAAAGCGCACGAAGCAAGAGGCGGCGTCCCCGCAAAAAATGGAGTCTGAGAAAGTAAGTGCTGAAGGACTACGCGAGATATTACAAGAACTTCGGACTGTGAAAGAGATGGTTGCCTCCAGTAATGGGACACTCATGCAACTGCAAGAAGACATACAGGAGGTAAAGGAACAGCTGTCTGGTGTTAATGAACGATTGCATACAGTTGAGGAAATGGTGGAGAAACATGAAAAGTTGCTGACGCAGATTGGCCCACTGAGTAAAAGAATGATGGCGCTTGAAGAGCAAATCGAGGATCATAGTAATAGAGCCCGGCGCAACAACGTGAGGATTACTGGTATACCAGAGGGTCAAGAAGGAGCGCATCCCGGGGATTATTTGCAAAAGTTGATACCGGAGTTGCTGCAATTAAACTTTGCCTTACCATTTGAACTAGAACGGGCACACCGCGTTCCAACGCAAAGGACTGGGAGAAGCCAACATCCGCGTCCCATTATTATTAAAGTGTTGTGATATCCACAGGTACTTCAAATACTGCAGGCAGCAAAGCAAAAACCTGCATTGCAATTGGAAGGATCAAAAATAGCCTTTTTTCCAGACTTGTGTAAGAAGACGGTAGAAAGGCGGAAGGCTTTATTAGAATGCAGGCCTGATCTTCAGAAACTGCAAGCCCGCTATGGCCTCTATTACCCTGCTAGGATGAAGGTTACCTTGGGAAATAGTACGCGAACATTTGATACTGCGGAGAGTTTGAGAATATACCTGCAGGAGTATACTCACATGGAGGTGGGGACATAGGCTGTAAAATTGAACGTCTGATGGCTGCAATTAAAATACTGAGGGAGGCGCTGAGGCCAAATTACACAGTGCTTGGCATTGCCATTTGAGCCACAACTACAGAATGGACATGGGGAAGTTGACACAATAAGTATAAGTATATTATTATGTTTAAGAGATAGATGGATGGAGTGAGGGTAGTTTAAGAGATGTTAGCTAGTCGTAGGGTGGGGTGGAGGGGGATCCAGGGCAGTATGATTGCAAGAGGGGCGGGTCGGGCTTCACCGTACAAATTATGGAGTTTTGTTCTAACTATGTGATAGTAAGGAATGTTGTGTTTAAAACTGTATTGCATTTAATGTTCCAAGTTGAGCGAGTGACGAGTGCCATCACCATAGAGGCGAGCGGCTCCTGCTATGGCTAATGGGAGCTTTCGAGTGGTATCCCTTAATGTACAAGGTATTAACAACCCGATTAAACGTAAAAAAATTCTGAACTATTGTAAGCAACAGCGAGCGGATGTAGTATATCTACAAGAATCCCACTTGTCACTGCCCGAATCCTACAAAGTGAGTGGAGTGGGATATCAAAACATATTGGCAGCTCCCGCTCTTAAAAAGAAGGGAGGTGTTGTACTGTTGGTGAGAAAAGCGTTACTGCCTGTGGTTGAGGAAACAGCTATAGACCCGGGTGGGAGGTGAGCTAGAGCGAAAGTCCAAATAGCTGAAGTAATGTACACCTTCATGGCCGTTTATGGCCCTACACAAGATGATCCTCATTTTTTTGAAGCAGTTGCACAGGAATTGTTGCAGGCAGGGGCCACAAATATCGTCTTAGGAGGCGACTTTAACCTAATGCAAGACCCTTTGCTGGATCGTACACCTTACAAACAGCAGCATAAACCGCGTTCTTATGGAACTATGCGGAGCATGATGGAAGTACTAGGTCTGGTTGATCCGTGGAGACTTTTGCACCCAGATGAAAGAGCGTATACTTTCTACTCCATGCCCCATAACACACAGACGCGTATAGATTTTTTTCTTGTCTCCAAGACATTAGTACCCATAATCGCTACCACAGAGATACTAACCAAAACTGTTTCTGATCATGCAGCAATACTGGTGGAATTCAAACTTGGGCAGAACAAGAGCTCTCAACCGAGATGGTATTTTGATCAGTCATGGTTAAAAAGGAGTGAGTTTGTGGAATCTGTGCGTCAAGATATTGTGGAATATTTTAGTCACAATCAGATACACGAAACTCCAACGTGGGCTTGGTGGGAAGCCTTTAAAGCAACCATACGGGGCTGTCTAACAGCATATAATATCTGAGAGAAGAAAGCGACAGCAAAACGGATAGTAGACTTAGAGAGTGAGATACAAGCGGGTGAACGGATTCTAGCCATGCGTTCTGACCCGCTTATACTGCTTAGACTACGAAAGCTGCGATATCAATACAACTCTATCCTTAATGAAGAAGCAATCAAACAGATAAGAACTCAACAAGGAGTGTATTACCATGAGAGCAACCGGGCGAGTGCGCTGCTGGCTCGTTCATTACGTGCAAAAAAAGTACGGGCTCGTATCACCGGACTAAAGGACGTCAATGGAAAACTGCATGTGGGAGATGAAGACATACTACAGCAATGTGAAAAATTTTACTCCCAACTTTATCGTTCCGAGGGAAGCTTTAGCGAAGAAGCGTTTACCAGTTTTGTAGCGGATATTGAAGGTCCTAAACTTACGGGAACTCAGCAACGTGAGTTATCGGAAGACATCACTTGTAAGGAAATCAAGTTAGCAATGCAGCAACTAGCCAAAGGTAAGGCCAGCGGACCAGACGGTTTGCCAGTGGAATTTTACACGGCCTTTTCACAAGACCTGGTACCTGAGTTATATCTGTACTTTACTGAACTCAAGAAAGAATGCCCTAGAGTTGGGTCGTTAGCGGCTGCCACAATTGTTATTCACCCCAAGCCGGGGAGAGATGAGCAGCTTGTGGGAAATTACCGACCAATTTCACTGCTCAATGCAGATTACAAAATATATGCTAAGGTCCTGACTAATCGACTTAGAAAGGTTATGGCGACACTAGTCAGGTCTGATCAATGTGGATTCATGCCTGGAAGGTCAACAACAGATAATGGTCGATTGCTAGCGCATCTGCTCCTTCATGTGCAACATCAGACAGGGCCACTAGTAGGTCTTGCATTAGATGCCGAAAAAGCATTCGACAGAGTAGAGCTCCCTTACCTATTCAGGATAATGCAATGGTATGGCATACCAAGTGATTTTCTTGCTAGTGTCAAAATGTTGTATTTAAGGCCAACAGCACGGGTGGCTGCGAATGGAGGACTCTCTTCTGAATTTGAGCTAACAAGAGGTTCGAGACAAGGATGTCCTTTATCGCCCTTGTTGTTTAACTTGGCGCTTGAACCATTGATTACAAAGATACGGCAGCGAGAGGACATAGAAGGCATACGAATAGCGGATTATCAGATTAAGTTGTCAGCATATGCCGATGACCTCTTCTTGTTCTTAAACCCGGAATTGCTGCAGGTCACACTGGAAGTCATTTCAGATTATTCCAGCATATCAGGCTACAAACTGAATTTGTCTAAAACGACAATAATACCTTTAAATGGTCAAATAACGCCATCGCTCCTGCAGGCCTACCCGTTTCAAATTGAAGCCACGTCCTTCAAATACCTCGGTGTAACATATGGAGTCACAATGCAGTGTACGATACAACACTGTATGGCGCAATGTGAAAATATTGTTTGAGACTATGTAGGCAAGTGGTCCCCGTTAAACCTGACATGGTGGGGTAGGCTTGAAACCATTAAAATGGTTATAGTGCCTAAAATCAATTACATACTCACCATGGTCCCGATGTTGTTCGAGCGGAAATTTTATAAAAAACTGGAGAAACTTTTGATAGCTTTCTTATGGCATAACAAAACGCCAAGGATTGCAGCATGGAAGCTCAAGTCTTCAAAGAAATATGGTGGTGTACAATTTCCTGATTTTTATTGGTACCATATGGCTGCCTTGTTGAAACAGGGAGCCTCGTGGAGTGAGACAACTATAGAGATCGATGACCCAGTTTGGCTTCGGGTTGAGGCAACACTGAGTAAAGCTATGCCTTTATGGATGCGATTAGGAGCAGAATATACTACATCCAGTTCTGGCAACAAAATTATGCGAGATACTCAATTGGCATACCAACTGTTTGAGACCTGTGTGCAGGAAAATCAGGAGTATTCGGACAGCACTCTGTTATGGCACAATGCGAGATTCCGGATTGATGGATGCAGTTTTGTATGGATTCCCTGGATGACGAGGGGAATATACAACTTAGGACAGTTGGTGCACAATAAAGTCTTCAAGTCCTTCCAGGCATTACAACAAGAATTTGGGCTGCCCCAGCGTTGCATGTATCAATGGTATCAGCTAAGGCATTGCTTAAGCAAGGCGGGGGTAGTGGCTGCTATGATCGGTACAGAACGCCCCTTTCATCAGAGAATCCAGGAGTTCAAGGTAGGGGTGAAACTCCTCTCTAAATTTGTCACTATTATCAGAGATGGAGAAAAAAAGCGATGTACAAGACTGCAGTCACTTTGGGAGTCCGAAGCTGGAGAATTAGCAGAACCTGAAATGTGGGACGTGCTTTGGCAAACGCAGATAAGAATAACCAGAGTGGCTTCACTTACTCAGACGCTGTATTTTCTAGCCCATCGTGCTTATTTGACGCCTACTCGTATAGCCAAATGGACCACAAGCAAGGAGACAACATGTTGGTCGTGTGGGAGTGAAGCTGGTACACTGGCCCATATGCTGTACTACTGTTCTGTGCTTCAAAGGTACTGGCAGCAAGTCTGGTCCCGAACTGCACAAATGCTGGAAATAAGTACACCTCTAACATATCGTATTGTAGTCTATAAATCTTTAGCAGGTATTCCAGAGTTAAAGAAGCGTAACTATGCTGTTTTAGACCTGCTACTAAGTCTGGCACTGAAAGCTATATTGTGCCACTGGAAGAACTTTGAAAATTTGACTATGGAGTACTGGTGGAACCTAGTCTGTTTTCATCATATCTGTGAAAGAACATATGTGTGTCAAAATCCTGCCTTTAAATCCACTTTAAAAAAATGGGACGCCCTCGACTTGCAACTACAATGACTGAGATTGAATTGCTCGGGCCTTGGTGGGATGGCACTCGTCACAAGGGATATTAGGTAATTGTAGGAAGTGGGGAATACCTGTGTACAGTCAGATATGGTTAGAACATGTTATTGTTGAACATGAATATGATATTACAAAGTGTATTTGTGCGTTGTTTGGTTGCTGTGTACAAAATGCAAAATAAAGAATTTAAAAAAAAGAAGGGACCCGGGATATCAATGCTTGACCCAATACAAGCATTGTGGAACCTGTGTCTTTTGGGGAAACTGCTAGGTAAGTATGACCTAGATTGGCCACTGTTGGAAACAGGATACTGGGCTTGATGGACCTTGGTCTGACCCAGTATTGCATATCTTATGTTCTTATGTCTAGTTCACTTTATGCCTGCCTTTTGACCAACCAAATTTACCCATATGATTTGACTGGTCAGTGCTAACTGGCCAACGTTAAACTGTGTCCTGTGAATGCCTCCTGCACTAAATCTTTTTATCGGAAAAAATTGAGCCAGCAGAAGTGGGGGATAGGGTTTTAATCATATGTTTTAATCATATGTTTTTTGTTCAATTGTAAACCGCACTGATTTTAATAGCGCGGTATATAAGAGAAGTAAATAAATAAATAAAAAATAAATAAAAATAACAATCTGTTCAGCTAACCCTCAAGGTTATTCAGATTAACCTTTTAAATATAGTCTCTAGGGGGGTTATTTTAAAAGCATTATTTGTCTTTAGAATTATGTCTGGTGCACAAAGGAGGAGATTGAAGGCCCGACCACAGGTCCCATGGACTGGTTGCCATTGTCGCTGCTTGATTGTTACCTGGAGATCCAGTGTTGAGAATCAGACAGGCATCGAGGTGGGCAGTCTGCTGATACCGGTGGAAGTTCCCCTCGAGGCATGAGTCGCTGCTGCACACACAAGGCTGTGGGGTGTGGCCTGAAGGGGCAGGACATGCCCCTTTGGAGTACCAACAGATTCCAGCTGATATTTTTTTCTTCTACAGTATATTCGTTGTTTGTTTCAGTGAGAATTCATATAACGGGGAAGAGGAAGAATAAAGGAGGAGCGAAGGTACAGTCATCTAGCATACTGACAGGTAAAACTGCTGGTCCTATGGACAAGCACCTTATTCCCCTTTCCATGGGCCAGTCCTCTCCAGAAGATGTGTCTTTAAGTTCTGGAGATAGATTGCCGCACCTTATACACTACCTCTCTTATCTTCCACTGTTATAGAGAGTGAATCTCCTGGTCAAGAGCTTGAGGGAAGCCCTCAGGTGGTTATTCCTGAGCCAGTGATGTCCTAGGAATATGGTGAGTCTTCCAAGCCTCCGGATACACTCCTGGAAGGGGAGGTTACTCTGAGACTTGTGGGGAGCTATTAAGAATTTTGACTTTAAGTTAAGTTCTACTGTTTCTTCTTTATCTCTTTTTACTCAAGTAGCTGTGGTTAAATTGCAAGATCTTCTAGAGGTCAATATCTATGTCACAGGTAGATTCTCAAGTGCAATCTTTTCAGCAAACTAATTTAGTTCATATAAAAGATTCTCTTATTACACAGGTACACTACCAAAAAACTGCCTCCAGTTTTGCAACTGATTCCTATAGATTTTGGGGTGCTGAATCCAGGAAAAATAGCCAAAATGTTCCATCATGTCACGTTTTCTTGCAAAATTAGATTTCTTACCCATATAAGGAATGTTCACATAATTTCTTTTAAGCCGACTGCAGTTTGTTTTCTTGGCCCAAAATAGAGGTTGTAATGGTTAACTAACTAGAAACACTCCCTCATGATATTTTAGAGTGTTTTGTATTCATTTTATACATTAACAGGACAATTGGGAGGCGGGGGGCTAAATCCAGTACTCGCGCTGGCGCATGTTCTTTCCTGTTCGCCTCGCCTCGTTCGCTCGCTCAAACACGGTGGTTGCAACATGAACGTTCCTGTCAAATTTCAGTTTCTTGCAAGTTCATTATTACCTTTTGTTTGCTCAGTCGTAATCCAGCTTTATTCCGAAGTAGTTCACTACAGTTGTAGTTTGCAGTGCTGTGTATTTGTGATGGCTCACAGAGCCAGAGGTTGCGTCAACTCTCCGGACAGTTTTTGTTTTATTTGTGGGGAATATACCGTGAAAAAGCGGCAGAGGAACATTTCTGCATTTATTAAAAAGTATATTTCGCCTATTTCGGTTTGAAGTTAGGCGATCAAGACAAACTGTGGGCTCCTCACAAAGTGTGCAAGACATGTGAGGAAGATCTACGCTTATGGATGAAAGGTAAAAAACAAGCATTTCGTTTCGGAATACCTATGATGTGGCGTGAACAAAGAGACCACAGCAGTGACTGCTATTTTTGCTCTTGCATTGTGAAGGGATACAACTTAAAAAATAAGAACGTAATAAGTTACCCCAACCTTCCCTCAGCAATTAGGCCTATGCCTCATAGCAACGAAGTACCTGTGCCTGAACCACCAAAATCTTTGGATCATATTTGTGTGGACGGTTTTGATCATGATGAGACTCATCAGATGGCTTTTCCCGATGAGTCCAGTACTTCCGAGTTTGAAACTGAACCAGATCTGAAACCTGAACTTTTCTCTCAAGCTGAATTGAATGATTTAGTCCGGGATTTAGGACTCCCAAAAGATGCTGCCCAACTGCTAGGTTCTCGGCTTAAACAGAAAAATCTATTGTCACCAGGAACAACTTTTTATTGGTACCGCAACCGCGAGACACAATTTTTGAAGTATTTCAGCAAAGAGGAAGATTTGGTATTTTGCAACGATATATACGGAGTGATGGAAAAGTTTAAACTCAAGTATGATCCTGCTGAATGGCGGCTGTTCATTGATTCGTCAAAAGACAGCATAAAAGGTGTTCTTCTTCATAATGGCAACACATTCGCTTCAGTTCCTATTGCTCACTCTGTTATTCTCCAAGAAAAATACGAGAATTTGGCCCTGATTCTTCAGAAGATTCGTTATGATGAGCATAAGTGGATGATTTGTGGAGACTTTAAAAATCTATCCATGCTATTAGGGCAGCAATCCGGTTTCACCAAATATCCCTGCTTCCTTTGCTTGTGGGATAGCCGGGCCCGCGACCTACACTGGGGGAAAAAAGACTGGCCAATTCGGGAGTATTTGAGACCCGGTGAGAAAAATGTTCTTCATGAGAGCTTGGTACCTCGTGATAAAATTCTATTACCACCTCTCCATATTAAGTTGGGTCTCATTAAGCAATTCATCAAGTCCCTTCCAAAAGATGGTGAGTGCTTTCGGTACCTTTGCTCAAAGTTCCCCCGACTTTCTGAAGCAAAGCTAAAGGAAGGAGTGTTGGCCCTGATATAAGGAAACTCATTTCAGATGGAGCATTCGCTGAAACGATGTCTGAGAAGGAAAAAGAAGCCTGGGATTCCTTCAAGGATGTTGTTCTCAAATTCTTGGGGAACAGGCAGGATGAGAACTATAAGGATATTGTTGCCAGGATGCTCAATGCCTTCAAAGAACAAGGCTGTAACATGAGCCTGAAAGTCCATTTCTTGAACTCCCATGTGAACTACTTTCCCGAAAACTTGGGGGCGTACAGTGAAGAACAAGGTGAAAGGTTTCACCAGGACATCAAGGACGCAGAGAGAAGGTACTAAGGAAGATGGAACACCACTATGATGGCTGATTTCTGCTGGCTGCTGCTGCGGGAAACCCCAGATGAAAAATACGCCAAGCAGCGCACCAAGAGAAGCATTTGGGGGAAGAAGAAACGGGCCCACCAGGAGATTGATTGACCCAAGAATGACTTTAAAATCTAAACTGTGTTGACAAATATCGTGTTTTTACTAAACTTTGAAATAAAAATTTGCTAGTTATTACCACAGTGTCGGATCTCATTTATTAGAATTTTATTTTCACACCATCGGGTGTTTGTCTTCATGTATTGCAATGGTGCGGTTTGCGTTTTCTATTCTTACATACATACCTGTACAACAATTTTTGCACATTTCTTTGCTTTGCTTTGTGTCTAACCTCGCTCTTATATGCTCAATGTTTGTGCACATGTATGTGGCTGTTTTAAGTGCAGACAATTTTGCTACCATCACAGTGTGTTTTGTTGACATTACTCTATTCTTATGTGCTGCCTTGTTACAATTTTCTTTGTTCTTACTTGAATAACTAATAAACAATTAGTATAAAGAATTCATCCAAGAAACTTTTATCTCGATCGCACTCAATCTGAAATGTTCACCTCAAACTGCTAACCCAATGTAGCAAAAAATCTGTACGTGATGGAGCAAATTGGTTTCCAGATTTGGATTCAGCGCACCAAAAAACGTAAAAATCAATCGAAACATTAGAGGCAGTTTAAAAAAATTTTTTTTTAGTGTACCTGTGAATTATTCATGCTAGGCTGGAAGCACTTGAAAATTCTCTCCGATCTAGGAATTTGAGATTCCTCAATTTTCCCTGTACTCATTTGCTTTCAGCAGAAATTTTGTTAAAAAAATACGAGAGTCATAAAAGTGT
This sequence comes from Ichthyophis bannanicus, assembly GCA_033557465.1. NCBI lineage: Eukaryota > Metazoa > Chordata > Amphibia > Gymnophiona > Ichthyophiidae > Ichthyophis > Ichthyophis bannanicus. The sequence continues at coordinate 180,983,172 of CM066034.1, forward strand.
TTGATGCTATTGAGATAGTCCAGGCTTACTATATCCCCAACATGTCTTAAGATGTTAACCCTGTTGAAGGGAATTTGGATGTACTCCACCCATCTGAGAGTGAGAACCTTATTGCTTTTCTAGAAGATTCTACTAATACTATCTCTAAGTGTGCTACACTTCTGGTTACATTTTCTTAAAATACTTAAAGCTTATTTTAAAAATAAAGATGTTCATTTCTGTGGTCAGAAGTTAAATGTTTTCCCAGATGTGATGCGGAACACACAGCTCTGTAGAAAACAGTTCCTGGATTTAAAATCCTAGATTTTAGCTCTTAGGGCTACTTTCTATTTAAGGTTCCCCTGCAAATGTTACTTTGCAAGGTGATACTTTTGTCTTCCAGGACGTTTCCCACTTAGAGAAATTTGTGTTGGATAGGAAGAAGTTGTTGAGTCTTATATGTCTTATATTGTCTAATTTTTGAATATATTTCTTATTTTGTTTTGATGGCACTGGTCTCCCTTGATGTGGACTTGACTATGTTAATTGCTTTTGTGTTTTCTGTGGGTACTACATGCAGGGGCGGCTCAGGGCAATCTGCTGCCTGAGGTGAAGTCTGAAATGACGCCCCCCCCCCCACACACACACACACACTACCTTAGAGGGGGCGGGGCTTTTTCAGAAATCCAATCAGAGACTGAACCAAACCAAAAAGCCAATTAGATTATATGGAGCAAATGCAAGATGTTTGCACACAGGGCCATATCAAGCTGCAATTGCACCCTGTGCAACTTGCAGCTCGGGTGCATGCCCCCTCTCCCCCCATACCTCCGTCCAGCACAGCCTGCTCTTTCCCTGCTGCCCTCTGTTTTTTTCATGACGGCATCGACAGCAGGGAAAGAGCAGGCAGCGCTGGACGGAGATATGGGGAGGAGGAGGGGGGCATGCGCCCGATCTGAAAAGCATCGGCACTTTAAGCAGATCTGTCCCTCCCTACTCTGACATTGCGTCGGAGGAGGGAGGGACCAGACCTGTTTAAAGTGCTGCAAAAAGGCTTGGGGAGCGCATTTTGGCTGCCTGCTGTTGTCCTGCCAGCGGCGGAAGGGCAACAGCAGACAGCTGAAATGTTCCCCCCAAGCCTTTCCGCCCTATGTGGCTGCACCACTTGCACAGGGCTAGGTATGGTCCCGTTTGCACATCAAGGAACTAAAAGACAGCAAAAACCAACAGCACAGTTTATAAAACTTTATCTTTATCTTTATTCACAAGATTTGATAAACCGCCTATGCTGATGCGTCAGGGCGGTGTACAATACAAAAAAAAGGTAGTGGCTACTGAAAAATAAAGTCAGAAAGGAACGCCAGTAACAATAGGACAGAGAGGGACAGACAAAAGATAGAAAACAAAAAAGGTCCAGAAAGGGGACAAAATGACGGGGGACGGGGAGGAAAATAGGGGGAAGGCAGGTGAGAAGCATTTGGGGGGATGTTACGGGGGGTGGGGGGCGCGGCTGGGGGATAGAGCACCATCGGCAGGGGGGGGGAAGATCAAAAGCTTGACAGAAGAGATGGGTTTTGAGAAGAGCTTCAAAGCGGGGGTGAGACAGTTCGGTGCGGAGAGAAAGTGGGAGCGAATTCCATAAAGTGGGGCCTAGAAAGAAGAATGCAGAGTGCCGAGTGAGTTCCAGATGTGCCTGAGAAGGGGAGGGGAGGAAGAGACGATTACCGTGAGCCGAGCAAAGAAGACGTGGAGAGGGTTGAAGATGGATGATGTCGGCCAAATACTGGGGGTTGCTAGTATGAAGAGCTCTGTGCGCGATGATGAGTAATTTGAAGATTAATCTGAGCTTCACCGGAAGCCAGTGGAGGGTGAAAAGGCAGGGAGTGACGTGAGAACGAGCGGGGAAGCAAGTGACGAGATGGGCAGCAGCATTTTGAACTAAATGGAGACGACGAAGCTGAGAGGAGGGGATGCCTGCATAGATAGCATTGCAGTAGTCTAGACGGGTGATCACAAGTGACAAAACCAGAGTGACAACAGAGGAAGGGGGAAGGAACGAACGAACAGCCCTTATCTGACGAAGGTAGAGAAAGGAAGTACGTACAACAGAGGAAATGTGTTGGTGGAAAGAGAGAGAAGAATCCAAGGTGACACCCAGGTAACGAAGAGTCGGCACCAGGGGGATGGGGGCTGGAGGACATAACAGGTGATAGAACAGGAGGGGGGAGTCCAAAAGAAAACCAGATTGCAGAAGATTTAGTGGGATTAGCGTGAAGGAAGTTTAGATCGAACCAGGAGGCGACAGAAGCAAGACAGAGATTGAGTGGGACAGATCGGGGGAGGAGGAAGAGGTGTGATGAATCAAAAGAATATCATCGGCGTAGATGTAGGCAGAGATACCAAACTGTTGAATGAGCAGGGCACGTGGGGCGAGAAAAATGTTGAAGAGCAAGGGGGCAAGGATAGAGCCCTGGGGAACACCACAGATTGAGGGGGATGGATGAGAGGCAGAGGAGCCGGAGTGAACAGAGAAAGTGCGGGAGGACAGAAAGGAGCGGAACCACTGTAAGACAGTTCCATGAACACTGAAATCAGACAGACAGGTGAGAAGAGTGCGGTGATCAACCACGTCAAAGGCAGAGGAAAGATCCAGAGATACCATGAGAGAGAAGTCACCATGATCGTGAGCACAGTGGAGTTCAGAGAGCAAAGCTACGAGAATAGTCTCCATGCTGTGTCCAGGACAAAAACCCGATTGACGTGGGTGGAGTGCAGAGGTGGAGTCAAGGTGAGTAGTGAGTTGAAAGAAGACAAGCTTTTTGAGAATTTTTGAGAGAAAAGGAAGGTTAGTGACTGGTCGCCAGTTGGCGGCGGTGGCGGGATCGAGGGTAGGTTTCTTCAGAAGAGGGCGGACAATGGCGTGTTTCCAGCTAGAAGGGAAGCGACCGGAGGTGAGGCTGGAATTGAAAATGGAGAGAATGTAAGGAATAAGCGCAAGATCTGAGTTGAGTAACCAAGAAGAGGGCAAGGGTGGTCTGATGGGCAGATGAGATAGCTTTGGTGAGTTCAGGTGAAGTAATGGGCGCAAAGGAGCGCCAAATGTGTGGAAAGGTACAGGAAAGGAGTGAGGAGACGACAACAGGGGAAATGGGGGAATCAGGAAGGGGAGAGAGGGGAGGAGGGCAGTTAGGGAAGGAAGAGTGGAGGGAGAGAACTTTATCGGTGAAAAAGGAGGCGAGGGTAGAAGGACTAGGGGAAGAGTGGGAAGGATGAGGGGGGAAAGAGGAGGTGGAGGAGAGAGATTTAAGGATGTGGAAAAGACGTCTAGAGGAGTTAGAGGAGGTAGCTATGAGACGGGAGTAGTAAGAGTGTTTAGCCATAGTTATCATGGAACGATAGGAGAGATGTGCCTGACGGAAGGCAGAATAGGAAGCTGCTGACCGGTGCTTCCTCCAGAGGTGCTCTGCACGGCAAAGGTGAGTGCGATGAAGGTAAAGCCCGGGGTGATATCAAGGGTGGTGGGAAGAGGAGCGGAAAGACACAGGACGAAGGGGGGCTAACGTGTTAAGGGCAGTGGAGAGAGTGGAGGACCAGGTGTCTACTTGTTGGTCGACCAAAAGAGAGGAGAATTCAGGAGGAAAGAGGGAACCGGCTGGGGGAAGGAGTGTAGGGTGTGTGGGGTAATGTGCCGCTTAAGAGATGGAACTGAAGGGACAGGGGGGGGTCCTACTGTCCCAGGAGAGGGAAAGGGGAAGGAAAAAAGGAGACAAAGGTGATCATACCAGGGGACAGGGCTAGGGTGGATACGAGAAGGAAAGTAGGGGGAGGGGTCGAGCGTGAGAATAAGGTCCAGGGTCTGGCCTGAGACATGAGTTGGGCAGGATACATGTTGGGTGAGAGACAGGTCAGAAAAGAGTGAGGAAAGAGCTTTTTCGCACGAATGTGGCAGAGTAACCAGATGAGCATTGAAGTCACCCAGAATGACTAAGTGGGAGGACAAGAGGACAGAATCAGATAAGGAGAGCAAGAGAGAATCCCAGAGATCTGGACATAAAGAGGGGGGAACATAGATGAGAAGAAAATAGATTGGGGTGGGAGAATCAGAGAGGACTAAAAGGGATTCGGGGTAGGCAGGGGGAGGCGAGATAAGCGACAGTGAGAGGGTGGATCTGAAAATTAACGCTACACCGCCGCCAGAGCGGCGGAGACGAGGAGTGTGAAAAGCATAGTAGCCTGGGGGAAGGCATTGATGGAGGAGAGCATCTTCCCCCTCACGGAGCCAGGATTCCGTGATAAAGAGGGCATCCAAAGAGTGCTGGATCAGAAGATCATGGACTGAGTGGGTTTTGAATGGAGGGAGCGACAATTTAAAAGAGCCAATGAAGGCGTAATAAGGGAGACGGTCGGGGGGGACAGAGAAAGTGAGGATAGAGAAATTGAGGGAGCCGGACGAGAACAGCAGGAAAGAAGATTAAGCGGATTGTGTGCTAAAGAGCCAGGGGGAGGGGAAGCAGGTACAGATGGGCGATAGTCTCAAAAGACAGGGATAGTAGCCATGTCCAACAGAGCGGAGCAGGCTGTTGCAGATAGCGGGAGAACAGTCATGGATGGGGAGAGGACCGAGAAAGGGAACAGGATTGAAGAAAAAGCTGCGAAAAGGAGACACAACCAGACAGAGAAGGTGCTGAAAGAAAACCAAAGACGCTGAACGCCCCAGCCGTCGCCCCAAGGAGCTCGCCCAAGGAGCACGTCCTTCTGCAAGTGCTGCAAAAAGGCTTGGGGAGCGCATTTCGGCTGCCTGCTATTGTCCTGCCAGCGGCGGCAGGGCAACAGCAGACAGCCAAAATGTTCCCCCCAAGCCTTTCTGCCCTATGTGGCTACACCACTTGCACAGGGCTAGGTACGGTCCCGTTTGCACATCAAGGAACTAAAAGACAGCAAAAACCAACAGCACAGTATATAAAACTAAATTATAACTAATTTTTATTTTGTTATAAACTGCGTTATGGTTCTTGCTTTTTCTTTTTCAACATATATTTTGCATTCACAGTATGTGCAGAGCAGAACCAGGACATTCACCCACAGAACTCAATATTTAAAAAAAAAATCTGATTCTGATCATCTTACTAACAACAACCACTATTCTCCAGTACCAGGCATATTGTGAACTAATACAAAACTCTACAACAAAGAGTAAACCTACCATACCATATCAGCACAAATTTCCAAAACTCATATAAGGATCCCATCCAAAAAAGTATCACTGTAAATACCACAGTGGGCCCTGGAACATCCATAAACCTATTTGAAAAGCTGAGCAAGTCAAATTGCTACAGTATAGTATAGATCTTTATGTACAAACTCCATGTTAACAGAACACCTGACCTCAGTCACACACTCACAACATCGACCCTCACCAAGTATAGACTAAGTAACCACAAATCTAAAGTAAAAATAAAAATATGTAGACAAAATTTAAATTGAAACCCCAAGAAGCCAGAGTCCACATGCAGTGCAACATCAGATAAATAAGAGATGCAGTTCCCCAATACTGTGTAAAATATAAAAATAGTACAAAGTCCAATCACTAAAATGAAATAAAATTATTGTTTCTACCTTAGCTGTCTGACCATTTTATTCTCTGATCATGCTGTTCCCGATCTGAGGCTTCAGCTTTCCTGTCTTCTCTTAGCTCTCTTTCTGTGGTCTATGGTCTATCTGCCATTTCTTATCTCTTCTTTTGTTTTCTTCACTTCCTTCCATCAGCCCATTTCCAGTTCCAGTAACCCTCCCCAGTATCAGCCCCCTTTCCAGTCCTCCCCTCCCAATACCTTCCAATGTCAACCGCCTTGCATTCCCATGACTACTACTGGTGTCCATTCCCTTCCAGTCCCCCTCCTTCCCCATTGTTCAGCCCCTTCTAGTCCAAATACCATCCCAGATATCAGCTCACGTCCACTCTCAGTGCCACCCCCCCCCCCCAGTCAGTTCCCAGTGGCCCTACCATCTGTCCATCCCACTTCCAGTGCCATTCACATGTCAGCTCCCTTCCAGCCTCCTCCCCATTACCGAGCCACCTACCATTTCCATCTACAAGTGTCAGCTCCCTTCCAGTCCCCCTTCAGTACATCCCAGGTGTCAGCTCCTTTCCAGCCCCCTCCTTCCACCATGTCAGCTCCCTTCCTGCCCCCTCCTTCCACTGGCAGACCCTCTCATTATCCACTCCCCTCCAGTCCTATTCTACCATCCTCCCGCATCATCCCATTTGTAGCCCTAGCCCCTAGTTTTCTTCCTGGGCCAGCAGCACTCTCCTCCCCTCCCCCATTAGCCCCTTTCCAGTCCCAGCCCATTTCCAGTCCTATCCCCCTTATCAGCCCACTCTAGTCCTAGCCCTCCAATCAGCCCATTACCAGTCCTAGCTCATTTCCGATGCTAGCCCCCCATCTGCCCATTACCAGTCCTACCCCCCCCCAATAAGTCCATTTCTAGTCCTAACCCCACCAATCAGCCCATTACTAGTCCTAGCCCCCCCCCCTCATGATCAGCCCATTTCCAGTTCTAACCCCCCCATCAGCCCATTTCCAGTCTTAGCCACCCCCGATGCTTGTTTCCCATCAGTGCAGGCGGGCTTAGCAGAGCTGCGAGAAAGGGAAACTCTCCCTTCGCAGCTCTGTAAAGCCGGTGATGCTGAGGGAGAGAAGAGGGCTCTGCCGAAGCGGCTGTGGGGCACTTTCTTCAGTGGCTCTTCCGATCGGGTTTTATTTTTATTTTTTATTTTTTGAAGGCGGAGTGAGGCGGCTCTTTTGGGGGCATTTCTGCTGCCCCCAAAAGTTTGCCGCCTGAGGCCACCGCCTCACCTCCGCCTAATTATAGAGCCGCCTCTGACTACATGATGGTTTTCTTTTGTTAAGTGGAACTGTATATTTCAAAAAGTCTCAATGAAAAATAAAGCACTATTTGTGCTTTGCATGTCTGCAAATGGGCACACAGACGTCCAAAGCACAGAAACATTTCTAGAGGCATTTTAGAAGCTGGCTCTGGAGATGTCCCCAGCGTGAGGATATCCGAGCCATGAAGGGGGATGGCAGATGCATTTCAGGGGCGTATGCGGTAGGATGAATGTATGCAGCTTGATTTTAGAAATGGTGATCACATCAGCGCCCACCAGCGGGAACATCTGTCTATTCGTGCTTCAGGGCATGAATAGATATCAGGAAAGCTCCCATTTTGGCAGTCAAACATTTGGAGGGTATAGAGAAGATGGTACTCTAAGATCCCTAGTAGTGTCCACAACCATAAAAATAAAGTATAGAAAAATAGTAAACATGATTTGTGGTTTTGCGCTGCTGTCTCTTTCTGCTTGCAAAATGGCTGGCTGAGACACATTCCAAATCTAGAATACCATTGGGAGGAAATCCATGCAGCCGTTTCTAAGGACGTCTATATCAGGAAGACCATGTTTCTGAAATTGTTTCTGATCTTGAATGTGCTGGCCATTTTGAGGACTTTTTGGCCTAGATGTCCCAAATATCTCTAGAACGTCTTTTCAAAGTGCACCCTTGCTAATGCAACACATGCTAGAGGCCAGGGCTCCGCATTAACTACTGGGAAAAGGATTTCCACATCCACGACAGTTAAAGCAGTGGTGTTGCACCTAACATGCCATAGTTTTGGTGCTATTGGTGCATTAAGTGCTACACCTTAGTGCCCTTTAGTAAAAGAGACCCAATGTATTTGCTGCCACTTCTATGTTTAAGTTGCAAAATCATCACTTGCAAAAGGAAGTAACAATCCTAACCCATATAACATCCCGAGAGAAGCTACTCTTTTTGCATGTAATGGCGAGGCCGCGGGGCCCGCGTGCGCACGGCCGGCGGTAACCGGGGGGGCGGCTGGTCGCATCCGCCCCTCTTGATGGCGGCGTGGGGCCGTTGGGGCGGGACGCAAAGCGTACAGCGGCCTCATTGGCTTCCGCGGACTGACGGAAGGCGCGGGAGCCAATGAGCAGAAGAGGGAGTCCTGGCAGGTGGGGGGCTGAGCGGGGACTCGGCGTGGCTCTGGCCTTCTTGGGGTTGGAGCTGGAGGCGCCGGATGTGTTTCGCTTCAGGCTGGTGCAGAAGGAGAGTGTGGCGCACGTGGTGAGGTCAGGGAGCAGCAGGCAAGTGGGGCAGATGGTACTGTCAGGCGGTCAGGGGGAATAATTAAAACTGAATAAAAGGCGCGTTCTTATATAAAAAAAAAAATGACACGAGCGAAGAGGAACGGAAGAAGGAAAGCTGGGATGCATCCCCGCCGGGGGGAGGGGCGGGGTACGGGACTGGGGAAAGGGGCCTGCAGGGGGAGAAGGGCTGGAAGAGGGTGAGGGGGGAGGACTAGTTGGTGCTGGCTCCTAGTGGGGAGCAGGCGGGTAGAGGGAGTGGGGGGCCGGGGCCCAGTCCACAGGGAGTGACTGCAAAATGGAGAAAGGGGCAAGGTGGGGTTAGGGGCCGAGCAGCTGGCAGGGGCAAGGGCATACGGGGGGGCACTAGGCCGGGAGTGGGGGCAGCGCAGGGGCGGAGCGGGCTAGCGGGGGAGGTTAGGGGGGGGCGAGCCAGCTGGGGAAGGCTGGCTTGACTGGGGTGGTCAGGGTAGGGGGGAGGAGGACTGGTGAGGGGTGCTACGGGATGGGGGGCGGTGCGGGGTTCTGCTGGATGCCCGAGCTTAGGGTCCGTCCCTTCTGAAGGGGAAGTGCTTGCGGCGGGATGGATGGCGGGAGGTGACTGGCCGGGGATCGCAGGTACGGCGAGTTGGCAGGGAGTAGCAGGAGGCGGTTATCCGACAACTTGGGAGCATTGGCGGGGCGGGGGTCAAGGCTCCTCACCGGCGGAGTGGCTGGGGGTGTGGCAGCCACCTTGGGCAATGGCGGGTGCCTCTTCGCCTTTTGCCGTTTTATCTCCGCAGGTACCCCCCCCCGGATGGCAGTACACTGGAAGTCCCTGAATGAGCAGTATGCAACAACAGGATGGCGCGACCGGGCACAGGGACAGAAGTCACGTGCCGGGAGGAATTGCAGGAGTGACGGAGGCAATGCCGCAGACAGCGCCGGAGCAGCAGGAGACCTATGTGACTACAGAAGAGGTGTCGGGTGTGGCAGGTGAGTTGCCAGCTGAACAGAGTGCGGACATGGGTGGCGGAATGGTGGCGACCGCAGGGGGTGGTAAGAAGGCGAGAAGGAAGCGGAGGCATTCTTGTCGATTGCGTCGGAAGTCGGGGTCCTCGTCCACTTCCTCCACAGATTTGTCATCGCGTTCGTCTACGACGGAGGAGAGCGGGTATAAGGAAGGGGATGGGGGCAGGGCGACGCCTATGGTGGCGGTGTTCTCGGGGTTATGGAAAGGGGTGCCACGGAATTTGCAGCGGAAAATTCGGAAGAGGCAGTATATTGACATTTTCCAGTTGTTGGAAGGTAGGAAACAGTCGGGGGACAGTAGAAGGAAGAGGAAGGAGGATGAGACGGCGGGTAGGGTTTGGAGAGTAGCGTGGAATGTGCTAAACTGGACACGAGCCTTTTTGCGTCTTGCTAGTGTATGGGGGCACCTGCATCCAGATCAGTATGGGATGCTATTGGCTTATGCGGACTCCATCTTAGAGGCGTCGCAGATGTATGACGGTTGGGCATGGCTCAACTATGATGAGAAGTTCCGCGATAAGATGGAAGAGAATCAGATTTTGTCTTGGGGGATGCAGGATATCAATTTATGGTTAGACCGATGGTGGTTAGACCGAGCGGAGGGGTGGCAAGCGGACTGAGGGGGGGTTAGCCACTACATCGGGTGCGGGGCGGCCCTTTCGGGTGGGGGTGCCCCCGGCGGTGCAGAGACCAGCAGGGGGAGGGGGCATTGGAGATGTTTGATGGCGATTCAACAAGTCTTCATGCCCCTTTCCGGATTGCAAGTTCCGGCACGCATGTTCCGTCTGCAATGGGGGGCATTCCGCCCTTAAATGTGTTAAGAAAGGAACGGTCAGTGCCACGGTGCCACTCCCCAAGCAGTAGGAGCTGGCGGAACTGGGAGAGCTTAGCTCCGACTCCGATTCGGATCGAAGCTATGCGACCGTGGTTGAGGAAGTATCCCCGGTGAAGGGACAGAGTGGTTTTGGAAGAGGGATTTCAGGGGGGGTTCAGATTCCAGTCGTGGGTGCGGTGGCTTTGAGCAAAGCCAGGAATTTGCCCTCGGTTAGACGGTTTGCCCATATTGTGCGGGCTAAGTTGGCTGTTGAGATTGGGTTGGGTAGGGTGGCGGGCCCCTTTGCGGAGCCACCATTTGAGGACTTTGTGGTGTCCCCGTTGGGGATAATACCAAAAAAGGAGCCTGGGAAGTACCGGTTAATTCATAACTTGTCCTTCCCCGTGGGTTCCTCCGTTAATGACCATATCCCAAAGGACTTGTGTGCGGTGCGCTGTGCATCATTCGATGAGGCAGTGGAGCTGGTGCAACAATGTGGTCCTGGGTGCTTGATGGCAAAAGTAGACATCGAATCAGCATTCCGTTTGTTGCCGGTGCACCCGTCGGTGTTTTCATTTGTTGGGGTTTTGCTTTGAGGAAAGCAGTTATTTTGATATGTGCATGCCAATGGGTTGCTCGATATCCTGTGCATATTTCAAGTGGTTTAGCTCATTTCTGCATTGGGCGTTTGTCGAGCAGGTGGGTTGTGCAAATGTAGTGCACTACTTGGATGACTTCCTGTTTGTGGGGGAAGCACAGTCGGGACGATGCAAGGAGTTACTGGACGGATTTGTATGGTTGGCCCAGGCATGGGGGGTCCCATTGGCGGACGGGAAGACAGCGGGCCCAGCGACAAGTATTACTTTTTTGGGGGTGGAGCTGGATATGGTAGTCATGGTATCGAGGCTGCCGCCGGACAAGGTAATGAAGCTGCGGGTTTTGGTGGGGAATGTGATGGCCTCAAGTAAGCTGACGTTACGGGAGATGCAGGCACTGATAGGTTCCCTCAATTTTGCATGCAGAGTAATTCCGATGGGGAGGGTGTTTTTGCGGCGGCTTGCGGCAGCTACAGTCGGGGTTATGAAACCTCATCATCGGATCAGGGTTTCGCAGAGCATGCAGGCCGACTTAGGGGTTTGGGATGAGTTTCTGAGGGATTTCAATGGTACTACGGTATTGAGGGAGACTGAGATGTCCAGTTGGGAGTTGCAATTTTTTACCGATGCGGCAGGTGGTTTGGGCCTGGGTGTTTACTTCGGGGTCTCTTGGTGTGCGGTAAGGTGGCCACAAGCATGGCGGGATGCAGGCATCACCAGTAATATAACCTTCCTGGAGTTGTTTCCGATTCTAGTGGTGTTGGAATTGTGGCCGGACAGACTTCAGAATCTTAAGGTAGTTTGGTGGTGTGACAATGCGGCAGTAGTCAGTGTGATCAATAATTATTCCCCGCGATGCAAGCAGGTGGCTGATTTAATGCGGCAGGTGGTGTTGGCTTGCTTGCGAGTGAATGTGGTGGTGAGGGCTCGTCATATTCCTGGGAGTACTAACAAAATTGCGATGCTCTTTCCCGTTTTAAGTGGGAGCTGTTTCAGACCCTGGCGCCGGAGGCGTAAGAGGTGGGGGCATCGGTCCCAGAGCACTTATGGCAGATTGGCCTCGGGAAATGACGGAACTGCTGAAGAGTTTAGTGTCGGCGGCGACTTGGGCCGCGTATCAACGGGGATGCAGCAGTGTGGTGACATTCCTGGTGGATCAAGGATGGCGGCGGGGCCCGGTGTCAGATCAGCTATTGGGTCAGTATGTTTTGGCAGCAAAGGCTGCGGGATGATCGCGGGCAACGGTGCGGATACAGTTGGCGGGGTTCTCATTTTTCGCGAAGGCGGTTGGGTGGGGGGCTGCGGGTGGGGGATTTTTAACGCGGAGGCTGCTGCAGGGTTGGGAGCGGTCCTTTCCTTCGCCGGGCAATGGTAGGCGGCCTATTATGCATGACCTGCTAATGCGGTTGTGTCTTGCGTTGCCCCAGGTGGTATCGTCCCCATATGAAGGCACGCTCTTTCGGGCAGCTTTTTCAGTAGCTTTTCTTGGCGCTTTACGGGTGGGGGAGTTAGTGGCGGAGTCTAGTCGGGTTGGGGGGCTTGCAATTGCAGCAGGTGAAGCTGGCGGGAGGCGAGGTTCGTATTCGCTTAGCGCGTTCCAAGACGGATCCGACGGGGAAAGGAATTTGGGTAGTTTTGAGAGTAGCGGATGGGGCGCCTACGTGCCCGGTTACCCTGCTGAAGTCGTACTTGCGTGTGCGGCCGGGTGGCATAGGCAGTCTCTTTATCCATGAGGACGTGTAGGTGGTTACGCGATTTCAGTTTACAGCGGTGTTGCGGCTGGCGTTACGGTGGATCGGTGAGGATCCGGGCCTGTTCGCTATGCACTCTTTCAGAATTGGGGCAGCTACCAGTGCAGCGGCGGAAGGACTGCCCGAACGGGAGATACAGCGGATTGGTAGATGGAAATCGCAGGCGTTTCGGAGCTATGTGTGTTTATAGGGCATGTGGGGGTTACTAACTGTACAATTTCTTTATTTTGCAGAAGTGGGACAAGGATCGTGTCGCTGTTGGGTGATTGGCCACTCGTTTGTTTACTGGGCTGGTCGGCGAGCAGCAACATGGCCGGTGGGGCTGAATATCGGACTGGAGGCTTCGGGGGTGACCGTCTCATGGCTGGGCGAGTGCGAACTACGGTGGATCCAGCTCTTGCCTTTGCTACGGCACCACCAGCGCGTGAGAGGGACGCCTGACATCTTGTTGATACACCTAGGAGGCAACGACCTTGTGTCATGGACTTGCAAGCAGTTAATTCGTGCAGTTCACAAGGACTTGGGGGCGGTGTTATCGATGTTCGAAGACATAGTTCTCGTGTGGTCGGATATCATTCCAAGGCCTGCTTGCAGGGATCAGCGGCGATGGTGACAGAGCTTAACCAAAATTAATTGCCAGATTGGCAGATGGGTGGGGGAGCACGGCGGATGCCAGATTTTGCACCCATGGGCCGAAGTTGATTGTGCGGGCTTATATAGGCAGGATGGAGTGCATCTATCCCCGGTGGGGATGGACTTGCTCCTGAATGATTGGCAGGAGGCCTTGGAAGGTATTATGCAGGGGAAGAAGGCTGGTCGCAGCTTAGCCATTGGGGGCGTCTCAGGACAGGTGTCCTGAGTCGGTGGTGGGATCCCGGAGGTTTCCGGGGTCCGGAGCCGGAGGCAATCATTAGGGCGGGGGTGGGGTACCCCGAGACGGACAATCCCTCAGGTTTTTGCTAATAATATGGCGAAGCCAGAAGAGGGAGGGCTATGCAAAATAGTCGGGGCCTGGACCCGGCAGAAGCAGAAACGGCGTCACCTTGCTACTCACATGGCTGGTGAGGGCTCGATCTGCAGGGGGGGGAGAGGGGCAATTTAATGTAGTTTGGAATTTAGTTGGTTATTGTTAAAAGGTTAATAAAGCTGCGACCAGTTTAAATCCCAGAGGTGTTGTGTGTATCATTAAAAGGAGGGGAGGAGAAGAGTTGAGGGGAGTAAAAGGGGGGGAGGGGGCGGGAGGCGACATGTCCGCCGTACCCGGTTATGGCGAGGCCGCGTGGCCTGCAGTAACCGGGGGGGTGGCTGGTCGCATCCGCCCCTTTTGATGGCGGCGTGGGGCCGTTGGGGCGAGACACAAGGCGTCCAGCGGCCTCATTGTCTCCCACGGACTGACGGAAGGCGCGGGAGCCAATGAGCAGAAGAGGGAGTCCTGGCAGGTGGGGGGCTAAGCGGGGACGCGGCGTGGCTCCGGCCTTCTTGGGGTCGGAGCTGGAGGCGCCTGACGCCCGCCCGCCCTCCCTAGCTTGGGGGCTGTCAAAGGCGTTTTGGGGGGGGTGTTGGGGTGTTGCAGCTGGAGGGGGTTGGCGGGATCCCGGAGGTTTCCGGGGTCCGGAGCCAGAGGCAATCATTAGGGTGGGGGTGGGGTACCCCTGACCCGAACAATCCCTCAGGTTTTTGCTAATAATATGGCGAAGCCGGAAGAAGGAGGGCTATGCAAAATAGTCGGGACCTGGACCCGGCGGAAGCAGAAACGGCATCACCTTGCTACTCACATGGCTGGTGAGGGCTCGATCTGCAGGGGGGGGGAGAGGGGCAATTTAATGTGGTTTGGAATTTAGTTGGTTATTGTTAAAATGTTAATAAAGCTGCGACCAGTTTAAATCCCAAGAGGTGCTGTGTGTATCATTAAAAGGAGGGGGAGAAGAGGTGAGGGGAGTAAAAGGGGGGGGGGGCTGGAGGCGACATGTCCGCCGTACCCGGTTATTTTTTGGGGTAAAATGAAATTTCCTGTTATACATGCCCTTAACTAGATTATACCCCTGCACATCCTTATACGTATATTAAAAAAGGCTCCATGTCAACATGTCACAACATTCCCACTTATGTCCCTTTTCTGATCTAGACCCCTTACACAAAATGGGCCTTAAGCCACATGCATTCAACACTTGGAAATACTGTAAATCAAGGACCAGCCTGACTGAGAGTGAAGAGCATAATGGCTATGCAGAGAAATCTCAGACTGCTGAAGTAAGGGAGCAAATCAAAATAAAAGCTTATAGGCATGTTAAAGTAGAAAGCAGAAGCTTAACTGGAGAACTGCTATACTTAACACTTCTGTCTCCAGTGACTTTTGCTGGCAGGGGGAAAAGAAAGAGTTCACAAATTATCAGCTAAAACTGGTCTATATTAACTCTTTCAAAACCCCATACAAGAGAACAGAACCAAAAGTTACAAACTCAAGGATCTGTCAGAGGTGTGGACAAAAAGCAAAACAAAAATCATAAAACAAAAAGGAAGCCATTTTTATCATTTTTTTCTGATTTTCGGACATTTGTTCTGTTCATTTCACACATTCATTTTAATAAAAATGTTTAATGTGTGTTAGAACATTTTAATGCTTGTTAATCAAATGAGCAAATGTTAATTCATAGCTTAATGTGCATTAGCATGCACTTAATTTTTAAGGTATGCTAATGACCCAAATTCAAGCTAATGAATGAATATCTCTCGCAAAAATGAAGAAAGCCATGGTTAGAAGCAATAGCTGGCATGTCTATTTATATGTATGAACCCTAGTAGTGAAAATGAAATTATTTAAAGAGCTCAGGGCTCTTTGATTTTATGTTACTGTCAGAACCTATTCTTCACTGCCTCCCCCCGCCCCCCAACAATAGTTGCCATCCTGTGCAAATGTATGAAAAGCACAACATATTGCCCCAACTCTGCTCAGCAGCTCCCATATTCAGGTGTCTGTGCACATTTGAAGAGTAGACCTACAGGTTGATGCAGCAACTCCAGCACAAGGTTTCCAAACATGTGTTGGAATGCCATGTGGTGCATAAGAGCAGTATCTCTCTGAACAGAAGATCTGCAGCAGAATGGTTGCTCTTACGTGGCACATATCATTCCAGCACATGGCATGCATGTTCCAGCACACTCCCTCTGTCATTTTCTTTTCAGGACTCACTTCAGCAAAGCCCAACAAAAGCCATGGGGGTTGTTTGCTAAAGAATCGGGCATAAATTCCACCTCAGCACTGAACGCAGATCCCTTATGTCTCCTCCGACCTGGCATTAAAGTCCACAGCCTTGAACTCAGCTTTCTGCTCTTCAGTGCCCTTCTCTGCGTCTGGGTAGCCTAGCTAATTGCTTAATTAAAATCTATTCTGAATATTTTTAAATGTGTAGCATGCTGTCATTAGTGCTGGCATAAGCACTGTTGATGGACTCATGGCAAATCCCTTCTCTACGTGCTCCTGCTAAGCACAGAAAACTCATGCTTAAATGTTGCACTGATGCGTGCATTAATGACAGCACCTTTTCTGCATCAGCCCCTTAGTTTGTTAACAAAGTTGGGGGCCTTGTAACAGTTATAAGTGGCTGGGTAGGGATTGAGGTTATCAAATACCATCACTGGAGGCTGAAGGGAAAGAGGCATTTTCAGCAGTGGTGTATTTTTGAAAATTAGGGAGAGGATTCTAAATTTTTAAGCTGCCCAAGATAAACAAAAAACTTGCGTTGACCTTGAATAAATAATTCCATTGATATTTTTTAATTGTGATTAATGCATATGTGTATATTTGTGCATCTATAATAGATGTATATAACAATTAGTGCACACACAAATAAATACATAAAAATATGTGTTCATGCCCATAAGAAAATCAGTGGATACATTTATTCAGAGCTAATCGGAAGAAAGGCCTGGCAATCTACTTCCGGCGACACTGCCAAGAAAACCCAAGAGCTTCTGGGTCGCCAGGAGTCAGGTCTGACTCGAAGGCACACATTGCATTTTTTGCAATATATATATAAATTATTTTCAGTAGAGATGAGAAAATAAGCATTCACTTTCTAGCCCTTTGTAAATATTAGGGATTGAAATAGTGCTCATTGTGCAAAGGGAAGGAAGTGTGTTTTCCTTATTTCACAAGATTCTTTGAGAAAAAAAAAAGCCTGGTATTCAAGCAGCTACTTAAGTGGAACTGATGCTGTTTGGTTTCAGGCTTTTTTCTCTTTAGTACCTCAGAGTAAAGACCAACTGCTAATGACACGCTTACCGGAAAGAAGTTTGACACTGTTGACATTGAGCCGTTTGCAGTAATACTTGGGAACACTTGGTCTGCTCAGTGTGTTTAAGTTAGTTCATGTTCAGTAGCTTCTTGGAGTTTTGGAATTTAGACATCTGTAGGCGAGAGGGCAGACTTGATGAATCATCCCAGAAAAATGAAATACATCTTTGTTTCTTTGATTTTGGTAATACAAGAGAGCCTGGAACTCGAATATGTTAATTACAGGTATTTCAAAGCAAACTATAGCTTGTGGGATGTATGTGTAGTTCCACTCAGTGAGTTAACAATGCCCTCAAAGCAGGAATATACAATGGTCGGAGCATGAAGGAATGTTTATTGAGTTGAGAGACAACAATTTATGTGGATTGAAATCATAATTAAAAAAGTAATAAAACTCGGCTCTTTGTCTGATGTCTAAAACAAACTCATAAGAAAGCACATACTATTATCCTGCCATCTGACATGGCTTGATAACATAATTTATCTTCACCGTTTGAACATAAAAACCCTTTTCTCAAAAGTATATAGCTGACCTTTAATTACATCCAGATATTAGAAAAACACTGCATGGGAGAGATAAATCCTTCATTCCTTGTATTTATTTTTCAACAAGCTTCAAGACATTCTAAATTGCATCTGATTTTTGGTCACTTTATAAATCTGTAATTACCTAAAATATAAAATATGCTAAAAACAGCAAGAACTTTATTGTACTTTTCTATATATTATAGCAGGCAGTCTATTTCTGATATGCAGTCTGAATTCTTTGAGGTCCCCCCTGTTCACTGCACAGTGGCATTGACTAATCCTCTAACCTGGTATCATTATGCTCTGACATTTAAATCATAAACTTTACCACAGAGTTAATGGAGGAGCTTGGCGGCTCATTTTTCTGCCCTGGTTTTAGGTCCCTAGGAGAAGAGAATCATAGGGCCCTATGCAGTTCCTCAAATCCAGTGGATTGCAGAATCTGAGGCAGCATGATTTTACTAAAGGTAGAACTTCTTAGATGAATCTGATTAATTTCTTTTGTTGGGTGACTAGAGAGTTGGATCAAGTGAAAGCACCAGATGTAGTGTATTTCATTTTCAGCAAAGTCTTTAGCATGGTTCCATAAAGGATGGTTATAAATAAACTGAGCTCTCTTGGAATGGGCTGTGAAGTGACTGACTGAGTTAGAAATTGGTTAAGTGGGACAAAATGTAATAATAAATATAGTTCACTAGGAGCAGTCCTTGGTCCAGCTCTTTTTAACATTTTTGAAAATGATATTGTAAAAAAGCTGTCATATCTGCATGAGGGTAGACACCCCTGAAGGTGTGGATATCATGAAGAGGAATCTAGCAAAGCTTGAAGAATATCATTTATCAGCTAAGATGTAATGCTAAAAAATGCAGGATCATGTATTTGAGTTGCAAAAACCTAAGGGTGTGGTACCGTTATAGTGACGTGCTTGTGTTCCCAAAAGAAGACTGCAAACTCAGAGTGTATCTGATGGTTTTAAGGTAGCCAAACAAGTAGAAAAGGTGATGGCAAAAGCTAGAAGAATGATTGGGTGTACAGGGAAAGAAATGGAACCAGCAGGATAAAGGAGGTAATAGTGCCTCTGTATAAGTTCCTGGTGAGACCTCATTTGGAGTACTGTGCAGAATTCTGAAGACTGTACATTCAAAAAAATACAAATAGGATGTCAGTTCAGAGGATTGCTACTAAAATGGCATTGGTCAGTGGAAAGCAGGGAGAGCTATAATAAAGACAATTTAAAATATATTTGGCATAGATGCATAGGAGGGCAGCCTCTTTCAAGTCAAAAGAAGTTCTGGAATGATGGGGCATAGGATGAAGGTAAAAGCTCAGGAGTAATCTAAGGACATATTTATTTTTGGAAAAAATGGTGGATGCATGAAATGGCCTTCCAATGGAGGTGGTGGAGACAAGAACTGTATCTGAAGTGAAGAACGCATGGGACAGGCACAGATGATTTCTAAGGTCTCGAGAGGAAGGGATTGTAGAGTTTACTAGTTGGTACGGATGGGAAGACTTTATGGTCTTTATTTGCTATCATTTTCTATGTTTCTATAAAAACATAAAAGTGACATACCAATATCACTGGACAACATATTTGTTCAAAAGTTTTGCTTCCTGAAAATGTTTTGGTGATTATGATAGACAGCTTCAAGCTGAACACAAATATAATTTGAGATCGGCTGTATCACGTAAGAATTTGGAGAAAAATGAAATGAAATTTTGACTGAATTTAGCATGTTTAATCGCACAATCAGGGGCGGCTCAAGGCAATCTGCTGCCTGAGGCGAGGGATGAGATGGCGCCCCCCCGCGTGCCCCCTCATGCCCACCCTGTCACGCCCCCCGCCAGCACGTGCCTCCCCCCCCCCCCGGCACGCCCCCCCCGGCATGTGCCTCCTCCCCCCCCCCCCCCGCACGCCCCCCCACCCCGGGTGGGGATCTTTCTCAAACCTCCAGTCAGGGACTGAACCAAATCAAAAAGTCAATTAGATAATGTAGAGCAAATGCAATATGTTCACACACCAAGGAACTAAAAGAAAGAGCGAGAACCACAGCAGTTTATAACTCCAAATTATAATTCATTTGTATTTTGTTATAAACGACTTTATGGTGCTTGCTTTATCTTTTTGAACATACATTTTGCATTCACAGAACCCCCTCCTCAAAAATGGGTGCAGAGCAGAGGTAGGACATTCACCCACAGAACTCAATATATATATTTAAAAAAAAAAAAAAAACTGATTCTGGTCATCTCACCAACAAACATTCTCCAGTACCAGGCATATTGGGAACTAATATAAAACCCTACTAAAGTCACTAAGATCTGCAAGGCCAAATCTACCATACCGTACCAGCATACACTTCCAAAACTCATACAATAAGGGGTCTACCAAGAAAAAAACAGCACTATAAACATTGCAATGGGCCCCAAAACATCCATACACCTATTTGAAAAGCTGAACAAATCAAATTACTACAGTACAGATCCCTACGTACAAACTCCATGTTAACAGAACACCTGGCCTTGGTCGCACACTCAGAACACAGACCCTCACCAAGTACAGAATAAGTGACCACAACCTAAAGCAAAAATAAAAATATGTAGACAAAAATTAAAATGAAACCCCAAGAAGCCAGACTCCGCATGCAGTGCCACACAAGATAAAAGATGCAGTTCCCCGCACTGTGTGAAATATAGATAGCACAAAGTCCAATCACTAAATTGAAAATAAAATTATTTTTTCTACCTTTGTTGTTTGATGATTTTTGATCATGCTGGTCCTGATCTGAGGTTTCCGTTTTCCTCTGTCTTCTCTTAGCTCTTTTTCTATGGTCTATAGTCCATCTGCTATTTCTTGTCTCCTTTTGCTTTCTTCATTTTATTCCATCAGCCTTTTTTCAGTCCCAGTAACTCTCCCTAGTATCAGCCCTCTTTACAGCCTCCCCTCCCAGTACCAACCCCCTTGCCTTTCCAGTACCGCCACTGGTGTCTATTCTCTTCCAGTCCCCCTCCTTCCCCATCGTCCAGCCCCTTCTAGTTAAAATACCATCCCAGGTATCAGCAAACTTCCAGTCCCAGTGCCCCTCCCATGTAAGCTCCCTTCCAGCTCCCCCTCTCCCCTGTCCATCCACCTTCCAGTGCCATCCCCAGGTGTCAGCTCCCTTCCGGTTCCCCCCCCCCCCATGTCTGCTCTGCTCCTTTCCAGCTCCTCCCCCCATCTGCTCCCCTCCCGGCCCCCCCTGTCTGCTCCCTTCCAGCTCCCCCCCATGTCTGCTCCCTTCCAGCCCCCCCCCCATGTCTGCTCCCCTTCAGGCCCCCCCTTCCCTGCTCCCTTCCAGGCCCCCCCCCTTGACTGCTCCCTTCCCTCCTCCCCCCCGTCAACTCACTGATTCATCCTTCAAAATGAAAGCAGCCACAGGAACATTTCTCCATTCCTGCGGCTCTGCTTTCAAACTGCTGGCTCGCTGCCTTCAGTCTTCCTGGAGCCGGCGGAGTGGGGGAGGGCCCGAGGTCATCACTTCCGCTGCCCTTCCGCTTTCATTGCTGAAGCAGCCAGCAGCAACTGAAGTGTAAGGGCGGTGGAAGATGACGTTGGGCCCCCCCCCCCCACCCTGCCGGCTCCAAGAAGATTGAAGGCAACGACCCAACAGTTTGAAAGCAGAGCTGCGGGAATGGAGAAATGTTCCTGCGGCTGCTTTCATAGTTTGACGGGTCGGAGGTTCTATCATAGGCATTTTCTAAGGGGCGGCAAATAGTGCCACCCCCTAGAAACTGCCACCTGAGGCTACCGCCTCAGTTTGCCTAATGATAGAACCGCCCCATGCGCATAATAATGCCAAAAATGTCAGTGCAGAAACAGAGATTGTCAACCTGCGCAAAGACATTTTTCATATCTTCTTGGCGGGTCTGAAAGGCAGAAATTTTCATACCTGGCAACAGCAAACTCCATCTTTGCAACCTTGAACCAAGTAGTTCAGCTTTTGTTTTTGACAAATTTAAGTCCCTCACCAAGTCATTCAATTCTGATTGTGTTATCAGATGAGGCACACCGCACATAAATGGTTCAAAATCGGGATGTGTATTGTGGCATCCTCTTCTGCCTCATCTAGGCTCCATATCTCTAGTGGCTTTGGTACTGGCATACTGTTGTCATGCGGTACTGGTCTCATGGCTGAAGGCAGACCAGGGTATTCAATAGATTTCTTATTTTTAGCAAAGAAGCCAGATACATTGGTCAGAGAGAAGTAACAGTCCGTCACATGATCCTTCTGTTCTCGCCATATCATCAGGACTGCAAACGGCATTGGCTTCCAAGTACCTCTGAGCCAAGCTCTGAGATGGACAGCACATGTTGCACAACATATGTGAGGAGCCCAGGATTAGTCTTGATCGCCATCTTGACAACTGAAGAAGAGCTCATACGCTTTCTTAATAAGTGCAGTCATGCTGTGTCTTTGAGGCTTAAGCATATACTCATCACGAATATAACTTTATTTTATTTTATTTATTTGTGTTGTTTTATATACCATTATATCAGGTAATCATAGCAATGTACAATTAAAACAACCGATAACAATAACTGGTGCTGAAACAGGTGATCAAAAATGTACATGATTCTGGAAAGTTGTAACTTATTTACAACTTATTTACAATTCTAGTGATCAAGAATATTAGTCAGTTAGGATTAAGGGATGGGGGGCTATTGACAATTTTGAGAAGTTGGATATCCTAGTAGGCGGAGGGGAGGAGTTAATTATGTCAGGTCAGCAAAAGTTGTAGTTTCATTCTGACTAAAATGTTCTATGAAGAGGTGGGTTTTGAGTTGGGAGCAGAACGAGGATAAGTCTGCAATGTTTTGGAGACTGGCTGGCAAGGAATTACAGAGCATTGGGGATATAAATTCAAATGCTGTGCTGTTGGTGCATTGTTTAGACTTACGGAAATCTGATGAAGTAGAGAAAGTGTTGGTAATTTGCTCTCTTCTTAGTCGATCATTGGGGGCCACTTTGATTAATTGGAAGAGAGTTGGGGGGGGGCTATTTTTCTAATGATTTTGAAAGTGGTCAACAATAGCTTGAATTTTATATGGCTTTGGATGGGTAAGCAGTGCAAGTCATATAAGATTGGTGTTATATGATCAATTCGGTGTGCGTTGTGGATGATATGTGCTGTGGTATGTTGAACCATTATGAGTGGGTGTAGGGATATTTTGGGAAGAAAATGAAGTAGACTATTGCAATAGTCTATATGTGTGACTATCATTGCTTGCATTATAGTTCTGAAGTCAAAGGGCTGAAGTAGGGGTTTTATGTGCAGCAGGAGTCAGATCTTGTTGAAAATTGTTTTTGTTAAATTTTTGATGTGTGTCTGGAAAGAGAGGTGTTTGTCTAGTGTTACACCTAGATATTTTACTTCATCTTTGACTGAGAGATCAACATTGTCAAATGATATGTATTAAGGCGAGTTGTAGGTTTGGTTCCTAGTTATTATCAAAACCTCTGGGTTTTTTGTAGTTGATGTTTAAACCAGCATTCTTAAGCCAGGTAGCTATTTCCCTAAAGCAGGAAATTATGGGGTCAAAGTTGGGTGAGATTATGTTGAAGGGCATGAACAGCATTATGTCATCAGAATAGATGGCATAAACAATCTTGAAGTTTTTTATGATTTGACAAACTGGCTGTATATAGATATCGAAAAACAGAGCTGAAAGTGCCAGATCCTTGAGGAAGGCCTATGGTTTGAGAGTAAGTGTTAGAGCAGATGTGTCCTATTCAGACTTGCTGAGATTGGTCGGAGAGATAGGAGATGAACCACTTGAGTGTTATGTTGCTTAGACTTATTTGTCTTAATCTTTGAATTAGAAGTATGTGGATGACCAAGTCAAATGCAGCAGCTATGTCTATGAATACCAGTATGTAGACCTGGCTATTGTCATCAATTCCCTTGATGATTTTATTGTATAGGACTAGCATTAGTGTCTCAATACTGTGGTATGGTCTGAATCCAAATTGATTATCATCCAGTGGAGCACAGAGGTCAATGTGTTCTTGCAATGTATCGCAGCTGTTGCAACATTGATGAGACATTTCTGCTATAAAGAATGATCGTTTAGGCAAGAAGCTTACTTATAAATACTATTATTAAGTACATAAACTGATATCAATGTCATGCATAGCATCTGTGTATGAAAGCTGCTTTTATAGCCTGCACTGGCAGTGTCCATCCTAACTGAACATGCCCGTGTATTCCTGAACAGTAGCATTTCCATTGCACATTGTGAGTCTGCACTGAGTGCATGCCAAGGCAAGCCTTGACTATTATTATTGGAAATATTCAGTCATTAAACAGACAGCACAACTGCATACAGTCAGGACAGTCATTGAGCATTATGTGGTTTTCCTATCCAGTTAGAAGCTGAATATGGACCACCCTGGATCTGCTCACAGATTGTCCTGAAACAAACTGGACGTTTGCAAGGTTAATATCGTTTAATTTTGTGCTGAGCAGGGTTTATGCAGTTTCAGGTCCTTCTGAATATTGACCACCAATTATTTAAGACATGGTAGTCTAATCATTATTTGAACTTATTGTTAGTTTAACACGTGTCTCCATAATGCAACTTAGTAAACTGTGTGTGTTAGATATCATGTACAGTAAAAAAGACAGATCAAGGAGAGGATGCTTTATTGATTCTCCTCAATATATCCATAGCCTTCCATAGCATAGACTATGGTTTAGTTTGACATCAGTTTGGAAAGGCTAGATTAATTGGGTGTGTTTTAGCTTGACTGGGTCCTTTTTACAGGGGAGTGAGTTGTGTGTTTTATAGGGAAGAGACATTTTCAGTTCAATAAATGCAAGGCACCTCAAGCTTTGGAGCCAATCCCATTGCTTTTTAAGGATTGTCTCCTTTGGTTGCTCTAGAACAAAATTTTAGAACAAAGAAACATACAAACATGAAGGCAGATAAAGACCATACAGCCCATCCAGTTTGCCCTTCATATCAGCTACTATAGTCCCTTTTTTCCTTTATAGATCTTCTGTGTTTGTCCCATGATTTCTTGTCCCGTGATTTCTTCCTCATCTCTACTACTTCCACTGGAGACTATTCCATGCATATACCACTCTTTCTGTAAATAAATATTTCTGCATATTATTCCTTTCACCTTCATCCTATGGCCCCCTCATTGCAGAACTCTCAATTGAAAGATGCTCTCCCCCTGTGCATTTATGCCACAGAGGTATTTAAACATCTCATATTGCCCCTCTCTCGCCCTTCCTCCAAAGTATACTTTTTGAGATCTTTAAGTCTGTCCCCATATGCCTTACGATGAAGCTCACTGACCATTTTGGTAGCCATCCTCTGCACCAACTCCATCCTATTTATATACTTTTGAAGGTGCGGTCTCCAGATTTGTACACAACACTCCAAATGAGGTCACACCAGAGACTTATACAGAGGCACTATCACCTTCTTTTTTCTGCTGGCCATTCCTCCCCTATGAACCCAAAAGTACTTCTGGCTTTCCCTATCACCTTTTCTACCTGTTTAGCCACTTTAAGATCATCAGAAACAATCGCACCCAGCTCCCGCTCTTTTTTCATGCACAGAAGTACTTCACCCACTACACTGTACTGTTCCCTTGGATTTTTGCAGTCCAAATGCATGGCCCTGCATTTTTAGTATTAAATCTCAGCTGCCAAATTCTCAACCATTCTTCAAGCTTAGCTAGATCCCTCCTCATTTTATCTACTCCTTCCCGTGTGTCTACTCTTTTGCAGATTTCGGTATCATCCGCAAAGAGGCAAACCTTCCCTGACAGCCCTTTTGCAATATCACTAACAAAGATGTTAAAAAGAATTGGACCAAGGACAGATCCCTGTGGCACAACACTGGCAACATCGTTCTCCTCAGAGTGAGCTCCATTTATCTGAATCCTTCCACTCAACCAGTTTCAAACCCAGTCATTTTAGGGTCCATTCCTAAAGTGCTCAATTTACAGTATTTATGTCCCCTGTGTGGAACGTGCCAAAGGCTTTACTGAAATCTAAGTACATCACATCTAAGGCTCTCTCTCAGTTGAAATCTCTGATTGCCCAATCAAAGAAATTAATTCGATTTGTTTGACAAGATCTGCCTCTAGTAAAACCATGCGGCTCTGGATCCTGCAATCCATTGGACTCCAGAAAGCTCACTATCCTCTGCATGCCATATGTTTGTGGATGATATCCAGCTGTAGCCAGAGTAAAAGGGAAACATGCAAAAAAGAAGCATAATTTGGTGTAATGGAATGGTTTAAAATTAAATTCATTAAGAACCAGCATCCGTATGGTAAGTTGAAGAGATCACTCTGTTACCACAACAGCTTGAGATCCTGAGGTCCAAATACCCGAAACTATTCCTTCACCTCTCAGGAAGGAGCGTTATTGAATAACGTTCATTAAACAGACTCCAGATATTTGAGCAATGAAGATATTTCTTGTTGAAGCTGGTTATCATTGACAAAAGCTTTTCATCTTTATCATTTCCCTTATAATCTATAACCAGTCATAAAATGAGATATGTGATCTGGATTCCAATATCTAGTAATTACAGGTTTCAAAGCAAATATCAGAGAGTCAAATAACAAGATCCAGGATTCTCTTCGAAAATGATTTCACAGGTGGGGATCAAGAACCTTCAGAACTAGCTCATGACGACTCCCCAATGGGAAGTACATGTAGAGAATGAAAATAAACACCATTTGTGGACTTTGCAGGACAGCATTGGCACTGTCACAGCTCTTCCCTTGCACTGCTCCTTTTAGCCATAGGAAAATGTATGCACACAGGACAATGTGCATCTTTCCCCCTGTATTTGGGATGAGGGAGTCATTTTAAACGTCTTTTCTCTGCTAGTAAACAACTGTTTAGTTTTAGAATTTGCTTTGAAAATTGCCCCAGTCTGAATGTTCCAACTCAATGGGATTGCTCCTGGATCCTCTGAAAGCTGGTACCCTGTTACATTCACAATCAAACCACACAGTTTAGTGAGCATTTTCTAAAGTATTTTCTATGTCTAAAACATGTTACACACGTGGAAAGGGCTCTTATAAATTTCTGCGACAGTATACACATATGCACCCATGCACCCATACACACACACACACACAGGGCAATTTTATAACAGGCACCTAGGTTTTGAGGTAGGAAAGGTGCCCATTTTATAAAGACACGGGGAGGCACATTCTAATGTGGCCATCCAGGCCCCTGTGCATCTGATTCTGATCCTGCGGGGGCTAGACGTGCAGGCCGGGCACCGATTACGATCAGCCTGCATGTACAACAGATCCCCAGCTACCTCAGTCAGGCTCCATTCAGGAGCTACGAATGCTGGTCATCGCCGATTTACTTCATTCCCCGCAGCTGGACCTCCAATCCAGCCTTCCATGGCCAGGGTCTGGTTGTGGGGAACTTCCTGCACTCCCCAACCTATTTTACTGGGCCTGGCAGCAGGACCCCCCCCCCCCCTCCATGTCCAGGGGGACTTGTTCTACCTCTGCGGTGGAATAAGTCCCCTGTCTAAGTTCACGTCCCCGGACATACAGGGCTGACCTCAGAATCGGTCCTGTATGTCCAGGGTCACAGACCGCCCATGCCCCGCCCTCACTCCAGCTCCAGAACACCCCCTCCTGACCCCGTCTAAGCCTCCCCATAGAAATGTGTTGTTCATATGGGGAGGAGTTTGACAGGGCTGGAAGGAGGGCGAATAGCAGGGACAGAATGACCCCTATAGGCATCTAGCAGAAATTCTGCAGAAATAGTACCCAGATTGTGGGGTCTGACATTTATATCTGATGGGGAGCAGGTATAAATCTTAGCAAATAAAGTGTTTATGTGTGCATGTATTTTATAAAATATGCACACAAATTATGATTCCACCCATGCTCTGCTCAACGTCTTCTCATGTGCACACCTTCTTTCGAAGTACACACCTATTTGCACTGCACATATGTTCAGGCATAATCTAATTTTACAAGGGGCGTAAATCAACATTTTATGCACAAAAAAGGTTATAAATTTACCTCCAAAAAGTAGGTGGACAGAGTGTGCCTTCTTTTACACAGTCAGCATGTAGGTGTTCCTATGGGCTTAGTGTAGCAAAGCATGGCTGGAGTTACAATGTACCTCTGTATTTTATAAAATAGGCATCTAAACATGTAGAATACATGCACAAGTGTACATCTTTTTCAGAGTAGATATAAATTTATGAGTTGACATTTCTGCACTATTGTGTTTTTTTTATCGTACAAAATTCATGTGGAACCCAATTCCAAGAGGGGCACGTCCGAATCATCCGGATGTCCATGTGCAGGACAGGGCCATTAGGACCCGATTCTGTACCATCGGATCAAAATGTTCCTGTGGCATGCAGAATCAGGCCCGAGGATGGCCCAGTGTGCCCTTACCTGCCTGCAGGGATGTCATCCCGCAGTCTCCCTTGGCTGCCGTGGCTCAGCCCCCCTCTTCCCTGCCACCCAACCCACGGCTGGCCAGCTGGGGTCTGCATCGGCTGGTGGAGAGCTTCCCTCCCCGCACTTGGCCCCAGTCCTGGGGGGATCCCTGGGCCCGATTGCCGGGTCAATGCTGCATATTCCACCTTCGCGATGAAATAAGCAGCATGTTCTCACAGACCCTGCTGGACGTACAGGGCCGTAACCTGAATTGGCCCTTTATGTCCTGCCAGGCTGGCCTGCCTCCGCTCCGACTCTGCCCCCTCCTGCCCCGCACCGGCACTCCCTGTCCTACTGCTCGGGACATGTGGGGAGAGCAAGGAAGGGGAATATTTTATTTATTTATTTATTTATTTATTTATTTATTTAGACAGTTTTGTATACCGCCTTATCCTTCAATCAAAGCGGTCACAACACAATTGGGGGATACATTTAACACATGGGGATATGAGACACATACACTAATACTTACAGGGAACATGGGCAATGGAGGGTTAAGTGGCTTGCCCAAGACCACAAGGAGCATCTGTGGGACTAGAAACCCCAGTCCTTCTGGCCCAAGGTTGCTGTCCTCTGGTGGGATTTGAACCCCCGACCTTCCGGCCTGAAGTACCTTGCCCCAACCACTAGGCTACTCCTCCCTCCTAGGGTCCATAGGCTCCTATGTTGCATTTATAAGAATTGCTTTAAAGTGTGCTGTTAATATGCATTTTCACTATTAATCATGTTATTTTAATAAAAGTCTCATGTCATTCAATTTTGATAGTACGTATTAATGGTGAATTAATTCATGTTACATTAGCTCACCTTAGTACCTAGATCCCTAAATAGGCACTCTTCCGGTGTACTCACATACGCATCTTATAAAATTACGACCTCATTCTATTTTTTTAGTGAACCCTGACTTTAGTGTTCCATTCTTGAAACATGTAGGTGGAATAGATCCAACAATACTGAAAAGTAGTTTTGTCAAGATTTCCAGATCTAAGTTTATAAGGGAAATAGATCTGATGAGCTACTGGTTGGATGGTTGCCTATTCGAGGATAACAACTATGAAGTCTTGAAACATAGTCTTGGAGAAACTGACCTGTATAAGAAGATTGCTTGTTCTGTCTTGCTAATATAGCATAAAATTGAGTAATATTATTTGTACCAAACAGAAATTTGGCATGCTTTATGCATCATTTCCTGAGTCAATTATTTTCTGGCCCTAAGCCATGTATACAAATCAAAGGCAATATTTCACCACTAGATTAGTGTTATTCATTGTAAAGTAGTAGATCCTGTTACAGGATTATGTTTCTGAGATATGTTTGTCAAGATCTGCCATATTTTTTCCTGAGAAGGAAATGGGGGGGGGGGGGGTGGAGGGAGATAATGGGAAGGGAATTACTGAGGCCAGCTTAACATGAAACGCTTCTGATACCCAACAGTGTTAATGCATTATGCCTGCAAGTTTATAACGACAAACATTCAAACCTTATTTAATTGAAGCTGAAGATGTCTTATCATGAACAGAACGGTGAGTTTAAATGTGATCTCATACATTGAAAGGAGTAGGATTGAATTAATCACTTTTCCAAACCTGTGCTCCAGGCGAGTTACATTCAGGCATACTAGACATTTCCCTACCCCTGAAGGCTTACAATCTAGAGCTAGATTTACAAATATATGCTAATGTATTTAACATTCATTAATTTGTATTCAATACGTGTTAATGCGATTAATGTGAGTTGTTAGTAAATAGGCCTCATTGAAAATAATGGGGCAAAACGATGCACATTAGTAAATCTAGACGATCACCAAACATTAGTAAATCTAGCCCTTAGTAGCTGAACATGAATTTACATATATTTAGATGTTTCAGTACCAGTTTACATCTTCAAACATGAAGGGCTCAAGCACTGTCAGGGGGAGCAATGAAATTGGCTTCTCAACTTGCTGTTCTAACCAGTAAGCTACAGCTGTGGTCAACATTATTGGCACCCTTGCATTGTAGGTATGTTGTGCAGAGTATCTTGAGAAATAATTGGAAATATTCCAACAGTATGTCATCATAATAATTTAATAGTTTGTTCAAAGGTATACGACAAAAAAAAGATGTCTGTGCAACTTAGACATAGTAATTTCTAAGAAAACAACAAAATATGACCTGGACAGGATTAATAGCACCCTTCACTAATGTTGGTTGCACAACCCTGGGCAGTAATGACAGCCTCCAAACATTTCTTGTAGCCATCTTTAAGTTTTGTACATCTGTCTGCTGGTAGTTTCTCCCACTCTTCAACTGTGATTTGTTCCAGCTTATGGATGTGTCCAGGATTCCTTTTACCAATGGCAGATTTCAACTCTTTCCAAAGGATCTCAATTGGATTGAGATCAGGACTCACAGTAACATAGTAACATTGTATATGATGGCAGATATAGACCAGTATGGTTCATCTAGTCTGCCCATTAAGGCGGTAAGAGTAGGTGCACCTGTCGCTTCGTGCAGGTTACCCCACCATATCCTTTTGTTTAGGAGTATACCCACCACTCCATGTAGGTCAACCCTATTTGTTGAGATATAAGAGAGAGTTATGTTTATTTTGATTTTATCCTGTTGCTATAAAGGGATCCACTGTGTCTGTCCCATGCCATTTTGAATTCTGTCACTTTATTTGCCCCCACCACTTCCATCAGGACGGCATTCCAAGCATCCACCACCCTTTCCTGACGTTGCCTTTCTGATTACCCCTTGCAGCTTCATGTTATTCCCTCTAGTTTTACAGCTTCCTCGTCTCTGGAAGAGGTTGCTTGTTCATTACTACTCTTTAAGTATTTAAAGGTCTGAATCATATCTCTCCTGTCCCTCCTCTCCTCCAGAGTGTACATATTTAGGTCTTCAAGTTTCTTCTTATACGTCTTCTGATGCAGGCTCCAAATCATTTTGGTCACCTTCTTCTGAACTGTTTCCAGTCTTTTTATATTCTCTGCGAGATATGATCTCCAAAACGGAACACAATATTCCAAGTGAGGCCTCACCAGCGACTTGTACAGTGGCATTAGTACCTCTTCCTTTCTGCTGGTAATTCCTCTCTGTATGCAACCCAACATCCGTCTGGCTTTTGCCACTGCCTTATCACACTGTTTGGCCACCTTGAGATCCTCAGAAACAATCACTCCAAAGTCCTTTACCTGATCCATGCACACCAACCTCTTGCCCCCTGTCGCATACAATCCCTTGGATTTCTGCTTCCCAAGTGCATGCACTTCTTGACATTAAATCTTAACTGACAAGCATTAGACCATTCTTGCAGCTTTTGTAGATCTCTCCTCATGTTATCCACTCCCTCAGGGGAGTCCACTCTGCTGCAAATTTTCATGTCATTTGCAAAAAGACAGACTTTTCCATTCAGTTCTTCAGCATTGCTGGCCAGTTTAAAACAGTCCATTGCTGGACAGACTTATTGCTGGCCAGTTTAAAACAGTCCAGTTGTTCCTTTTTAACCATTCTGTTGTACTTTTGGATGTATGTTTTGGGTTATTGTCCTGCCGGAGGACCCACAACCTTTGACCCAGACCTAGCTTTATGACACTAGTAGCACATTTCGCTCCAGAATACCTTGGTAGTCCTCTGACCTCATGATTCCTTTAATAGATTCCAGGCCTCCAGTTCTTGAGGCAGCAAGGAAGCCCCACAACATTATGGAACCTCCACCATATTGAACTGTAGGAAGGGTGTTTTTTTTTCCTTATAAGCTTCATTCTTTGCCTGTATATGTATCTCTGGTCTGCATTG
This sequence comes from Ichthyophis bannanicus, assembly GCA_033557465.1. Lineage (NCBI taxonomy): Eukaryota > Metazoa > Chordata > Amphibia > Gymnophiona > Ichthyophiidae > Ichthyophis > Ichthyophis bannanicus. The sequence goes on from CM066034.1 coordinate 181,014,578, forward strand.
CCAAAGAGTTCTAGTTTGGTTTCATCTGTCCACAGAACATTTTCCCAGAAGGATTGTGATTTCTCAAGGTGGGTTTGAGCAAAGATCAGGCATACATTTTTATGTCTGTCTTTGAGCAGTGGGGTCCTCCTTGGTTTTCGCCTATGAAGTCCTTCTTTCTTTAGTGGGTGGCGTATGGTTCAGGTTGAAACCACCACTCCAGATTGCATCAGGTCAACCTTAAGCTCTTTGGATATTGTATATGGTGTTTTTCCAACAGTTCGCACTAACCTTTGAAGATTTCTTGGATTCATTTTCTTCTTCTCCCCACGTTCTCGGAGGTTCTTGACAATTCCATGAGCAGAAAACTTAATAAGTTGTGAACTGTAGACACAGGAATCCCAAGGTCTTTGGAGATGGCCTTGTACCCCTTTGATGTTTGGTGATAATGGTTTTTCTGACAGTCTCAGGCAGCTCTCTTGTCTTCAACATTGTGAAAATGGAACATGGAGTGAATGTGGCCATTTTAAACATTAGAACCATCATTCATTGGCTGATTCAAGTCATGTGAGTATTGACAATTGATTACAGGTGCATCTAATTTTACTGCATTGGCAATGTGGTTCTTCTGTTCAAACTGATTTGAATTGTTTATAAAGGTACCAGTAAATCATCCTGGTACTGCCCCAATTTTTATACTATTTCCTTTATAATTGTTCTTGTTTTATGTGATTCTTTTATTGATTTATTTATTTATTTATTTATTTGTGCGCTTTTCTATACCTCCCCTTCCAGAGATCAGGGGCGGTTTACAGAGAACTTGTTTAAACATTAAACATTAAATTACATAGAACATTTTGAGCACATAAGTAACTATCATACAAAGAACATATTAAAACTATGTGAAAATATTTGTGCATTTATGTGAAAATATTTGTGCATATATAGTCCAAAGCCATTTCACTGGCCATATGTTTTTTTAGGAGACATTAGACATTAAGGGGTTGAACTGCAAGGGTGCCAATAATGTTGACCACAACTGTACTCTACTAATCAAATCTCCCAAGATTCTATTGATTCAGAAGATATTAGTATGTAAATATAGAAAAGTTAAAATCTTCCATAGATTTTATTTATTTAACAATTTTTCTATACCGCTTTTCTTGTATTCAAAGCGGTTTACATTGAACAGTAACAAGGAACATTACATAGAACAAGGTCGTTAAACTTGGAGAGAAGAGGTTAACAATATTATTGCTAATACATTTTAAAGATATGTTTTAGTATATAGGCTCCTAAATCATTTAGAAGATATTCGTCTTAGGTAAACATTGAAAGAAAGCCATTTAATTCTTCTCTTCCTTTACCTCCATGATAGCATTTTGCTATGATTGGTAACAATAACTCGCTTCACTGGCTCCTTATCCGTTCCCATATCCAGTTCAAACTTTTCCTACTGACCTATAAGTGCACTCATTCTGCTGCTCCTCACACCCTCACACACTTATCTCTCCCTACACCCATTCTCTGGACATCCGTTCTTCTGGCAGATCCCTTCTATCTGTGCCCTTTTCTTCTTCTGCCAACTCCAGACTTTGATCCTTCCACCTTGCTGCTCCTCATGCCTGGAACAAACTACTTGTGTCTGTATGTCAGGCTTCATTTCTGGCCCTTTCCAAATCCATGCTGAAAACTCACCTCTTCGAGGTCGTTTTCAGATCCTGATCTGCTTAGTCTCCTATTTGTTTTCTTCCCATTCCCCTAGATGTCCCTTGTTCTCAGCTGTTGTTGTCTATCTTGACTAGATTGTAAGCTCTATTGAGAAGGGACGTCTTTTACTTGTGTCTGGGAGGAACATTTTATATTCAACTGGCTTAATGGCCCTTACTGTGGCTATCCTGTCAGATGTTTTTGAAATGCAGATACATTGGTTCTGTGATGGTTTTTAATAATACTAAGTTTTAAGAACATAAGGTTTGCCATACTTGGTCAGACCAATTGTCCATCAAACCCAGTATCTTATTCAGGGGAGGCTCAAGGCAATCTGCTGCCTGAAGCGAGGGATAAGATGGTGCCCTCCCCCATGGTAGGGGGGGGGGGAGGCAGGCTTTTTCATAACTCCAGTCAGGGACTGAACCAAACCAAAAATCTGATTAGATTATATGGAGAAAATGCAAGATTTGTATTTATTTAACCAGTTTTCTATACTGCCTTATCTATTTCCATTATGTAATTACTACAAACAGGTACTTGATATATCCCTTGCCCCTAAAGGGCTCATGATCTATGTGTACCTAAGGCAACAGAGGGTTAAATGGCTTGCCCAAGGCCACAGGGAGTGCCTTTGGGGCTAGAAGGTCCAGTCCCTCTGGCCTGAGATTGCTGTCCCCAGGTGGGACTTGATCCTCTGGCCCTCTAGCCTGAGGTATTGTGTCCTAACCACTAAGCCACAGCTCCCCCTGCACACCAAGGCACCAAAAGAGAGTGAAAACCACAGCACAGTTTATAAAACTAAATTATAACTCACTTTTATTTTGTTGTTATAAACCACGTTATGGCTCTTGCCTTTTCTTTTTGAACATATATTTAGCATCCACAGAACCCCTTCAACAGTTGGTGCAGAGCAGAACCAGGACATTCACCCACAGAACTCAATATCTTAAAAATAAAATTGGATTCTGATCATCTCGCTAACATCTATAACAAACATTTTCCAGTACCAGGCATATTGTGAACTAAAATAAAACCCTACAACAAAGTCACTGAGCATCTATAGGCAAATCAACCATACCATATCATATCAACACCAACTTCCAAAATTCACATAAGGAGCCCATCCAAAAAAAAGCATCACTGTAAATACTACAATGGGCCCTGGAACATCCAAAAGCCTATTTGAAAAGCTGAACAATTCAGATTACTACAGTACAGATCCCAACATACAAACTCCATGTTACCAGAACACCTGGTCTTGGTCACACACTCATAACACAGACCCTCACTAAGAACAGAATAAGTGACTATAACCTAAAAATAAACACATGTAGATAAAAATTAAACTGCAACCCCAAGAAGCCAGATTCTGCATACAGTGCAATACCAGAGAAATAGAAAGAGATGCATTTCCATGTGCTGTATAAAACATAAATAAAGTACCAAGTCAGATAATTACATTGAAAATAAAATTCTCTTTGAACTTTGTAGGTCCCAATCTGAGGTTTCTTCTATCTCCCAGTGATGCAGGGCCATGCGCAGAGACTCACTGCGGCATCATGTGCATAAATTTAGTATACTTTATTTTTAAATGTATATGCCACCCATCTAAAATCCTAGGCGGCTTCTAAACATACACATGCAATTTAGTATAATAGATGTTACAATAAAACAAACATAATAATAAAACATTAAATTTGATTAATGAAAAGCCACTTACATATACATTTCCGAAACTCATACAAGGGAACTACCCAGAAAAAAGCAGCACTATAAATACTGCAGCAGGCCCCAGAACATCCATACACCTATTTGAAAAACTCAACAAGTCAAATTACTACAATATAGTATAGATCCCTATGTACAAACTTCATGTTAACAGAATACCTGGCCTCAGTCACACACTCAGAACTCAGACCCTAACCAAGTACAGACTAAGTGAATACAACCTAAAATAAAAAATATGTAGACAAAAATTAAACTGAAATCCCAAAAAGCCAGACTTCGCATGCAGTGCAACATCAGATAAATAAGAGATGCAGTTTTATAAGAGATGCAGTTCCCCATACTGTGTAAAATATAAAGATAGCACAAAGTCCAATCACTAAAATGAAAATAAAATTAATTTTTCTACCTTTGTTATCTGACCATTTTATTCTCGGATTGTGCTGGTCCCGAACTGAGGCTTCTGCTTTCCTGTCTTCTCTTAGCTCTCTTTCTACGGTCTATGGTCCATCTGCCATTTTTTATCTCTTCTTTTGTTTTCTTCACTTCCTTCCATCAGCCTATTTCCAGTCCCAGTAACCCTCCCCAGTATTAGCCCCCTTTCCAGTACTCCCCTCCCAGTGCTTTCCATTGTCAACTGCCTTGCATTCCCAGGACTGCCTCTGGTGTCCATTCCCTTCCAGTCCCCCTCTATCCCCACTGTCCAGCCCCTTCTAGTCCAAATACCATTGCAGGTATCAGCTCACCTCCACTCTCAGTGCTACCCCCTCCCCCGTCAGCTCCCTTCCAGTCACCCTACCCTCTATCCATCCCCCTTCCAGTGCCATCCCTATATGTCAGCTCCCTTCCAGCCCCAGTGCCCCCTCCCCTCCAGCCTCCCTCCCCATTACCCAGCCACATACCAGTCTCATCCGCAAGTGTCAGATCCCTTCCAATCCCCCTTCAGTACCATCCCCAGGTGTCATTTCCCTTCCAGCCCCCTCCTTCCCCAGTGTCAGCTGCCTTCCTGCCCCACATCCCCCCCATGTCAACTCCCTTCCTGCTCTTACCTCTCCCCCCCATCTCAGCTCCTTTCCTGCCCCCTCCTTCCCCTGGCAGACCCTCTCAGCATCCACTCCCTTCCAGTCCTATTCTCCCATCTCCCCCACATCAGCCCATTTCCATTTCTAGCCCCCAGTCTTCTTCCAGTGTGAGCAGCTCTCTCCTCCCCTATCAGCCCATTTCCAGTGCTAGTCTCCCCAATCAGACCATTATCAATCCTAGCTCATTTCCAGTGCTAGCCCCCCAATCAGCCCATTTCCAGTGCTAGCCCTCCATCAGCCCATTACCAGTTCTAACCCCCCCTTATAAGCCCATTTCCAGTCCAACCCCCCTCCAATCAGCCCATTTCCAGTCCTAACTCCCCTGATCAGTCCATTTCCAGTCCTAGCCTCCCTTAAGCGCCTATTTCCAGTTCTGCCCCACCCCCATCAGCCCATTTCTTGTACTAACTCTCCCGATCAGCCCATTTCCAGTCCTAACCCCACCTGATCAGCCCATCACCAGTCCTGGTCTCTCATAAGTGCCCATTTCCAATTCTAGCCCCCCCCCCCCATCAGCCTATTTCCATTGTTATCCCACTACCAGTCCTAACCCCCCTCATCAGTCCACTACCAGCCCTAACTCACCCCCCCTCCCCGATCAGCCAATTGCCCAGATCAGCCTATTTCCAGTCCTAACCCATTTCCAGTTCTAACACCCCCCCCCCCTCCGATCAGCCCATTTCCAGTCTTTACCCCCCATCAGCCCATTTCCAATCCTTGTCACCCCCCCCCATCAGCCCATTACAAGTCCTAACCCCCTCAATCAAGCTATTTCCAGTGCTATCCACCATCCACCACCCCCCAGCCCAGCCCAGCCCATTACCAGACCTCTCAGCCAATTTCCAATCCAAGTCCCCCCAGGGAAGAGCCCTGCCATTGCCTAACCAGCTCACCATTGCAGTGCCGCGAGAAAGAACAGTGTTTCTCTTCTTTCCCACGGCTCTGTTAAAGTTGAGACTGCCGACGCTGAGGGTAAATGAGGCAGAAATGCCTCATTTACCCTCAGCGTCGGCAGGCTCAGCTTTAACAGAACCATGGGAAAGAAGAGAAATGCTGTTCTTTCTCATGGCACTGCAAAGATGAGCCAGTTAGGCAATGGCAGGGCTCTTCTGGGGCAACAGGGGGTGTCGCGGTGCAGTTGATTCTGCTGCTGCCAAGAAGCAGTGGCGACAGCAGCTTTTCCAACTCTTTGTTTCAATTTTGAAAGCCAAGTGAGGTGGCCTTTTTGGGGGCATTTTTTGCCGCCCCCAAAACGTTACCACCTGAGGCCACCACCTCATTTGGTCTTATTATAGAGCCGCCCCTGGACCTAGTTACAAATAGCATGCATTAACCATTAGCTCAGCTTAGTAAACATACCCATAATATGTTCTTATAATGCTTTGATTCTCTTTGCTGCTTCTTGCCATTAGTTTTTGTAAGCTGCCTTGATGTGCTTTTTTGCTTGAGGTATGGTCAGGCAAATCTTCATAAATAAATAGATATAGCCAAAAGGTTAATAAATGGTTGCTCCTATTTCACATGGAGGAGTAGCCTAGTGGTTAGAGAAACTGCCTCATACCCAGAAAATCAAGGGTTCAATTTCCACTGGCACTCCTTGGGCAAGTCACTTTACTCTCCATTGCCTTGGAAGAAAAGGCTGGCAATCTACTTCTGGTGATACATTGCCAAGAAAACCCAGAGGTAGCTGGGTTGTTATGAGTCAACACTGACTTGATGGCACAAAAAAAAATTGCATATTTGCCCTTGGTGGACTAGATTGAAGGCTATCAAAATGATCACTGCTGCTAAATAGCACTACACATTTAGGGGTCTAGTTGCTATGTTGAGGTAAAATATCTCATTTTACTGAAACTTAATGTACCGTGTGAGTAGGATGGTAACTTCTGTGGTACAGCAATAACACAGCTTACTTTGAACTTTGAAGCAGTGTTACTCTGAGGGAAAAAGGTCAGCTCAAAGCTGGCATTATTTTTCCTGGCCAAGAGCATCGGGCCACTAACACGCAGTCTGATACCCCATTTGCCATTAGAAAGGGATCCGTGCTGCTGTCATCATAATGACCCCCAAACCTAGGTTCAAAATGTGGCCATTTAAACTAGTGATAGTTTTGGGTGAAAGTTACATGTTAGTGCAATAGATTTGTTTAGGAGGTATTCCGTAGTGGAAACAACAGCAGTATATGTGCAGGTCAGACATATAGGCTATGATCAGCTCCCCAAGTGTTTTCCTCAGCCTAGGCGACCTGCATGACACTGTGGTTGTGCAGGGAGCCCTGGATGTGGTGGGATGGGGCAGAGTGGGTGCAGAACATACAGAGCCCATTCCAGTAAGACCTCTTTTCCCCGGCACCCGGATGCCTTACTTATTTCTGAGCTGAGGTGGAATAAGGGTCAGGTGGAGCGTCTGTCACACAGTGAACCCCATTGCCCCACATGGTGATGGCCGGTTGTGGCCTTGTGTGCCCGATCCTCCCCATGCTGGCCACCAGCTGCAGGCAGGCACCAGAGGCAGGGCCACAGGGTCACAAGTGATTCTGTGCAACTTGGTGGATGGGTTGGTGCCATGGCGACGGGACGCCACAGAACATTTGAAGCACTGCTAGCATGGGTATGTGTGGACGGGTAGGATAGCCAACGTACACCCATCTGGAATACTGTGTCCGCCAGCCCATCTATCTCCCCAATACTGCAATTGCAGGGGTGTCTATACCTCATGGTTGTGGAATTGGTCTCTCTCGGCCCTGGCTAATCTTTGGGTAGGCACAGCGGCCATGCATGCAGGGCACAGAATCAGCCTCTTAGTGTCTACCTCCATTAAGTCAAATTTTATCATGTTATGATCACTATTGCCAAGTGCCCCTAACATTATTACCAACCTCCCTCCCCCCCCCTTGCACCAAATCCTGTGTTCCACTAAGGACTAGGTCGAAAATAGTTCTCTTCTTGGCAGTCCTGGATCTGCTGCCCCATGAAACTGGCATTTATTTCAACTAGAAACTTTAGGGCCCAATATTCAAAGGCACTTACATGGTTTACAAACCTATAAAGCATGTAAATGCCCCTAAGTGGGATATTCAGCAGCACTAACACGGTTAGTGCCATTGACCATCCACGGGTACTGACACTACATGCTCCGATGCTAACTGGTTAGCATTGGGGCATTCCATGGGCAGTACCCAGGGATAACTGATCAGCGGCAATATTCAGCCACTGTTATTCCTAGGTGGTGAAAGCAAAAGCTGTCCTAACCTATGGCCGTGACGCTAACCATGCAGTGGATGAATTTCACCATTGTCTGGTTAGCCTCCAGCTTCTGCAGCTGACCTGGACATTCAATGCCGGTGGCTAGATATGGCCCCAGCATTGAATATCCAGGTTTAGTGTTCAGCGGTGATGGCTAGGCATTGTAATCACGCTAGCCGCTGAATATCAGGCCCTTATTTCACCAGCAGGTTCTGATATGACATTAGTGCAGTAATTATTGAGGTAACTGAAATCCCTTTTTATTTTTGTGCTACCAAATATGTTAGTTATCTTAATTTCTGTAAGAATTTCATCATCTGACTGTTAATTCTGGCCAAGACAACAGGCCAGGCCAGACCAGACCAGACCAACAGGTCAACTGCTATAATCTTTCCCTTCACAGACAGAATTTCTATCTATAAAGGTTCCACGGTGCATTTTGTTTTCTGCAAAATTTGTATCCTGTTAAACCCACTGCCCTTTTTAACATATTGCACCACCCTCCATCAGTTTTATCCATCCTTATCATTGCGATATAAGTTTTACGTTGGTATCACAGTGTCCTATTGGTTGTCCTCCTACCTGGTCTATGAGATGCCTATTATACAGTATCTACCTCTTCATTCAGTACTATACATTCTAGCTCTATCATTTTACTTTTGAGACATCCCTGTTTCATTAGTTTTCTTCAAAAACGTCATCATTCTGAAACCACGTGTTCTTGAGCGACTGCTGGCATTCCCCCATGATCTAGTTTAAAAGCTGCTTCATCTTCTTTTTAAAGATTAGCACCATCATAGTTAAGGTGGAGGCCATCATTTGGGAAAAGATTCCCCACAATGTTTCCCACTTCCTAGCAAAGTTAAAGTCCTCTTCCCTGCACCATTATCTCATTTATCTATTTAGAACTCTGTCTGCATCTGGAGTCCTGCATATGCAATTGGGAACATTTCTGAGAACTTCACCCTGGAGATTCTGGATTTCACCTTTCTAAAATCTTAATTTGGCTTCTAGAACCTCCTTTCAACACTTTCCCATGCCACTGGAAACCACTGACAGATAATAGTCAGGACCGCTGATAAGATTAAATTACACTTTAGCAAAGTCTTAATGAAACCTGGTTAATGCAAAGTCAATTGTTTATTGAAAGTTGTTAATGATTAACTATAACCGGGTAGTCGGACCCGCGCTCACCCCTCGTCATTCCAGACCCCTTACCTCCTCCCTCTATCTCTTCCCTCCAACACCCACAAAAACACCTGAAGCCATTTTTATGGTAAAAACTGGTCGCAGCTTTATTCCAAAACAACATCATGAACATAAACAGTAAATACTGGTGAAAACAAACACCCCCCCCCCCCAGCGGGGCCACGTGTCACCAGCCGTGCAATTAGCAAAGCAACCGCAACCTCCGCTCCAGCCAAGGTCACCTAACCGGCTAAGTTCCTACCACCCCTATCCAACTTCGCCATATTAATAGCAAAAGTCTTCCAGAGGTTGTCCGGGTTGAGGGCACCCTGCCCTCGCCCCAAGTCGCCTAAGGCTCCAGACCCCGGAAACCTCCGGGATCCCGCCCCTTACGCCCCCCCCCACCCCCCCCCCCCCCCGCTGCGACACCCCAAATAACAACACACCACCGAAACCAAAAGGGTGGGAGGGTGGGCTGCTCGCGCTCAAAGCCCACGCCACATGTGCTCGGCTTCAGTGAAGAAAGCCGAAGCACATGCCGCCCCAAACCCTGATTGGCTCCACCGCTTCACTACTCAGCGGAGCCAATCAATTTAAAACACACGCGCAGCGCCCCCGCTGACATGCTGTCACCCCCCCAGCCCAACTCTCCCCGACGCCGCGTGCAGGGTCCCGCGCCGGGCCGGGCACCCGGTTACGCGCGAGCGCCGGGACCCTGCCCGCGCCCTTTCACTAACCGGGTAGCCGGACCTGCGCTCACCCCTCGTCATTCCAGACCCCTTACATCCTCCCTCTATCTCTTCCCTCAAAGACCCACAAAAACACCTGAAGCCATTTTTATGGTAAAAACTGGTCGCAGCTTTATTCCAAAACAACATCATGAACATAAACAGTAAATACTGGTGAAAACAACCCCCCCCCCCCCAGCGGGGCCACGTGTCACCAGCCGTGCAATTAGCAAAGCAACCGCGACCTCCGCTCCAGCCAAGGTCACCCGACCGGCTAAGTTCCTACCACCCCTATCCAACTTCGCCATATTAATAGCAAAAGTCTTCCAGGGGTTGTCCGAGTCGAGGGCACCCCGCCCTCGCCCCAAGTTGCCTAAGGCTCCGGACCCCGGAAACCTCCAGGATCCCGCCACCAGCACAGGTCCCCACCTTACCTGTGCCGCCCCCCCTTTAGAGGAAGCTGCGACCAGCGTACCTAACTGAGCACCACCAACTCCAAAGCCTCCTGCCAATCGTTTAGGAGCAGATCCATTCCAACAGGAGAGAGGTGCATGCCATCCCCTCTGAAGAATCCGGCACAGGCAACCTCAACCCACGGGTGCTGCACCTGAAACCCACCTTGCTCACACACCCATCTCCCAATCTGCCTATTAATTTTTGTTAAACCCCGGGACCATCTTCTCTGGCCCCAGCATGCAGGCCGTGGGATAATATCCGACCATATTAATACAAGATTTCCAAACATACGGAGAACAGCAGTAAAGTCCTTTTTGGCCGCTCTGATTAGCTGCTTACAGGACCAAGCAGCCAAATCATTGCCGCCCAAATGCACCAGAAGCATTGCAGGAGGAGTCCGGATACGCCCATGGTGACGAAGCAAAGGCAGCAATTGATTGCATCACAGACCATGCTCGCCCAGCCATGAAATCGCCACCACTGCTGAATCCAGTCCCAGGTTCAGCCCAATAGGCCGCTCTGCTGCTCGCTGCCTGGCCCAGAACACAAATGAGTGCCGAAACATCCAGCACTCTCGCTGACACAGCCCCATATCTGAAATAAAAGCACAACATTAGTATTAGCCCCCCCCAGACACACAGGCACCTCATAACCGCATGTACCCCATAAATGCGCGAGATCGCCATCTGCCTATACCTTGAATCTGTTCACCCGTCAAACCCAGGGCCGCAGCACTGGTCGCTGCCCCGATAAGAAAAGAGTGTGCGGAAAACCACCACGGATCCTCGCCAATCTTCCGTAACACCAACCGCAAAACCGCTGTAATTTGATAACGCGTCACCGCATGAAAATCCCTATGCACAAAAAATTCCCCATTCCCCCACGGTCGCACCCCTAAATACTCCCGAAGCACAGATACTGGGCAGGTACGCCCGCCGATCTCCCGCAATACCACCCATAACCCCTTACCCAACTGGTCCATTTTCGATCTTGCCAATAAGATGCGTACCAGCCCCTTTTCCAACCACACATGCTGAAAAAGCAAGCACTGACCCACACTTGCCCTACCCGAATCTACGGCCAATTCGCCCACCCGAAATGCCCCAAAGAACGCGAGACAAAAAACTGCCCGAAAGTGAACCGCCTCATACTGCGACGCCACAACACCGGGCAGCTCCTGGCACAAACCCAGGAGTAACTCATGCATAATTGGCCGCCGCTGATCTCGTGGTAAAGGCTGAGACTGCTCCCACCCTTGCAGCAGCCGCCTCGCCCAGGACCCACGGCCAACAACTTCCCAACCTGCCGCTCTTGCAAAAAACCCGAACCCTGCCAGATGACTGCGCACCGCTGATCTCGAAATCCCACGCTCCTTTGCCCAACTGACATAGCTCCCAAGCAGGTGATCCGGAACTGGCCCGTCACACCATTCCCCGACATGCAAGTATTCCATCACCCTCTCGCAATCACGCCTATAAGCTTCCCAAATATGCTCAGCCATGACTTCCTCCGTAGAGTCCTCATCCCGATAGGCCACTGCTCCACAAGCTCCAAGGGACCCCGAGCCCGATCTCGTCCGCCTCCAGGGCCAGCCTCCGGAACCGCTCCAACTGCAAACGGGAAAAAGCATTAGCAAGTGCGTTAGTATGCCAAGGTATATGACGTGCCTTCAGGTCAACATTCAAACGCAAACACGCCAGCACAATCCTACGCATAAGCAATGCCACCAGAGCGCAGCGAGGAGAATAACGATTAATGACATGCACCACCGCCTCATTATCGCACCACCACACAACCCGACGATTGCCCAACTTATCAGGCCATAACGCTAACGCCACCCACATGGGAAATAGCTCTAAGAAAGTAATATTATGAACCAACCCATTGTCCACCCATGCCTGCGGCCACGTGTCCGCACACCAAGCACCATTGAAATAAATTCCCAACCCGAACCCCCCTGCAGCGTCCGTGTGCAACTGCAAATCCTCCGTTGAAATCTCCGCCTCACGCAATAGAGAAGTACTGTTAAAGTCTCACAAAAAGACATCCCAAACACACAAGTCCTCGCGCATTCCACTCGACACGCGAATGCGGTGATGAGGCTTCCGCACCTTCGACGTCGGCGCAGCCAACCGGCGAATGAACACCCGCCCCATAAGAATTACCTTGCATGCAAATTGAGCGAGCCCATCAGAGCCTGCATCTCTTTCAAGGTTAACTTAGATGAGGCCAAGACATTAGCCACTAAAACACGCAGCTTCACCACCTTCTCCCAAGGTAGCCGCGCCTCCATGCTTAGCGAATCCAATTCGACTCCCAAGAAGGTAAGCTTCGTCATCGGGCCAACTGTCTTGCCTTCCGCCAAGGGCACCCCCAATTCACTGGCCAACTCGATAAAACCCTGCAACAACCGGCTGCAACGCGCCGACGCTGCCCCTCCAACAAACAAAAAATCATCCAAATAATGCACTACCTCCGGACATCCTACTCTCTGCACTAACATCCAATGCAAGAAAGTGCTGAATTTCTCGAAGTACGCACAAGATATGGCACAACCCATAGGCATACACTTATCATAATAGTAAGCACCTTCAAACTGGAAACCCAATAACCGAAAAGCCGACGGGTGTACAGGCAACAAGCGAAATGCCGATTCGATATCTACTTTCGCCAACAACGCCCCAGCACCCGCCCCCTTGACTAACTGCGCCACTCTGTCAAAAGTTGCATACCGAACCGAACACCACTCACGCGGGATAAGATCGTTTACCGAGGATCCCAACGGCGAAGATAAATTATGGATCAGCCTAAACTTCCCAGGCTCCTTCTTTGGTATAATCCCCAAAGGAGACACCACAAAATCACGACAAGGCGGGTGCCTGAACGGACCCGCAATCCTCCCCAACTGCAACTCCCCCTCCAGCTTGTCCCTAGCGACGGAAGCCCAACGCCGTACACTGGGCGAGTTCCGCGCTTCTGTGCTCGCCACTACACTCTGAACTGGAATAATAAAACCGTACTGAAAGCCAAACTGTAACGTTAACCTATCCTTTATCTTCAGATACCCAAGAAGCCAACTACACAAGACAGGCACCCGTATCGGCGAGGGGGCCAACTCGCCCTGACCATTACTTATTACCCGGCACTGCCGGTGCCCCAGCTCCTTTTTTAATGCATTTCGATGCTGGATGGGGCCCACCGCAGAGCGCGCATGCATGCCGGAATTTACAATACGGAAAGGGACACATGGACCTATTGAACCGCCAGCACACATCACTTGCCCTGACCGGAGCTGGCTTCATCTGCAATGTGGATACTCCGCCACAAAAGGAACGACCCGCCCCAGATGCCGCCATCGACCCCGCCTTTCACCCACTTCCACCCCCTGCCCCGACCCTAGCAGACATCTGAGTCAACCACAGGTCTATATCCTGCGTACCCCAAGTTAAGTGCTTGTTCTCCTCCATCTTATCCCGGAACGTCTCATCATAATTTAGCCACGACCAACCTTCGTGGGCTTGTGACGCTTCTAGGATTGAATCGGCGTAAGACAGCAACATCCCATACTGCCCTGGAAAACGCTGACCCCACACACTCGCCAGATGCAAAAATGATCTTATTTAATTAACCACATTGCGGGAAACCTTTCGAATACGACCGGCCTTCTCGTCCTCCTTACGCTTCTTCCTACGGTCCCCCGAACGCTTATGCCCTTCAAGCAAGCGAAAAATGTCAATATACTTCCTCTTTTTTTTTTTTTTTTGAGATTTTAGTCAATTACAATAACCAAATAAATGAAGGTCAATCAAAGATACAAAAACAAGAGATAGATTACTAACTCTAGCAATCATAATGTACAAGGAAAAAGATCATGATACAGTCCACATCATGAAACCATGCTGTACTAACAAACAAATGATAGCAACAATGTAAAGGAAAAAAAAGGGAACAACGTCCCAACTAGGAGGTCTATAATTAATCACTGTTCTTTTCTACCACTTTCCTATTGGCCACAAATCTTTCCAGATGAAGCACTTCAGTAAAAACATAGGTAGCATCACCAAGACCAATAATACATTTACAGGGGAATCGAAGGAAAAACGAAGCTCCCAGAGCCACCACCTGAGGCTTCAACTTTAGAAATTGCCTCCTACGCAATTGGGTGCTACGTGCGACATCGGGAAAGATATTGACCCGCTGGCCACAAAATTTAGTCAATTTTACCTTAAAAAAGGCTCGAAGAATACGTTGCTTCACTGCAACTGAGGAAAAAGTGACTAATAAAGTGGCTCGCGTATTGATATTATCTTGTGAGTCCTCTAAAAAAGCAGTAAGATTGTCCAATGGAGCAACAATCTCGTCAGGTTCTCCCTCCACCACATTAACTTGCTTGACTGAAGAGGAAATATAATATAAAGAGGAAATTTCAAGTACATCTGAAATGGCCAGAACATCTTTAAGAAACTTATCTAGTAGAATTTTGTGGGAGAGCAAAGAAAAGTAAGGAAAATTGAGAAATCGCAAATTACAAGATCTTAAGGAATTCTCCAGGGCTTCAACCTTATTATGTAACAATAAAGAATCCTTAATTCCAGCAACACTCGACGTATGCAAGGGAAGAACCTGGGATTCCAATGTCGTTACGGCCAAATCAACAGAAGCAATTTTCTCATCAAGCTGCCGCAGCGCAGCTGTGGCCTCTTGCGAGAAAACGCATAGGGAATTTAAAGACATCGATACTTTATTATCAATAGACTTTAAAACACCCCACAAGTCTCGCAAAGTAATCTCCGTATCCGATGGGACAGTGGGAAACTCAGAAGAGCTTCCCATTTCCGAAAACAAAACAGGAGTTGGTAACTTATACTTCCTCTTAACAATTTTCCTTCGCAACTTCTTGGGCACACCTTCCCATAGTTCCGACAAAGCCGACAGTAAAGCCGATCCCGCCGTAGAAGGCCCTCCCATAGCGCCTATCTCCCGCGCCGACCCCTGACCCCTTCCTCCCCGGCGGATGTGTCTGACGATTCAGACGCCGATGATGAAGACGACCGAGAACTATGCCGACGCCGGCAGGCATGCCTCCGCTTCTGACGTGCCTTCCCTGACCCTATGGCCCGCATCCCACCCCCCCGCCTTCCGCGACCGCAACCACCGGTAACTCTGCCATCTGTACTCCATCAGCCCTGCCGTCCGCCAACCGCGGAACACCAGGAGAAGGATCGACCCTCCGCAGCTGCTCACCCACTCGTTGAGGCTGTTCAGATAAGCCCGATGCTCCCCCTGGAACGGTGGCTCCCAAAGCTGCACTCCTTACTTCTGGGGACTCCCCTGCAGAGGACACCCCTCCAGGCGCCAACATCCTAGGAATCTGTGAACACAAAAAAGGAAAACCCAGCGACGGGAAACCCGAAGACCAAGACGGCTGCCAGGCCCCTGCCCATTCCGCCCCTGAAGGGCCCTGTCCTCCCCCCAACCACTGCTCCCACAGCACCTGCTGCCCAGGTGGCACATAGCTTCCCGATACGGCCGGGATGGCCGCAAAAACACCCGGGGAAAATATACCACTGCCCCCCTGCCCCATGCTCCCAACCCAGAACTGCCACTGTCCCCAACCCGCCACCATGGGCCTGCCCCCCACCCTTGCCCCTGCTCGACCATACTCCCCACAACCTCACGAGACCCCTTCAGTTGCACCTCCCCCTTGTTCGATAGCCCCCCCTGCAGGCTCCCCTACCCCTCCCACAGGGCCTCCCATCAAACCCCTAGCTCTAGTGCTCCGACCACTCACGCTGTTACCTCTCACTGCCCTTCGCCCAGAGGATGTAGAACCCCCACTCCCACTTATCAGGCCCTGCATCCTGCCCAACCCCCACCTTGCAATTCTCTCTCCCAATCTGCCCCGCTGCCCCCCTACCCTCCGCGACCAGCCCCGCCCACCTTGCCCCCTAGCCTGACCCACGCCTGCTCTACAAGCCCCACGACCTTTGACAACCTGCTTCCCAGCCATATCACTCTATACCGCAGGACCCCCTTTTTTTTCTTTTTTTTTTTAAATTTGAGAAATGATATATAATTTGCTCTGCTCCGCGATGCTGAAATTTCTTTTATCGTTATGTTTTATTTATTTTGTATGACCCACAACTCAAACCGACCTCTCCCATCAAATTGTAAAAACTATGCACTCGCCCGCCTGCCATGGACTCGAGCACCGACACGCTGCAGCTCAAATAACGACAACTCCTTCTCCGACCCGAATGCACCGAAGAAGTCGATCACTCCAGCACCGCACCAGCAGAAGTCCCACCGAAAAATAAATCTCTCAAGCACCGCTTCGCCCGAAGTCCTCAGCGCTCACTGCACACGCTCCTGCTCGCGCTCAAAGCCCACGCCACATGTGCTCGGCTTCAGCGAAGAAAGCCAAAGCACATGCCGCCCCAAACCCTGATTGGCTCCGCCGCTTCACTACTCAGCGGAGCCAATAAATTTAAAACACGCGCGCAGCGCCCCCGCTGATGCGCCGTCACCCCCCACAGCCCAACGCTCTCCAACGCCGTGTGCAGGGTCCCGCGCCGGGCCGGGCACCCGGTTACGCACGGGCGCCAGGACCCTGCCCACGCCCTTTCACATATTGAAAACTGAGCACTTTTTGTATTCTTTCATCATCAAGTGCAGCATAAATATTATGACATTATAATTCATGTAACTATAAAAATGTAATGGTAGTTTATGCTGACCTTGGTATACTGTATAGAAAAGAGGCTTTAGAATGAGTGGTCATAGGACGAAGGTATAATGGGATAGACTCAGAAGTAATCTAACAAAATATTTCTTTGCAAAAAATGGTAGTAGGTATAGGTATATGGAATACTCTCTCGGTAGAGGTGGTAGAGACAAGGACATTATCTAAATTCAAGAAAGCTTAGAACAAACACAAAGGATCTTTTAGAGAGAGGAAGAGATTGGAGAGCTGAGCAGTTCATATGGATGGGCAAACTGGAGAGAACATATGGTCTCTTTCTACTGTGATGCTCTATGTTTTTGTTACTTAAACCATGAATATATAGTTAATTAATAAAGAAAAAAAAATCCCTGCCACTTTTCTATGATTACATGATAGAGACTAATAACAAAAGTGAATGGCAAAACATCTTTGTTTTCATGAAGATTCAAAGGATTTTTGCAACTAGCATATCCTATTTTTCTCTGTGAATATTAAGGTATAATTTGTGCTATCTTGGTTGTCATTCTCCTTAATAATTTGTCTTCAAACTTGTTAAGAAGGTTGCAATTTGAAGGCTATTACCTCTCCGTGATGTACTTGAAGAATTTAAGTGGTATTTATTATGCAAAAATGAGTGTCAAACTTAGTTACAGAGAAATTCTACCATCATGTTGTAGAATACCCAAAGAACATAAAACAGAAACAGTTAACATGACAGCATAAGTTCTAGAAAATGTTTTACTGGGTGCATGTTCTTTGACCTGGCTGCTCTCATCACTCAGGTTCAACTACTCCAGGTTCAGAAACAGTACAACAAAATGATATGAGAAACCTGAAAGATCATGTAAAACACAATGAACTGGATACTTCAGAGCAAATTGATAGTATAGCTCATTTCTACAAGAAGATTAATGATCTGGAGCAAAAGGTGCATAGCCTGGAAGATAAGCAAGAAGACATGGAGAACAGACAGCATAGATCAAATGTAAGAATATTTAGTATCCCTGGAAAAGGTGATTCAGAAGATGTAATGGGATTGTAAAAGATATATTCTGTCTTGCGTATGGAAGAGAAGACTAGCCTGATTTAAAATTAGCAAGGGCGCAGTGAAATATACTCTGGCTAGAACTCTAGTGATCGGATGCTAAGGCTCATTGTGGAATAAATATTGATGAAATAAAACTTGTGAGAAAGAATACATAAGGAAATTCATAAACATCTTTGCTGATTTGTCCCAATATATGCTGGTGAAATGTCAGAAATCAATCACCTTACAACCTGTTTGAGATAGAAAAATGCTATTTAAAAATATAAAATATGGATGATGATTCCCTTTCTCTTTGAACTTTTCACACCATGGTACAGAACACAACTTAACATTCCTCAGACAGTGCCTGGGGACTATGGAAAATTATAAAAGGAAAGAACATAGGGACAAAAGCCTAAAAATAGACCATTTTCACATGGAAAGAGATCCTTAGCAACCTGAAATAACTTAGCTCATTAATACTAAGATGCAGACAGGGGTCCAGCAGCAAGATGGGGACTATACACAGAGTGTCCATGTATGACTATCTTCCAGTTGGCGAGAGATCATATATTGCCACTTGGTGCAAAGAGCTCCTAGCTCTCATTGATATAAGTCCAACCTCTGGATGCTAAAGTAGAGGAAGACCTGAGGCAGACAAAGAGGTGTATAGAAGAGACTTTCAGGGACATAGTAGACAAGTCCCACTTCCAGTCTGGCAGCCTCTGTACTACCATGGAACAAAACACAAGAACATAAGATATGCCATACTGGCTCAGACCAAGGTCCATCAAGGTCCAACAGTGGCCAATCTAGGTCATACGTGCCTAGCAGTTTCCCCAAAAGACACAGGTTCTGCAATGCTTGTACTGGTCAAGCATTGATATCCTGGATCCCTTCTTAATAATGGTTTATGGACCTTTCCTCCAGGAACTTGTTCAAACCTTTTTTAAACCCAGCTACACTAACGGCCTTTACTACATCCTCCAGTAACAAATTCCAGAGTTTGATTACACGTTGAGTGAAAAAATATTTTCTTTTATTAGTCTTAAATAGTTTACCCTGTAGCTTCATTGCATGCCCCCTAGTCTTTTTATATTCTGATAACGTAAACAATCGATCTATGTTTACCCGTTCCACTCCGTTCATTAATTTATAGACTTCTATCATATCTCCCCTCAGCCGTCTCTTTTCCAGGTTAAAGAGCCCTAACCTTTTTAGCCTTTCTTCATAGGAGTATCCTTCCATCCCCTTTACCATTTTGGTGGCTCTTCTCTGAACCTTTTTAATAATGCTATATCCTTTTTAGGATATGGCGACCAGAATTGCACACAATATTCAAGGTGCGGTCTCACCATGGAACGATATAGAGGCATTATAATATCTTTTTTTTTATTTTCCATTCTTTTCCTTATGATACCTACCATTTTATTTGCTCTCTTGGCTGCCGCTGCATACTGGGCCGAGGGTTTTAACATGTTATCCACAATGACGCCTAAATCTTTTTCCTGAGTGGTGGTTCCTAATGTGGAACCTTGCATTGTGTAACCATAGTTTGGGTTGTTCTTCCCTCGGTGCATAACTTTGCACTTCTCCACATTAAATTTCATCTGCCATTTTGATGCCAAGTCTTCCAATTTATCAAGATCCTCTTGCAATTTTCCACAATCCTCTTGGGTTTTAACAACTTTAAATAGTTTTGTGTCATCTGCAAATTTGATAACCTTACTCATTATTCCACTTTCCAGGTCATTTATGAATATGTCAAAAAGCAGCAGACCCAGCAGAGATCCCTGGGGTACACCACTATTCACCTTTCTCCATTGGGAAAATTGGCCATTTAGCCCAACCCTCTGCTTTCTATCTTTTAATCAGTTCCTGATCCACAGTAGTACACTGCCTCCTATCCCATGACTCTTTAGTTTTGCCAAAAGTCTCTGATGAGGGACCTTATCAAAGGCTTTCTGAAAGTCCAGATACACTATATCAACCAACTCACCTTTGTCCACCTGTTTATTCACACTTTCAAAAAAACATAACAGATTAGTAAGAGAAGATCTTCCTTGTCTAAAGCCATGTTGGCTGTCTCCCATTAGGCCATGACTATCTACATGCTGAGTAATTTTATTCTTTATGATGGTTTCTACCATTTTTCCCGGTACTGACGTGAGGCTCACCGGTCTGTAGTTTCCCGGATCACCCCTGGAACCCTTTTTAAAAATTGGTGTTGAAGGTCACATGAAAGGAGAACATCACTTTGGTGTGACAAGAAGTGATCCTATAGCCAGAACCTGCCCTCAAGGGGATGCAATATCTTTTCACTCCAAGAAAATATCTCTGAGGGAATGTGCCCAGGAGGGAAGGTTTAGGACCGTCATTGCCATGGATGCTTCAGTCATTAGAAGTGTAGATAGCTGGGGGACATGAGGATTGCTTGCTAACTTGTCTGCATGGCATGAAGGTGGCAGTTAAGCCAAATTTATTCTGGATGGATCCTTGACTATAAGATGGGTGTAAAATTTGAGTGACTTCATTTGCTATCAATTTATGATTTTGTATGACACACTTAAGATAAGGACTTTTGTTAATTCAAGAAAGTGGGAGCACATTTAAGAACATAAGAAATGCCATACTGGGTCAGATCAAGGTTCATGAAGCCCAGTATCCTGTTTCCAACAGTGGCCAATCCAGGTTACAAGTACCTGGCAGGTTCCCAAAAAGGAAAAAAGGATCCACAAGGCTCATCCTGGGGTAAGCAGTGGATTTCATGGGTCCTCTTTAATAACGGTTTATGAACCTTTCCTCCAGGAACTTGTCCAAACCTTTTTTAAACACAGCTACTCTAACAGCTTTTATAATATACTCCAGTAGCGAATTCCAGAGTTTGATAGCGCGTTGAGTGAGAAAGTATTTTATCTTTTTAGTCTTAAATGTGTTACATTGTAGATTCATTGCGTGTCCCCTAGTCTTTCTACTTTTTGATGGTGTAAACAACTACGTTGCCCCATTCCGCTCCATTCATTAATTTTTAGACCTCTATCATCTCCCCCCTCCAGCTGACTCTTTTCCAAGTTTTAAAGCCCCAGCCTTTTAAGACTCTCTTCATAAGGGAATCCTTCCATCCCCTTTACCATTTTTGTTGCTCTTCTCTGTACCTTTTCTAATTCTGCTATATCCTTTTTAAGATAAGGTGACCAGAATTGCAACACAATATTCAAAGTGCAGTCGCAACATAGAACAATATTATAATATCCTTGATTTTATTTTCCATTGCTTTCCTTATGAATCCTAGCATTCTTATTTTCTTTCTTGGCCATCGCTGCACACTGGGTGGAGGATTACAATGTATTATCCATGATGACGCCTAAATCTTTTTGCTGGGTGGAGGTTTCTAAGGTAGTAGCTTGAATCATGTAACCATAATTTGGGTTGTTCTTTCCTAGGTGCATAACTTTACACTTATCCACATTAAATTTCATTTCCAATTTAGATGTCCAGTCTTCCAATTTATCAAGGTCCTCTTGCAATTTTTCACAATCCTCTTGCATTTTAACTAATTTGAATAATTTTGTGTTATCTGCAAATTTGATCACCTCACTCATTATTCCTATTTCCAGGTCATTTATGAATATGTTAAAAAACAGAGGACCCAGCACAGATCCCTAGGGGACTCCACGATACGCCTTTGCCCACTGAGAAAATTGGCCACTTAGCCCTACTCTCTGCTTTCTATCTTTTAACCAGTTCCTGATCCACAATATTACACTGCCTCCATTCCTATGATTTTTCAATTTCCCCAATAGTCTCTCATGGGGAACCTTGTCAAAGGCTTTCTGAAAATCCAGATACTCTATATCAACCAATTCACCTTTGTCTACCTGTTTATTCACACCTTCAAAAAATATAACAGATTAATAAGACAAGACTTTCCTTGGCTAAATCCATGTTGGTTTTCTTCCATTAAACCTCGTTCAGTAATTTTATTCTTTATAATGGTTTCTACCATTTTGCCTGGTACTGATGTCAGGCTTACCAGTCTGTAGTTTCCTGGATCACTCCTGGAACCCTTTTTAAAATTGGCATAATATTGGCCATTCTCCAATCTTCAGGTGCTACAGATGATTTTAATGATAGTTCACAGGTTACTAATAGTCTGCAATCTCATTTCAGTTCTTTCAATACCCTTGTATGTATACTATCTGGTCCAGGTGATTTGCTACTCTTCAGTTTATCAAATAGTTGTAATACATCTTCCCAGTTTATCAATATTTCTTAAAATTCTTCTGATACATCACCTTTATATACTATTTCAAGCATGGGTAACTTCCCTATATCTTCTTCACTAAAGACCAAAGCAAAAAATTCATTCAGTCTGTCCTCTATGGCCTTCTTCTCAGTGCCCCTTTTACCCTTCTATCATCCAATGGTCCAACTGAATCTCTCACAGGCTTTTTGCTATGAATGTCCATGAAAACATTTTTATTATTGTGGCGCTCGCACCTCTACCAGGTGGTTGCCTAGTAGGGACGGGAGACCATCTTGTATTCCTTTTCCAAAGGGTTGTAGTTGTGTAGTCAGAAATGAACCAAGTGGATGTTTCAAAGCGCACAGGAATTTTTATTAGCTTCCTTTAGGTAAGATGGTAACAATCTTCAAACCAACTTTACACTCAGGACAAAGAAACAAAGGATAATCTTCTCCAATTAAAGCAAATGTCAAAACAGTGTTTCCGTGGAATTATTTACAATGGCTTTCCTTTTCTTTTCCTTTAAGATGCTTCTTACTTCAGCAATAATAAAGGCACATGTATTTACAACTTACAATCAAAGCCAGTAGGGCTGCTAGCTCCTTCTTTGCTGTTTTGAGTTAAACAGTTCTCAGCTGTCTAGCCCCGCCTTGGTTTATTTATTTAGACAGTTTTGTATACCACCTTATCCTTCAATCAAAGTGGTCACAACACAATTGGGGGATACATTTAACACGAGGGGATATGAGACACATACACTAATACTTACAGGGAACATGGGCAGTGGAGGGTTAAGTGGCTTGCCCAAAACCACAAGGAGCACCTGTGGGACTAGAAACCCCAGTCCCACTAGCTACTTCTTTAGGAAAGAACCTTAGTGCTTCAATATAAGACTCATTCTCTCCTTTACTTCAGGCTTTCAGCTATAACAAAGTTGTAACAGCTTTCTTAATTTCTTTCTGCTATTTGGCTTCCATTAATTAGCATCAATACAAACAGCACAGTCCATCTCAGAACAAGAAGAACCCATGTCAGTTCCTCTACCATCCACCTCCATACTTTCTTCTGAGCTGCATATTGGTAAAGCTTGGAAACGTTCAGGCACTTTTTCCTTTAAGTCATTTAAAAGCTCAAATAGCCTATTCCACTGCACTGCCCCTCCTTCTCTTGGCAGAACTTCAACAGGCTTCTCCTGTTCAACTTTTCTTGAAAACCCCTTCTTTCTAATCTGGGTTTTCCCAGGTACAAATCCCTCTTCAGAATCAGAGCAAGAGATATAAGCCTTAGGCTTCACTGCTTTCTTTCTCCTACCTTGGAGTTTTACTGCAGGACTTCCATATCTGGGGCTTCTTTTGGCTGTAGCTATCTCTGCCTCAGAGCCAGACAGGGAATCAGGGTAAGATTTCCTCTCCACTTCCTGGGGCCTCTTCTGTCTGAAGACACACCCTTCACCCAAGGAGTCTGGGCTCTCTTGCCTTAGCTTTTCCAATGCCAGCCTTCTCTCTCTCTCTCTCTTGCCAGTATACTTGGTCCTTTCCCTGGAACCTTCTCTGTAGCTCTCTTGGCTGCAGTCCTGGCTGCTCTTGCTCTCCTTGCACTTGTCCTTGTTCCTGTTCCTGTTTCTCCTTCCGTCTATCTCTCTGTTTGTTTGCTCAAACTTAAACGTTGAGCAGGGCACCTCCCCTTCTGACTCCACCCCCATGTACCTCCTACTCTTACTTAGGGTTGCCATGGAGTCTGGGTGTGGCTTTAGCCTAGCTCTACCCTCGTGGTTTTTCTCACTGCTTTTACTATGGTGTATGTGTTCTGGTGCACCCATCCCCCGCAAAGAAGAAAAAGTTCCTTTTCCCTTTATTTCTTCATGCTGGACTGCGATCTCCTTACCACATTATGTATTTTTCTTCCACAGAAAGCTTCTTTCAAATTCTCTCTTTGCCTGCTTTATCAGTGCCTTGATCTAACTTGCCAATGCTTATGTTGTTTCCAGTGTTTGTCATTTGACTCCTTTTTCCATTTCCTGAAAGTTTCTTTTTTGGCAAGAACAGCCCCTCTGACCTTGCCTTTAAATCAGTGGTTCTCAACCTTTTTTGTACCCAGTGGTTCTCAACCTTTTTGGTACCCTACCCCTTTTACCATTTGTCAACTTGTGGTGACCCCCAATGATAAAATCAAATGTGTCTCTCTTCCTTTACCATTGTTGCTGTAATCATTTGTTGAATTATTAATATATTATAGGCCTTTGCCATATGTTTTTATTTATAAAATTTACTTATTTAAACCACAATAATTAATCACAATAACAAGTAACAATATTTTGTAGTCAAATCACTAATATGAAATAAAATTATTTTTTCTACCTTTGTTGTCTGACCAATTTAATCTCTGATCATGCTGGTCCCGATCTGAGGCTTCTGCTTTCCTGTCTTTTCTTAGTTCTCTTTCTATGGTCTATTGTCCATCTGCCATTTCCTATCTCTTCTTTCATTTTCTTCACTTCTTTCCATCAGCCTATTTCCAGTCCCAGTAACTATCCCCAGTATTAGCCCCTTTCCAGTCCTCACTCTCAGTACCTTCCAATGTCAACTTGCATTCCCATGACTGCTACTGGTGTCCATTCCCTTCCACTCCCCCTCCTTCCCCACTGACCAGTCCCTTCTAGTACAAATACCATGGCAGCCCTCTCAGATCCACTCTCTTCCAGTTCCATTCTCCCATCCCTCGTATCAGACCATTTGAAGCCTTAGCCCCCAGTTTTCTTCCAGGGCCAGCAGCTCTATCCTCCCCTCCCCACAATCAGCCCATTCCCAGTCAAAGCCCCCCAATCAGCTCGCTTCCAGTGCTAGTCCCCCCTCAACCCCATTACCAGTGCTAGCCTACCCTAATCAGCCCAATACTAATCCTACCCCCTCCCCATCAGCCCATTACCAGTCCTAGCCTCCTCTAATCAGCCCATTTCCAGTCCTAAACTCCCCGATCAGCTCATTTCCCATGCAAGCCCCCCATCAGTCCATTACCAGTCTTACCCCTCTATCAGCACATTACCAGTCCCAACCCCCCTTTGATCAGTCCATTCCCAGTCCTAGCCTTCCCTAATCAACCCATTACCAGTCCTAGCCCCCCCATCTGCCCATTATAATCCTAACCTGCACTGTCTCTCCCCTCTGTCCAGCATTTATCCCCCATCTGTCCAGTACGTCCCCCTGTCCCTTCCCTTTGTCAATGTCAGCCCCCCTCCCTTCCTCCATGTCAGCCCCCTTCTGTCCATGTCAGCCCCCTCCCTCCCTCCATCCATCCATGTCAGCCCCCTCCATCCATCCATGTCAGCCCCCTCCCTCCATCCATCCCTCCATGTCAGTCCCCTCCCTCCATCCATCCCTCCATGTCAGTCCCCCCTCTGTTCATGTCAGCCCTCCCTCCCTCCATCCATCCATCTATCAATGTCAGCCCCCCTCCCTCCCTCCATGTCAGCCCTCCCTTCCCTCCCTCCATCCATCCATCCATAACAGCCCCCTCCATCCATGTCAGCCCCCATCCCTCCATCCATCCATATATGTCAGCCCCCCTCTGTCCATGTTAGCCACCTCCCTCCCTCCCGCTATGTCAACCCCCATCCCCCATGTCAGCCCCGTTGCAGGTTCCCTGTTCCCCTCTCCCCATGTCTGCCTCCTTCTTCTGCAGCTGCAGCTCCCTGACTCTTAGGGAACCACGGCTATGCCTGTAAAACAGTTGCGGAGCCTTTCTGTCTCTAAATGGGCTCCGTGCAGCATTGTCCCACCTCCAAAGGAAGTGGTAAACAACTTCCTATGGAGGCGGGACAATGCTGCACAGAGCCCGTCGAGAGGCAGGAAGGCTCTGCAATGGTTTTACAGGCATAGCAGCGGTTTCCTAAGAGGCAGGGAGCAGCAGCTGCAGAAGATTTGAGTCTGTGAGTTTGCCGCTGCCGAGAAGCAGACTCAGCAGCGGCAGTAACTTGTACGCTTTTTTTTTTTTAACAGCGGAGTGAGGCGACCCCCGCCAAATCCTGTGGCAACCCCCGTGGGGGTCGCGACCCACAGTTTGAGAACCGCTGCTTTAAACCATGCAGGCAGTTTTTTTGGCCTTCCTTCTACTTGCCTTAAAGCGTGGGATACATCTGGTCTGGATTTCCATGATAGTACTTTAAAACAGCGCTCATGCTTGATCTTTAACCTTTGCTGCTGTTCCTTTTAGTTTTTTCTTAATTTATAATATTCAGAGACAATTTTATTCATGCAGTGAGCATGAATGTTGCACTCTTCTTTAAAAAAGAGATGAAATGGTGTTATTTATCAATCTGTAAGGTTTGTTTGGGCCCCAAGATAGCTGTAGACATCTGTAAGACCATTGCCTGCTGTATCTGTATTGATATTTCCTATATTTATTTATTTATTTTATTTTATTTGACTATTTTTCTACCCCATTTCTGCCCAGGTCAAAGCGATTTACAAGAAACAGTTAGAGTTGTGTTCTACTTACTTCCTATATTTCTGACATATGTAGAACTCCATTGTCCCTTCTTTATATGTTTTGGATAAATGTAAAATTTAATGTGAAGAAGTGCAGTGTCATGCAGAAAACCTCGGAGTGATTGTTTCTGGGGATCTCAAGGTGGTGAAACAATGTAACAAGGTGGTAGCCAAAGCCAGAAGGATGCTGAGTTGCATACAGAGAGGAATAACCAGCAGAAAGGAGGCGGTATTAATGCCCCTGTACAAGTCATTGGTGAGGCCTCACTTGGAGTATTGTGTTCAGTTTTGGAGACCATATCTCACAAAGGATCTAAAAAGACATGAAATGGTTGAGAGGAAGGCGACCAAAATGATTTGGAGCCTGCGCCAGAAGACTATGAGAAGAGACTTGAAGACCTAAAGATGTATATGCCATAGAGGAGAAGAAAGACAGGGGAGATATGATATAGACCTTTAAATACTTACAGGGCATTGTGGTAAGGAGAGTGCAGTCCAGCATGAAGAAATAAAGGGAAAAGGAACTTTTTCTTCTTTGCGGGGGATGGGTGCACCAGAACACATACACCATAGTAAAAGCAGTGAGAAAACCACGAGGGTAGAGCTAGGCTAAAGCCACACCCAGACTCCATGGCAACCCTAAGTAAGTGTAGGAGGTACATGGGGGTGGAGTCAGAAGGGGAGGTGCCCTGCTCAAAGTTTAAGTTTGAGCAAAGAAACAGAGAGATAGAAGGAAGGAGAAACAGGAACAAGAACAAGGACAAGAGCAAGGAGAGCAAGAGCAGCCAGGACTGCAGCCAAGAGAGCTACAGAGAAGGTTCCAGGGAGAGGACCAAGCATACTGGCAAGAGAGAGAGAGAGAGAAGGCTGGCGTTGGAAAAGCTAAGGCAAGAGAGCTTAGACTCCTCTGTTGAAGGGTGTGTCTTCAGGCAGAAGAAGCCCCAGGAAGTGGAGAGGAAATCTTACCCTGATTCCCTGACTGGCTCTGAGGCAGAGATAGCTACAGCCAACAGAAGCCCCAGATATGGAAGTCCTGCAGTAATACTCCAAGGTAGGAGAAAGAAAGCAGTGAATCCTAAGGCTTATATCTCTTGCTCTGATTCTGAAGAGGGATTTGTACCTGGGAAAACCCAGATTAGAAAGAAGGGGTTTTCAAGAAAAGTTGAACAGGAGAAGCCTGTTGAAGTTCTGCCAAGAGAAGGAAGGGCAGTGCAGTGGAATAGGCTATTTGAGCTTTTAAATGACTTAAAGGAAAAAGTGCCTGAACGTTTCCAAGCTTTACCAATATGCAGCTCAGAAGAAAGTATGGAAGTGGATGGTAGAGGATCTGACATGGGTTCTTCTTGTTCTGAGATGGACTGTGCTGTTTGTATTGATGCTAATTAATGGAAGCCAAATAGCAGAAAGAAATTAAGAAAGCTGTTACAACTTTGTTATAGCTGAAAGCCTGAAGTAAAGGAGAGAATGAGTCTTATATTGAAGCACTAAGGTTCTTTCCTAAAGAAGTGGCTAGTGCAACCAAGGCGGGGCTAGACAGCTGAGAACTGTTTAACTCAAAACAGCAAAGAAGGAGCTAGCAGCCCTACTGGCTTTGATTGTAAGTTGTAAATACAGGTGCCTTTATTATTGCTGAAGTAAGAAGCATCTTAAAGGGAAAGAAAAGGAAAGCCATTGTAAATAATTCCACGGAAACACCGTTTTGACATTTGCTTTAATTGGAGAAGATTATCCTTTGTTTCTTTGTCCTGAGTGTAAAGTTGCTTTGAAGATTGTTACCATCTTACCTAAAGGAAGCTAATAAAAATTCCTGTGTGCTTTGAAACATCCACTTGGTTCATTTCTGACTACACAACTACAACCCTTTGGAAAAGGAATACAAGATGGTCTCCCGTCCCTACTAGGCAACCGCCTGGTAGGGGTGTGAGCGCCACAGTATTAATGAACAAACAAGCCTTTTTCAAAGACAGGGAAGCTGAACAACTAGAGGTCATAACATGTAGCTGCAGGGGGGTAAACTGAAACGCAAAAATCAGGAAATACTTTTTCACTGAAAGGATGGTGGATGCTTGGAATGCCCTCCCGATGAAAGTGGTTGAGGCAAATACAGTGACAGAATTCAAAATGGCATGGGACAGACACAGTGAATCCCTTTATAGCAACAAGATAAAATCAAAATAAACTTAACTGTCTCTTTTATTTCCACAAATGGAGCATGGAGTGGCAGGTACACCCCTAAACAAAGGCATGGGAAGGGGTGGCCTGGATGGAGTGGCAGATGCACCTACTCTTGCCACCTTGCTGGGCAGACTAGATGGACTATACTGGTCTTTATCTGCCATTATATGCTATGTTGCTATGTTGGACATGTTAAGGAAATGAATGTCTTAAATGAAATAAATGATTGTTTCATTGGAACCTACAAGAGAGGGATATATTTTAGACCTAGCCCTTAGTGGAACACAAGATTTGGTGCAAGAGGTAACATTGTTGGGGCCAATTAGCAATAGCAATCATAATATGGAGGAAGGTGAATACAGAAGTACCCCAGGGATTTATACTCAGGACCAGTGCTTTTTAGCATATTTATACATGATCTGGAAATGAAATCAATGACATCAAATTATTCAAAGTTGTCAAATTGTTTCTGGATTGTGAGAAATTGGAGGAGGACCTTAGGAGACTGGACATCCAAATGGCAGTTGAACTTTAATATAGATGAGTGCAAAGTGATGCACATAGGGAAGAATAATCCAAATCGTAGCTCCACGCCACTTTGTTGCACATTAGGATGGTATACAGAAAGATACAACAATGGCTTGTCTCATCTATTGGAAACTTTGTAAGCATTATAACTTCACTATACCAGAAAAGCAATAGGATAATAACCCTAAGAGAATTATGGAGAATGAAGAAGTTATGATAACTTGGGACATTCCCATTCTGATGAATATGAAACTGGATGCGATGAAACTCAACATAGTGGTAAAGGAGAAAAACACCAGAGCAACACTGATAATAGAGGTGTCGGTTCCAAGTGATTATTCTGTGAATCAAGTGGAGAAGGAGAAGATCCTGAAGTATCAAAAATGCAGTCAGAGACTAAGAAAATGTGGCAGAAAGATAGAAAAATGTTTCCCATCATATTGGGAGCCACAGGCCTGATAAACAAGAACTTCCAGTCACATCTTGACAAATTACCCATACATGTTACATCTTATGAACACCAGAAGGAAGCTCTCTTTGGCACAATGCAAGTACTACAGCAAGCGTTAGCAGAAAGGTTGAGAG
Organism: Ichthyophis bannanicus; assembly: GCA_033557465.1. NCBI lineage: Eukaryota > Metazoa > Chordata > Amphibia > Gymnophiona > Ichthyophiidae > Ichthyophis > Ichthyophis bannanicus. The sequence goes on from CM066034.1 coordinate 181,044,463, forward strand.
GTTGAGATCATAATCCACATATCCTGGTTTAGGAGTGAGGATCATGACTGTCATGGTATGCGCAAAACTAACTCATTTAGAGAAATTGCCCCCGGAGGGAATTTTATAAAGTCTCATGTAGTTGGCATGTTTTTCTGTGTATCACTAGCATCTATTTTAGAAAGTAAGGTACTTGTATATTTATAAAATGAGCATATGTGGGCAACAATGCATGCTAAATTAGGCACAAGCCCTTATACCTGCCCTATGGCTGGGTAAAAGAACATGCTATGCACAAACACTTATGCCTGCCTTATGGCTGGGTAAAAGAATGTGAATAAATTAAAGTATTAAATAATTTGCACATGTAAATTTGCATTCCACCCAATCTCCACACATGTGTACACTCACAGTGATATTACACTGGATAGTCACAAAACAAATTGTACATTAGTGCTGGAAGATGAGACCCTCCAGGTTGGAAGGCACTCAAATGACTACTGGGGATGAACTGAAGACTTCTCACTCAGAGTAAAGCCAGCATTTATGATGTGGTTGGATCTGCTGATGTAGCTGTGCATGAAAAGAGAGTCAGAATTTGCAAAGATAACTTATATATTGGGACATGGGATGTACGAAGCATGAACCAAGGGAAGTTGGAAGTGATCAAGATTGAAATGGAATGTGTACAGCTCGATCTGTTGGGTGTCAGTGAACTGAAATAGACTGGCTTTGAGCACTTTGCTTCTGATGATCATATGGTTTACTATGCTGGAAATGAAAGACAAAGAAGAAATGGTGTTGCATTTATAGTTAATAAGAAACTTGCAAGAACTGTAATGAAATACAGTGCAGTCGGTGAACACTTAATTTCTTTTGGTTTACGAGGAAAGCCCATCAACACAACTATAATTCAGGTATATGCCCCAACAACAGCTGCAGAAGAGGAAGACGTTGATGAGTTCTATGAACACGTACAGGCTGAAACTGACAGAGCATGCAAACAGGATATCCTGATAATCATGGGTAACTAGAACACAAAAGTTGGCAACAAAGAAGAAGACAAAGTGGTTGGAAAATATGGACTTGGCAACAGAAATGAAGCTGGAGATGGATTGATAGAATTCTGCAAAACCAATGATCTATTCATCTCAAACACCTTCTTCCAGCAACACAAGCGCTGACTGTACACATGGACTTCACCCAATAGATTGTACAGAAATCAAATTGGCTACATATGTATAAGACAACGATGAAAAAGCTTGATAACATCAACAAAGACAAAACATGGAGCTGACTGTGGTACAGATCACCAACTACTAGTATGCAAACTCAAGCTAAAGTTGTAAAAGAGCAAGTCATTCATGAATGTAGCAAAATATGACCTTGAGAATATACCACTGAAATTTAAAGACTGCCTGAGAAATCAAATTGCTTCTTTAGATACAAATGACAGAGTTCCAGAAGAGTTATGGGGTGGCATCAGCTCCCTTATAGTTCTAGACCCACCCAGCATCCGCTCCCTTCTAGTCCCATTCTCCCAAGCCTCCATATCAGCCCATTCACAGTCTTAGCCCCCCATATGCTCTTTTCCAGTTCCATCCCAGCCCCTCTTCAGCCCATTTCCACTCCAAGCTCCCCCCATCAGCCCATTTCCATCCCTATTCAAACTTCCATCAGCCCGCTTCCAGTCCTATTCCAGCCCCCATCAGCCCATTTCCAGTTCTATTCCAGCCCATCACCAATTTGCAGTCCAAGTTCCTCCCATCAGCCCATTTCTAGTCCTATTCCAGCTCCTCATCAGCCCATTTCCAGTCCTAGCCCCCCATATGCTATTTTCCAGTTCCATTCCAGTCCCCCATCAGCCCATTTCCACTCCAAGCTCCCACATCAGCCAATTTCCAATCCTAGCCCCCTCATCAGCCCATTTCCAGCCCTATTCCAGCCCCCATCAGCCCATTTCCAGTCCTAAACCAGCTCTTCATCAACCCATTTCCAATTTTAGCCCTCCCATCACAGCCCATTTCCGGTCCTAGCCCCCCCCCCCACCATCATAGCCTGTTTGCAGTCCACGTTCCCCCCCACCATCACAACCCATTTGCAGTCCAAGTTCTCCCCACCATCACAGCCCATTTGCAGTCCATGCCCCCACCATCACAGCCCATTTGCAGTCCTAGCCCCCCCCCCAACATCACAACCCAATTGCAGTCCAATCACCTCCTCACCATCACAGCCCATTTGCAGTCCTACCCCCCCCCATCACAGCCCATTTCCAGTCTGTCCATCCCCCACCATCACATCCCATTTGCAATCCGTTCCCCCCCCCACCATCACAGCCCATTTGCAGTCCGCGTCCCCCCCCCCACCATCACAGCCCATTTTCACTCTGTCCCCCCCATCACATCCAATTTCCAGTCTGTCCATCCCCCACCATCACAGCCCATTTGCAGTCCTATCCCGCCTACCATCCAAGCCCATGTCCAGTCCATTCCCCCCCACCATCACAGCCCATTTGCAATCTATTTCCCCCCCATCACAGCCCATCCAGTCCTAGCCCCCCCCCCTTCCTCTGAAGAGCCCCACGGCCATCTAAGGGGCTGCAGAGGGAGCCAGGGAAGCCCATGTGAAGCCCCGGCTCCCTCTGCACAGCCGCCAGCGTGAAGAGCCTTTTCCTTCACGCTGGCGGCTGTTTCAGTGAAGCTGCGAATGCCGGGAAAGGTGCCCTTTAAACTTTCTCGGCATTTGCGGCTTCACTGAAACAGCCGCCAGCGTGAAGGAAAAGGCTCTTCATGCTGGCAGTTGTGAAGAGGGAGCCAAGCCTCGCGCAGGCTTCCCTCGCTCCCTCTGCAGCTGTCCAATTGTACACCCAACAAGAGGAACCATTCACACCAAGGAGACAAACATCCAAGGAAGACTTCCCGGTGAGGAAGCCTTAATTTCCAGTAATCTTCCTATATTTAAGCTGACTTAACCGGGCAGATCAAAAGTCAATTTGAATAAATGCATTTTGAGCTTAGCATTAAATCATTTGCGTGAAGGCTGTAAACGTAGCTCATTAGGGAGGGCATGCCATAGTGAGGGGGCCAGGAAGAAAAAAGTAGTGTTTTGTGATTTCAAGGCGAGTTCAGGCTGGTGATGGGATGCATAACCCAATAGTGTTGGACTAGAAGGGAGGTAACATGGTCATTCAGTATTTGCGAGCCTGGGTGAGTGTATGAATAGTCATATTTTGCAGTTTGGAATTGCTTAAGGCCAAAGCCAGATAGCCCAGCATATATAGAGTTGCAGTAGTCTAACCTAGAGATGGAATACGTCCCCCTAGACCAGAGGTTCTCAACCTGTGGTTCACGACCCCCATGGTGGTCGCCACAGGGTTTAGTGGTGGTCACCTCATTCCACCCTGAAAAAAAAAAGCACACAAGTTACTGCCACTGCCAAGTCCGCTTCTCGGCAGTGGCAAACTCACTGTTTTCCTTCTAATGCAGCCGCGGCTCCCTGCCTCTTAGGGAACCACGGCTATGACTATAAAACCATTTCGGAGCCTTCCCATCTCTCGACGGGCTCTGTGCAGCATTGTCCCGCCTCCAAAGTAATCCTTTGGAGGCGGGACAATGCTGCATGGAGCCCGTCGAGAGATGGGAAGGCTCTGCAACGGTTTAACAGGCACAGCCGTGGTTCCCTGAGAGACAGGGAGCTGTGGCTGTAGAAGAACAGCAGGGAAAAAGCAGGCAGACAGGGAGAGGGGAGGAGGGGCAGGGAACCTGCAACAGGGCTGACATGAGGGAGGGAGGAAGGGGGCTGACATGGAGGGATGGATGGAGGGAGGAGGGCTGACATGGACAGGGGGGCTGACATGGAGGGAGGGAGGGAGGAAGGGAGGGAGGGGGGCTGACATGGACAGAGGGGGTGCTAACATGGATGGATGGCGGGAGGTGGGCTGACATGGACAGGGGGGCTGACATGGATGGGAGGGAGGGGAGGGCTGATGATGGATGGAAGGAGGGAGGGCTGACATGGACAGAGGGGGGTACTGACATGGAGGGATGGATGGAGGGAGGGAGGGAGGGGGCTGACATGGAGAGAGGGAGGGAGGGAGGGGTGGCTGATATTGATGGATGGATGGAAGGAGGGATGGAGGAGGGCTGATATGGACGGAGGGGGGCTGACATGGACAAAGGGAAGTGACAGGGAGACATACTGGACAGACAGGGGATAAATGCTGGACAGAGGGGAGAGACAGTGCGGGTTAGGATTATAATGGGCAGATTGGGTGTGGGCTAGGACTGGCAATGGGTTGATTAGGGAGGGCTAGGACTGGGAATGGACTGATCAAGGGGGGTTGGGACTGGTAATGTGCTGATAGGGGGTAGGACTGGTAATGGACTGATGGGGGGCTAGCATTTGAAATGAGCTGATCGGGGAGCTTAGGACTGGAAATGGGCTGATTAGAGCAGGCTAGGACTGGTAATGGGCTGATGGGGGTAGGACTGGTAATGGGCTGATTAGAGCAGGCTAGGACTGGTAATGGGCTGATGGGGGGGGGGGTAGGACTGGTAATGGGCTGATTAGGGAAGCCTTGCACTGGTAATGGGGTTGAGGAGAGACTAGTACTGGAAATGAGCTGATTAGGGTAGGCTAGGACTGGTAATGAGCTGATGGGGGGATAGGACTGGTATTGGGCTGATTAGGGGAGGCTAGCACTGATAATGGGGTTGAGAGGGGACTAGCACTGGAAGCAAGCTGATTGGGGGGCTTCAACTGGGAATAGGCTGATTGTGGGGAGGGGAGGATAGAGCTGCTGGTCCTGAAAGAAAACTGGGGGCTAAGGCTACAAATAGGCTGATACGAGGGGATGGGAGAATGGAACTGGAAGGGAGTGGATCTGAGAGGGGCTGCCATGGTATTTGTACTAGAAGGGACTGGTCAGTGGGGAAGGAGGGGGACTGGAAGGGAATGGACACCAGTAGCAGTCATGGGAATGCAAGTTGACATTGGAAGGTACTGAGAGTGAGGACTTGAAAGGGGCTGATACTGGGGAGGGTTACTGGGACTGGAAATAGGCTGATGGAAAGAAGTGAAGAAAATGAAAGAAGAGATAAGAAATGGCAGATGGACCATAGACCACAGAAAGAGAGCTAAGAGAAGACAGGAAAGCAGAAGCCTCAGATCGGGACCAGCATGATCAGAGAATAAATTGGTCAGACAACAAAGGTAGAAAAAATAATTTTATTTCATATTAGTGATTTGACTACAAAATCATCATAATTTTGAAATCAGATATTGTTACTTGTTATTGTGATTAATTATTGTGGTTTAAATAAGTAAATTTTTAGAAATAAAAACATATTGCAAAGGCCTATAATATATTAATAATTCAACAGATGATTACAGCCACAATGCGTTAACAGTAAAGGAAGAGAGTCACATTTGCTTTTATCATTGGGAGTCACCACAAGTTGACCAATGGTAAAAGGGGTCACGGTACAAAAAAGGTTGAGAACCACTGCCCTAGACGGAGCCTGATTGGGGAGCCGGACAGCGGACCAGAGGTGAGGGGGTGCAGGGTTTCCCACAGCCCAGCCCCGAGCATGGCAGGGCCAATCAAGGGTTAGGCTATGGGAAAAAACAGAATGCTGGGTCTGCATGGGATTGCAGCTCCTGCATGGAGCCACGGTGTCATGGCAACATGACACCATGCTGCTGTGGCTCCATGCAGGAGCCAGGCTGGGCTAGCTGAGGAGTTCATTGGACATCTGGGCAGCCAGAATCAAGCCACAGCCTGCATGTCCAGCCAGGTAGACCCGATTCTGATCCCACAAGCATGTCTGGCCCCACAGGATGAGGATCAGGTGCAGCTGGAGCATGTCCCAATTCTGACCAGCTGGACAGGCAGGGGACACACAGAACAGAATTGGCCTCGTAGTGTCTTAGATCTTAGTCTTCTGCAAACAGGATTATTGTTACTCTTGTTGACACCAGTAGAGGTGTTTCTTACAAACCGCAAGTTAAATCTCAGAATTTGTAACGATGTTGTCAGCTATAGCAACCGATTCTTTTTTGATTCACCAGTTCTGACTTGCTCCTTTGGATTTCCAGCTGAATCAGAACCAGGATTGGGATCTGGTCCCATGTGCCTTCATTCAGTACTTTCCCGGGTATTTTTTTCCCATTTGGTGATTTTATTGTTAAATTAGTCCATTCATATTGCAGTAGCAATCTTTGGTTGAGGAGTCATGCACCAGGGCTCCTTCTGGAATCCTACTATCAGAAGCCATAACTTTGGCAACTAGCAGGCCAATATTCAGAAGGCTTTATGAAGTCAGCAGTGAGAGACAACCACACAAGTTCTTACAACTAAAAATATTGCCGTGGTCAATGTTTAACTCTTGACTTGACAAATTGCAATTCAGCCAAAAGTTAATTTTAGAAACTTTATTTATGATTTACATGTGTAAATATGACCACTTACATCTGTAAACTGCATTCATGTGTAAATGGCCATTCTAGAAATTGCCAAGAGCGTTTTTTGGGGTGTGGCCTGAGCAGGATAAAATCTACACGGGTGTTCCCTTTTCATATTAGGAATGCACATGTGAGTCCAAAATTGTCCACACCAAAGTCTACACTTACTTGCCGACACTTACTGGTATTTGAAAAGTGCTCCTTTTGATCATCCCTTTAAGGGGGAATATTCCCCCAAAATTTATTTTGTCCTCCAAATTAAAATGAGATAATTAGCTGCATCTATGTAAGTAAGTTTGCAAAGTAGCTGAGATAACTGTGTAAGTGCCAATGTTTACGTGTGCACGTTATGAAATGCTGACATTTAATCTGCATGTTTCATCCATTGATCTTTCCCAAGCGTACGTTGCTAAAATGGCTCCTCTGCTACATGTGGATTTAAGTCCTTGTGGATAGCTGCACTTCCTTCTATGTATTTTTGAAACAGCTCCACCTTTAGCAGAACTGTTTTTACGTAATATACCATTGGAACTGAGCACGTCCTAACCTGGATGTCTCAATAACTATCGCCACGTCCCATCATGCCTTCGCATGTTTTAATTTCGGCAGAATTTGGGATGGGCTGTTGTCTTAGAAAAATGTTAGATGTAGAGTGGCAAAATGCAGCTATTTTCCATATGACTCATCAGGCTAATATTCAAGGCCCTTATCTGGATAGACCATGGGGAGCCATCTGGATAAGGGCTCTGTCTGGATAGGGCCACTAGATTTATTTATTTATTTATTTATTCTATACTGCCCCTTCCAGTGATCAAGGGCGGTTTACATGGAACAAGATAACAAATTAAGTATACTTCAAATTAAATTATATTAAATTAAATTAAATTAAGTTAAATTAAATTTAATTAAATTAATTAAATTAATTAAATTAATTAAATTAAATTAATTTAAATTAAATTAAATTATACAAATTAAGTATACTCCACAGATTACTTTGGCATTATCTGGTTAGTACAGAGGCAGTCCATGGTCAGAGTGAAGGCAGTATGGCAGCTATCCAGATAAATGCCAGCTTTAGCTGGACTGCAGTGATTTCCACATTAAAAGCAGGCCTACATTGCTATCTAAATAAGTGCCCACTGAAAATCACCCAGATAAGGTAGGCAATTTCAGTTTAACGGCTGCTCAATCCGAATAATTAGCAGCAACTATTATCTGGATATTGCTGCTGAATGTCTAGATTATATTTAACTGCCATGCAGGCTCATTCCATCCCAGATGTATAACCCTCTGTACGTCTGGTTTGAGGGCGCCGTACAGAGGGGGTTGCGATTCTGATCCCGCAGGGCACATCTAGCCCCACGGGACCAGAATCGCGAACAGTCCTGTGCATGCAGGCCGGGACTGTGATTCAGCCCAGCCTGCATGTACAGGGAAAACCCAATTAACTCAGTCAGGGCTTTACAATGGAGCCACAGCACCATGGCGCCATGGCGTCCAGTTGCCATGGCACTGCGGTTCCATTATAAAGTCACAATCCCAGCGGACGGCTTGACAAAGGCTTTCCCTGCAGCTCGACCCCTTGATCTGGCCTCCTAAGGCCAAGGTCGGGCTGCGGGGAATATCCTCTGGCCCCCCTGCCCCATCCGCACCCCAAGCATGCCAAAAAAAGCATCCAGGGAAGTTATTCTACCTCGGAGTTGGAATAATTTTCCCAAACAAGTTGCCGGCCCTGGTCATATAGGGCCGACATTAGAATCAGCCCTGCATGTCCAGTGCCGGCAACTGCCCACCGCCTGCCCTAACTCCACCCCCGATCTGCCCTATCCCCCATCTAACCTCCCCATACAACCAGCGGGGAGGTTAGACGCCGGCAGGGAGGGCACGAATAGCGAGAATGGACATCCCGTTAGGACGTCCATCCCCGCTGTTCGTGGGACAGAATCGGGACCATGGCATTTAAATATTGGCCTTTTTGAAAATCAGGTCCTCTGTGTTCAGTTCTAAATGCATGAATAGTGTGTATAACTTTAAATGGATAAGAAATCAATTTTAGCTTATAGGTGTATTTGTGGTAGCAGTACTTGTACATTAACCACTGTTGAAAATCCCCATAACTTTAAATGGTTTTCTTATCACCTTAAATTTATGCAGTCAATTTGACACTGAATATTTACTTTTAGGTGCTGCCATTCAATGATGACTATGCCCCTATTCTACTTAAGGGGTGTGAATACTGCCTTTACAACCACATCAGCCCCAACTGACACTACACAATACTACCACAGAGCTACAAGGAGAACTGAATTTGCCTTACATATTTTCTTTCTTCTTGAAACTACTGAAATACCTTTTAAATATTTTTTCTTCCAAACATAAAGGGGGTCATTTTGGAAGCTCTGTTTGTGATTTGCACATCTGAAGACACCTATTCAGATATGCCAATCACAGCCATGTCCTAAGAGCCATTTTAGAAGCCCAGTCCAGTGCAATCATGTCTACTGTATGTCGCATGGGGGCATGGCAGAGACTTATGCAGGGCATTCTGAAAAAGATACACATGTGAACCCAATTTTAGAATAGCACTGCCCATTTCAGCTCACCCGCGGACACATCCATGCCTATACATGCTCCTAAGAATATATAGCCATTTGAAAAGTGCTTGTTTTTGCAAATTTACAACTGCACAGAGAAGAGGACAATTGCCTCTCAGTCGCCCAATAATTTCCACTCCTTCAAAAAATCATGGCAATAAAGAGTGGGGCCTTTTTCCTAACTGCCACACTGTCACAAGTCTTGTTTGCAAAATGGCAGACAGGGATGTATAGGTGGTGAGAGATATATGTGTGCATTCTGAAATAACATTGCAGGCACTTCTATGTTCCCAGACCTGCCCCCATCCATATCTGACACATGCATGTTTCTGAAATCGGTCGAAAACATGTATGTGTCTGTTTCATTATTGTGTATGTCCCCGTCTCTTTTCTCTTGCTGGAGACATTTATCTTTTAGGATGGAGACTGGTTGATTTTAGATAGCATTTACACGCACCCACCTTCTCTGCTGCCCCGCCCATGGAATTTTAGACGTTTTGACTTGGATATCCCAAATTGCATCTAAAAGGCCATTCAAAAAAGTGCCTTCACAAATATAACTTCCCAAAGCATTAAATGCCTTTAAGTCAATGCTGACTCCTGGCAAGCCAGCAGCTCCTGGGTTTTCTTGGCAGTGTGATTGGAAGTAGATTGCCAAGCCTTTCGTCCAAGGCAATAGAGGGTTAAGTGACTTGCCCAAGCACACAAGGAGTGCTAGTGGGACTCAAACCCTGGTCTCTTGTTTACCAAGTCAATGCTCTAAACTCTAGGTTTAGGTTTTAGGTTTAGGTTTATTAAAACTTGATATACCGCCCTTCATGGGGGCAACAGTGTGGTTTACTAGGCTACTCCTCCACTTTAATTTAACTTCCCAAAGCATTAGGAACTTGCACAGCATTTTTTTAAAGATAAAATAGAAACAAAAGTTCTACAGAAAAGATAAAAACCTAAAAAGCAAATTAAAAAAAATTGGAAATGTAATAACATTTCACATAATCTGTAGGAAAAATATCTAGGTGGTATTTATTAATTTTAACGTGCTATTGCTGAGATTTGCATTATTTGCTGCAGGACCCACTGCATAAACCAGGGGTGGGCAAACGTTTTGACTCGAGGGCCGCAATGGGTTCATATATTGGACCCGGGGGCCGGACCAAGAGTAGATGGACGGTGTGTATGTGTGAATTAATATAAATTAAATTTAAATTTGTAACATTAAATGTTTAGATTAATTTAAGGTAGAAAAGCATAAAAAGAGTTATTTTACAAAACTTTTATGCAATGTATTTCTTTCATAAAATGAGAGAGAAGTTTATAGTCAGTCAGTGCACATTCCAACAGAGTGATTCGTGCCCGAGATGCGTACGCACTTACCTATACATACAAAAACGCCGAAGCCGGGAGCAGGTGAAAAGGAAGCGCTTCTGCTCATCAGCAGGGACTGGTTGCTGCCAGAGCACACGGTGGTGAGTAGGGGCTCCTGGGGGACTCTCTGAATTCAGCGTGTGCAATTCCTGATCCCCAGTCGCTTGGCAGGCACTGGGAGAGGATGTTTCCGTCTTTGGGGTGACGTGGGACATAGACAGCTTTACCTTTCATTGAAGAGATAGCAATCAGAGAGCAGTGGGGCCAAGTGTTCCGACTTCGGCTGATTTCAGAGGCGTCCGAAGGCTGTGTCCGGAGGGGAAGCTCCGCCCCTGGGCCAGCGGACCTGTCTTCCCCTCCGATCTCCCGCGGGCCGACAGGAGGGATCTGTGCCGCGATCGCAGCGCTCTTCTGCCTGCCGGCAGCCTGCTGCTTGCCAGGTCACGATCGCTGGCCTTTCCCGGCTTCTGCCCGCAGGAGATCGGCTCCCCACGGAACGAAGCCCCGATTGGAGCAGCAACGTTTAGTGTGGGGTCACGGCCCCTCTGCCCCCCACCCGCCCCCCTCTCCGACGCCTATGGATGATTTTAAAAACAAGTAAAGCCTCCGGCCCTTATTCACGCTCTAAGCTTTAGCGTTTCTCTTTCGCTTCGGCATATCCGAGGCGGCTGTTACGCTCTGCCACCGCGCTACTTCTCCTGTAGTTTCTATTTCCGCACGCGTCCACAGGCCGGATTAAAAGGTCCGCCGGGTCGTATACGGCCCGTGGGCCGTAGTTGCCCATTCCTGGCATAAACTATGCCCTGCGGCAAATAATACATATTAATGGTATCAGCTCTCATAGTAAATGATGCTAATAGTCATACATAGAACTACAATTTAGAATTTAAAGACACTTAAAATATTTAGTAAAAATGAGTGTATATTAAATATAAATATGGTCTTTTAAAGGAATGCTTGATAAGCATTTTACTTGATCTTATTATGGATATAAACGTTGCTGGGTCTTAGGAGATCACCAGAACAGTTTGTTATTGTTTGTTATTTCTTCTTAACTTTGTTAACAGAACTAATTATACCCAATGCAATTAGCATTATAATTTCTGAACAGCATGAGGTACAGCATATTTTAGCTATAAATGTGTTCATGACAATGTATTTTAAGTGGTATAAACTCATAAACTATAAAACACAGTGTTCATTATGCAGGTCTTTACAGTAAAAATAACAGATGGCAATCTTGTATCCTTGGCTTAAGAAAGGGTTGTTGTAATTAGCAACATAGGAAATGTTGTGTTCCTTATTTTGGAAGCCCGGCTCTTATTTGTATATAGGTCGGCTAAATTTATGCGCATGCTAATTTGTGCATTCACACCCATTTTATAAAGTGAAGTATGCACGTAATGTAGTGTATTTTAAAACTTAGGCATGTAAATCTGTGCTCTGCCCAGGCTTTGCCTCTCTGCATGCCCACGGTGAAAATACATGCCATTGGTTTGACGCACAGACTTTTAGAATAGCGAGAGCCTACATTACGTGCAAAACCACTAAAATACCCTGATTTATAGGGGAAAAGAAGGAATCATTTATAGGGGAAAAGCAAGAATCATCCAGAAAGCGAAAAAACATGGTCGCATCACTCCAGTCCTGAGAGAACTGCACATACTACCACTCGAAGCAAGGATCAAATACAAATCTGCCCTGCTTATCCACAAAGCCCTCCATCAAACACAGCCTTCTCAACTCTGCTCTCTACGACCCCAGCCCACCCTCAACAGGCCAACCCGACAGACCACCAGCAACATCCTCACTATCCCCCATGAATGAACTAAGTGCAATCAACAGACCTGCAACAGAGCTTTCAAACCGTACGCACCCTCCCTCTGGAACTCCCTGCCGAGCCAAATCCAAAACAATGGAGGCCTTCCCATATTCCGGAAACAACTAAAAACCATCCTGTTTCATGAATATCTTGGACCAGAAACAGACATCTCTCACTGACAACTCTTCCAGACCTTCTGACCTATCCCCAGAACTACCTACTAAGAGACTTATGTCAATTGTCTAAGTCATTACTTTCTGTTCAGATCATCAATGTTGGCCCCCTTGGTGATGTCCCCCCTCTCTGTGAACTGATTACTGTCACTCCCCATTTTTCTGTTAAAACGCTTTGACCTGGTGAAAAGCGGGATATAAATACAGCTAATTAAATAAAATAAATAAATAAAATGGCACAGAAATTTAAGAACAACTTATCTAATTACCCCATAGGAAATTTAAGGGCATAATTTTGAATAAAAGGCAACTGCTGGGAGTGATTAGCTATTGCTTTGTCTCTCTACTAGACTCCAAGGGTCATCTGGTAAGTGCCAGAAGCAGGATTGAAAGAACTGAAGGGGGGAAAGCATCCTAAAATTTGAAAAATAGAGTAACCGGGGGACGATGGACCCGGTGCTTCCCCCTTTTATCCCCCCCTCATTTCTTCAAACTCATTCCCCTTTACAATAAACACACAATACTGACTGGAAATTCAACCGGTCACAGCTTTATTAACATTTTAAGTTAAATAACATCAAATTCAACCATAACCATCAATCTAGCGGATCCATGCCTCACCAGCCATGTGATTAGCAAGGTGGCATTCTCTACGCTACCGCCACGGACATGCCAACGGCTAGCTTAACTACCCACCCTCTTCTTCCGGCTTCGCTATATGATTAGCAAAAGCCAAACAAGGGTTGTCCAGGTCGGGGGTACCACACCCCCGCCCTAAGTATTGCCTAAGGCTCCAGACCCCGGACACCTCCGGGATCCCGCCACCGGCACAGGTGACATCACTGTCCCTGTGCCCGCCTCCCCCCCCCCCCCCACCTTTAATCTGCGACCGGCAAAATTCCTGCCCAACCACATATTCCAAGGCCTCCTGCCATTCATTCAAAAGCAAATCTACCTTTATGGGGGATAAATGTATCCCATCCTGTCTAAATAAACCAGCACATTCAATCTCGACCCAAGGGGGCATGATTTGATAACCCCCATGCTCACATACCCAGCGGCCAATCTTGTGATTAATCTTTTTCAATCCCCTTGACCACCGCCGCACTTCCCAGCAAGTAGTCCTTGGAATAATGTCAGACCACAATAAAACCACATTCTTGAACATTTTCAAAACCTCTGCCAGATCCTTCTTTGCTGCTCTTATCAAATGCTTGCAGGTCCATGTTCCTAAGTCGTTGCCGCCCAAATGCAGCAATATCATTGAAGGTTCTCTCCTCTCTCGCCTGTGGTGCCAAAGCAAAGGCCAAAGCTGTGTCCAATGAAGACCACGTTCTCCCAGCCATCGAACGGTCACCTCTGTGGCATTGAGTTCCAGATTCGACCCAACCGGCCTCACTGCCGCCCGCTTGCCTGCCCAATAAACGAAGGAGTGACCAATTAGCCAGCAGCCCAGAGGGCACTGTTCCCCATCTGAAAGGAAAATTAAAAGTTAGCTGCCATAGTCAGTCACTCGTTTCTCACTCACATACGCATGTATCCCTGAAAAGCCTGAGAATGTCATCTGCCAATGCATTGTATCTCCTATTCGGGTAGCCCAACTGCTGCCGCACTAGTTGCTGCGCCAATGCAGAATGAATGTGGGGCAAACCAATGAGAATCTTCGCCTATCTGCTGCAGAGCTATCCACAGCACTGCTGAAACCTGAAATCAAGTCACTGCCTGAATCCTCGTGCAGGAAGAGCAAGCCATCCAACATTGACCACAATCACAGGGACACCACCGGGCATGTCTTTGAACCAACAATCACCTTCAAAACCAACCGAATTCCCTTTCCCAGCTGATCTGTCTTGGACCTTGCTAGCAGTATGCTGAGCTGTTCTTCGGATACCTGCACATGCTTGTGCTGCATACCACACCCCACTGTAAACCGACTGGAATTGACTACCAACTCACTAAGGCACCAAAAAATGCCAAGCAAAAAACTGCCTTAAACAGAGAGGCTTCAAAGGGCGACCATGCTACCATGGGTAAGGCTGCACAAAGCCTGCATAGCAATGCGTGCGTAATTGGTTGCCGGCTATCCCTAGGAGTTGGCTGAGACTGCTCCCAACCCTGCAACAGCCTGCGAGTCAAAAATCCACACCCGGGGCGCCCCAGCCCACTGCTTTTGCAAAAAAAAGGCAAAACCCGCTAACTGTGTCCGCACCGTTGCTCGCGAAGCCCCAGAAGCCTTTGCATATACAGGATGGCCCAAAAAAAGTGAGAACATTTCGTAAATTAAAAACTTAAATAGTTTACTTATTTACCTTTTATAGCTATATAACGTCTTTATTTCAACAATTTCTGGTCTCCATCTTTTTTTTATAAATGTGTCAATCGTTTACATCTGTCTTTTTGAATTTTTAAATAACTTATATGCTACGAGATGTTCTCACTTTTTTTGGGCCACCCTGTATAACGTATCGCCCCATGAGCTAATCTGACACAAAACCTGGCTTCCATCCTTGAGCCACCAGGAAGTCCACCACTCTGTCACATCCACGCCGATATGCGGCCCACTTCGCAGTCGACACTCAGCATTTCTGGAGGCCAATTTGCCAAAGTTGCTCCGGGATCTTCGCTCCCACGGAGTCCACCTCTGGTGCCAAAGTCCAGAACAGGTCCCACTTAAAACGGGAAAAAGCATCAGCAATCCTGTTATTGCATCCTGGAATATTTTATTTATTTATTTATTTATTTAACACTTATTTATATACCGCATCTTCCAGCGATCAGTTGCGGTGTACAATCAACAACAGTCAACAATGCAGAGCTTGTTTTACATAGAACAATGATAACTTTTTACATAGAACATCTTATCTTAATATGCCTGGCCTTCACATACACATTTAGACGCAAACATGCTAGCACCGCCTCCTTCATTAATGCTGCTATCTGCATGCAGTGGGGTGCATAGTGATTAATCACACTGACCACCGCTGCATTATCACACCACCATACTACTTTTCGGTTACGAAGCCTATCCGGCCACAGCTCCAAGACTACCAACAATGGAAAAAGCTCCAAGAACACTAAGTTGCTGGTTAAACCTGCTTTGCGCCACGCCTAAGGCCAACCCCCCATGCACCAGGACCTTCCAAAATAAATGCCTAAGCCCCCACCTCCAGCTGCATCCGTAAAGAGCTGAAAATCCACACTAGAGATCTCCGCTTCCATCAGCACTGAAGTTCCATTGAAGTCCATCAAAAATACATCCCAAACTGCCAAATCCTCCCGAATACTCCTCGACACCCTGATATGGTGATGCGGTTTTTTCACTCCCGTGGTCATCACCGCCAACTGATGTAGAAACACACGCCCCATTGGGATAACCCTACAAGCAAAATTCAGAGAACCTATCAATGCCTGCATCTCCCTCAACGTTATATTACTGGAGACCAACACATTAGCCACTAACGCCCATAGTCTTGCTACCTTCTCTGCCGGAAGACGAGCCATCATCTCCACCGTATCCAATTCCACGCCCAAGAAAGTGATCCTGGTCGATGGGCCTTCCGTCTTACTCGCCGCCAATGGCACACCCCAAGATCGGGACAATTCCGCGAAACCCTCTAATAGCTCCCGGCACCGCTTGAAGTGAGCTTCTCCTACAAATAGGAAGTCATCCAAGTAATGTACCACATTGGAACAACCCAACAACTTGACCAAAGCCCAGTGCATAAAAGTACTAAACTTCTCAAAATATGCACATGAAGTTGAGCATCCCATAGACATGCATTTGTCAAAATAGCTTTTTCCTTAAAAAATAAAAACATAGTAAGCGAAATGCTGGCAGGTGCACTGGCAGCAATCTGAAGGCTGATTCAATGTCTACCTTTGCCATCAAACTCCCTAGACCACACCTCCTAACCAACCCCATGGCCAAATCAAAGGAAGCATATCGCACCACACACAACTCCTTAGGGATGTGATCATATACCGATGCTCCCAATGGAAACAACTAAATTCGAAAAGGGGGGATCAGTAAAAGGACCCTCAATCCTGCCAACTTCCAACTCTACCTTCAACTTATCCTTTACAAGGTGCGCGAAATGTCTAACTGAAGGGGCATTCCGAGCCTTTGACACACTTACACTTCCTTGCACTGGTATAACAAACCCGTACTGAAAACCAAACTCTAGTACCCCTCTATCCTGTTGCCTCGGGTATTGCCGAAGGCCTTAAGGCTTCAATCCTTATTGGCGTCGAAGCCCGGCCAAATATGTCCTTACTGCTTGGAGGCCAGCAGGGCGGCAGCAGAGGCTCCTTTCTTAACACATTTGACCGCTGTGTGGCCTCCACTGCAGACGGAACACACATGGCAGAACTTACAATTGGGGAATGGGCAAGAAGACTTGTTGAACCTCCAGCAAATATCTCCCACTCCACTTCCCCTGCTCTCTGCTGTGGCACGACCCCCCCCCCGCCCCCCACATGAAAGGACCGGCCTACTCCCAGAGTAGTAGGCACTCCCCCTTTTACCCCACTAACCCCACCCCCCGCCCCGGCCCTGGCCAACATCTGTGTCAACAATAAATTTATGTCTTGTGTCTCCCAGACAATAATTTGTTCGCCTCCATCTTATCCCTGAACTTCTCATCGTAGTTCAGCCATGCCCAACCTTTGTGCGCCTGGCCACCTCCAATATTGAGTCGGCGTATGCCAACAACATACCGTAGTGCTCAGGATGCAGATGCCCCCAAACACTTGCAAGCCTCTAAAAGGCTCTCGCCCAATTTACCACATTCTGCAACACCTTTTTAATCCTACCTGCTTTCTCATCCTCCTTCCTCTTTTCCTTACTCTCAACCGACCTCCTCCTGCCCTCCAATAGACGGAATATGTCAATATATCGCCCCTTCCGTATTTTACGTTGTAGATTCTTCAGAACCCCTTCCCAGAACTCCAAAAATATATGCTAATGTAGGAATAGCCTCGCCCGACTTGACACCCAATGCCGCACTACCCCTTGTTGACCGCTTGGTGCATTCGGCTCCCGACGATGAGGTCAAGGAGTCATCTGACGATGATGAGGATGAATCTGAGCTATGACACCGCCTACGTGAATGTTTTCTTTTCTTGCGCGCCTTTCCCCCCCGCACATTCCTGGGAACCCATCTGCCCTGCTCCTTCCCATTGCACCGCCGGTAACTCACCTGGTGCCTCTGCTCCAGACACTGCCGCCATTGCAGAAGATGCTGGTTCTGGTGCATCCCCAGCTGGATGCCGTAATCCTTCCGCTCCCGCTCTAGCCTCCTCGGCGAACCCCCTCCTGGATGTCACTCCTGCCTCCATGTTCACTATGCCACCTTGGCCCATCACTCCTTGCCCGACTGGGTGTTGAAACGCAGCAGGTGCCTGTGGAGGAAGATAAGAAAACACCGGGAGGGGACCCCCAAAGGCCAAGAAGGCTGCCAAGCCCATAGCCAATCTGCCCGTGATGGGCCTTGACTTCCTCCCCTCCAATGCTCCCATGTCTCGAGCCCTACTGCTGGATAATACCCCCCTTAAATGGCAGGCCAGCCCACAGGTCCAGCGGCACCCGCCCTCCAAACCTGGCCGTCGTGACCCTACCACCCACCCCCGCCCCAACCTCCCCTAAGGGAAGACCCGACTCCCCTTGCGGTTGCCTGATCACACCTACCATGGGATTCAAACCAGCTCCTTCACTGCTAACTCCCCTGTCAGGCATGCAATGGGACCCTTCAACTAACACCCTGGCCCCCTCCCCCGACTGGACCCTTGCTGACCACTGGGCTGCCCTTGCTGCCCTCTATCCCGCGGCCCCCGAGCCCTAGCCCTACACCTACTATGGGTAAGTCCGGGGACCCTCCATGTCCCCTTTTGGATCTCCAGGCTCATGCATCTCCCCGGTTAGGAGCCCCATTATCGTTCCGCCCTCTAGCCCCCCTCACACACCCCCTCCCCCTTGCATTGCCCACTGCCTCCCCACTTTCTAATAACCCCTCCTCACCCCTCTGGACCGATGAGGTATGCCTCCCCACCACCGTAGCTAACCTGCCAGCCCCTCCAACCCAACCACTACGTCCCCTGTGTGGAGGCATAGTGTGCCAGAATATTAAAACCCCCCCTTTTTTTTTTACAAGTACACATTCCCTCACCACCAGAGACACTTGCCTGTCCGTAGAGGAACCCACCGGTTGCCTCTGCTCTGCTCACCCTCCTCAATGAACCGGGGCCACGTGCTCCAACCACTGCTCAAGACAGCACTGAGAGCTGTTTCCCTGCAGCTTTCACCTCTCAGTTGCCTGTCCATCGAGGAACCTGCTTGCTGCCTCCGCTCCTCCTGCTCCAAGACCGAAGGCTACGTGTCCCGCCGACAGCTCTCCCCCACGCTGAGAGCTGTCTCTCTGCAGTTTCCACACTCACGCTACCTGCTCTCACTGCCTCGCTGCACTCAAAATGCCATTGGCAGCTTCTTTCACCGCGTCTCTGATCCCCACTGACCAGCACTCTCCGAAGCTCCAAAGAAGCAGACAACGCAGTCAGCGCTCCTCATCCCACAGCTGCAGGCAGACGACTGTCCCACACTGCTGACACCTGCCCTCATCCTTCCCCCCCCCCCCCGACTGAAATTATGCCTAATTGGCTGCAGCCGCATTCACTCCCACGGCAGGGCCAATCAGTTTAAATGACGCCGTGCTCCTGGTCTCGGCGTGCCGACCAACCCTCTCTGCCCTCTGACACCCGGGGACTCCCGCACCTCTCCGGCTTGAAGGGACCTTGCCCCACGGCCTTATTTATTTGGAAAAGGGGAAATGAAGGAGACTTGGAACCACTTTAATTGATAAGGGGAGGCAATTCTTTTTAGACTGACATTAGGGGGTATGTTTACTAAACCGTATTAACGTGCGCCCGGCGATAGTGTGCAGGCTGCCATAAAAGGAGTGGGCGTGTCGGTCTTAAAGTAGCAAAATGGGATTATCGCACGATAACGTGCACTGCACACATTATCGGACAAGACGCCGCCAAGCACGTTAACGCGCGGTAATCTTAAGTAGGCGCGTAGACATGCAAGCACAGGAACAGAGGAGTAGCACAATGGTTAATACACTGACTGATGGTACGGGGTCATGAGTTTGATCCCCCAGTGTACCTAATCAATAAGGCTGGCTGAGGCAGTAGCTTTTACGTGTAAGTATTGATTTTTGAGGTATTTTATTTGTAGTTTAATTAGTGCTGCCAGCAAACACACCATCACGTACCGTAACCTAAGGTGCCGCATAAGGCACTCTATAGGGCACATTATAAAGTGCACTGTCCGCCAAGGCACCCTATTATGTCCCCTATAGGGCACCCTATTATGTCCCCTATAGGGCACCCTATAAGGCGCTTTAGAGGACACCTGATAAGGCACCTTATAAGGCGCTTTATAGGGCGCCCTATAAGGTGCCTTATGGTTACAGTACACTGAGGGTGTTTCTGCTGGCAGCACTAATGTACATTAAAAATAGACAATGCCTTGGATAGCCTTATCAAATAATCCCACCATGGGTTTGAATCCATGACCTCTGGCCCCACAGGCAGTGAAGTAACCAGTGGGCTACAGCTCTATAGCTGCTAACAAACCCCTGGCTGGCTGCAGAAGGACTGCATGTCACCACACAAACTGCCTGCTGTGGTTACCAGGATAGGGTTAACCCACCTGTACTCATGATGCACTGCACATGCAAATCAGCAGTCTACAGATGGGCACAAGATGGGGTATGCACCCCCACAGCACCTCGGCCTGGTAGGGGGGAACCGACCGTGTGTGGTACTGGCACAGAGTAGCTACAGACCGTCACATTGTGCGGGTACTGTGCTCACCCTGAGGGCGAGGTAGGGCGCCCAGCACCAGGTCCACAGCACATTTCATAGCTGAAATACACCATGCTGCAGGTCCCCATCAGTGCTACTGTATGTGATAGGTAGTCCCTGCAGACACACCTGGGATACATCTGTATCCTTCTGTATTTCTCAGTCATGTCTAGCCCTTATGGGCTATGATGCACCCAGAATAGTGCATATCCTGTGTTGGTGCCATGGTTACATGTGGGGGGGGGTTATTTGGACCCATAGGCAGATTATGTACCACCACACAACCCACCCTCTGGGGCTCAGGGTGGGAAACAGGATCGCCCACCAACAAATCCACATTCTACCTCCCTACAATGGTGGCAGTAGAGGGGACCATCACCCCAGTCCTGCTGGGGAACAGACACCCTACAGGGCAGGCAATGCAAAGCTGTACACATCCATAAAGCAATAGCAGACAGACAGTAGGCCTGGAAATGCACAGCTGCCCCCCACCACTCTCTAACATTCTCCAGCAGCAAGCCTCCAACCGCTGCACCCTGCAAGGTGTTCCAACAAGACACATACTAGCTGCAGACAGTCTGCTAGCTAGTCCATAGTACATGTTCCTGGAAGAGATGTGTGAATCCAGAATTGGGATGTCAGCATGCACACCAAGCAGATAAGTCACTGATTGGGCCCCAAAAGAGAACCCACAAATATCACATGAGAAACATACTATATAGCACTATGGGGAAACCTAGCCATGCCATGGTCACTGCTCAGTCAGGGTGAGAGTAAAATCCCAGCAGGACATGCTGTGGCCACCCTGTCCGTGCAGGTGGTGGCCGGCCACTACAATGTCCGAACCATTGCCCTATGCTATGTACAGATGGATCCAGGCCAGGCCACCCTATCCTGGCTATTCCCACAGTACCTTGCTCCTCATTATGCACATTGGCAGGCCAATACTGGCAACAGTGCTAGCAGTGTGGGCTGTGGAGGGTGTTGGCAGCCACCACACACTGGATAGACAGACACACACTCCCCACACCTAAGCCAGCATTGTGCAACTATAGAGGTGTTTGGCAGCCCTGGCCACCGCACCAGTCCTGGGCACAGTGGCATGGCTATGGTACGCAATACTGTAGGTCCTCACAGCAGCCGTGGAATAAAGAGGTTCGTCCATTTTCAGAGGTGGGAAATGTTTGTTTGGAGGAAAGAAAACATCCTTACCACTATGGTCTGAAGTCTAAGGAAAGACCACAGGAGAGCCTGAGCACTGCTGCGCTGAAGCCAAACCAAGGTAGGCCTCAAGCCTTACTAGAAAGAAGGAAGAGAAGCCTCAGGTGTAAAACTCTTATTACTGATAATTACCTTCAGAAGCCTAAAGTATGGGGAAGACAGTGGGAAGCGGATTACTGTTACCCTAAACATTCTTGTAAGCAAGATTATTAAAGAAGTTTGTCTAAGAAGAGAACTTTGAGTGGGAAATCTTTTTATGAATCTGCTTTTGAACCTCTAATCAGAGAGGGACCGTTGTACTGCCAGACTCCTGGAGGCCGACGCCCAAAGCTAAATGCTAGGCATTGGGACATAGTGCAACAAGTATATAAGAAACCCGATTACGTTTACCCTGATGCTACAGATTCAGAGGCTTCTGAGGTTGAGTCCATGCAAGTAGGATCAGAGGGGGAAGAATCAGATAATGCAATGGATTGTACATATTGTGCCTCGGGGAGTGTTGAATATATCCCCAATGTATCAGATAACTAAGTGAAGGAAGTTTATTGTTTTGTACAAATGTTCTGAGAAGATAACAGCCTTTACTTTATTGGCTTGCTTTTATTTTTCCCTATCCTGAAGTAAGGACATTTCAGTTGTTACCATAGCCAATCCTTTTGAACCATTTTGTGCAAGAAAGGGAAATAAAGCCTTTAACTTTCCCTCCACTCTGTGCATTCGTTCTTTGAGCGTTGGTTACAAGGAAGCCACAAGGAATAACCACCCTTGACCCTTGCAGCATAGGCCAACCTCAACCCTAACCTTTCTTGTGTCCGGGCCCTCCTGGGTCTACTACCCCTCTACAGAGGGTGCCCTACGACAATATGCATGAGATACATCTGCATACCATGGGGGCGGCGCATAGAAATGCAGCACAGGCATCTTTATTAGAGGCAGCATGGAACCTGGATGGTGTTTGGCCCTCCAGGACTGCATTTGGGAGACTCTGTTTATGGTGTTTATGTTTATGGTGTCTGTGCTCTGAAGGGTAAAATGTAGGTGTTTTGGGCATGTTTACATCATCTGCAATAAAGGTTCTGTCTGTATTAGCATGTTTTAGTAGTGGGTAAAATATGGGGACTGGGTTGGCAGGAACCACAGCTAGGACTTGAACCTGTGATTTTCTGTTTCTGAATACACTGGTTTTGTGCACTGCACCAATGTGTTGTCACAGTCAGTGCATTCCCTGGTGATACCATGACTGTTAGTCAGACAGGGCCTGTCTGTTGCAGTGCATGGCACCCACCTACACAGGGCTAGGCCACGGTCTGCTCTGGGCAGCTGCCACTGCCCCCTCCACCACCAGTATCCCTCTGCCACCATGCTGACATGCCCTTCTGCTGGTGGTGCTGGTGGAGCGCAGTCTCAGGCCATCCAGTGTGCGGGTAGGCGGCTGCCTATGGTGCGGGTTCTGGGGTAGGGGTGCCTGCATAGGTGTCCACGCTTCCCCCCAGCACCGCCTGCCAATGTTCCGTGCCCTTGGGGGTACCTGCTAGGTACTATCCCCTGTGACACTGTGGGCAGCACACTCATGCCCATGTTGGAACCTCAACAGTTGCTGTCTGGCTGCTCTACTGTTTCAGCATTCCTATGGGCCAGCTAGGCATCACCCTAGTCCGCACTGTGGCCCAGCTGCACCACAGCATGTGCTGGCTGCAGCCCTCTGTGTCCCCTTTTCCAGCATCTGTCCAGTTGCCCATTCCGACATGCCCGCCCTGCTGTTGCGGGACATGTGCACACCATAGGAAACCTGACCAATGGAGTCGGAAACCCTGATAAGCGCAGTTTCACTGTGGACTCATTCACCTTGTATGGGGACGGAGCATAGACCCTTCCAAAATTCATATCTTTTTTTTGGAGCTTTCTTGTGGGCGTTTTTTGATGTTTCTGATTGATATCACTATTGCCCAGCTTGGTTATGGTTTTTTTTTACATTTTCTTCTGTTCATTTTCAATGTTTATTTGCCCTTTTGTTCCGTGCACAATGTATCACACTTATCATGTTCTGTAGGTTTCCCTGGTTTTGCTGTACATTGCTGACGGAAATAGTTTCTTTTCCCTTTAAATCTGCTCTAACGCAAGGGTTTCACTGGCGTTAGTTTTGCGCCTCGGATTTCACAGCGTTAGTGTGCGAGGAGCCTCTACCCTCCCACTCTCCGCCCATTGACCCCTTCTCTCTGCCCCTGGGGAGCCTTCCTCCGCCCTCCGGGAGCCTTTCTCCGCCTTCAGCGCTCGTTTGCGCCGCTGCGCGCATTATCGCACGCTAAGGTACCTTATCACCCGGTAACGTGCCTTCATCGGGCGATAAGGTACCTTATCGCGTGATAACGTGGCAGAGCGCACATTAAGACGGTTTAGTAAACATGCCCCTAGGTCCTGCAAGAGAGCAGGTCTAAGTTGGGGTCCATCGTCCTTCCACTGCTGCATATGGGGACACAAATAAATTTACTGCAGGATTCACTAACCAATGAAAGTAGCACACAGACTAGCTATTTATACTGTGGATTGGTAAACAGGAGACTTAATTTGTCATCTAACGGCATCCCCATATTGTAGCCCTGGTTATTCATTGTCACGTTTTCCCCACCCAATAATGTTAGAAACTTTATTTTGATGGTGTTAGCCCTTGAGAAGTAGATCGACTCTATTTTTAATTATTTAAATTTAAGCATGCTAACAGGGATATCAGGTTTTAATTGCTGTAACACAAGCTCAAAGATTGCATAATGTAGTGACCTGATCATTACACAATGTTAATGTATTAACTGAATATATCTGCATAAAATACACAGTTAACAACAAAGCTCTGGATTAAATGCCCCAAAGGATATGAAAAAAAATGCTGAAGAGCATTCGAGAGAGAAGGAATTCCCTGGGGCACTCCTGAGACAACAGGTTTAACCTAAGAAAATATATTCCCTACCATTTGAGGCCTATTATTTAGATAAAATTAAAGCATCTTGGTTATCTTCTTCTATGTGCATTTCTGCCATATGACTTAAGAGAATGTGTCAAAGGAAGAGCTTGCGTCAGAAATGCTAATGAAGAATCTATACCTCTGTCCAATTTGCGCAATAGATCATTGGCAAGATCAAAGCAGTTTGTGTTCCATAAGTGTAACAAAAGCGTGATTGATATTTATCGTGAAGTAACTTCATCCATAAAGTACTGTACTCCACTAAACATATGATCTGATATTCAAAAGATTTGTCTGGGTAATTTTTAAACTTCTCGCATAAGCCAACTTCTTGCCAGTTTAAAATTTACAGTTGTGGTCAACATTATCGGCACCCTTGCATTTTAGGTATGTTGTGTATAATATCTTGATAAATAATTGGAAATATTCCAACTGTATGTCATCATATTATTTGAATAGTAAGTTCAAAGGTATAAAACAAAAAAAGGATGTCAGTACAACTTAGATGTAGTAATTTTTCTTTTTTTAATTGTATTTTTTATTGGATTTTATGCACAAATACAATATTCAAACATCATTCTTCACAAGTATTAACATTCCCTGAAACAAATTACAAAGAACTATATAACTAACTACGTAGTTGCTGGTTATAATCAATAGGTGCTTTGTACATTTATAAGTAATTCTTTGAATTAAATCCTTTGTTGAGTAATCTAGTTAGAGTTCCTCAAATTACCCTAACGAAACAGTATCATTTATTTAGGGGTATGTTTACTAAACCGGGCTAACAGTTAACCCGGGCTATCTGCCTCTAGGTCCCATATTATTCAATGGGAACTAGGTGCAGATAGCCTGGGTTAACCGTTAGCCTGGTTTAGTAAACATACCCCTTAACCTTTGTTCGCCTCTCTTATGCTTATTACTGTTTTAAACGTCTGTTTATGGTATCCCATTTTTTAGTAACTTTAGGTAGTGTGGATTCTGCTCTACATAGGCTCTTTCATATTGTCTATGTAAACATACTAAATTCCACCAATATTCCACCTTTAGGTCGTAGAAGTTCTTCCAGTGTGTCATGATTGCTTTTAATGCTAAGCTTATCATTAAGTCCAATATTAAATGAACTTGTTTTTCCAACATGGATATTTCTGTTTGGGATTTGTATATTATTATATGATACGTCAATGGCTCTTGAATATTTAACAGATGTGTTATACATTGCCAGACTTGTTGCCAGTAGTTCTGCAGATTCGCACAGTAATATAATCATATGTGACAGTGTGCCAACATCCACTCCACAAGACCAGCATTGATTCGCTGCTTGTTGGTGCCATTTGGCTATTTTTAACGGGGTTAAATATGCTCTATGAGCCAAAAAGTATAATGTTTGTGTAAGGGAGGCTGCACGAATAATCCTTATTTGTGTTCCCCAAAGGTTATTCCACATTTTGGGGTTTCCCAATTCACCTGCTTCCGTTTTCCATATTAATTGTGTCCCAATACATTTCTTCCTTATCCCTGATCTTAAGAGCTTGAGGAACTTTGATATTGGCTGGGAACTCATTTGAATTTCCTGCATTTTTTGATACAAAGGCCATCTCGGTCTCATCTGGATTGGAGAAACTCCTGCTATACTTAAGCAATGACAAAGTTGGCACCATTGATAAAGACATTTATCAGGCAGACCGTAATCTTGCTGCATTTTCTGAAAGGATTTATATGTATTGTGTCACCCGACTCGGGACCCCATAGGTTAAGGTAGGGTATGGAGCCGAGGCCTTGTATTGAACCAGCCTGGAATAAGGTATAGAGAGCCTTGCTTGGCACTCTGGGAGTTGTAGTTTTTCAAGCTAGTCAAAAGAACGAGTTGTGGACACGAGGTAAGGCTTAAGACAGTTTTTTATTCCCCTTCCGGGAGGATTCTTTTGGTGGTAAAAATAAAAGGTAGACAGACCCACTTTGGGCACAAAATAAAGAAACAAAAATTGCTTATCTTCAGCTTCTCAACATGTAACACAAAGGCATTTCAAAAAGTATTCCTCAAGCAAACAAAACCTTTTCTTTGCTGCTTTAATACTTAGCAACTTTCAAGACAACAAAACCTTTTCTTGGTTGCTTTAATGCTTATCAAGTTTTCATAGCTTGTTCACCGCAGAGAGGAAATCTCATCAGCTACTGTGAGCGTACAGTCCATGTATTCACTAACAGTTTGGTCCCCTTGTACCTCACATTGCATATCCTCAAGTTCTGCTTTTAACAATTCTTCCTTTGCACATCTAGGCACATTATTAAACAGTCTCTCCTTATCATTCAGAGATTCTCTTTCTCTCTCCATGAGACTGTATAACAGGCTATTACCACATTCACTGGAATATTTGGCCTGGGAGCCCTTCCACTGCTGATAACCGTAGGGAAAGTTATAGTATTCACTTCTCCCTCTATTAGTAGAAATCAGCTTACCTCCTGGCTCTCCCTGATTCAGGCTTCTTGGTGCAGCTGCAGTTACTGGAGTAAAACCAAACGGAAGCTTTCCACGGGCTTTGCCTTTTAACTTTCCCCCAGATATAAAAATATCTTCAGGCAAAAAGACTTTACCTTTTCTGTGCCTGTTATTTGGGTAAGTGGCTTTTTCTGCTTTCCTCAAACTGGCTTCCACATTGAATTCTCTGTTACCTTCTGGATAGCCTTTTCTGAGCTCTGACGTCTCTGTGCACTGCTTGTAATAGCAGTCACCTGGGCTTTCTCTCTCTGCCTGGGAATAAAACCTTTCAGCTTTTACAGCTCTCTCACCGGCTTCACTCCAACCCGGGCTTTCCCCAGCACGTCTTTGGCTCCTTGAATTCTCAAAGCTGCTTCTCTTCACTCTCTGCACACTCTGCACTCCCTGCACACACTGCCTAACTCCACGTGCATTGGGTTTATCTGTGTGTGTGTCAACTCCACCCACTCCCAGCTGGCTTTCATCACCTAATGATCCCTCAGCCTTTCTGCTGCTTGGGCGTGTTTCTGTAGCTCGTGACACAGTTTGTTTGTGTTGCCTATAGCAACTTCCTGACATGTGCTTCCCTGAAGTGTCAGTGTCAGTTTCATTACCTGCATTTCTGCCTATTTCCATGGGCTCTGCTAGATCCACTTTGTGAAAGATTCCCCCCCTTAAAATATTACGGGCTGCCGCAATTTTAAGCGGACAGCACGTAATCCTCTTCTGGGTACTACTGTGCTGCTCTCTATAAACCAAATTGGCAGTGGCCGACCTTTCTTTTCAAGGTTTTAATACGCTGAGGTGATAAACCTGCCTACGTCCCCTATCATTCTCTATGAGGTAGGAAACTGGCCCAACCTTTTTCACCACCGTACCCGGCCCTTTCCAGTGGGACTCGAATTTGGGACCTGGGTCTGCCACTTGGACCATGACCTTATCCCCTTCTGCCAATTGTCTAGGTTTTGTGCCCCTATCGTATAGCGTTTCTGGCGCTGCTGACTAATTCTCAGATTTTCTACTGAGGCTTTGGACGTTTTCTCTAGGCGCGTCCTTAAGTCTTTCAAAAATTGTGGTATCCCCACCTCTTGTATTTCGGGCTCTACCCATTCCTCCTGCAATATGTCTAAAATACCCCTCGGGGCCCTACCAAACAGGAGTTCAAATGGGGACGCCCCCAAAGATGCCTGTATACACTCCCTAATTGCGTATAGAACGAATGGGAGTAAGGTATCCCATTCTGACATTTCTCCCTTCCTTAAACCCCTCCTTAACAGGTGTTTTATGGATTGGTTCATACGTTCCACCAGTCCATTTGACTGGGGGTGGTACGCCGCCGTCTTAATGTGGCGTATTCCAAATGCTTCCCATACGCTAGCCAAGTATTTGGATACGAAGTTGCTTCCCTGATCTGACAATACCTCCTGGGGAAACCCCACTTCGCAAAATAGTTTTACTAGCTCCTGTGCTATTATTTTGGCTGAGGTGTTCCTAAGGGGAATAGCCCATGGGAACCGAGTGGTGTAGTCTACGACTGCCAAGATGTATTGAAAGCCCTGTGGTGTTTTAATTAAAGGGCCCACAATGTCCATTCCCATGCGTCGGATTGGTACTGATATGGTGGGTAAGGGCACCATGGGTACAGCCTTTGGTCTTGCTACTGAGACCCTCTGGCAGGTGGGACACGACTCGCAATATTGCTTGGTCTCCTTATAGATCCCTGGCCAATAAAATCGCGCTAGTATCTGGTCCAGTGTTCCTTGAACACCCTTATGGCTACCTATCGGGTGGTCATGTGCCAGGCATAAAACAATGGCTTTAAAAGTCACTGGCACCACTAGTTGCTTCCGTACAGCATCCGTGTAAGGATCTATACTTTCCCTATATAGGATCTCTTTGTCCAAAAAGAATCGAGGAAGCATAGGTCGACTCTCTTGGACCCATTCAAACGCTCTTTTGAGCGACGAGTCAGCTCTCTGTTCCATGGGGAAAGAAGGAAATTTTTGAACTAGGGCTGCAGGTACCCAGGGTAACCCTTCTCCGGCCTCTAGTTCCGCCCTCCCTCGGGTTCTATTGTATCTCTCATGGCGCTTCTTAGCCTTGGCCTTTTTCCCTTCTTTGGTTGGAACCTGAATTAACTCATCATGGCTGGGAAGTATGTTTGCCTCACCTTCCTTTGCCATTTCTTCCTCGGGAATTCCTTATCTTCCTCCCCCTCAGGCCCCTCTGTTCTTTCCACAGATGGTTCCCTGGCCTCTGAGGTTCCGGCTTGCGACCGAGTTGAAACTAGGCCTATCCTAGTACCTAAACCCTCCATCAGTCCTCCGCGAAACGAAGGCCAGTCTCGCCCTAGGATGAGCTCCTGTGGCAGCTTTGGGATTACTGCCACCTGTATTTCCCTTTCTATACCCATCCCCTTAACATGTACCCTATGTAGGGGATAATGGAAGTGTGTGCCATGTATGCATTTTATTTGTACTTGGTCCTCTACTCGACTCGGAGCTGACGGACGAGGGGGTTCCATGGTCTCCCAAAATTCCTGAGAGACCATGCTCTGCTCAGCCCACGAGTCGAGTAGTGCCAACGCATCTACTCCTTCTACCTGAACCTGGAGAAAGAGGCCCTTTGGAACTGGCTTTCCCGCTCCAGATATGAGGACAGTCCGTGCTTTACAGTCTTTCCGGAAATGACCTGTCTTTCCGCAACCGTAACATTTCCCTCTATGAACAGATAAAACATCATTATCAGTGTTATCATAACTATCCACTTTAGGTACTTTAACCTTTCCAAACTTTCTCATCCTATCAGACTTTGCCATTCCAGCCACTTTTAAAATTCCAATTCCCGAGGTATCAGCCATTTTAGCCTCATAAAACCTATCTGCCATGTTGGCTGCCTCTTCCGTGCTGTGGCAATCCTGTAGGGTGAGATAAGTTTTTAACTCAGGAGATACAGCCTGCATGAACTGCTCCAGAATAATCTCATCCAGAATTGAGTCAAGTGACCTCCTCTCTGGGGTAATCCACTTGTAAGCTAAACCCTTTAGCCTCTGGTACAGAGCTCTGGGAGTTTCTTTACCCTTTATCTTCGCCTCCCTAAACATGCGCTTGTAGTGTCTAGGAGTGAGACCTAATCTATCTTTCACTGCCTTTTTTATCTTCGAGTAATCAGCAGCAAGACTAGCAGGCATGGCCTTAAAGGCAGATAGAGCCTCTCCTGTGAGTGTCATCGCAATGCGAATTGCCCACTGCTCTATGGGCCACTTAAGGGTCTCTGCTATTCTTCCGAATGCAAAGAGTATTATATGGCCTTCTCAGAGTATATAATTGTATTAAACTCGATGTAAATACTCTATTTTAACTAACGTCAATATGTGGAATTTGTATATGTGAAACTCCAGCAATATGTCTTTTCTCCACCTTATATCCGTTGTTTTAAATCACTATTTCATGGAAAAAACTAAAACGGATTATTCATAATGTAGTCTCAGACCAGTATGGCACTGTGAACCACAATCTCTGTGGATAACAGATCGTGCCTCATTTGCATCAACGACTACTAGGGGATCACCATCCCTCTTATTTTTCTTCTTTTTTTCTAAATAACAAAAGTTTTGTGCAAAAATATCACCAGAATTCCTCTACCTCGTGATTCTTAAAATATCATGAATTAAAGCTTATCTTAGCTCAGTTGTTTTTCTTCTTGCTTCAAACCGCACAATTAATCTTCTCTCTGCGCCTTCCTTTGGCGCCTGTTTAGCATTTCTCTCCTTATTGGAGGTTCATCAGGAGAATCTAAGAATGAAAATGCAGTAACATTATAAATGCTTATTTAGCCTGTACTCGATATTGACTCTTACAAAAGTTGGTTAAAATTTCTCCCGCAGTATCCCCCAATGTGTCTTGAAGTTGTTAAAATATCAAGGAACCTTATTTTACTCACTAGCTGGTGCTGCCCACGTCTCTCATTTTGTTTCAATGATACGAATAAACGCCGCGCTTGCGGCTCTGTGAGAACAGCTGACTTTTATACTGATTGTCGTAGTGCTGTTCATCTGCATACCTGCCACTCCACTGAGGCATTCAGTCCCAGCGGTCGCACAGTGTTAACCTTGAAAATCCACCGTTGTTCTGCATAAAGCAGTGTTTCATCCAAAGTTTTACCACGTTTAGGATTAAAAATGTGTTCTATGCAAAAGCACCGTAAGTGCTCAAAGTCATGATGAAGATCTTCACAGTGTTGGACAATAGGAGCCGACATGTTCTTACAATGTAAACGGCTTTTATGTTCTTGCATCCGGACTTTGAAAGGGCGAATGGTCTTTCCAATATAAATTAGATTGCATGGACAACGAATAGCATACACCACTGATTCTGAAGTACACGTTGTAGCATGTTTTAAAGAGGGGGGGGGAGAGGGAGGGAGGGGGGAGAGGGGGGAAGGGGGGAGGAGGGGGGAGGGGGGGGAGAGGGGGGGAGGGGGGGAGGAGGGGGAGGGGGGAGGGGGGGAGAGGGGGGGAGAAGGGGGGGAGAGGAGAGGTGGGGGAGAGGAGAGGGGGGGGAGAGGGGGGGAGAAGGGGGGGGAGAGGAGAGAGGGGGGTAGAGGGGGGAGAGGGGAGGGGAGAGGGAGGGGGGGGAGAGGGGGAGAGGGAGGAGGGGGGGAGAGGGGGGAGAGGGAGGTGGGGAGGGGGGAAGGGGGGAGGGGGGATGGGGGGAGGGGGGGAGAAGGGGGGGAGAGGGGGGAGAAGGGGGGGAGAGGAGAGGTGGGGGAGAGGGGGGGAGAAGGGGGGGAGAGGAGAGGGCATAGGGAGGTCAGCGGATGGTGCCAGGATGGAGGACTCGCCTTGGGCACCTCCAGTCTTTGCACCAATCCTGGACTGGGTTAGCTATAAAAGAAGGACTTGCCACAAGTTGTTTGGACTGAGCTGAGCACTGGTTGGCTGAAAGCTAGCCTGGTGTTTGGTTGAAGAATGTCCATGAAACAGGATAGTGCCCAAGGCCCAATTCAGGGTATAGTGGGACAGAGCCTGGATCACTAAGGACTGAGAAGGCTGCCTTGTTGAGTATTGAAGCAGAGCCTGGGGCTTGGCAAGACTGTATGGATGGAATGTTTTATGGATTAAGAAAAGTATTGCACATATACTAGTTTTGACCACACTAATCAGGACATTGGAGCTTGACACCCTATCTACATGGCCTAAGTGAAACTAGGAATTTCAGATAGAGTCCTGCCTGTTGGTCAGGACTCCATCTGGCAAAGTTACCAAAGACCAGCCATAGGAGGCACTACATTACAGGTGACAAGAAGGTGCACATTTTTATGTGGTCCACGAGTAGACGTATTTTAGAGTGGAGCATGGATGCAGTCACGATTTGCATTGGTAGTCACCCACTTTCATGCTAACATTTATGCCTGCTCCTGAGTGACTTCAATCTAGCCACTATCTTTGCTGGTTTACGTCTTATATTTTATAAATACGCACAGGCGCCTATGTCTTTTCATAAAATAGACACTTCTATATGGCCTTCACACATAGGCATCTGATATAAAGCCATGCTCACGTATGTATGTCACAGCACTTACACTACATGTGCCAGGGGAGCCAATTAAGGAATCAGGCACTGAAACTCCAATTTTTGGCATTTCAAGGTGATCTTGAACTCCAGAAAGATAAGCACAAATCTCCCCTTGTGTCCTTTGATGACCAGAGCCAAACAAGAAGTTAGCCGACAGTTACCTATGATTCAAAAAAGGACTAAATGTCAATGGGG
Organism: Ichthyophis bannanicus; assembly: GCA_033557465.1. Classification (NCBI taxonomy): domain Eukaryota; kingdom Metazoa; phylum Chordata; class Amphibia; order Gymnophiona; family Ichthyophiidae; genus Ichthyophis; species Ichthyophis bannanicus. The sequence continues at coordinate 181,077,148 of CM066034.1, forward strand.
AAATTTTTCCAGGTATGTGTAAGGCCACGGGGCAGGGTCCCGGCGGCCGCCCGAAATCGGGTGATCGGTTGGGTGCGGGGACCCTGCGTGCGGTCGGAAGAGGAGGGAGGCCGTGGGGGTGTCAGCGGCATCATTTAAACTCATTGGCGCCATCGCATGTGGAGGCGCGGCGGAGCCAATGAGCGGAGGCTGAAGAAGTGGGAGGGAGGAGGAATGGCGCTGGCAGTGGCAGTCGGAAGCCGAGCGCCGTTGTGGTTGGTGGTGCCGGCTTGACGAGGAGTGCTGAGAGAGGCCGTGAAGCAGTGTAACAGCTAGGGAGCAGTGCGGAGACATGCGGGGAGCAGAGAAGAGGGGAGAGAGAGTCTTACAGGATGATGAGAGGCGGGGGTGCTGAGGGCCCAGGGTTCATCCGCGCGTCGGTTGAGGAGAGAGAGGCTTCGTCAAGTGAGCAGGCAAGTGTGCTGGGCACTGGGCTGTTGTGTAGGGGGATTGGTCAGGCAGGGGGGGTCGTTCTGGTGGCGGAAGTGGCATGGCTGAATCGACGGACGAGCATAACGGGAGATTATTTAAAAAAAAAAAAAAAGTGAAGCACATGGAGGCGGCTTGGCTCTGCAGTGACTGAGCTGGGTGGGGGACTAGGCAGTGGCAGTTCCAGTCGGTGCAGAAGTAATTCACGCTGCACTGCTGTAGCTGGAGCTAAGTACTTCACCCACATTTAAAAAGGAGAAGGGGGAAGACCAGCTGGAATTTTCTGTATCGAGGAGTTTCCAGGACTAGTGGATGCCTTCACGCAAGGGTAGACAGGGCTTGGGGGGGGGGGGGGGGCTGAGGGCCGGCCGGCTGGGCTGTGGGACGGCATGGCAGCCAGTCCAGGATACAGCGGGTGGGGCAAGTGGCTGGAGCATATTGGTGGCGGGGGGAGGGATTTAGGTAGGGGGGCTACACATGGTAGCTCCACAAGAGCTGCGGGCTGGGAAGGGGGTGTGGGGGGTTGGGAAGGAGAGTAATGTGTGCTCGTGGGGGCTGTAGCATGAGATCGGGGGCAGGAGAGGTCACGCAGCCTGGCTTTTATCAGTCCCGAGAACGGGGGGCAAGAGGGAGAGGGGAATTGTAAGGATTACACTGTACTTGGCACTGAAGTGACTATTGCTCTGTATTGTCTCAACTAGATTGTAGGCTCTGATGAGCATGACTCTGATGAGCAGGGACTCTCTCTTGTATGTACGCCTGTACAGCGCTGCGTGCGTGGCGCTATATAAGTGCTGAATAGTAGTAGTAGGTTGGTGCTGATAATGTAATATGGAGTGAGGGAACTGAGGCTGGTGGTGAGGACAGAGTGGCAGCCGCTCTTGGCCCTGGCGATGAATAGACCCACGGTGGTCCAAGTAAGAGGAGGCCAATTTGGAGCTGAGGGCCATGCAGGGGGAAGATCGGCAAGGACAGGTGTGGCGGAGCAGGCGTCATGCGTGAGGAGAGATGAGCTGCTGGAGCCTAGGGGACGGTCTACGACTGGTACACTGGAGGCATTGGCTACGGATATGGTGGAGGCAGGTGAGTTGCAGGCCAGGCATGGGGGGGCGATGGAAGAAATCAGACCCATGAGGGATGGGCTTGGTTAAACTACGACGAGATGTTTCGTGACAAAATGGAGGAGAATAGATTGTTGTCGTGGGGCACGCAGGATATTAATCTTTGGCTGACGCAGATGCCTGCCAGGGGAGGGTCAGGGGGAGTGGGGGTGATGAGAGGGGGTTTGATGCCTAATGTGGGAGGGGGTGTTCATCCTTTCATGGAGGGAGGGCCATGCCGCAGCAGAAGGGGGTGGCAGGGCAAGTGACTTTTGTGTTGGAGATTTAACAAGACCTCCTGCCCGTTTCCTGACTGTAAATTCCGACATGTGTGTTTCGTCTGTGGGGGTGGGGGGACACTCAGTGACTAAATGCTTTAGAAAAGGGGCTGCGGCGGCCCCTGTGCCGGGCCCTAAGCAATAGAGATGTATTCGGTATCGCCTCTACGCCAATACGGATAGGGGCTTTGCTGACTTGGCTTAGGCACTACCTGAAGTGGGCATGGATAAGGAGGTTTTAGAATTGGGTTTTCAGTTTGGGTTCGTTATACCAGTATGCAGACATTTGTTACCGTCAAGTGCGCAATTCGCCATCAGTTCGCCACTTTGCTAGCATTGTGAGGGACAAGTTGTCGATAGAGCTGGAGTTAGGCCATATTGCGGCCCCCTTTTATGGAACAGCCTTTCCTTGATTTGGTGATATCGCTTTTGGGAATCATACCGAAAAAGAAGTGGGGAAGTTCTGGCTGAGGCATAACTAGTCGTCTCCATGGGGAGAATCTGTCAACGAGCACATTCCTCGGGAGTTGTGTTCGGTTCGGTATGCCTCATTTGATAGAGCGGTGGATTTGGTGCAAAAGGCAGGCTGCAAGGCATTGATGGCCAAGGTTTATTTATTTATTTAATGTCTCTTCTTTACCGTGCTATTCATATCAGTGCGGTGTACATTCAACAGAACATTATACAATGCAGTCGGACTGCGTTGAATTTACAGTAAACGGGAGCTGAAACTTGGATATAACTGGGGTAACTTTCTACAGATTTACATTAATGACTATACATTCCAACTATAGTCTATTCGTGGCTGGATAAGTTGGGCTGGCTGCCCTTTTTCGTGCTGGGTGTGTTATTGGGGGATGGTTGTGGCTGTTCAGAGTGTTTGCTGTCTGATTTCTACAACTGGTTTCTGGGTAGTGTCTTATGAACAGGTGATGCTTCAGTGCCTTCCTGAATTAAGTCAGGTTAATGATGACTCGCATGTCTGTGGGGAGGGCATTCCAAGCTCTAGGAGCATAGATCATGAAGGTCCTGTTTGATGTTGCCTTTGTGCATTTTGTTGTCTCTTTTGGGGTTATCATGGTGTTCACTGCTGTGGACCTTCTGTTTCTGTTAGGGGGTATGAGGTGGATCATCTCAGTGATGGATGTGGGAGGCTGCTTGTTTAAGGCTTTGAAGGTCATAACTAAGATCTTGTAGTGCAGTCTGGCATGTATAGGTAACTAGTGGAGTTTCTTCAGAATTGGTGTGATGTGGTTCATCCTTGATGCTCCGTATAGAACTCTTGTGGCTGCATTTATTGCAAGCTTGAGTGGGTTTAGCATTGCTTGTGGGAGTCCATATAGGATTACGTTAGTGTAATCGAAGTGTGGGATTACTAGGGCTTGGTATATTTTTCAAAAGTCAGTGGGGTCAATTAGTGGCCGTAGGTGCCGTAGTATTCGTATTTTGTGGTATATTGTCTTAACAGTGTTTCTTATGTGGGTTTTCATTCCAGTCGTTGGTCACTTTTAATGAGAGTGGGGGAGTGAAGTCTTGGTTCCTTGTAATGAAGAGGACGTCTGTCTTGTTGTGGTTGATTCGAAGGTTTTGCGTATGGAGCCAGTCCGCAACTGCGTCGAAACAGCTTGTTAGTGGGGAGAAATCTGGCTGGTCCATTGCAAATGGCATGTATAGCAGAATATCGTCTGCATATGCTAGGCAGGCGATGTTGAAAGATCTGATCAGAGCACAAATGGGCTGCATGTATATGTTAAACATTAATGCCGATAGCGAGGAGGTTGATGTTGAGTTGGCTTTTCGTTGCTGCCAGTGCACACGACGGCATTTTGTTTGCTAGGTTTCCATTTTGAGGAGCATATTTATTTTGACAAATGTATGCCTATGAGTTGTTCAATTTCTTGTGCGTAATTTGAGAAGTTTAGTACATTCCTGCAGTGGACATTGGTCCAGAAGGTGGGATGTGCGGACATGGTGCATTATCTGGACGACTTGTTTGTAGGCGCAGCAGGGGCGTCTGGGTGCCAGGAGATCTTAGAGGGTTTGTGTGGAATTGGCTCACGACTTGGGGGTCCCGTGGGCGGGGAGTAAGACCGAGGGTCCGGTGACAAGGATCACATTTTTGGGGTGGAATTAGATTCCGAAGACATGGTGGCGCGTCTGCCTAGGGAGAAAGGGTCAAGGTTGCGAGTGTTGGCGGGGAATGCGTTGGCTTCCTCTAAGTTGACACTGAGGGAGATGCAGGCATGGATTGGTTCTCTCAATTTCGCCTGTAGTGTGATACTGGTGGGACAGGTATTTCTGCGGTAGCTGGCAGCATCAACAGCAGGAGTGCAGAGGCCGCATCACCGTATTAGAGTGTCTAAGTTTATGCGGGTTGATCTGCAGGTATGGGTGGTATTTTTGAGAGAGTTCAACGGTGTGTCCGTGATGATGGAGGCTGAGATATCCAATGTTGACTTGCAGCTCTTCACGGATGCTGCGAGGGGCGCGGATAGATGGCCACAGTTGGGGCGAGAAGGTGGGCTTATTAGCAACATCACTTTCTTGGAATTGTTTCCTATGTTAGTGGCCTTGGAGTTATGGCCTGACAGACTTCACAACCGCAGAGATGTGTGTTGGTGTGACAATGAAGCTCTGGTCAGTGTGATTAATCTTTAGATGCCACGAGGTGTTGCGGTGGCGGCACTAAGACGCAAAGTCATTTTGGCATGTTTACGTTTGAATGTGTTTGTCAGGGCACAGCATATTGCAGGTTGTACTAACGAGATTGCGGATGCTCTTTCTCGTTTCCAGTGGGAGCAGTTTCAGAAGTTGGCCCTGGAAGCGGTCACAGAAGGATTGGTGGTCCCAGAGACATTATGGAGTGTTGGCCTAGGGAGATGATGAATCTCCTGAGGAGTTCAGTGTCTGCGGCGACTTGGTCAGTCTATCGGCGGGGTGGTGGAAAAGTGGTAGAATTTTTGGTGGCCAGGGCTGGCAGACTGGTTCAGTGGATGGGTCAGTATGTAGTTGCAGCAAAAGAGCGGGGGGGGGGGAATCCAGATCAACAGTGCGTAATTAGCGGGATTTGCCTTTTGGCTAGGGTGGTGGGATGGGGCCCCTCAAATGGGGATTCCTAGTTTGCAGGCTGTTACAAGGGTGGGAGAGGTCACGACCAATGCCAAAGGACTCTAGGCGGCCGATTACGCACAAATTGCTTGTGTGGCTCTGTGCAGCTTTACCCAGGGTGGTGGTTTCACCATATGAAGCCACTTTGTTCAGGGCAGTTTTGTTTTGCCTTGTTCGGTGCCTTCCGGATTGGTGAGTTGGTGGCAAACTCCAGTAGATTGGGGGAGGAAGGCGGCATGCAGCAGCAGCATGTGCAGCTGGAGGAAGGACGTTTGTGGGTCCTTCTGGTGAAATCTAAGACGGACCCGCTAGGAAAAGGTTTGTGGGTGTTTTTGATGGAGATTGCGGGTCTGTCCACCGGCCCCGTGGGAACATTGCGGGGGTACTTGAGGCTGCGTCCAGTGGCTGAGGGCGCTCTATTTAGGCATGACAATGCACGGCAGTTAACTTATTTTCAATTTGTAGCAGTGCTGAGGATGGGGCTGCGCTACTTAGGTGAAGACCCGAGTCAGTTTGCTTCGGATTCCTTCTGCATCGGCGCAGCGACCGGTGCAGTGGCGGCAGGTTTGCCGGAACAGGAGATACAAAGCATTGGCAGATGGCGTTCTCAGGCTTTTTTAGGGTATGTTCTTTTGTGAGGGGGGAAGGAAGTGTCAAAAAAAAAAAGGCTACTAATGGTATGTTCTTTTTTCAGGTGGGGGATGGAGTCCTCGGGGCTGCTGGCTGATGGGGCATTCTTTTGTTTATTGGGCGGGTCAGCGAGCAGCGGTGCGAACGTGGGGCTCTAATTTGGGTCATGATCCTGCGGTGGTGTCGATTTATGGCTGGGCGAGCGAGGTCTTCGATGGACACAGCTTATGCCTTTGCTTCAGCACCATGTGAGAGTACGGAGTAAGCCCGCATTGATACTACTGCATTTGGGAGGCAATGACCTGGTGGTCTGGACCGGCAGGCAATTGATACGAGCAGTGAAGAAGGATCTCGCTGTAGTGTTACGACTGTTCCCTGGCATTGCTCTGGCAGGAGGTTTTGGAATCACTGGTCGCAGCTTGGTAGTGGTGGGGGCGGCACAGGGACATTAATGTCACCTGTGCCGGTGGTGGGATCCCAGAGGTTCCGGAGCCTTGGCTAGACTTGGGTTGGGGGCGGGGTGCCCCAGACCCGGACAAACCCTGATCGACTTTTGTTAATGACATGGCGAGGTCGGGGGAAAGGGTAGGCGGCTTGCAGGTGCGGCAGAAGCGGAGGGCTGTCACCTTGCTAATTGTATGGCTGGTGACGCATGGTTCTGCTAGGGGATGGTTAAGAGGATTACTCTTGGATTGTAATGTTTAACATGTTAAAATGTTAATAAAGCTGCAACCAGTTGTTTGCCATGAACAAGTTGTGTTTTGTAGTTTGTTGGGCATATGGGGGCTTGGCGGAAAGGGGGGGAGTGGGGGATGGGAAAAAGGGGCCCGAAGCACCGGGTCCGATCTACTTTGGTTAACATATATTACCACTGTAAAACATGGAATATACTTACACTTTCAACGGCCACTTAAATCAGATCCAGAAGATGCCTCCTTTAAATCGCTGCACACCTCTGGCATACACGTGTATGTACAGGCTTATCTACATCCCTATTTAAACATGCATGCAAACTTGTGTATCAGATTTTTACATCTATAAATGGATGTCTAACTTTTCTAACATTATTTTCTTAATTCTTATTTTACCCATGAACTTTTTATTTGCTTGTAAAAGATCATAATGCCTCTTTTTTTTTTCTCCCCACTTTGAGCACTGATAAATATTAATGCAATCCGTTCATTATATTATTGCTAATTATCTAAATGAGAAATGGAATCTCAAAATCGGTCTCATTTATGCAAGAGTAAACCAAGTAATAACATTTCAAAATATGTTTACCAGACTGATTGACCTGAACACCTGCTATTCATCAGTTAGGGAAGGTTCAGCAAACAACTATTTGTTGCTTTTATTCTATAATCTTTACAAAAATGCATGGGAATAAAAGGAACAAATACCTAATCATGCAAGAAGGAAAATATTTTAAGACCTTTCCGTGCACTGGAGGATGCGAGTACACAAGCGTCTCTAAAAATATAATTAATTTAACCTGGACAGATTCACCCACTGCTATTCTTTTACGACCAACCCATGTAACTCAGTTCTGTTCAACAAATAAGCTGTTTTGAAAATGATTTCCAGGGTGATGTCTGTTACCATAGAGATGACATTAAGTGAAAAGGACAAAAATATAGGGGGTGATAAACTGCATGCTTGGATGACACACTTGACTTCCACGTTTGTGTTCCAATGAGGTATACATGCCAAGAGTTTTATGAAACACAAAATTAAAATGTATCACTATCCACAAGACATTGTATGGTGGCCGTTAGCATAATTCTCTATATACTGTATTTATTGTGGATCTTTCTTTTTGACCCTGACAAATGTCTCCCAGTGTTGTAAATCATACTATTAAATCTGTCAGTAGAAACTAGTCTGTTTTGGAAAAAATAAAAATAAAACAAAAATAAAACATGGGGCCAAATCACTATTTATGGGATCTGGATGGATGGATAGAGGCCTTAACAATCACATCAAAGAAAACAGTTACTCTTCGGGTTTGGCTTGATTTCAAGCACTACATTACTGGTTTCTGACCTAACTAAAAACCATTGATGCCGCTTAAGAAAAATAAAATAAAGCTCTTTTGCCTCAGCATTCTACAGTACAATTGTCATGCATAAACAGGTTTCATTTAAACTTCCGTGGTGTTCTAACTCTGGTTTTATGTTCATTTATATTACAAAACAATAACCTCTCATTCACGAAGCAAGTTCTTTTCTCATTTGCCATCTGCAGCAAGCTCAGATTTCTACATTGTCAGCCTTGCTGGTAGGTAACGCTTTCAAATGCACTTTTTTGACTCTACGAATGTTTAGATTTAGATACCATTATACACTTAATTTTAGTAGTCTTTGCCTATTAGGGCTGTGTATAAACTACAGGAAACTTTTTTGGATAAAAATCATCTATCAGCCAAAACATGTAAGTTTTATTAGGATAATACATATTTTAAAACTTATCTGCTGACTTTTATTTCTAAGAAAACAATATAAACAGATAGCACTGGGATATTCCATCAATTATACTTTGCAACCAATTTAACCTTTATGTGAACAGGGGAACAAAACAGAATTAAGAACCACATCAAGTTTTCATTCATGTGACATTTGTAATTCAAGATTGCCTTTTTCAGACAGAGGATTAATAGATTTGTTAGAATTTGATGGTCCTCCTTTCCATCCGTACATCAAAGGGAATCACAATACAATTCAAGTAATCAACACTTAGGGGTATGTTTACTAAACTGCGGTAATCGTAGATAACGCGCGTTATGTAACGTTAACGATCGTAAGCGCATCATAACGCGCATTATGACGCGCTTACGATCGTTAACGTTACATAACGCGCGTTAATCGTAGTTAACGATCGTAAACTCCCGTGGCGCGGTAAAACACCGCAGAAGGTGGAGAGAGGGAGGAGAGAAGGGGTCAATGGGCGGAGAGTGGGCGGGGAGAGGCTCCCTTCACACTAACGTGCTGATCTGAAGAGCTCAATTCCAACGCGAATGAAAACCTGCCGTTAAATGCACATTACAGGGGAGAGAAACCATTTCAGTGTCAGCAATGTACAGCCCAGGCAGGGAAACCTAAAAAAAATGATAAGTGTGATACATGTGCACAGAACAAAAGGGCACATAAACACTGAAAATGACCCCAACAAACTGGAAAAAAAACATAACCAAGCTGGCCAATAGTGGTATCAATGAGAAACATCAACCCCTCCCCCCCCCCCCCGAGTAAACTCCATAGACAGATATAAATCGTGGAAGGGTCTATAATCCGTCCCCATACAAGGTGAATGAGCCCACAGTGAAATAGCGCTGCTCAGGGTTTTCCCCACCATCGGAAAGGGTTCCTATGGCGTGCACATGTCCCGCAACATCAGGGCGGGCTTGTCGGAACGGCAACTGGACAGATGCCGGAGAAGGGGATACAGAGGGCCGCAGGCGGCACATGCTGTGGTGCAGCTGGGCCACAGTGCGGACTAGGGCTATTCCTAGGTGGCCCATACGAATGCTGAAGCAGCAGAGCAGCCAGACAGCAACTGCTGAAGGCCCAACATGGGCACGACTGTGTTTCCCACAGTGTCACAGGGGATAGTACCCAGCAGCTACCCCCAAGGGCACGGAACATTGGCAGGCGGTGCTGGGGGGAAGCGTGGACACCTATGCAGGCACCCCTACCCCAGAACCCGCACCATAGGCAGCCGCCTACCTGCACACTGGATGGCCTGAGACTGCTCACCACCAGCACCACCAGCAGAAGGGCATGTCAGCATGGTGGCTGAGGGATACTGGTGGTGGAGGGGGCAGTGGCAGCTGCCCAGAGCAGACCGTGGCCTAGCCCTGTGTAGGTGGGTGCCGTGTACTGCAACAGATGGGCCCTGTCTGACGAACAGTCATGGTATCACCAAGGAATGTACTGATTCTGTGACAACAAGGTGGTGCAGTGCACAAAACCAGTGTATTCAGAAGCAGAGGGTCACAGGTTCAAGTCCCAGCTGTGGTTCCCGCCAACCCAGTCCCCATATTTTACCCACTACTACAACGTGCTAATACAGACATCACCTTTATTGCAGATGATGTAAACATGCCCAAGACACCTACATTTTACCCTACAGAGCACATACACCATAAACATGCACATTACCTAGAGCAGAGCCTCTCAAATGCAGTCCTGGAGGGCCAAACACCATTCCGGTTCCATGCTGCCTCTGATAAAGATGCCTGTGCTGCATTTCTATGCGCCACTCCCATGGTATGCAGATGTATCTCATGCATATTCATGAGGGACAGCATGAAAACCCGAACAGTGTTTTGCACCGCAGGACTGGAGTTGGGAACCTCTGCCGTAAAGCAGCAGCAAACAGGGGCAGACACACCCACACCCACACCCACAGGCCCCATTATCCAAAGCCTCCTGGGGAGGCAGGACATTGGGCTCTGCGTGCATCTCCCAATACTAGCACTTGCATACCTTAGTAATGCCATCCTAAACAGGGGAATATGGTACACATCTATCAAAAGGTTGCTATGAGTACTGGCAGATAGCAATTCCTAGGTTAAGTACACTTTTCTGAGTGAGCTGCATCATAGCAACCTTTCTGATGTCTGTGGAGTGTGCTACAGGTCTTGTGTCTGACAGTGTTTACCAACCTGGGGAGTGACTCCTACAGTATTGCGTACCATAGCCATGCCTGCACTGTGCCCAGGACATGTATGGTGGCCTGGGCTGCCCAACACCTCTATAGTTGCACAATGCTGGCATAGGTGTGGGGAGTGTGTGTCTGTCTATCCAGTGTGTGGTGGCTGCCAACACCCTCCACAGCCCACACTGCTAGCACTGTTGCCAGTATTGGCCTGCCAATGTGCATAATGAGGAGCAAGGTACCGTGGGAATAGCCTGGATAGGGTGGCCTGGCCTGGATGCATCTGCACACGGCATAGGGCAATGGCTCGGACATTGTAGTTCCTGGCCACCACCTGCATGGACAGGGTGGCCATAGCATGTCCTGCTGGGAGGTCACTCTCACCCTGACTGAGCAGTGACCATGGCATGGCTAGGTTCCCCCATAGTGCTGTACAGCATGTCTTTCATGTGATATTTATGGGTTTCCTTTTGGGGCCCAATCACCGACTTATCTGCTTGGTGTGTATGCTGACATCCCCGTTCTGGGTACATGCATCTTCTCCAGGACCATGCACTATGGACTATCTGGCGGACTGTCTTCAGCTAGTTTGTGTCTTGCTGGAACACCTTGCAGGGTGCAGCGGCTGGAGGCTTGCTGTTGGAGAATGTCAGATAATGGTGGGGGGCAGCTGAGCATTTCCAGGCCTGCCGTCTGTCTGCTATTGCATTATGGATGTGTACCGCTCTGTCTGTTCCCCAGCAGGACTGGGGTTGCTGGTCCCCTCTACTGCTGCCATTGCAGGGAGGTAGACTGTGGATCTATTGGTGGGTGATCCTGTTTCCCACCCTGAGCCCCAGAGGATGGGTTGTGTGGTGGTACATAATCTGCCTATGGGTCCCTACACACCCCTCCCCCTCCAGCAGGTAACGATGGCACCAACACAGAATATGCACTATTCTGGGTGCAGCATCGCCCATAGGGACTAGACATGACCGAGACATACAGCAGGACACAGATGTATCCTAGGTGTGTCTAACTGAACTACTTATCACACACTGACAGGGACCTGCAGCATGGCATTTTTCAGCCATGAAAGGTGCTGTGGACCTGGTGCTGGGCGCCCCACCTCAACCTCAGGATGGGCACTGTACCCACACAATGTGACTGTCTGTGGCTACTCTGTGGCAGTGCCACACATGGTCTGTTTCCCCTACAAGGCTGAGGTGCTGTGGGGGTGCATACCCGATCGTGTGCCCATCTCTCGACTGCTGATTTGCATGTGCAGTGCATCATGGGTACGGGTGGGTTACCCCTATCCTGGTAACCACAGCAGACAGTTTGTGTGGTGACGTGCAGTCCTGCAGCCAGCCAGGGATTTGTTCACATCCTTATAAGGTGTCCTATAGGGGACATTATAGGGTGCCTTGGCGGACAGTACACTTTATAATGTGCCCTATGGAGTGCGTTATGAGGTGCCTTATGCGGCACCTTAGGTTATGCCACCGTGAGGGTGTGTTTGCTGGCAGCACTTATTAAAATACACCTCACATGCCTCAACAATCGCTACTTAAATGTAAAGGGTGCTGCCTCAGCCAGCCTTATATATTAGGCCCACTGGGGAATCGAACCCATGACCCCTGTACCATCAGTTAGTGTTGTAACCATTGTGCTACAGCTCTGTTGCTGTGCTTGTATGCCTGCATGCCTTCTTAAGATTAACGCGCGGTAACGTGCCCTGTAGCGCTCGTTCATTTATGGCACCTTGTAACACGCATTCTCGGCGCGTTCTCGGAAACGATGTACCGCCCATGTCCTTATTTGGGGTTTCTGTCTCTACCATGGCTCCTAACGCGAATCGCACTAATGCAGTTTAGTAAACATACCTCTTAGAATATATAAAAGCACCTTGAAAAAACAATGACTTTTGGCAGACCCTCCCATCTGACAAACTCAACACTATCCTCCTACCATAAAACTAACTGAAAAGTAAACTTTTAAGAAAATGTGAAAACAGTGTTTTGGCCCTTTATCCAAATCTCAACCAAGTTTGGTTTCATCTGAAATGCAAGCAGTAAGGAATTTCAGATGAAAAACATGGGACACTTCCTATTCTGAGTCACTGAGAGAGTAATTGTATAGCAGGGCACCTAAGTTAAGACAATCAAAACACACACCTATTTTAAGCCTATTCTATAAAGACAAGAGGGCGCCTACTTGTCTTAATCAAACACCAATTTAAGTGGCAGAGATCATGACTTAAAATCAGATGCTCTATTTACACATGCTCTATAACAGGTGTAAATGAATATGCATAAAGTTTGCAAGTATGCTGGTAGATTATGATATTTTATAATCAACGTGTATTTATGTACTCTGCCCATATTATGCCCCCTCCATGTATATCACAAAGTTACCTGTATGTATATGCTCTGTTCCATGTAAACCGCGCTGATGGTAATAGTGCGGTATATAAGAAATGTTAAATAAATAAATATTCTTATCATCAAGGGTATATTTGTTTTACTCTGTTATTTATACAAGCATACCATAAATGTATATAAAGGAGGTCTCAGACTTATTCGGCACTGAACTTAAGACTTATATATGTCTAAATATTAGTGCCTTTTCGCATCAATGACCATCCTTCAAAAAACAGCTTATTAATTGCAACAGATTCAGACAAAAAGTAATCAACTTATCAGTCTGTTCTTTTCCCCAACGCCTCTCTACCGCGCCCTTTCCGCGTTTCGCTTATCAAGCTTCATCAGGGGCTTAGAGAAAGCTGTCAACAGAAACATATACAAAATCATTAAAATTAACCCTTACTCTTTTCATAACAATATTAAACTAACCTTACTAATTTAAAACCATACTCCCTAAAATACCTTCCCAAATATTCACTATAACTTATCCATATACTCCATACTTTTTATGACTTTTTATCTTTATCTTTCGTTTTATAAATATTTATGTGCTCATATGAATCTCGCATTGATGCTGCAAACGCTCTTCACAATCGCGTACCCTCTCATTATGGCCAGTCGGCTCTGCAAAAAATGCTGCGCAAGCAAATTTCTCACTAGGAAGCCTTGATTATACTCTAATGTTATGGTGACGTCACTAAGCTGGATTACATATTCTCTCCATTCCAAAAAACACCCCATCTAAAGGGAAAAACGCATCTATATACTTTAGCGACTACCTTTCCATAACTTTGTTAAACTAGTTCTTATTTATTAAAAAAACATACTCTCTAATATACCTTTCTATCATTCGCTATCTCGAAGCCAGCATATCAATGTTATCCATACTATTTATAACTTACTTTGTCTTTATCTCTCTTTTATAAATATTTTTATTTGCTCTTAGGGGTCTCGCATCGATGCTGAAGACGCTCTTCATAATCGCGTACTCTCTCACTATGGCCGTCGGCTCTTCAAAAAACACCACAAATGCAAACTCTCACTGGGGAGCCTCAATTGTACTCTGTTATAGTGACATCATTACTCTAGACCGCACGTTCTCTTCAATCAAAAAACCATCCCATCTAAAGGGAACTCCAGACCATATATTGTGGTAGCTATCTTCTGCCATATAGATATTTCAAAATGCCTTTTATTGAATATACGTTCTTAAACCTACTTGGCTTCCCAGGAGCTACCCGCTGTGCATTTCACTATACGGTCTCCAACAAGTTGTATTGTAATGACCACCTCTAAATATCAAATATTCAAAAAATCTTCTAATCTTTACATATTTTCCTTCTATTATCAATATATTAAACCCAACATTTCCAGCCTTTCCACCTAAATCTAATTACGCTCCCTCTAATCAAACACAAACCCCCCAGTCTATCTGTGCACTAAGTCCTCCCGGAAATACTGTTTGTAAATTGAAAATCCATCTTTGTTCATGTATTAACAGTGATTGTTCCCATGATTTCCCCGCCCATCCTTTTTGTACATTGTCAATGCAGAAACATCTTAACTCCTCAAAAAGATGTCCATAATCCATACAATGCTGTACTATTGGGGCATCATGTGATCTACATTTTAATCTACTTCGATGTTCATCCATACGTACTCTGAAGGGTCTGATCGTCTTACCCACGTATATTATATTATAAATCCACATGGGCACGGAATACAATAAACTACGTGTGTCGTTCCACACGAGGTTGTTTTCTTAAGCTTATATGTCATATCATATTATTCAAAACTATCTGTTTCACTAGATATCGGACAAATAAAACACTCACCACACTTACCATGGCCAGGACTAGCTCCAGACTCAAGAGACAAGACTGGTGGTAAACGTAAAATGGCTGGACTTAATTTTTCTTTTAAATTCTGATGACGTTGCCATACGCATCTCACAATTTTGTTTTTAAGCCCTGGAATCGTGCTCAAAACATTTACATGCTTATCCATTGTATCCGTGAGCAAAAAGGAGAATATTTTGTCACCAAATTTACCTGATCCTTATCATCTTTTTTAATCTTCCTTCTCGGATCTAAAAGGAGTGCTGTGTTATTAAAGAGTGCCCTATTATAGGCCCGTCTCACTATTTGTTTTGGATATCCTCTGTCTGTAAAATTAGCTGATAGAAATCTGGATTGCCTTTTAAAATCTGAGCATTCTGAACAATTCCTCCAATATCTAATGAACTGAGAGAAAGGTAGCCCATCCCTGAGCCGTACCGGATGAGCATTGCTATAATGGAGGAAGGTGTTTCTGTCTGTAGGTTTATGATAAACTGAGGTAAACCAGCCTGCATTGCTTTTACAAACCAATACATCCAGGAACACCATTTTATCATTATGATAAGAATGGGTGAACTGAATATTTAAATCCAACTTGTTTAGCCATTTGAAAAACTGCTCCAAATTCTCTATTGAGCCTTTCCATAAAACAAACGCATCATCTATGTAACAGCACCATAACTTCAAATGAGGTGCATAAGGTGATGTTCTAAGCCATTTCTCTTCATAACCTCCCATGAATAAATTAGCTATAGAAGGAACAAATGTGGCCCCCATGGCTACTCCTGATATTTGATGATATATTATTTTTTCAAACATAAAATAATTTTGAAATACTGCCAAATCTGTCAACTGTAGAAGAAATGTAATCTGTTCCTTAGATAAATCCCCTTGACGATGTAGAAATAATTCTACTATCTCATGTGCTTCTATTTGAGGGATACTAGTATATAGGGCCGTCACATCAAGTGTGACCAAAACTATATCTGGCCCTCCTGCCCATTCAGAATGTTCGTTTATTTAAAATCTGAGGAAAATGGGTAGAATCCTTAATATATGCCGGGATATCTGTTAATAAAGGACGCAGGAACGAATCTACGAATATCAACAAAGGCTCAAGAACTGTGCCTCGTGTGGATACTATGGGCCTACCCGATGGATGAGCTGAATCTTTATGTATTTTAGGCACGAAATAAAATTTTGCAACTGTTGGGGAAGAAACATTCAAAAAAGACCATTATTTATTTGTTATTAATTTATCTTGTAAAGCCTTTGATGTAACTTTTTATGCAAATTTGCAAACGATAAGTGGGGTCTTCCCTTAGGGGCATGTTTACTAAACCGTCTTAATGTGCGCTCTGTGACGTTATCGCACGCTAAGGTACCTTAACGCGCGATAATGGCACTTTAGCGGGCACAGAGGTACCTTAGCATGCACTAACGCGCGCAGCGGTGCAAACAAGCACTGAAGGCGGAGAAAGGCTCCCAAGGGGCGGAGAGAAGGGGTCAATGGGTGGAGAGTGGGAGGGGAGAGGCTCCCCGCACACTAACGATGTGAAATCCGAGGCTCAAAACTAACGCCAGTGAAACCCTGGCGTTAGAGCTGATTTAAAGGGAAGAGAAACCATTTCTGTCAGCAATGTACAGCAAAACCAGGGAAACCAACAAAAAAGTAATAAGTGTGATACATGTACACGGAACAAAAGGGCAAACAAACAGTGAAACTGAACAGAAGAAAATGGAAAAATAAAATAACCAAGCTGGGCAATAGTGATCTCAATCTGAAACATCAAAAAACACTCCCAAGAAAGCACCAAAAAAAGGATATGAATTATGGAAGAGTCCATGCTCCGTCCCCATACAAGGTGAATGAGCCCACAGTGAAATTGCGCTGTGCAGGGTTATCCTCTCCATCGGACAGGTTTCCTATGGCATGCATATGTGTGGCAACAGCAGGACGGGCATGTCGGAATGGCCAACTGGGCAGATGCTTGAAAATGGGATACAGAGGGCTGCAGGCAGCACATGTTGTGGTGCAGCTGGGGCACATTGCGGACTAGGCAGATGCCCAGGTGGCACTTTGGAATGCTGAAACTGTACAGCAGCCAGACAGCAACTGATGAGGGCCCAACATGGGCACGAGTGTGTTTATCACAGTGTCACAGGGGATAGTACCCAGCAGGTACCTCCAAGGGCACGGAACATTGGCAGTCGGTGGTGGGGGGGAAGCGCGGACGTCTATGCAGGCACCCCTACCCCAGATCCCGCACCATAGGCAGCCGCCTACCTGCACATTGGATGGCCTGAGACTGCGCACCACCAGCACCACCAGCAGAAGGGCATGTCAGCATGGTGGCAGAGGGGTACTGGTGGTGGAGGGGGGCAGTGGCAGCTGCCCGGAGCAGACTGTGGCCTAGCCCTGTGTAGGTGGGTGCCATGCACTGCAACAGACAGGCTCTGTCTGACATACAGTCATGGTATCTGCAGGGAATGCACTGTCATTGTGGCAACACGGTGGTGCAGTGCACACAGCCAGTGTGTTCAGGAGCAGAAGATCACAGGTTCAAGTCCCAGCTGTGGTTCCTGCCAACCCAGCCCCCATATTTTACCCACTACTACAATGTGCTAATACAGACAGAACCTGTAGTGCAGATTACGTAGACATGCCCAAAACACCTACATTTTA
This sequence comes from Ichthyophis bannanicus, assembly GCA_033557465.1. Taxonomy (NCBI): domain Eukaryota; kingdom Metazoa; phylum Chordata; class Amphibia; order Gymnophiona; family Ichthyophiidae; genus Ichthyophis; species Ichthyophis bannanicus. The sequence continues at coordinate 181,094,317 of CM066034.1, forward strand.
CCCTACAGAGCACAGACACCATAAACATGCACATTACCTAGAGCAGAGTCTCCCAAATGCAGTCCTGGAGGGCCAAACACCATTCAGGTTCCATGCTGCCTCTAATAAATGTGGCTGTGCTGCATTGCTATGCACCGCCCCCATGGTATGCAGATGTATCTCATGCATATTCATTAGGGACAGCATGAAAACCCGAACAGTGTTTGGCCCTCCAGGACTGGAGTTGGGAACCTCTGCCCTAGAGCAGAGGCCAACAGGGGCAGACACACCCGCACCCACAGGCTCCATTATCCCAAGCCTCCTGGAGAGGCAGGATGATGGGCCCGGCGTGCATCTCCCCATACTAGCACTTGCATACCTTAGCAATGCCACCCTAAACATGGGAAAACTGTACACAGCTATCAATAGGTTGCTATGATAACTGGCAGATAGCAATTCCTACGTTAAGCACAATTTGCTGATTGAGCTGCATCATAGCAGCCTTTCTGATGTCTGTGGAGTGTGCCTCTGGTCTGGTGTCTGACAGAGTGACCCCAACAGTATTGCATACCATAGCCATGCCTGCACTGTGCCCAGGACTGGTGTGGTGCCCACAGGGGCGGCCCAAGGGGGGTGCGGGGCCATGTGTGGAGACGCGGTGCGGGGCCTCATTTACATAAGGGGCCTCATTTGCATAAATATTTGCATAATGTTACCATATACTAACTTTTAGTAAACATGCCTCTTAATGAGTGTATGGATAAAGAAAGACTAAAAGATTTCTACATTACTATAATCCAGTGCCAACCACCAGACACATTAGGAACTACTACAAACACTGCCCATTTAGAACCCATAGCAAACCCGCCGTATCCTAACAGCACTACCAGGTCTCACAAAGCACCATACCCTACCTATCAAAAGGAAACATGCAAATATTAAACCAATACATTTCAGAGAACAACAACACATGACCTACTGGGGAAAGAGAACAAGTGGCAATGTCAAATAGGAATTACATAAACAGAATACCTCAGCTCAGTTACACATGCAGAACATAGACCATCACCAAACAAGGAATCACAATTTAGAAACAGGAAGACAATAATTAAACTGGGAATCCCAAAAGCCAAACTTGGAATGTATAACACTGTAGAAATAAAACTATACATTAATTTGCTCTTGTACTAAACAAAGCGCAGACGTTAATGATGCACATTTACCAGAGCTGACATATTCCAATTAATAAATTCAAAATAAAGAGATATTTTTCTACCTTTTGTGCATTTTTTTCAGCTGCTTTCTTCTGGTTTCTTCGTGTCTTCTGCTAACTCTCCATCGTCTGCTGTCCATTTGTCCTTTCTTCTCTCTTCTAGTTTTTTTCCATTCTCTCTCTACATCTGCTTTAACATACTAATCTTTCTCCTTTTGCTCTTTCCTCATTCCTATTTCATCCACTCAAATTTTACCCCTCCATCCTCAATCCCCACTTACTCTCCCAATACCCGGCCAATTGTAGATTTTTTATCCCTCCCACACAAAATATTTTTCCCCTCTCCATTTTACTCTCCCAGCCCCATCCCATTCTAATCCTCCCCCAACATCAGCTCCCTTCTAGTTCCAGCCTCACCCAGCATCCATTCCCTTCTAGTCCCTGCATCAGCCCATTTCCAGTCCTAGCCCCCCATCAGCCCATTTCCAGTCCTAGCAACCCCCCAACCCAATACCAGTCCTAGCCCCCCCCATCAACCCACTTCCAGTCCTAACCCCCCATCACCCCATTTTCAGTTTAAGCCCCCCCTATAACCCATTACCAGTCCTAACCCCCCCATCAGCCCACTTCCAGTCCTAACCCCCATCAACCCATTTCCAGTCAGCCCCCCATAGCCCATTACCAGTCTTAACCCCCCATCAGCCCACAGCCCGTTACCAGTCCTAACCCCATCAGCCCACCTCAAGTCCTAACCCCTCCCCATCAGCCCATTTCCTGTCCTAGCCCCCCCCCATAGCCCATTTCCAGTCCTAGCCCCTCCATAGCCCATTACCAGTCCTAACCCCCCCAACAGCCCACAGCCCATTACCAGTCCTAACCCCATCAGCACACCTCCAGTCTTAATCCCCCAGCCCATTTCCAGTCCTAGCAACCCCCCCAGCCCGTTTCCAGTCCTAGCAACCCCCCCAACCCACTACGTCCTAGCCCCCATAGCCCACTCCCAGTCCTAATCCCACCAGACCATTTCCAGTCCTAATCCCCCATCACCCAATTTTCAGTTTAACCCCCCCCCATACCCCATTACCAGTCCTAACCTCCCCATCAGCCCACTCCCAGTCCTAATCCCACCAGCCCATTTCCAGTCCTAATCCCCCATCATCCAATTTTTAGTTTAAGCCCCCACATAGCCCATTACCAGTCCTAACCCCCCATCAACCCACTTCCAGTCCTAATCCCATCAGCCCATATACAGACTTAGCTCCCCCATAGCCCATCACCACTCCTAACCCCCCCCCCAGCCCCCCCCATAGCCCATCACCACTCCTAACCCCCCCAGCCCAGTCTAGCCTAGGGAAATTTTTTTTTTAAAAAAATCTGTCTGCTGCCGCTGCTGGGCCGCCGCGGCAGAATCAAGTGTGCCGCGGGGCCCCCCCTGCCCAGCAGAGCCTGCCCTCCCCTGTATCACCTCTCTCTTTGCAGCTGCAGTCACACGCACCGGCTTTCAGAGTGCAAAGGAACTAGTTTCCCTTTTGTGGCTCTGTTAAGCCCGCGGGGGCTGATGGGAAGTTCCCATCAGCCCCCGCGGGCTTAACAGAGCAGCGAGGGAGAAACTCTCCCCTCGCGCTCTGAAAGCCGGCGCGTGTGACTGCAGCTGTAAAGAGAGAGGTGATACAGGGGAGGGAAGGCTCTGCTGGGCAGGGGGGGCCCCGCGGCACACTCGATTCTGCCACGGCGGCCCCGGCAGCGGCAGCAGACAGCTTTTTTTTTTTTTTTAAATTTTACTTTTAGATCAAAATGTTTTTTGCGTGGGGCCCCCTGAAACGCGGGGCCCTGTGCAAAAAACATTCTCGCTCAATGGACGGGCCGGCCCTGGGTGCCCAGGGCTGCCAAACATCTCTATAGTTGCACAGTGCTGGCATAGGTGTGTGGAGTGTGTGTCTGTCTATCCAGTGTGTGGTGGCTGCCAACACCCTCCACAGCCCACACTGCTAGCACTGTTGCCAGTATTGGCCTGCCAATGTGCATAATGAGGAGCAAGGTACTGTGGGAATAGCCTGGATAGGGTGGCCTGGCCTGGCTGCATCTGCACAGGGCATAGGGCAATGGCTCGGACATTGTAGTGCCTGGCCACCACCTGCACAGACAGCATGGCCACAGCATGTCCTGCTGGGAGGTCAATCTCACCCTGACTGAGCAGTGACCATGGCATGGCTAGGTTCCCCCATAGTGCCATATAGTATTTCTCTCCTGTGATATTTATGGGTCCCTTTTGGGGCCCAATCACTGACTTATCTGCTTGGTGTGTATGCTGACATCCCAGTTCTGGGTACATGCATTTCCTCCAGGACCATACACTATGGACTAGCTAGCAGACTGTCTGCAACTAGTATGTGTCTTGCTGGAACACTTTGCAGGGTGCAGCGGCTGGAGACTTGCTGCTGGAGAATGTCAGATTGTGGTGGGGGGCAGCTGAGCATTTCCAGGTCTACTGTCTGTCTGCTATTGCTTTATGGATGTATACAGCTCTGCATTGCCTGCCCTGTAGGGTGTCTGTTCCCCAGCAGGACTGGGGTTGATGGTACCCTCTACTGCCACCATTGCAAGGAGGTAGAATGTGGATATGTTGGTGGGAGACCCTGTTTCCCACCCTCAGCCCCAGAGGGTGGGTGGTAGATAATCCACCTATGGATCCAAAAGGGCTAAACCTGACTGGTAAATATGGATGGACACAGGTGTATCTGCAAGGACTAGCTATCACACACTGGCATTGATAGGGACCTGCAGCATAGCCTGTCTCAGCTAAGCCAGGTGCTGTGGACATGGTGCTGGGCGCCCCACCTCACCCTCAGAGTGAGCACAGTACCCGCACAGTGTGACAGTCTGTAGCTACTCTGTGCCAGTAACACACACGGTCAGTTCCCCCTACCAGGCCGAGGTGCTGTGGGGGGTGCATACCCCATCTTGTGATCATCTGTAGACTGCTGATCTGCATGTGCAGTGCATCATGGGTACGGGTGGGTTAACCCTATCTTGGTGATCACAGCAGACTTTGTGTGGTGACATGCAGTCCTTCTGCAGCCAGCCAGGGGTTTGTTAGCAGCTGTAGAGCTGTAGCCCACTGGTTACTTCACTGCCTGTGGACCAAGAGGTCATGGGTTCAAACCCACAGTGGGGTTATTTGATAGGGCTGTCCGAAGCATTGTCTTTTTTTAATGTACATTAGTGCTGCCAGCAAAAACACCCTCAGAGTACTGTAACCATAAGGTGCCTCAGAAGGCGCTTTATAGGGCGCCCTATAAAGCACCTTCTGAGGCACCTTATGGTTACAGTCCATATAAGGTGCCTTATAAGGTGTCCTATGGAGTGCCTTATAGGGTGCCCTATAGGGGACATTATAGGGTGCTGTGGCGGACAGTGCAGTTTATAATGTGCCCTATGGAGTGCCTTATGTGGCACCTTAGGTTACGGCACGTGAGGGTGTGTTTGCCGGCAGCAATAATTAAAATACAAATAAAATGCCTCAAGAAACAATACCTACATGTCACAGCTGATGCCTGAGCCAGCCTTATGCATTAGGCACACTGGGGGATCAAACTCATGACCCCTGTATCATCAGTCAGCGTATTAACCATTGTGCTACACCTCTGTTTCTATGTTTGTATGTCTGGGCGCCTACTTAAGATTACAGCGTGTTAACGCGCTTAGCCCGATATTGTGTGCAGCAGCGCACGTTATCGCGCGATAATCCCGTTTTGCTGCTTTAAGACTGACACACCCACTCCTTTTATGGCAGCCTGCACACTAACGCCGGGCGCACGTTAAGACAGATTAGTAAAGATGCCCCTTAATGATGTATACACTAATTTCTGACAATTGTCGATATAATTCTCTCGATTAAGAATCACAATTGCACCCCCCTTATCTGCACGACGAATCACTAAATCAGGTCGTGTAAATCTTTTAATGCTATTTTTTCTTCCTTAGACAATGTACAATATGAATGTTGAGATGTCTCTTCTAAATGTTTCACATCTTTCAAAATTAGTTCTTTAAATATTGTTAAAACTGGGTGGGTCTGTCCAGGAGGGACCCATGTTGATTTCAAAGGTAATTTCATCCTCTTGGAGTTTTGAGTAAATGTTTGTTCTATTGCCAGTGGTTGTGATGCAAAGAATATTTTCAAATTCAGTTTTATTAGAAGCCCTTCTAAATCTACTCTAAATTGAAACGAGTCAAGAAAAGTTTCTAGAACATAAGCTAAGCCCTTATTAAGCACTTTCAGATGATCTGGAGATAATTCAAAACCTGATAAATTTACAAACAATGTTGATGTTTCATACTGGCTATCAGGCGTTGCTTTTAGGTCTTCTGACTCGACGTGCCTCGGGCTTTGTATCGGCCCCGGCCCCCTTCTTTCTTCTTTTTCTTCCCTTCTCCTTCGTCTAGAAAATCCTCTTTGGTTGATTTACTTGAATCTGTGTTACAGGTGTTATCCAATATAAACTCAAAATCTACCTGCTTCCGTGACTTTTTACTTTTCCGATTAATATTCATCCAAGGATAAACATATCCTGCGGTGTAATCATCATAATCTCTCTTTAACTTCTTTGATTTGATCTTTTTTACTTCTTCACAAAGGAGGATGTAGTAAAGGCTGTTAGTGTAGCTGAGTTTAAAAAAGGTTTGGACAGGTTCCTGGAGGAAAGGTCCATAAACCGTTATTAAGAAGGGACCCAGGATATCAATGCTTGACCCAGTACAAGCATTGCGGAACCTGTGTCTTTTGGGGAAACTGCTAGGTACGTATGACCTAGATTGGCCACTGTTGGAAACAGGATACTGGGCTTGATGGACCTTGGTCTGACCCAGTATGGCATATCTTATGTTCTTATGTTTTTAGAATCCATCTGTTTCTTTAAATCTTCAGATTTCTGTTTAAATTGTTCCTCTGTTTCTGCTTCTTTTAAGATAGTTAACATTGATTCTACTTCCTTGTTCAACTAAGCAAAGTTCTTATCAAGGTTACACCTTACAGCAGAGGTTCCAAACTTTCTTGTTTGTATAGATCCCTTAGTAACCTCCAAAAAGTAAAGGGTACCCCAGTTGATCCTCGCCAGTTTTCCTTGACTCCCTCTAACATTCTAAAACTGTTCCCACTAGACCTCTTTATCTCCTTTTCACTTCCTGTCTTCACTAGTCTCTCTCCCTCCAACCAGTCCACACCAGTCTCAGCTTCTTTCCCTCCTCCTCAGCTAGTTTCCTCTAGTGTCTCTGTTTCTACCACTTCCCAGTCAATTCCCACCCTCTCTTTTTTTTTTCTTTCCTGTGTCCCGTGAACCCCTTGGTTGGGAACCACTGCCTTACAATACTATTGGTGCCTACATAGATGTGCAAGATAGGGTAGTAGACAAAGGGACTAATGAGTTTTTGCGATCTTTCTCTTATCTCAGATTTAGGTTCTTGGCATGACAGCAGATGCAACCCATAATAATAATAATACTTATCAGTTTTCTAGTGCTGTAAAACACGTGTAGTCTGCACAATGGTGGTAGGTAATCAGGTACAATAAGTCCTTTCCCTAGGGAACTTAGTTTTAAGTGGATAGTTGAGTCAATAGAAGATGGTATCTTGTTCAAGATACGAAGGGCATCAATGGCAGAAGAGGGATTTGAACTTTGGCGTCCCTGGTTCTCAGATAGTTTTTGTATGAGGCCACTTACTCTCCATTAGCCCATGTAGAAAAGAGTCAGCAACAACAATCCGTCTCCTTCTTTTTCTTATGGCACTGAGAGTGTCTGACTTACCTCCTCCTATATGCTGCATATTTCCCTTCTTTAGTAGTTTCGGGACTCTATACTAGTTGTGTAGCTGAGGTGTTGTGTGGTCTGCTGCTAGCTGCATCTCTCTTCCACTTTTCACCTTCTTTAGCGAGCTTGTCATTTTGGGAATTGAAGTTTCAATGCCTAATGTGTCAATAAAACCTCTCAGGTTGATATTTCAACCCTATGATCAGCAATGTTTAAATAGTTGGTGCTGCTATCCATAGAAATGGCAGTGCTTACTAAATGTATATATTGGCAACCACTGTTCCTCCATGGATAGTTGATGATATTCAGCCAGTATCCATATAGATAAGTGGCTTAACTCAGGACATACTTTATGAATATTGTTGGCTCTCCTTACTGCTAGGCAGAATACCTATGCTTCATCCTCACAATGCTGGCACTATCTTGATAGTGCTGGATGGGTCTGTAAGAATTTTCGGTGGCAATATCTGTATAGTGCCACTGATAATTCTTAGATAGGGGGTTTATACAAATAGGGGGTCATTTTATAAGGAGCCGTGGTAAGAATCACATCAATGCTGGTATTTTAGTCACATAAGTACACACCTATGCATGTAAATGAACTCCTATAAAATGCCGACTAGCGAAAAAGTACATGCATAAGGGGTGGAGCAGGGGAAGTGTTTGAATTAACAAATGTAGATGATAAAATTCCATAATTTACACATGTATATATGGTAAGTATGCACAAACATTTATACCAGACCACCAACTGGTATAAGGGCTAGCCCCTACGGTACAGGTAAATGCTAGTATTTTATAAGGTCAAGTATTTCACATACATGTTAACTAGGTGCAGCGTTTTATAAGAGTTTCCTCTTAGTTGTCAATCCTGAACATATAAACTGTGAATGTTGGGCTATTTATCCTCCCAAATGCTCCTCAGCCTGGTTGTCACCGTCTTTCAATCCCTTACCTGGTCCCTGACAGATTTCTCCAGATCAAAAAAATGCAAACATGAGGCAAGAAAGGAGTCTGCAAATGATTTTAAACTTACAGCATCACATTTGCAACATTAAAGTTGTAAAAACAACAAACAAACTGTGAATTGCACTGTGAAGCACTTTATTCCATGGGTGAATCTGTTATTTTGTTATAGCTTGACAGTAGGTCCAAATGAAAAAGATTTCACACCGGTGTTCTAAATCATGGATAAATAAATTCTGGTTGTCAAGAGCTGCAACAGTTCTACATTTTAGGATAATAAAAAAGAAACAGAAATTTCATAGAGAGATACAAACATATCTCTACTGCATTACCACTTGCTTACACACATTAATGTGCATTATTTACCTTGGATCTCATTTTATGCAGCGAGACCTATTTACTAATAACAAGTCTTAATGGCATTAGCACATACTAACACAATAATCCTAGCACAGTGGTTCCCAATCTGTGATTTGTGGACACCTAGGGATCCATGAGACTATACTATGGTGGTCATTTTAGAAGCCTTATTTGAGATTTGGATATCCAAAAATGTGCAGGCGGATGCAAATCGAGAAGACGTCCCTGGAAGCATTTTGCAAACTGTCTGAATACATCTCTGGAGCAGAGACGTACCGGTAAGCAGGAGGTGTGGTAGGGGTGTGTGTCCAGGGAAGCACAAGGAATGTCTATGTCCCCAATCGATTTCAGAACCCTTGTGCCTGTGTCCAAGTTTTTAGACCTGCTCTAGACATGAATAGACATTGGAAAAATGCTCATTTGGGCCTTAAAACATTTGGAGCGGGGTAGAGAAGATGCCCTCCCCCCCCCCCCATCACTGGTACTTTTCATAATCACAGTGATATTTGTAGTGTGATATATACGTTTCTGAATATTATTCTAGGGATTATGCAGACAGCGCCACAAATAGGCATATTAGGCAGTCTATGTTTGTGAAATTGTCCCCAAACGTGGACATACCTGGTTTTTTTTAGGTCATTATTGTTTGAACATCCCAGATTGCACTTGGACATTCTTTTGTAGCATATCTCTTCACACAATAATGTGATTTTCTTTTCTAATTTCTTATGTCTAAATAATAACATTTATTGTAAACTAGGAGTATGCAAGCAAAAAAAATAACATTTTCATTTTTGGCCAAAAATACTAAAATGTTCTTATTTCATCTTTTTCTAGGTTGTTCTCATCAATAATGTGCACTATTGAGCAATAGAGTGCTGCATTAGCATGAACTATGAAAACCCAGAACTGAGGACATTTTGTTATTTCCTCTATCACTGACATTTCCCATTTCATTTCAAACAAAGTCATACCCTCTTTGTCAATCACTTTGGTTGCCCAAGAAAGATGGCATATCAAAATAAAGAATTAATCATAAATGGGGTACTTGTGACACAGAAAAGAGAGAAAAAAAAGAGATCAGCAAGGATTGGTTGTGGAGAAGAGAGAGATTGGTAGAGACTGGTTAAGAAGAGAAAGTGTGGTTACTCACCTGTAACAGATGTTCTTCGGGAACAACAGGAACCAATCCTCACATATGGGTGATGTTGGCATCGATGGAGCCTGCACGGTAACCTCTTCCCAGCTTTCAAAGAAAGCCTTTGGGAGATCCATCATGCATGCATTGCTGCCTTCCCGCCCAAGGGTGCCATCTTGCATCAGTATGAAGACACAGCTCAAGGCGGCAAAAACGAAAAGCAACTCCATGGAGAAGAGGGAGGGTTGGTAGGACTGATTCCTGTTAGTCCCAGAGAACACCTGTTACAGGTGAGTAACCACGCTTTCTCTGGGACAAGGAGGAAGTCAGTCCTCACATATGGGACTCCCTAGCTACAGTCTACCAAAAAAAAACATGGGTGACCCAAAAAGCGAACTGTGAGGAACAGAGAGTACAGTTCGGTCACAAGACCTCAGCAGCCACTCCAGCATTGACCAGGGAAACCAGCTCTCCAGTAACCTGGACACAAAGAAGGGCCAGAGGGCAGTAGCTGCCTTAAACCCAAAACAAATGACGGAGTACCGCCTGGCCGGGACTCTTCCTCCAGGCAGTAATGCTCTGCGAAGGTATGAACTGATGACCAGGTGGTGGCCCAGCAGACCCCCATCAAGGGAACTGAGCAGAGGTTCACCACAGAAGCTGCTATGGCCCGGACGCTCCATGACGTGACGCTCCAGCAAAAGACAGGCCTGACCATAGGTGAAGGCAATGCAGTCTGCCACCCTGGAGGACAGAGGATGCTTGGAGACCATTATGCCCAGGTGATTAGGATTGTAGGAAATGAAGAGCTTTGAGGAGTGGCAGTGGAGCTTGGTCCATTCTAGAAAATAGGCCAAAGCCTGCTTGTAGTTTATCGTATGGAGAACGATCTCCGCTGTACTGGCATGAGGTCATGGGAGAAAGATGGGAAACACAACTTCCTGGTAGAGGTGGAATGAGGAGACCACCTTAGGAGGGTGTGTCCAGAGCACCACCTTGTTCCTGTGAAACCTGATGTAGGGGGCATAAGCCACCAGAACCTGGAGCTCACTGACCCTGTGAGTAGATATGAGCGCCATGAGGAAGACCACATTCCACGGCAGATACTTGGTGACAGGAAACCAGAGGCTCAAAGGGTGGCGTGATGAGCTTCGAGAGGACCACGTAGAGATCCCACACTGCTGCCAGCAGTTGAATGGGTGGTCGAGAAAGCAGAAGGCCCCTTTGGAAGTGAGCCATGAGAGGCTGGGCAGAAAGGGTCTTTTCCTCGATGAGGTGATAGTCCACCAATAGCGCACTGATGGAGTTGGACTTCAGATCAGCATCAGACAGGTACAGCAGGCACTGTAGCACTATCTGGACAGAACAGGAAACCGAGAAGTGACGCCACTTGAAGACGTATGCCCACCATTTGTAATCCTTGAGTGACACCAGCAGGACTTCTTCCACCTCCCAGTGCAAGGGGAACTGGGCTAGGGCTACCCTTTAAGCAGCCAGGCCATCAGGGCCAGGGACCCCAGGTTAGGATGCAGGAGAGGGCCATCCGTCTGCGAGAGCAAGTCTGGAGCACTCCCCAGGGGGACTGAGGGTGCCCGAGACAAGATGAGAAGCAGCGGAAACCACAGCTGCCGGGGTCAGTGGGGGGCTATGAGCATCAGGGTGGCCTAATTGAGCTGGAATTTGAAGAAGGTCTTGGCAATGAGCAGCATGGGAGGGAAGGCATAGAGGAGGCCTTCTGCTACAGAATGAGAAAAATATTGGCCACCACGGCGAGGGTTGCAGTGCTCTGGAGCAGAAGCGGGCCAGCTGAGCATTGGCTGGGCTGGCAAAGAGATCTTGCCCAGGGAGGCCACAGTGGTGGAAAAGTCAGTGGGACACAAGTGGATCAAGCCACCACTCAGGGGGCTGGAGAACCCGGCTCAGTCAGTCCACCAGAACATTGTCCTGGTCTGTCCATCCCACGCTCGCTGAAGAACGTGCAGAGATGGACTACTTCTGAGCTCAGGAGGGACGACCCCATGCCCCCCTGCTTGTTGATGTTAGAACTTTTCCACCTGGTTGTCTGTCTGAATCAAAATGGACTGGCTCCGCTTGTGGTACTGAAAAGCTCGGAGAGCGCAGGTGATGGCTCAGAGCTCTAGGAAGTTGATCTGTTGGAGGCTCCCTGGCACCGACTACAGGCTCTGAGTGCAGAGGTCACTTCAGTGGGCCCCCCAGCCCAACTTGGAGGCATCTGTGGTGAGGACCCTCTGAGGGGTCAGAACCTGGAAGGGCATCCCTGTCAGTAGGTTCTGCAGCTGTTGCCACCAGGTGAGGGATTCGGCAAGGGGATGGGTGACTGTCACCCTGTCCTGCAGGTGCCCCATCACCTGAGACCACTGGGAGCAGAGGGCCCATTGGGCCGGACACATGTGAGACGGGTGTCGGTCGTGATGTGCACCATCGGAATCATGTGCCCCAGGAGGCGCAGCATGAGCCAGGCAGAGGCTGAGTTTCGGCCCTGAACCTCCCTTGTGAGGGTCTCTAGCCGTGTCTGACAGAAGCCTGGTGAGCTCTTTCTGGAGCAAGTCTCGGTAAAGGGGAGTCATTGGGAGTTCCCCTGGAAAGAATGTATGTGGCGTCTGATCAAAATGGAGGAGGTATCCCTTCCCCACCATGTGGAGGGCCCAGGTGATGCTGTACTACCGGCTGGCAAAGAACACCAGACGCACCCCCGTGTGCTGTTAAGCCAGGTCTCCTGGGGGTGGAGAGGCTATGCCCAAGGAGTCAAAAGCTGCCACCAGGTTGTGGCTGGGGCCACCTGGAACTTGGGGGCCTTAGGCTTAAATAGGGCTTGTCCCTGTCCTTTGGTCTGCTGGCTCTATTGGGGAGCTGGGAAGGCCGAGTACTGTACATTAACATTTAATATCCTTTTCTGTCTCCTTTGTCTTTTTTTACTTTATAGAAACAGATATTGCAGCTTTTTGTAACAATATACCCAGGCACCTGATCTCCTGTGATTCTGAAGATGTGGGAAGGGACACAGTATTTGCCTATTTCCATGGATTTGCCCTAAGACACTGAGTTGAGTTGTGATGTGAAAGGGTAGATTATCCTGTAACACTTTTTATATTTGTAACCATATACCCAGGACCCTTGGTGCCCTGTGATTCCATTGCCATGATTTCCAGCACTGTTCTCCTATTATACGTATCCTTCCAGTGCTGTCCTATCAGAACTTGAGGAAATATGAAGTAGATCAGCAATAAACATGTGCACACCAAGCATTCCTCACATTTGTCAGTACAAACCAAATCTTTTTTTGTTCTCATTGTGATTGCGTACCTACTGTGGATTCAAATTGCTTTGGGTTCTTATACCTCCAAATCTGCACATGCATTATCAAAATATGTGCACACAGGCAATATGCACTCATGGTTAAAATTTAGGCATGCAAACAAATGGCCAAACAAGCCTGAAATGCACACCCTTAATGAGCAATGCTGAAAGCTAAGGTTAACCAAGGATGATTAAAAATAATACCAATTTATTATCGTAATCCACCATGAGCTCAGTTTTGGGGGTAAAGGGGAGCTATAGTTGCCTTATTAAATTAAATTTAAACTGTGTTACTTTATTAGGGACATGCATTAGCATACATTCATGTTCTTAGTGTGTCTTAAAACAATTAAGGGTCCTACTAAAATTTGTCAACCACTTAACAGGTGAATTAGCATATACTAATTGTTAGCGCATGACCACAATAATAATTATCACACTGATATGAAATGTACTTTTATAACAGACCCCTAGTGTAAGTGGGTTGACAGATGCCTATTTTGTTGTTGCTAAGTGCTGTTGAATGATATTGACTCATGGCGACCCTGTGGATAGTTGTCCTAAATTGTGTTTAGTTTTCAGTCAGGCAGCTAATCTTTGATAGACTGGCATGCATAGCTGCTGTTATTGAATTGATCTATTGCATTGCTGGTCTTCCTTTTTTGCTTTGACATTCAGCCTTCCATCCTTTGTCTAAGATTCTTTTCTTTTGGATGATGCATCCAAAGTATGAAAGCCAAAGACGTCATTGGGGCTTCTAAAGGAAAGCTCAGGTTTAATCTCCTCTAGTACTGATTGATTTGTGTTTCAAGCATTCTATGGTAAATACATTATTTTCTCCAACACCATAATTCAAAGTCATTAGTTTTCTTTCGGTCTTTTTTCGTCATTGTCCAAATTTTGCATCTAAATGGCATTATTGAAAATACCATGGCTTGAACAAATTGAGCCTTTGTGAGCAGAGATAAGAATGTTCCACTTAAAAATCTTATACAGGTCCTTTTTATAGCAATTCTGACAAGAGTGATGCCTTGTCAGATTTCATAATTGCTTGTCATTTCATTTTTGATTATTGATACAAGCAAATTAAAGTTGTCTACTGTTTATATTTCTTCTCCATCAAGGATGAAATTATTGACTTTGCCAGTAGTCAAGATCTCTGGCTTTTTCATATTAAGGTACAAGCCCATTATGTGCCTTAATTTTGATAAGTAAATGTTTTAGATCATCATTACTTTCAGCTAGTAACATAGTATTATCGCATAATGAAGGTTGATGATGAGTCTTCCACCAATCCTCATACCTCAGTTGTCTTCATACCGTCTTGCTTCTCTGGTTTGTTCTGCATATAAATTGACCAGGTATGTTGAAAATATGCGACCTTGTCGTACACCTTTGCCAGTTTTAAACCATTCTATTTCTCCTTGTTCTTTCTGAATTGTTGCTTCTTTATTGATATAGTTCTCTTGCACAACCTTTATGAGGTGTTCTGGTATACCCAAGCTTCTAAATGTGGCCCAGAGTTTTTCATTATTTACTTAATCAAAGGCCCTGCTGCAGTTAATGAAACACATATAGATATCCTGTTGGTATTCTTTTGTCTTTTCAAAGATTCATCAGATATCCCTGATGATGTCTCTTGTTCCTCATCCTTTCCTGAACCATGCTTTCACTTCAGGCCATTCTGGCTTTACTCTAATCTAATAAATATTTTTTCAGTTTTTCCCCAGTAGTCCATTGAGTTCCTTCCATCTAGGGGGCCTCAACTTCCAACACTATATCACAATTTGTTTTGTTATGACCACAGATTTTTTGAGGGGGTTGGTGGTGGTATGGAGTACCAGCATCTTTTTTTTTTTTTATTGCCTGCTAAGATCGACCCATGGTCTTCATGTATTAATGAAAGGGCCCTGCATATGAGTACTGGTACCTTTTTTTTTCTCTAAGAAAAATTCACTGCTTGAGGCTGTTCATTGGGTTTTCATGGTAAGATACAGAATTAGATTCTAGTCTTGAAGGACTAGAAAAAGGGACTGTTACTTCTGGAGAGAGATCTGCAATTGTGAGTATATACTTCTGGGAATTTTCTGAAAGGAATTCTTTCTATTAAAGCTATTTAATCTGTGAAACCACTATTTTTTTGTTAAATCAGTCAGGGCCTAGTAGCAGCAGTTTAAGTTTAAATTTAAAACACAGAAGAGAGCTTTCTGGTTAACTTTGCAACCCAGCAGAGAGCTGTAGTTTAAATTTAATAGTCACTCGGGGCCTAGCATCAGCAAAGTACTTTTAGTTTAAATTTAAAACACAAAAGAGAGCTTTCTGGTTAAATTTAGAACCCAGCAGAGAGCTTGTTGTTTAAATTTCATAATAAGTTAGAGCCTAGCAGCAGCAAAGAGCTATAATTTAAATCATATAAGAATATAGCTTACCTCAGCAGCACAGGACAAGGTACTGTGTAGCAGCCCTCTTTTAATAAGTGATGTTACCCATGACTGAAGTGGTATTTAAAGGTGCGGAAGAATTGAAGGAAATATCGATACATCGGGAAGATGTATTACAACTATTAGATAAACTGAAGAGTAGCAAATCACCTGGGCTGGATGGTATACATCCAAGGGTGTTGAAAGAACTGAAATATGAGATTGCAGACCTGCTATTAGTAATCTGTAAACTATCATTAAAATCATCTCTAATACCTGAAGATTGGCGGATCGCCAATGTAACACCAATTTTTAAAAAGGGTTCGAGGGGTGATCCGGGAAACTACAGACGTCAGTACCGGGAAAAATGGTAGAAACCATTATAAAGAATAAAATTACTCAGCATGTAGATAGTCATGGCCTAATGGGAGACAGCCAACATGGCTTTAGACAAGGAAGATCTTGTCTTACTAATCTGTTATGTTTTTTTGAAAGTGTGAATAAACAGGTGGACAAAGGTGAGTCGGTTGATATAGTGTATCTGGACTTTCAGAAAGCCTTTGACAAGGTCCCTCATCAGAGACTTTTGGCAAAACTAAAGAGTCATGGGATAGGAGGCAGTGTACTACTGTGGATCATGAACTGGTTAAAGGATAGAAAGCAGAGGGTTGGGCTAAATGGCCAATTTTCTCAATGGAGAAAGGTGAATAGTGGTGTATCCCAGGGATCTGTGCTGGGTCCGCTGCTTTTTGACATATTCATAAATGACCTGGAAAGTGGAATAACGAGTGAGGTTATCAAATTTGCAGATGACACAAAACTATTGAAAGTTGTTAAAACCCAAGAGGATTGTGGAAAATTGCAAGAGGATCTTGATAAATTGGAAGACTGGGCATCAAAATGGCAGATGAAATTTAATGTGGACAAGTGCAAAGTTATGCACCTAGGGAAGAACAACCCAAACTATGGTTACATGATGCAAGGTTCCACATTAGGAACCACCACCCAGGAAAAAGATTTAGGCGTCATTGTGGATAACATGTTAAAACCCTCGGCCCAGGGTGCAGCGGCAGCCAAGAGAGCAAATAGAATGCTAGGTATCATAAGGAAAGGAATGGAAAATAAAACAAAAGATATTATAATGCCTCTATACCGTTCCATGGTGAGACCGCACCTTGAATATTGTGTGCAATTCTGGTCGCCGTATCTTAAAAAGGATATAGCGTTATTAGAAAAGGTCCAGAGAAGAGCCACCAAAATGGTAAAGGGGATGGAAGGATACTCCTATGAAGAAAGGCTAAAAAGGTTAGGGCTCTTTAACCTGGAAAAGAGACGGCTGAGGGGAGATATGATAGAAGTCTATAAATTAATGAACGGAGTGGAACGGGTAAACGTAGATCGACTGTTTACGTGATCAGAATATAGGAAGACTAGGGGACATGCAATGAAGCTACAGGGTAAATGATTTAAGACTAATAAAAGAAAATATTTTTTCACTCAACGTGTAATCAAACTCTGGAATTTGTTACTGGAGGATGTAGTAAAGGCTGTTAGTGTAGCTGGGTATAAAAAAGGTTTGGACAAGTTCCTGGAGGAAAGGTCCATAAACCGTTATTAACAAGGGACCCAGGATATCAATGCTTGACCTAGTACAAGCATTGCAGAACCTGTGTCTTTTGGGGAAACTGCTAGGTACGTATGACCTAGATTGGCCACTGTTGGAAACAGGATACTGGGCTTGATGGACCTTGGTCTGACCCAGTATGGCATATCTTATTTTCTTATGTTCTTAGATTGCAAGGCCTTTCTGTGCAGGTAGTACTTTTTAGAAAGACTAGGGGACATGCAATGCAACTGCAGTGTAACCCATTTAAAACTATTTAAGAATATTTTTTCACTCAACGTGTAATCAAGCTATGGAATTCGTTACTGGAGATTGTAGTAAAAGTTGTTGGAGTGGAGGAGTGGCCTAGTAGTTGGGGCAAGGTACTTCAGGCCAGAAGGATGGAGGTTCAAATCCCACTAGAGGACAGCAACCTTGGGCCGGAAGGACTGGGGTTTCTAGTCCCACAGGTGCTCCTTTTGGTCTTGGGCAAGCCACTTAATCCTCCATAACTATTTTACAGGGAACATGGGCTATCTCCAAGTTATAATACCCTGTTCAATGTAATTTCAGTTTGTTCAATGTAAACCGCACTGATGCAGAATAGCGCGGTATATAAGAGAATGTAAATAAATAAATAAATAGTTGAGTTTAAAAAAGGTTTGGATAAGTTCCTGAAGGAAAAGTTCAATAAACCATTATTAAAGAGGACGTGGGAAATCTACTATTTACCCCGTGACAAGCAGTGTGGAACCTGTGTACTTTTTGGGAATCTACTAGGTACTTCTGACCTGGATTGGTCACTGTTGGAAACAGGATACTGGGCTTGATGGACCAGGTCTGACGCAGTATGGCATTTCTTATGTTCTTTGTGTTGTCATGGTTGTTACAGTAATGTGATCCGCCCCATACTGCTGTTGCCCAAATGGATGGTTTGTCTTAATCTGGCACCTCAGCTGAGACCTGTCCATTTTGGGAGATCCTGCCAGTAATTAAGCTACTAATAGTATAGTTGCCAGCATCACTGATACAAATCAAGTGAGGGGCCTATTTTGAACGTATTTTATAATACGTGGGCTACTTGCCTTCATAAAAATACTAGTATAAATCCTTCACAAACTGCAACTACATTCCAGATGTGGACATTATGCCTGATCAAAAGCAGTTATAAATGCCTACATCGAAATTATGGAAGCACATAAACAGAGGTATTTCATACTCTCTATGATTCTTCATGATTCCACCTGCATTCCACTCAAACCGAACCCCCTGTGATGTCTACTATAAAATTATGCACCTACATGCGATGGTGAATTGTTTTATACCTTACTCAGTTATATAAAAGTCATTTATGTATGCATATTTCCAACTAAGCACAAACATGACTTATAAAATGATCCCTTAAGTGCATAGCATAGAACGGGATAGAATAAGTGGTAAGTACATTTGTGCTGTCAATGCACTTAGGCTGTAATTTTAAAGGATTTTTAATGCCTAAAAGGCCTCTTAAAAAGTTACCGTACATGTAAAAGTATGTGAGGAGCAATTAGGCCTGTACTTGTATGTGACTAGAATGTTCAAAGGAGGAGTTTGTGTGGCATGTAGTGTGATACAGTGGAGCCAATGGAGGTTAGTGGGACTGAAGAACTCACCTCAAACTTGCCTAGGCAGGAGGATTCAGCATGTTTAAGAAGGGCTGAGCACCCGGTGCCATCAGCACAAATAGAGCAGAAGAGGTTTAAAATGAGGTTTCCTTTCCTTAGCAGTGACGCAGATAGAATTGAGGGATCTCATCAAAAACACCTGTTCCCAGAAGCTGACGTAATGTGCAGAGGGGGGAGGTACAAAAAGCCCTGGTTAGAACCAGGAAGGGGAGGAAGTAGGAGTGGTACCAGAAGCACCAGAGGCACCCAGGAAGGCACCAAGGGAAGTCGGTGTTTGAGAGGAAGCCAGAGAGAAAGCCAAACTGACTCTGAGGAGGAGAGTGGCAGTCAGATGCAGGTGGAGTTCCAGCATCAGACAAGCAAGGCTCAGAGGCAGAGAGAGACACAGAATCCCAGGAGACGTTCTAACTCCAGGGGAGGCTTTGGAGGTCTGGGAGGACCCAGAACTATCAAGAGAAGCTCCAGAAAAGGGAACTGGAGCAGTAGAGAAACTGATCTCTGGAGAGATAGTCCCGGAGAGGTTTTTCACACAAGCAGGAAGTGGTGCACTGCCTCAGAAAGTTTACCCAAATCACGGAGAAACTTTCTTCAAGCCAGAAAAGCTTTGCCAGGGGAGAGAAACTCCACAGCTGACACCAGACCCGTTTATAAGGTAACAGGTTTAAAGCCTTGTGTTTGGGAGAGGAGAGAAGCTGAGAGTTTTAATAAGCCCTGCACTGAGCAAAGTTTTAATACAGGAAGGTTTGCAGACTTCCAAGCAAGGGAGCCAGGGGAGGCTTATCACAAAGAGACTTTCTCTACAAAAGGGTTCTACAATCCTGATTTAGATAAGTGCCTGGGAGAAGAGAGAATTTATCTTTCCCCAGTAAGTGAACCCAGCTCCAGCACATGTACTGAATGTGACCCAGGGAGTAACAGACGCAGTCCAGGTTTAACACAATGGGAAAGCAGTAACATTTACCCTGAGCCTGAACCGATGGATTGCACAATATGTTTGTCAGATGAAATAACATCTTTATGCTGAAGTCTTGTGAAAGGAACAAGGAAGAAAGAAAGATTATTCCAGCTGTTTTTGGTTAGTTTGATTCATCGTTCTGTATTTATTTATTTATTTTATTTATTTACATTCTCTTATATACCGCGCTATTCTGCATCAGTGCGGTTTACATTGAACAAACTGAAATTACATTGAACAGGGCATTATAACTTGGAGATAACTATTTTACAGGGAACATGGGCTATGGAGGGTTAAGTGGCTTGCCCAAGACCACAAGGAGCACCTGTGGGACTAGAAACCCCAGTCCTTCCGGCCCAAGGTTGCTGTCCTCTAGTGGGATTTGAACCCCCGACCTTCCAGCCTGAAGTACCTTGCCCCAACCACTAGGCTACTACTCCACTCCACTTGTATGTTTGCAAAGTAATGATATCCGCCAGGGAATGGGAATAAAACCCCACTTTTACTTTACCACTCTGACTGACTGACTCTGTGTATAGAAGAGGAGGCAGTTAAGTATCCACAATACCCTAGGCAGTCGCCTAGTGGACACACGGAGTCTCTTACCTTGACGACCCGTGACAGTAGGCAGAGTTACACTTTATGTGCATATTTTATAAAATAGATGCATACATACAAACATTTCTACAACTGCAATCTAGCTGCTATTTCTGCCAGTTTACCCTAAGTTTTTTATAATCACACATAGGCATCCATGTCTTTAAGAAATAATGCTTAAGTATGTGCCTAGTTGCCTAGGTGTACCCTCAGAATGTGCTAAAGTGTGCATGCGGAAAAACATACTATTTAACAAAAACCCAACTAAAGCCGTATTTACATCTGACCTTCCTTCATTTTCATGAATCTCTCTATTTATCTATCTATAACACTAGTGGCCAAAATTGTGGATACACCAGCAATTCATTCCTTTCATCCATGTTTGAGGTCTCTTACTTGCTTCCTTTGTCTATTCTAATTGATGTGAAGTCTATGATTGGATGTGTTATTGTTTATTAAATTAGTAGAGACCTAAAAAGCATACTTTTACTCTTAAAATTTGTGATTTTGCATGTTAAGACGAGAGGTAAGCATAATTTTGTATATTTCCTGTAATTACACCACTGGTTGTTCATGCAGTTTTGCTCTGCTATATAATTAATATTTGTGTGTGTTCCTTTTGAATGTGTATCACCAATGTTTGTAAGCATTTTGCTGTTATTGACGTCTTCAAAAATAAATTTACTACGAGCTTTCTTTTAAGTAAATACTAAGAATGAAAACTACCAAGAGACACGACTGGTCACCCAAAAGAGGGCTTCTGCAGTAACATTGAGGATGGAAGGCTACAGCTTTAGAAAAATACAGTAGCAAAGAAACTTGTCAGTGGAGTAACAGCCTCCAGTGCACAGAAGATGATCAACCGCTTTAAGATGACTGGAACAATTGCAAACAAACAGGGAAAGGGCAGAAAAAAGTCAACCACACCTACAACTGACAGGAGAATAGCAAGACTGGCTCTAGGGAACAGAAGAATTACTGTAAATGATATATGCAACATTTTGTCTGATAGCGGAGTGTCAGTGCCAAACAGAACTGTTTGTTGTAGACTAGTCAAGGTTGGTCTGAAAGACAGAATAACAAGGAAAAAGCCATTCCTGAATGCATAAAAAGAAAAGGCTTGACTGGGACAAAGAACACTTGAGTTGGTCAATTGAAGACTAGGAAAGAGTTATTTGGAGCGATGAGACAAAGATTTCAATTTTGGGCCTTGATGGAATTTAATATGTGTGAAGAAGACCTGGAGAAAACCTCATAAGAACATAAGATATGCCATACAGGTCCATCAAGCCCACTATCCTATTTCCAACAGTGGCCAAACTAGGTCACAAGTAACTAGCAGTTTCCCCAAAAGACACCGGTTCCACAGTGCTTGTATTGGGGTAAGCAGTGGATTTCCTGGGTTCCCTTTAATAATTTATTTATTTATTTACATTCTCTTATATACCGCGCTATTCTGCATCAGTGCGGTTTACATTGAACAAACTGAAATTACATTGAACAGGGCATTATGGACCATTTCTCCGGGAACTTGTCCAAACCTTTTTTAAACCCAGCTACACTAACAGCTTTTACTATATCCTCCAGTAATGAATTCCAGAGTTTGATTACACATTGAGTAAAAAAATGTTTTCTCTTATTAGTCTTAAATAGGTTACACTGTAGCTTCATTGCATGTCCTCTAGTCTTTCTATATTTTGATGGTATAAACAATCGATCTACGTTTACCCATTCCATTCATTAATTTATAGACCTCTATCATATCTCCCCTCAGCCGACTCTTTTCCAGGTTGAAGAGCCCCAACCTTTTTAGTCTTTTTTCATAGGTAGCAATATAGTATAGGGGGTAAAGTACTTATGTCAATAAAAGAAGGGTGGAACCTAGATGTGATTGTGTCTGATGATCTTAAAGTGGCTAAACAGGTAGAAAAGGCAACTGTGAAAGCTAGAAGGATATTTGGATGCATAGGGAGAGAAATGGCCATAGAAGAAAGGAGGTGATAATACCTCTATATAAGTCTTTGGTGCAACCTCATTTGGAACATTGTGTGCAATTCTGGGGACCGCACCTTCAAAAGGATATAAACAGGTTTGAGTCGGTGCAGAGGGTTGCTACTAAAATGGTTAGTGGTCTTCATTATAAAGCATGTAAGGACAGACTCAAGGAGCTTAATATGTATACTTTAGAGGAAAGGCGAGATAGAGGTGGTATGATTGAGAAGTTTAAATACCTCCGTGGCTTAAATACACAGGAGGAGAGTCTCTTTCGTTTGAAAGCAAGTTCTGCTATGAGGTGATGTAGGATGAAGGTGAAAGGGGATAGACTCAGGAGTAATATGCAGAAATATTTCTTTATGGAAAGAGTGGTAGATGAGTGGAATAGTCTCCCAGTAGAGGTAGTAGAGAGGAGGACAGTATCTGAATTCAAAAAAGCATGGGACAAACACAGAGGATTTCTTAAGGAAAAAAATGGGATTGTTGTAGTGGTTGATATGGAAGGGCAGACTAGATAGGTCATGTTGTCTTTTTCTGCCATCATGTTTCTATGTTTCTATGTATCCTTCCATCCCCTTTACCATTTTGGTGGCTCTTCTTTATACCTTTTCTAATAATGCTATATCTTTTTTAAGATACGGTGACCAGAATTGCAAACAATATTCAAGGTGTGGTCGCATAATGGAAGGACACAGAGGCATTATAATATCCTTTGTTTTATTCTCCATTCCTTTCCTTATGATTCCTAACATTCTATTTTCTTTCTTTGCTGCCGCTGCACACTGGATGGACGGTTTCTACATGTTATCCACAATGACGCCTAAATCATTTTTCTGAGTGGTGGTTCCTAATGTGGAACCTTGCATCGTGTAACCATAGTTTTGGTGGTTCTTTTCTAGGTGCATAACTTTGCATTTGTCCACATTAAATTTCATCTGCCATTTGGATGCCCAGTCTTCCAATTTATTAAGATCCTCTTGCAATTTTTCACAATCCTCTTGGTTTTAACAACTTTAAATAATTTTGTGTCATCTGCATATTCATAAATGACCATTTTCAGGTCATTTATGAATATGTTAAAAAGCAGTGGACCCAGCATAGATCCCTGCGATACTTCATTTTTCTCTGCTTTCTATCTTTTAACCAGTTCCTGATCCACAATAGTATACTGCCTCCCATCCCATGACTTTGTAATTTTGCCAAGAGTCTCTCATGAAGGACCTTGTCAAAGGCTTTCTAAAAATCCAGATATACTATATCAACCAACTCACCTTCGTCTACCTGCTTAAAATATAACAGATTAGTAACACAAACCCTTCCTTGGCTAAAGCTATGTTGGCTGTCTCCCATTAAACCATGGCTATCTATATGTTCCCTCACTTGGTTTGCAGCTTGTTGTGCTGTGAGGGCTTGTGTTCATCAGCGATGCTGAGAGCTAAGCTATCGGTAGTTTAACTACTGGCAAGGTCTCCCAAGATGGACAGGTCTCAGCTGAGGTGCCAGACAAGACAAACCACCCATCTGGGCAGTGTTGACGGCAGAGGATCACATTTCTGTGACAAGGGCAAAAACACTAAACTTAAACTGCACGGAGGAAAGGCCCGGCAATCTACTTCTGTATGTTGCCATGAAAACCCAATGGATAGTCACAACAAAATAAATTGTGCTATAGTGCTGGAAGATGAGACCCCCAGGTTGGAAGGCACTCAACTAGCTACTGGGGAAGAACTGAAGACTTTTCAGAATAAAGCCAGCATTTATGATGTGCTTGGATCAAAGCCCTCAGGATGTGTGCTGATGTAGCTGCACATGTAATGAGAGTCAGAAGCTATAAAGATGTCTTACACAGTGGAACATGAAACATATGAAGCATGAAGCAAGGGAAGTTGGAGGTTGTCAAGAATGAAATGGAACGTGTACAACTTGATCTGTTGAGTGTCAGCAAGCTGAAATGGACTGGCATCAGGCACTTTGCATCAGATGATCACATGGTCTACTATGCTGGAAATGAAAGACAAAGAAGAAATGGTGTTGCATTTATAATAAAGAAGAAACTTACAAGAACTGTAATGAAATACAGTGCAGTCAGCGAACGCTTAATCTCTATTCATCTACGAGGAATGCCTATCAACACAACTATAATTCAAGTATATGCCCCAACAACAGCTGCATAAGAGGATGAAATTGAAGAGGTCTATGAACAATTTCAATCTGAAATTGACAGAACATGCAAACAGGATATCCTGATAGTCATGGGTGACTGGAACGCAAAGGTTGGCAACAAAGAATGCGGCAAAGTGGTTGGAAAATATGGACTTGGCAACAGAAATGAAGCTAGAGAAAGACTGATAGAATTCTGCAAGACCAATGATCTATTCATCTCAAACACCTTCTTCCAGCAACACAAGCAGCGATTGTACACATGGACTTCACCCAATGGATTGTATAAAAATCAAATTGACTACATCTGTGGAAGTCAACGATCGAAAAGCTCTATAACATCAACAAAGACAAAACCTGCAGCTGACTGTGGTACAGATCATCAACTATTAGTATGCAAACTCAAGCTAAAGTTGAAAAAGAGCAAACCACTTATGAATGCAGCAAAATATGACCTTGAGAATATACCACTGGACTTTTAAAGACTGCCTGCAAAATCAATTTGCTGCTTTAGATACAAATGAAAGCGCTCCAGAAGAGTTATGGTATGACATCAAGAAGGTTGTGTTGGAAGAAAGCGAGTAGTCTCTACAAAAGGTGAAAAAGCAAAAACGGCCAAAATGGATGACTGAAGAAACTCTGAAAATTGCCCAGAAACGCAGAGAAGCTAAAGCCAGTGGAGAAAGAAAGACAATCGCAGAACTCAACAGAGATTTCCAATGTGCAGCAAGACAGGACAAGGAAAAGTACTACAATGACGTATGAAAGGAAATAGAAGCAGAAACTATTAGAGGAAGAACAAGATCGGCTTTCCTAAAGCTACAAGAGTTAAAGAAAAAATTCCAGCCTCGAATTGGAATGTTACAAGATGCTCAAGGTTCTGTGTTGAATGATGCTAAGAAGATCAAGAAAAGGTGGAACGAATATACAGAGTTTTTCTGTGGTAAAGATCAAGTGGACCAACAGCCATTTCAACCTGTACCTTATGATCTGGACCATTGGTTATGAAAGAAGATGTTGAAGCAGAATTGAAAGCCCAAAGAACAAAGCACCAGGCATTGATGGCATTCCCATAGATGTATTACAGCAATCTGATGCAGCTGTTCCCATACTTACAAGGCTCTACCAAGAAATTTGGAAGACAACATCATGGCCAACTGACTGGAAAAGATCGGTGTTTACTGTATACCAATACTAAAGAAAGGTCTTCAACTGACTGTGGAAATTATCGCACAGTCGCTCTGATCCCACGTGACAGCAAGATTCTACTAAAGATTATTTAAAAGAGACTACAACCATACTTGGAACAAGAACTACCTGAAGTGCAAGCAGAGTTCAGGAAAGGGCGAGGAATGAAAGACATCATTGCGGATGTGAGATGGATCCTTAAAAAGACTAAAGAATATCAAAATGATATCTATTTGTGCTTTATCGACTATAGCAAGGCTTTTGACTGTGTAAACCATGAGAAACTCTGGGCCACATTAAGAAGCATGGTATACCAGAACACCTGATCGTTCTCTTGCACAAACTGTACATTGATCAAGAAGCAACAGTTTGAACGGAACAAGGAGAAACAGAATGGTTTAAAATAAGCAAAGATGTAAGACAAGGCTGCATACTTTCTCCCTACCTGTTTAATTTATATGCAGAACAAATCATCAGAGAAGCAGGATTGTATAAAGATGACAGAGGTGTGAATATTGGTGGAAGACTCATCAACAACCTTTGCTATGCTGATGATACCATATTACTGGCTGAAAGTGAAAATGATCTGAAACATTTGCTTCTCATGATCAAAGAACATAGTCTCAAAATGGGCCTGCACCTTAATGTAAAGAAGACAAAGATCATGACAACTGGCAAAATCAACAGGTTCATCATCTTATTAACCATGACTTGCTTCTCTCCCATTTGCATGATATTGGACTCCATGGCACTGTCCTCTGCTCGTTTCACTCCTTTCTATCTCACTGTTCTTTTTGGGTCACCATGGGTGCCATTTTTTCTGCTCCCTAGCCTCTCACTTGTGGTGTGCCTCAATGTTCTGTCCTAGCTCCTCTTCTCTTCAATATCTTTCTGACACTCCTTGCACTCCTGGCTCAATAGCTTGGTATTTCTGCTTACTACTATGCTGATATCCTGTTACTCCTTCACACTGATAACTCCTCTCCTGACCTCCTGAACAATTGTCTTGATGGCAAGCTAACCAAGAAGCAATGTGCTCATCTTAAGCTCAACCCTTTCGAAACTACAGCTACTTGGCTTTCCAGTCCCCTCCTATCTTGGAGTCAGGGCCAATGCGGCCACCTAGGGTGACATGGTCTGTCACCCCTCCCCCCATGTGCTGAGCTGCGCTGCCATTCTCCTTGTTCTGAGCTGCCCCCCTACTTCCACTGATTCTGTTGGAAGGGGGCTGGGCTAGTCTCAGTGGCAGGCCATGTGATTTGGCACACATGGCCTTCTGCTTTGCAACCCCTGAAGTTATGTTGGAGGGCGGTCAGAAGTGTCAGGCCATGTGTGCTGAAGCACATGGCCTGCTGCCAAATCATGCAACCCCCTCGACCCGCTACCGGAATCAGCATGGGGGTGTGCAACAGTGCACAGGGAATGCGGCACGGCTCAGGGAGTGGCACAGATTGTGGAGTGGCATGGCCGGGGCTTCCGCCTAGAGTGGCAGAAACCCTTGGGCTGGCCCTGCTTGGGGTCATTCTGAACTCATCTCTGTCTTTTCACCAACATATTAGTTCAATCATTCAGCATTCCTTCTTTCCTTTATAGCGTATTAGAGCCATTCGCTCTATCCTCCCCACTTCTGCCTTCGTCACTTTACTGATTTCTCTTGTTCTATCTTGCCTGGGCTATTTTAACTGTCTTCACTAGCCTCCCCCAATAATGAGCTTAAGCTCCTCCAACTCATTCAAAATACTGCCACCAAATTGCCATTTTTTTGCATCCCACTCAGATCACATCACTCCCTTACTCATTCATCTACACTGGCTCTCCATTCATTACCAAATCCAATTTAAGACTGTCACCACAGTAAACAAAGTTTTTCGCTTTCATACCCCATAATACCTCAGAACACAAAGGAGCAAGATGACCAGAAAAAGTAATGGTAACAATCTGCCTTTATTGAAAAAATACCCCAATGTGTTTTCACAACGCCTTCCTCAAGGGGTTTAAAGCCTCAAAAACTACATATTAGCATATACAATTAATAAATGCATACAAATAATAAATATGATAAAACACATAGCCATAAGATGTAATCATAAAATGATAATTTAGGTAAAAAGATGTAAGTTAAAAAGGTAAGGCTGAAGAGAATGTAATAAAAACACAGATATATTTAAAAACAATAAAAATAACACAGGTACACTACCAAAAAACTGCCTCCAGTTTTGCAACTGATTCCTATAGATTTTGGGGTGCTGAATCCAGGAAAAATAGCCAAAATGTTCCATCACGTCACGTTTTCTTGCAAAATTAGATTTCTTACCCATATAAGGAATGTTCACATAATTTCTTTTTAGCCGACTGCAGTTTATTTTCTTGGCCCAAAATAGAGGTTGTAATGGTTAACTAACTAGAAACACTCCCTCATGATATTTTAGAGTGTTTTGTATTCATTTTATACATTAACAGGACAATTGGGAGGCGGGGGGCTAAATCCAGTACTCGCGCTGGCGCATGTTCTTTCCTGTTCGCCTCGCCTCGTTCGCGCTCGCTCAAACACGGTGGTTGCGACATGAACGTTCCTGTCAAATTTCAGTTTCTTGCAAGTTCATTATTACCTTTTGTTTGCTCAGTCGTAATCCAGCTTTATTCCGAAATGGTTCACTACAGTTGTAGTTTGCAGTGCTGTGTATTTGTGATGGCTCACAGAGCCAGAGGTTGCGTCAACTCTCCGGACAGTTTTTGTTTTATTTGTGGGGAATATACCATGAAAAAGCGGCAGAGGAACATTTCTGCATTTATTAAAAAAGTATATTTCGCCTATTTCGGTTTGAAGTTAGGCGATCAAGACAAACCGTGGGCTCCTCACAAAGTGTGCAAGACATGTGAGGAAGATCTACGCTTATGGATGAAAGGTAAAAAACAAGCATTTCGTTTCGGAATACCTATGATGTGGCGTGAACAAAGAGACCACAGCAGTGACTGCTATTTTTGCTCTTGCATTGTGAAGGGATACAACTTAAAAAATAAGAACGTAATAAGTTACCCCAACCTTCCCTCAGCAATTAGGCCTATGCCTCATAGCAACGAAGTACTTGTGCCTGAACCACCAAAATCTTTGGATCATATTTGTGTGGACGGTTCTGATCATGATGAGACTCATCAGATGGCTTTTCCCGATGAGTCCAGTACTTCCGAGTTTGAAACTGAACCAGATCCGAAACCTGAACTTTTCTCTCAAGCTGAATTGAATGATTTAGGGGCATGTTTACTAAACATTCCTAACGTGCGGGGCTGCGGTAGTGTGCCTGTGCCATATAAGGAGTGGGCGGGTCAGGCAGAAAAAAGAAAAGAAACGGGAGTAAGCGATCGCACATTTGCGCGGCGCGCTAATGTGCGCCGTGCAAAATAGTGTGTGGGAAGGCTAAGTGGCGTCCTGATATGCACACACAAAGGAACAGAGTCATAGTACAATGGTTAAGACACTGACAGCTGGTGCAGTTGCCATGGGTTCAATTCCCCATTGTGTGCAACAAAAAGGGCTGGCTGAGGCATTAATTTTAATGGGTAAAGGTGCTTTAGGAGGCATATTAATTTTGGGCGGCATAAGGCAGTGCGCTGATGCCCAAGCACAGGACCAGAGCCACAGCACAATGATTAAGACACTGACCAATGGTGCAGGGATCAGGGGTTCAATCCCTCACAGTGCCCAATGAAGAAGGCTCACTGAGGCACTGCATATTATGGGGATGAGTGCTGTAGGGGGCAATTTATTTTTATTTCAGTTATCACTACTAGCAAACGCACTCACAAAGCGTGTTAACATAAGGCGGCCCATAAGGCACATGTTAAAGTTCACTGTCCGCCAAGGCACCCTAGAATGTCCCCTATAGGGCACCATATATGTTGCATCACAGGATAAGGTATAGTGCACCTTATATGGACAGCAACCATAAGGTGCCCTATAGGGCGCCCTATAAAGCACCCTCAGAGGCACCTTATGGGTACAGTACACTGAGGGTGTGTTTGATGGCAGCAACATATGTACATTAAATCTAAAAAAAGCTTTGGACAACCCTATCAAATAACCCCACTGTGGGCTTGAACCCATTACCTCTGGCTCCACAGGCAGTGAAGTAACCATTGGGCTACAGCTATATAGCTGCCAGCAAGCCCCTGGCTGGCTGCAGAGAGCCTGCATGTCACCACACAGACAGTCTGCTGTGGTAACCAGGATAGGGTTAGGCCACCCATACCCATGATGCACAGCACATGCAAATCAGCTGTCCACAGATGAACACAAGATGGGGAATGCACCCCAACAGCTCCCCGGCCTGGTAGGGGGACGTGTCCGTGTGCACCCACACAGCACCTTTTCCAGGTAGGAGGTACTGACCGGGTGATTAACTGGCACAGAGTAGCTACACACAGTCACATTGTGCGGGAACTGTGCTCACCCTGAGTGTGCGATGAGGCGCCCTGGACCAGGTCCACAGCACCCTCCATGGCTGAGAGAGGCCTAGTGGTTGGGGCAAGGTACTTCAGGCCAGAAGTTCAAATCCCACTAGAGGACAACAACCTTGGGCCAGAAGGACTGGGGTTTCTAGTCCCACAGGTGCTCCTTGTGGTCTTGGGCAAGCCACTTAACCCTTCATAGCCCATGTTCCCTGTAAATAGTTATCTCCAAGTTATAATGCCCTGTTCAATGTAATTTCAGTTTGTTCAATGTAAACCGCACTGATGCAAAATAGCACAGTATATAAGAGAATATAAATAAATGGCAGAGCTCCAAAACAGTCATAATCTGTCAGATAGGTAGTTTCTGCAGGAACACCTTGGATATCGCTGTCTGTCTCAGTCAGGGGAACCCCCACGGACCCCTAGGTGGGCCATGTACCACCAACCACCACCACCCCCTCCCCCCGAGGGTGACAAACAGGGTCTCCCATCAACAGATCTCTCCCCCCCCTGCAATGTTGGCAGTACAGTGGACCATCAACCCCAGTCTTGTTGGGGAACAGACACCCTACAGGGCAGTCCAAGCAGCCCCACACACACCCAGACCACAATATCAGACAGACAGTAGGCCTGGATATGCTAAGATGCACCCCACCACCATCTGATATTCCCCTGCATCAAGCCATCAGCCACTGCACAGCACTCCAGCAGGGCACATACCAGCTGTGAACAGTCTGCTGGTTAGTCCCACTGGAAATGCATGCACCCACAACTGGGATGGCAACACACACAAGCAGATACATCAGTGACTAGGCCCCAACAGGTGACCCATATATCACATGAGGGAAATGCTATGAAGCACTATGGGGGTGCCTAGCCATGCTGCCGTCACTGCACAGTCAGGGTGGAGTGAAAGCCCAGCAGCACATACAGAGGTCACCCTGTCTGTGGAGGTGGTGGACGGCCACTACAATGTCCCTGCCAGTGCCCTATGCCCTGTGCAGATGCATCCTGGCCAGCCCACCCTGTCTGAGCTATACCCATGGTACCTTGCTGCTCATTATGCACATCATCAGGCCAAAACTGGCAACAGTGCTGGCAGTGTGGGCTGTGGACAGTGTTTGCAGCCAACACACACTGTATAGACAGACACACACTCCCACACGTATGCCAGCATTGTGCTACTATAGAGGGGTTCAGAATCCTTGCCCACCACACCAGTCCTGGGCACAGTACAGGCATGGGTATGGTATGCAGTACGGTTGGGGGTCACTCCCCAGGGTGGTAAACACTGTCAGGGGCCAGACCTGACGCACACACCGCAGACATCAGATAGATTGTTATGATGGAGCTCAAAGAGCAGACTGTGCGTAACGTAGGGATATCTATCTGCCAGTACTCATAGCAAACGTTTGAGAGCTGTGTACCATATACCCAGGTGTAGGGTGACATTGCTAAGGTATGCAAGTGCTGGTATTGGGTGCTGCACGCAGGGCCCAATGTCCTGCCTCTCCAGGAGGCATTGGCCAATGGGGCCTGTGGGTGTGGGTGTGTCTGCCCCTGTTGGCTGCTGCTGTACGGCAGAGGTTCCCATATCCAGTCCAGGTTTGCAATACACTGGTTGGGGTTTCCTGCTGTCCCTCATGAATATGCATGAGCTACATCTACATGCCATGGGGGTGGTGCATAGATATACAGCACAGTTATTTGTATGTGTGGCAGCATGGAACCTGAATGGTGTGTGGTCCTCCAGGACTGCATTTGTGGGACTCTGCTCTAGGTAATGCCCCTGGTCATGGTGTCTGTGCTTGGTGGTGTAAAAGATGGCGTATGACCAATGCGTATGTCCCCAGCAATAAAGGATAGCCCTTACTAACATGGTTTAGTTGTGGGGAAAATATGTGGACAGGATTGGTAGTAGCCCCAGCTGGGCTTTGAACCTGTGACCTTTTGTTCCTGCACATACTGTCTGTGTGCACTGCACCACTGTGTTGCC
Organism: Ichthyophis bannanicus; assembly: GCA_033557465.1. Classification (NCBI taxonomy): domain Eukaryota; kingdom Metazoa; phylum Chordata; class Amphibia; order Gymnophiona; family Ichthyophiidae; genus Ichthyophis; species Ichthyophis bannanicus. Next base: position 181,126,125 of record CM066034.1, read on the forward strand.
ACAGATGTGCTGAATTCCCTGGGAAGTCCATGACTGTACATCCGACAGGGCCTATGTTGCAGTGGACGTGCCAGCCTGCACATGGCTCTGCCACTGTCTTCTGTGGCTAGCAGCCACTGCCCCCTCCACCACCTGTACCCTACCGCCAACATGCTGGCATGTCCGTATCTTGGAAAAGCATATGACCTGATTGCGTTGTGGCACTCCAGGACTGCATTTGGGGGACTCGGCTGTCGGTAATGCCCATTGTTATGGTGTGTGTGCAGTGTTGGGTACAAAATGGGTGTGTGAACCATGCTTATGTTCTCTGCAATAAAGGAGTGTCTGTACTATCTCTGTTTAGTGGTGGGTAAAATATGGGGACTGGGTTGGCAGGAGCCCCAGCTTGGATTTGAACCTGTGACCCTCTGGTCCTAGAGGTACTGCCTCTGTCTGCTGCACCACATTGTGGCCACAGTGATAGTGCAGTCCCTGGGGGTGGGAAACCTGACCAACAGAGTCAAAAACCCTGCTCTGCACATTTGTACTGTGCGCTCCGTCACCATGTCTGGTGACATAACTGCAAATACACCCCTCAACCGACCACATACAACTGGGGATAAATATAACCAAGCTGGGCAACAGTGATATTAATGGGCAACCATAGGAAGGCTCAGAAACAAGGAAATGGTTTTTGGAAGGGTCTCCCCTCCGTAGCCCCTTCCAACCTTCATTTCATTTTCTTTGAGCTTTCCTGGGTGTGTTTCTTATGTTTGCCCATTATTATCGGGGTTCCCCAGCTGCCTTCCTATTTTTAATGTGTTTGTTTGGGTCTTTTTCTATCTGTATTTGCACTTTTGTTCTGTGCACATGTATCACACTGCTCACGTTTTGCAGGTTTCCCCGGTTTCCCTGTACATTGCTGACGCGAAATGGTTTCTCTTCCCTTTAAATGCCCTCTACCGTGAGTGTTTCACTCGCGCTATTTTTAACCTATGAATTCGGCCCCGATCATGTGCGGGGAGCCTCTCCCCTCCCCTTCCCCGCCCATTGACCCCGTCTCTCCGCCCCTCGGGAGCCTTCCTCCGCCCTCAGAATGCCTTTCCACGCCTCTATCGGACATTTGCGGGCCGGGTACTTGTGCGGGGTGCGTTGGTGCGGCGCGCAATTGTGCGGGGCCCACGCACACGTTTGCGGGGCGTTTCAGAGCGTTTCTGAGCGTTTGAGTGCCGCATTTCCATGCGCTATTGTGCGGCACACAATTGTGCGGCTTTTAGTAAACATGCCCCTTAGTCCGGGATTTAGGACTCCCAAAAGATGCTGCCCAACTGCTAGGTTCTCGGCTTAAACAGAAAAATCTATTGTCACCAGGAACAACTTTTTATTGGTACCGCAACTGCGAGACACAATTTTTGAAGTATTTCAGCAAAGAGGAAGATTTGGTATTTTGCAACGATATATACGGAGTGATGGAAAAGTTTAAACTCAAGTATGATCCTGCTGAATGGCGGCTGTTCATTGATTCGTCAAAAGACAGCATAAAAGGTGTTCTTCTTCATAATGGCAACACATTCGCTTCAGTTCCTATTGCTCACTCTGTTATTCTCCAAGAAAAATACGAGAATTTGGCCCTGATTCTTCAGAAGATTCGTTATGATGAGCATAAGTGGATGATTTGTGGAGACTTTAAAATTCTATCCATGCTATTAGGGCAGCAATCCGGTTTCACCAAATATCCCTGCTTCCTTTGCTTGTGGGATAGCCGGGCCCGCGACCTACACTGGGGGAAAAAAAGACTGGCCAATTCGGGAGTATTTGAGACCCGGTGAGTAAAATGTTCTTCATGAGAGCTTGGTACCTCGTGATAAAATTCTATTACCACCTCTCCACATTAAGTTGGGTCTCATTAAGCAATTCATCAAGTCCCTTCCAAAAGATGGTGAGTGCTTTCGGTACCTTTGCTCAAAGTTCCCCCGACTTTCTGAAGCAAAGCTAAAGGAAGGAGTGTTTGTTGGCCCTGATATAAGGAAACTCATTTCAGATGGAGCATTCGCTGAAACGATGTCTGAGAAGGAAAAAGAAGCCTGGGATTCCTTCAAGGATGTTGTTCTCAAATTCTTGGGGAACAGGCGGGATGAGAACTATAAGGATATTGTTGCCAGGATGCTCAATGCCTTCAAAGAACAAGGCTGTAACATGAGCCTGAAAGTCCATTTCTTGCACTCCCATGTGAACTACTTTCCCGAAAACTTGGGGGCGTACAGTGAAGAACAAGGTGAAAGGTTTCACCAGGACATCAAGGACGCAGAGAGAAGGTACCAAGGAAGATGGAACACCACTATGATGGCTGATTTCTGCTGGTTGCTGCTGCGGGAAACCCCAGATGAAAAATACGCCAAGCAGCGCACCAAGAGAAGCATTCGGGGGAAGAAGAAACGGGCCCACCAGGAGATTGATTGACCCAAGAATGACTTTAAAATCTAAACTGTGTTGACAAATATCGTGTTTTTACTAAACTTTGAAATAAAAATTTGCTAGTTATTACCACAGTGTCGGATCTCATTTATTAGAATTTTATTTTCACACCATCGGGTGTTTGTCTTCATGTATTGCAATGGTGCGGTTTGCGTTTTCTATTCTTACATACATACCTGTACAACATTTTTTGCACATTTCTTTGCTTTGCTTTGTGTCTAACCTCGCTCTTATATGCTCAATGTTTGTGCACATGTATGTGGCTGTTTTAAGTGCAGACAATTTTGCTACCATCACAGTGTGTTTTGTTGACATTACTCTATTCTTATGTGCTGCCTTGTTACCATTTTCTTTATTCTTATTTGAATAACTACTAAACAATTAGTATAAAGAATTCATCCAAGAAACTTTTATCTCGATCGCACTCAATCTGAAACATTCACCTCAAACTGCTAACCCAATGTAGCAAAAAATCTGTACGTGATGGAGCAAATTGGTTACCAGATTTGGATTCAGCGCACCAAAAAATGTAAAAATCAATCGAAACATTAGAGGCAGTTTAAAAAAAAATGTTTTTAGTGTACCTGTGTAATCAAAAGGACATATACATATTGCAACTATACTATTCATATAATCCAAATCAGGGGAAAAAGGAAAAGAGATGGAGGAAAAAATGAATAATTGAACTCACTTTTGCTAGCAATTGTGAATTCACTGAGGAGTATCTACCATTAGAATAATCCTGTAAAAGTGAGAGTGTGTAGTAAGAACTACTGTGTACAAAACAATCAAGAGAACCTTTACTAGAAATCAAATTAGAGAGAATTAGGGTGCTGAAGTGCTTTGGTCCTAGAAGGGTCTCTGATTTCATCACGCTTGGACCAATGAGCACATTGAGTTTATCTAGGTTTTAATGTGGATCCTCTACATATACAATATACAATGTTCCTTAAAAAATAGCACGGAGTACTAGGAAGTCTCTCAATTGCAGGCATGCATTTTCGATTTTTAGAGAGGGTCACCAAGACCAATGCACTTTAGCACATTAATTCTCTCTAATTTTCAAAGTGAAACAGTGTGGAGTTTCTCTTTCATAATGTATTTTCAGGCCAATGGGAATAATCTCCTTAATAACCTGCAAGCCCTACACAGGGTTTAGAAATTACATTGTGTGACCCTATAAATGCATAACAAGTATGTACTAAAATATTGTGCATACTTTTATGTACTGTCATGACCCCAGCCCCGGCCGAGGGCCTAGAGGCATAGGGCTGCCAATTTTAGTCCTCTAATAAAGGAATTAAACACTATTCTTGTCCACAGTGAGGCATTCTGGGACTTGTAGTTTTCCTCGTTCAAGGATAGTCGTGTAAGCCAAGGGTTAAAGGCAAAGACAAAAGTTTAATTTTCCCTAAAAAGCACTAAGGTTCAAACACACAATGTCAGGATATTCTTCTCCAAACAATACTTCAGAAATTATACATACGTAAGCTGGAACTGAGGAAGCTTCATAAGCTTTTAAAACATGTGCAGTTGTTTTCATAAGGTAATCAGCAAAAAGAAAATACAGCTTCTCTGTTTAAGCAAAGTTAAATGTCCTCATTTACCTTCTGCTTCTTTAAACACAAAATGTAGAAGCTGGCAAAGTTCTCTTGAGTTAGTAGGTATTTCTTAGCAAAACAAAACTAGGTTCATTCACCCTGCTTCTCAAGACCTTTCTTTATCAAGCATTTCTTATCAACAGACTTTCATAGCTTCTGTCTGGCATAATCTACAATCCATTAGCAATTCACCTGATATGACGTTTTGCTCTGCACAGTCCACTTGCATATCCTCTTGTTCTAAAGCATATACGTCTGGCTCTGAACTCCCACAATCTGCTCCTTGGTGAATACTCTGGGGAAATCCCTGGACCTCCCTCCAGCACTGTTTTCCCCGGGAAGGAATGTCTGTACCTCTAGTATGGGATATCTCTCCCTGGTTCAGTTGCCTTGGTTCCTCTCCGCTGTTCAGCCACGGTTCCTTGCTCCAGGCTGGGTTCTTGTCACTTCTAGCTATAGCCTTGTTCACCCACCTTTGAGCAGCTTGAAACCTTCGGTCCGAGACCCGAGGTAGAAGACTTCCCTGCTTTCTTTCTCTAAGCAAAGCACACGTGGCTCTCAGGCTCCTTCCACGCCCTTCTCCTGACCCTGATGTTTCCTCCTCTGAGTTCCTCTCTCTGAACTCCTGGAACAGCTGAAACACACTGAACTCTCTGAACTTGCCCACGATTCCGGAATGGAACTGGAACACAAACAGTTTGAACCGCAACCTGATCCTGAAACCCAACTCCCTTCTCCCCTTCTGAGCAGGGTTTATAAGGCTGCTTCTTAGCTAGCCTTTCTCTGTCTCTGCACAGGTGTTTGCCATTACTCCCTAAGCTTGCACTTACGTCAGCAGAGCTTGGGTGTGGCAAACTGGCTCTATCAACTCCGTGCTTTCTTTCTTTGACTGCAGTCTGGAACCTGTGAATTTCAGGAATGTCTCTTTCCTTAAAGGTATATTCACTATCTTTTCCTATTTCCATCGGTTCAGCAGGGCTCTCCTCATCACAGTACACAAGTGTATTTTATAAAATGCATATGTGCATGCCTAGAATGCAGGTCGCTGTCTTGATTTTCTCTCCACTCAGTCCCTTCTGGATCCACTGCAATCTGGCTTTCGCCCTCTACATGGCTTTGTATTTCGCCCATACACACAACCCACAACTTCACTATACACACAACTCTCTTCAGCTCCCAGCCGGCTCTGTGCTCCCCGATCGGGGTAGAGCACGCCTGAGCAGGCCGCAGCCATCTTAGCCTGCTCAGGAGACCTCCGGCCCAATCGGGGCTGTGGGAGGCGGAGCCTTGCACCAGAAAAGCAGCCGCCATCAGGTGGGCCCGCGCCTGTCGGGCCCGCGCCTGAGGGCCTCGCCAGAGGGCCCTTTGGCACGGCCCTTAGGCAAAGGCCCTCTCAGAAGACCCTGCGTAACAGCCAAGCCAAGAAGTCTGCAACCACACCCGACCCTCCAACTTGAACCCTCAGTCGTCTCCAGCAAGTTGTCCGACATCACAGCAAGTATACTCCAACTCCCTAACCAAGAAATTCACTCAGCAGTTCAAAGTAATCCCACATATTGCTACCTACAGCATGTCTTGACTGTCCCTTGAATATACACCCTAAGATCCAACGGACTGCCTATACCCCTGACTAGTCCCATACTGTGTCAGTAACCACCCACGTCAATATAAACATCAAGATTCTGCTGTCTTATGTTGTCATACACTGTCTTATACTGTCGTCAGTAAGCACTCCCAACTGGTCACCCACATCACCCTCACCAAGCAACACGACTCACAAACACCAACTGTCTTCATCAGCCTGACTCTCCCAGTGGCCTGTATAGCATTCACATACTCACACACCTGACTCTCCTCATCAGCCTGACTCTTACAGTTGCCTGTACTCACATACCCTCACACCGGACTCTCTTCATCAGTCTTACTCTTACAGTTGTCTGTATAGCATTCGCACACGCACACACCTGACTCCTGTTATATTTACTGTGGTTACTGCTAGCTTTGTAACATACACCTTAATCAGTGATATCTTTGTTACTACTTCATAGACTGTATACTGTACTGTGAAATTACCTGTATACTGTATTGTGTACTCTTACCACCCAAAACTCAATTACCCCCTCACACCACATCCCAGAAACCAAAATGTCTCTCCACCTCATTACTTTCTTCAGTTTTTACCTTCTCACAGATTGGCTCGGAACCACCATTGCCTACTCCCCCACCTCCAGTCTTATCCCCATCCTCAAAAACCACGGAAAACAATGGGTAGGCAACCCTTTTCATTATCCGACTAGGGAAGCTCGTATCCGACACTCCCACCTGATCCACATTGCAATACAGCAATCCAGCAACCTGAAGCAACACAAACCCTCGCCCTCACAAAACTTAAAATGTGCCCTTATAAATGCTCGCTCAATTCGAAAAAAATGGCCTGTAATCCTAGATATAGTTACCCTTTATGATCTTGATGCTCTCATGATCACCGAAACTTGGTTATCTAAAGAGGACAATGTCCTTATCAACCAACTCATTTCACCAAACTTCACTATACACACAACCCACAGAGAAAACAAGAAGGGAGGAGGAGCACTCATACTCACCAAGTCTGAACTCCTCTTCAACATGACTAACTCCTATAGCACAAACAATCTGGACATAATCACCATAGCCAATAAACAATGCTCCATGAACCTGGTCTACAGAGCCCCCTCGAGCTCCCCAGACGACCTACCCACCATATTGGATCTGGCCGCCAACACCAGCAACCCCAACACTCCCAACTGGATTATGGGAGACCTGAACCTCCCATCACTACAACAAAACCAGTCCTCCTCACTTCTCAGTGCAATTGAGAATCTTGGTTACAAACAAATGATCACTGAGCCCACTCATACCAAAGGAAACATTCTTGACATGGTATTCGCCCCACACCATGTCTCTGAGCAAAACAGCAACATTGTAAAATCGATCACCGATGTCCCATGGTCTGACCATAAACTTATAAACCTACAAATTCCCCTGAACAACAGTCATAGTCTGAACACCAGCAAACTCGCCAATCCATCCAGGGTAACACGGGGCTTTCGACCTTTCAACAGAGAACTTATTCTGTCAAGTACCCAACCAATCCTCAACAACACATCACTCAACCTTGACGAGTCAATCGCTGCCTGGAACAGCCTCAACGCTGTTGCTCAACTACCACACAAAAAGGCCATATCAGGGAAAAGAACCTCTGCTCCATGGTTTTCCCCTGAACTCCTGGCCTCTCTTACGCACCTACGAAGACTCGAAAAACGCTGGCGCCGCTCACTAGCTACCGATGACCACAAAGCCTTCATTCTTCACCTCTCAACTCACCGCGAGGCAATCACAGCCAGAAAGAAGCAATACCACTCAGATATGCTCAAGAGATCATTGAACAAACCTCGCGACCTTTTCAACCTGGTTAAGTCACTATCAAAGGAACCCTCCTCTGAACAAAATAATGATATCCACCCGCAAGAATTCGCTGATTACTTGCAATCAAAACTCCTACAGACAGATGAACTCTCAAAAAACAATATACAAGAAACGACCTGCCCAACATCCCTATCCACACTTAACACACCTTCTTCTAAACACATTGAAGACACAATCACCTCACTCAACACGACCACCGCGCAGACCGATCCCTGCCCAGCCTTTTGGATAAAGGATCTTCGGTGTGCCTTTAGCCCCTTCATTGCAAGAATCATGAACCTCTCTTTCACTACTGGCTCCTTCCCATCTGCATTAAAGCTCACATCCATCAGGCCATTGCTAAAAAACGCTAAACTAGACCCAAAACGGCCAGACTCCTACAGGCCTATAGCCAGTATCCCCCTTTTAGCAAAGATCTTTGAGAAAGAGGCACAGCACCAAATCCAAGACCACATTGACTCCGCAGCCCCTCTAGACTATTCTCAACACGGTTTCAGAGAATTCCACGGCGTTGAGACACTGCTTACCACTCTCTTCAATGATGTTCTCAACACCATAGACAACATCCGACAAGGCGTTGTGCTAATCTTCTTGGATATAGCAGCAGCGTTTGACTCGGTAAATCACGAGATTCTCCTCGGTCGACTGAAAGGAAAAGGCATCTGCAACTCAGCACTTGAATGGTGTAAATCATACCTCGATACCAGAATGCAATACGTTAAATCTGCAACAGGAGAATCAAAACTCTTCCATCAAAGACAAGGTGTTCCGCAAGGGTCCTCACTTTCATCCCTCATGTTCAACATCTATATGCAGCCTATCTGCGATATCATCAGGTCTTTCAATGTGAAATGTATGATATACGCCGACGATATCCTACTCTACATGCCATTTTCCACAATGCAAATGGATTTATTGCCTATACCAAACTGCTTCGATGCAGTCTCACAATGGCTCCTGTCACAGAACCTCCGCATTCAGCATAAGAAAACGGAGGTTCTCTTTATAACAAGAGACCCCAACCTCACTCCACCACCACATATAAGTGTCAAGGGAGCTGACCTAGGCACCAAGGAAACAATAAAATACCTCGGAGTCACACTAGACCATAGGCTCGATATGAAATCACACATAAACAATATCGTAAAATCTGTGTACTTCAAAATACGCACGCTCAGACACCTACGTCCCCTACTAGACCACGAAGACTTCAGAACCATTTACCAAGCGCTGATACTACCACATTTCGACTTCGCCAACTCCATTCTACAAGGACTCCCACAATCCACCATAAGTTCCTTACAGCTTGCCATGAACACCGCTGCCAGGGTTCTTCTAGGAGCGGCCAAAAATGAACACATCACACCTATCCTTAAACAGCTCCATTGGCTCCCTATACACGGAAGACTTACATTCAAAATCCTCATTCTCACATTTAAGGCCATAAATGGTTTATCGTCCACATCACTTTCTAAACTCATCCAATCCGTCCCATCAAACAGAAATAGGAGACAGGCAGCATTAAACTCACTAACAACCCCAAAGGCTATAACAACTTGCAGCCTATCAACATCAAACAGAGCTTTCATGTTTAGCGCACCAAAATGCTGGAATTCTCTCCCACCTGAGCTCCGCGCCATAACTGACCTAACCCAGTTCAGAAAGGCCCTTAAACTGCACCTTTTCATCAAATACTACCCCACATGAACCGTAACATAACAGCCCCACCCTAATACAATCCACAATATCTCTCTTGTTCCAAGCATTCCTGCTAATTCTATGTAAATAGTTCGAGCATGTTATCTAGCTAATAGATTATATACTCCATGTAAATAGTTCTCCCATGTTATCCAAGTTGATACTCCTGTTATATGTAATACCAAACAGCCTGTTGTTCTGGTTTCTTTATGTTATTTGTAAACCGCGCTGATGTCAAAGAGTGCGGTATATAAGAAGTTGAAATAAATAAATAAATAAATAAATAAAATACATCCTATTGAGACGGCTCTTGCCAAAGTCTCCAATGACTTATTTCTTGCCAAATCCAAGGGCCTTTACTCGATCCTCATCCTTTTTCACCTTTCTGCTGCTTTTAACACTATTGATCACCACCTTCTCCATGATGCCCTGTCCTCGTTAGACTGAGGGGTTCTGTCCTGTCCTGTCCTGGCTTTCATCCTATGTCTCCCGCTGTACTTCTAGTGTATGTTCTGGTGGATCCTCCTCTACTGCTATCCCCCTTTCAATCGGTGTACCCCAGAGCTCTGTCTTGGGACCTCTCCTTTTCTCTCTCTACACTCAGTCCCTAGGCGTACTCATCTCATCCTATGATCTTCAGTACAATTTCTATGTTCTATGTTGATAACTTGCTACACCTCTCTCTGGGAATCCAGGCCCAGACCTCTGCCTGCTTATCTGACAGTGACTGGATGTCTTACCATCATCTGAAATTGATTATAGCCAAAACTGAGCTCTTCATCTTCCCCCTTAGCTCACCTCCTCCCTTCTTCCTTTCTTTATTTCTGTGGATAATACTCTACTCCTCCCTGTTTCCTTGTCTTGCAACCTTGGTCGTCTTTGACTCCTCCCTCTCCTTCTCCAGAGACATTCAACAGACAACTACTTCATTTACACTGGCTCCCACTTAACTTCCGCTTCCGTTACAAGCTTCTCATACTCACTCATAAAGCATTGCACACTGGCTCCCCTCAATATCTAGCTGATTCCATCCATCTACAGCCTTCCCCCCACCTCCTCCGCTCAGCGCACGGTTAACGTCTCTACCTCCCCTCCCCGTCCGCAGCTCACCTGGAAGCAACACATCACTCCGCCTTTTTCTTTCTGGCCCCAGCCCTTTGGAATTCACTCCCGTCTGCCCTCCGCACCGAGCTGTCCTTCCAACGATTCAAGTGCTCCCTCAAAACTCACCTTTTTCAGCAGGCCTTTGACCTTCCAGACCCTTAAGACCGGTTTTCTCTACCACTACCTTTCCTGAGTTATCTCCTTTCTCCTCAGATGTCTTTCTCTATCTCTTCCTGTCCTGTCTAATTAATGGCGTTCTTTTCTTTTTCCTGCTTTTATTGTTTATATTGTACACCGCCCTGACACACACGCTTGGGCGGTATATCAAGCGGTGAATAAAGATAAACCTGCCACGTATTTCTCTGTAACATTGGCAAACTTTGTCGACTCCCATCTAGACTTTTACAACCTCCTCTTCGCTGGTCTTCCTCTGAAGTCTGTTCAAAACTCAGCTGCATGGCTAATCTTCTGTCAGTGTCACTATGCTCATGTCACCCCATTTCTCCAGTCACTTCATTGGCTACCTATCCATTTCCACATCCAAATCAAACTTGTACTACTGTCCTATAAATGCCTCCACTGGGCTGCTCCTCACTAACTTTCCTCTCTTCTCTCCCTACAATCCTCGTTGGGAACTCCACACTTCTGGCAGATCCCTTCTATCTGTGCCCTTCTCTTCCACTGCCAACTCTAGACTTCAATCTTTCTACCTTGCTGCTCCTTATGCCTGGAACAAATTACCTGAGTCAGTACTCTGGGCTCCATCTGTGGCCCTATTCAAATTCAGGCTAAAAATGCACTTCTTTGAGACGGCTTTTGGATCCTGATCCCCCTAGTCGTGTGTTTCCTTACCATTCCGCTAGATATATCCTTGTCCTTAGTTGTGTTGTCTGTCTTGACTAGATTGTAAGCTCTTATGTTCAGGGACTGTCTCTTGCAAGTCTCTGTACAGCATTGCCTAAGCCTTGTTGCGCTATACAAATGATTAGTAATAGTAGTCATTTACACCATCTTTGGAACAGGTGTAAATATGTGCATTAGAATTTATGCACTATAGGGTTTTGTACTGAGTGTCCATTTTATAAAGGTACAGAGGCACCTATGTTATCTTTATAAAACTGGTTTAAAATAAGTGTAACTATGGGCTTTCCATATACGCATGCTATTATAGAATTACTCCTTTAGTGTACAGAACACTTTTCTGGGTTCATACTGAATGACTTTTGGCATGCACACTGTACTTTAATGCACGGGCCTCAATGTTTTCAATTTAAAGTTTCATAAATTGGGTTGTTGTTAACCCTTTGAAGGCCTACTTTAAATTTTTAATCCACATTCTGCAGCCGGGTTAATTTTTGCATATTTCAGGAAAATTGTACCTGTCTTATTCAATATGTTCTAATAGTGATTTTCCTTCTGCTATGGTCATGTATTATATACCATTTGATAGGAATATTTAGTCAGAACTTTGGATCCCGAGAGTTTTGGGCTCAGCCTGGAAAGGGTGCTGTTGAGTAGGTGGTGACTCTCTGGATAGCTGACCTAAAATTTGTTTGGTCTTCAGCCAAGCGGTTCATTGTTGATAGAATGGTATCCATAGCTGCTGTTATTGTATCAATCCATCTCATTGCCGGCCTTCCTCTTTTATGGTGACGTTCTACCTAGCCAAGCATTATGTCTTTTTCCAATGTTCTCTCTCTTCGCATCATGTATCCAAAGTATGAAAGTTGAAGTCTTGTCATCTGAGCTTCTAAGGCAAACTTATGTTTGATTTCCTCTAGTACTGACTGGTTTGTTTTTCGGGCAGTCCATGATATACACAGTTTTCATCACCAGCACCATAATTCAAAGACATCAATTTTCTTCCTGTCTATCTTTTTCACTGTCCAACTTTCGCATCCATATGACATTACTGAAAATAACATGGCCTGAAGAAGTCAAATCTTTGTATGGCGAGAGACATCTCTACTCTTGAGAATCTTGTATAGGTCCTTCATAGCCATTCTACTAAGAGCAATACATCATCAGATTTCTTGACTGCTAAGTCCTTTCTTTATTGATTGTTGATCCAAGTTAAAGTTGTCAACTATTTCAATTTCTTCTCCATCAATGATGAACTTATTGATTTTGCCAGTTCTCAGGATCTTTGTCTTAACGTTAAGGTGCAGACCCATTTTAAGACTGTTCTTTGATCTTGAGAATCAAATGTTTCAGATCGCCTTCACTGAATGTGGTATCATCAGCATAGCGAAGGTTGTTAATGAGTTTTCTACCAATCCTCACGCCTCGGTTGTCTTCATACAGTCCTGCTTCTCTGATGATTTGTTCTGCATATAAATTAACGAGGTAGGGGAAATGTATGCAGCCTTGTTGTACACCTTTGCTGATTTTAAACCTTTCTGTTTCTCTTAGTTCTATTCAAACTGTTGCTTCTTGATCAATGAAAGATTGTGCAAGGGAACTATTAGGTGTTCTGATATACCCATGCTTCTTAATGTGGCCCAGAGTTTCTCATGGTTTACACAGTCAAAAACCTTGCTGTAATCAATAAAACACATATGGATATCCTTTTGGTATTCTTTTGTCTTTTCAAGGATCCATCTCACATCTGCGCTGTCTCTCATTCCTAGCCCTTTCCTGAACTCTGCTTGCACTTCAGGCAGTTGTCGTTCCAGGTATGGTTGAAGTCTCTTCTGAATGATCTTTGGTAGAATCTTGCTAGCATGTGGGATCAGAGCAATTGTGCAATAATCTCCACAGTCAATAGGGTTACCAGCATTGAAAAACACAGATCTTTTCCAGTCAGTTGGCCATGAATTTGCCTTTCAAATTTCCTGGCAGAGCTTTGTAAGTATGATAACAGCTTCATCCGATTTGCTGTTATACTTCATTGGGAATGCCATCAATGCCCAGTGCTTTGTTCTTTGATGCTGCTTCAATTTCTTCTTTGATCACCAGTGGTTCCTGATCATAACACACAGGTTGAAAGAGCTGTTGGTCCACTTGATCTTTCTGGTATAATGATTCTGTATATTCCTTCCACCTTTTCTTGATCTTCTCAGCATTATTCAACATGGATCCTTGAGCATCTTGTAGCATTCCAATTCAAGGCTGAAATTTTTCTTTAACTCTCATAGCTTTAGAAAAGCCAATCTAGGGGGGCGGAGCCTGATGTCCAGCGGGTAAGACGCTTCGCGCTGAAGCTCCCGAGAGGCCTACTTAGAATCCTGACATAATACCTATACAAACTTACTATTTCGCTCCGGGCTGACCGGGGTACCTCGGGGGGGATGGCGGCCCATAAACCAGCGCGCTTGGACTTCGGGTCTCCTTCTTCTTCTCACGGAAAACGCTCCAAAACAGAGGTGTCCTCCCCACAGAAGATGGTTCCATTTCGGGAGAACCCCGAAATGCACCTGGAGATTTTAGAGGAAATACGCGGCGTGAAGGAATTGGTGCAGTCCAATGGAGAAGCGCTTAGAGCCATGCGAGAAGACTTTGGAGTGCTCCAGGACCGACTTGAAAGTCTCTCATTACGGCAGGACAATATGGCGGGGGTCCTCGACTCGCACGCGGTGCGCTTGGGCACACTGGACAAGGCTGAGCGCCAGATACAGAATCTTCAAAAGGAGTTAGAAGATAGCAATAATCGAGCCCGTCGCAACAATGTGAGGCTCATTGGAATACCGGAGGGGGTGGAAGCGGGAGATATGAGAGAATTCCTGCTCAAAACTCTTCCCTCCTTGCTGAAGATCACCTTTCATAAAGAACTGGAAATCGATCGAGCACACCGTGTTCCTACCCACATGGCGCTCAACCGAACGACCCCCCGGCCTATTATCTTTCGCTTGCTACGATATCAACAAGTGGAACAAATTTTAAATGCTGCCCGGGCGAACCATCATTTGGAATTTGAAGGTCACAAAGTCTCCTTCTTCCCTGATTTGGCAAAGCCTACAGTCGACCGACGGAAGAAACTCCTTGCTTTTCGCCCTCGACTTCAACAGCTACAGGCTCGCTTTGGCCTGTTGTATCCCGCGAAGCTCCGAGTGACTCTCCACAACCAAACAAGGACATTCGAAGATCCTGATCTACTATCAACATTTTTAGACTCCAAAGAAGCAGAGCAGATGCGCTAATCCAACGACTTGGACTTTTATTTGCCGGCTCTGTCCGCCATTTTGAAGGGCCCGATGCGGCGGTCATAGTTCAGCACAGAGACTACCTGGACTTTCTTTCTTTCTTTCTATGACTTTTGTTTTGTGGTCTCCTATCCCTCCATGATGTGTGCCTCGGTCGGATTCGGAGCACGCACAGTCCTACAGGTTATGTGCTTTTTCAATTTCGGCCTTCTCTGGGGCTTCTCCCCGCAGACACATGGTCGCCAGTAATTTTTGGGGTTCTGCTTCTTCTCTACCGCGCTGCGGTTTTTCTTTTTTAATGTGGGGCGCTTCATTGTATTATCTAAGCTTATTTTCTTTTATGCCATATGTACAGCCAGATACAGTCAATATGAGGGACATTGTGAAATTATGTGCGCTATCATGCTCAGAATTTTTAACTTGTCTGAATGGCTTTATGTAAAATCTTATCACTCAACGTAAAGGGCATTAATAGTCCAATCAAGAGAAAGAAAATCCTTAGCTATCTTAGCCATGAGCATGCTGATTTAGCGTTTCTTCAGGAAACGCACTTAAACTCTGCTGAAACACTGAAACTCAATGTTAAGCCTTACATGGTGGCTGCCTATTCTCCCGCCGTTTCCAAACGGTGCGGGGTAGCCATTCTGGTTAAGAAATCTTTGCAAGCTACTGTAATTGATACTAGCGCTGACAAGGAGGGTAGATGGGCCCGCGTACATCTTAAGGTTGGAGATAGTGAATTTACATGTATTTGCATTTATGCCCCGAATGTGGACAACCCTGCTTACTATGCAAGTATTGCGCAGTTGGCACAGGCCTCTGCCAATACTCCATTAATACTTGGTGGTGATTTTAATCAAGTGTTAGACCCTCTGATAGATAGACAGCCGCCTAGAACGAGTAGTCCACCCAAGAGTCTTGCTACCCTTACAGCTCTGATGCAAGATCTTGCGCTGGTAGATATATGGAGGCTGCTTCACCCCTCCGACTTAGAGTTCACTTTCTTTTCTGCCCCCCATCACTCCCAATCTAGAATAGATTTCTTTCTCATTTCCAAAGCACTGATTTCTCAAGTAGACACGACTAGGACTCATCCTCTCCATATTTCAGATCATGCTGCCATATCTTTATCATTACGTGTCACTGCGCGGGACGATTCTCCCCGAGCTTGGTTTTTTGATAGATCCCTACTGGGTCAAAAAGATTTTCAGGTTGATATAAAGGCCGCTATCCAAGATTATTTTCATTTTAACTCACCCCATGACACAGCGAGCTGGGCTTGGTGGGAGGGTTTTAAAGCATCTATCCGCGCCACTATAACTAGCTATCAAATTCGGCAGGGGAAACAAAGAAAGCAGCATTTACTGATTCTAGAGCAGCAGATACAAGCTGGGGAGCGTCTCCTCACGTCCCGTACTGACCCATGTATTTTACTCCGTTTACAACGCTTGCGTTTTCAATACAATCAGCTTTTGTACACTGCTGCTGTTAAAAATATCGAATCACAACAAGGGCTATATTATCGGGAAAATAATCGTGCTGGCAAATTATTAGCAAATGCCCTAAAAGGTCAAAAAGAAGCCAAGCGTGTTACCGCCCTCCGTAATCCGTCGGGGGGGGGGCTTGGTCACTAAAGATACCGAAATCTTAGAACTCTTTCGTGATTTTTATACTCGGCTTTATCAATCTGAATGTGATTTTGAGCCAGATGTATTTGAACGCTTACTTTCAGGGGTACAAAGACCGACCCTATCTGACGAAGATAGAGTGGCCTTGGACACACCATTTACTGTCTCAGAAATTCATTCTGCTATCAAGAAATGTGCCTCAGGTCGAGCCGCAGGCCCAGACGGTCTCCCTGCTGAATTCTACAAAACTTTTCACGCTGACTTAGCTCCAGTTTTGAAAATTTATTTTTCTGCTCTGGCCGAGGAGGGTTCTCGTTCTGGGTCCTTTTCAATGGCAAATGTAGTAGTTTTTGAGAAAGAGGGGAGAGACCCGCAACTAACAGCTAATTATCGTCCAATTTCCCTCCTAAACGCGGACTATAAAATATTTGCCACCATTCTCTCTACCCGGCTCTCGGATAGGATGCCTACCTTAATACACCCAGATCAATGCGGATTCATTCCTGGTAGATCAACTGCTGACAATGCTCGGACTCTATGCCATGTACTGACTACCGCAGTTAATCTTGATCGCCCATTTGTTGGCCTCTCACTTGATGCTGAGAAGGCCTTTGATCGCTTAGAGTGGCCCTTCCTGTTTGCAGTCCTCCGCTGGTACGGATTCGGGGAAGGTTTTCTCCGTTGTCTTCGCACCATGTACGCACAGCCTACAGCCAGTATATGTGCCAATGCTTTAAAGTCTCAGCCTTTTCCCCTTCAACGCGGCACTCGCCAGGGATGCCCACTGTCTCCACTTCTCTTCGATCTTGCACTTGAACCCTTGGCTTTACTAATCCGGCAATCGGAGGAGATTCATGGAGTCCCCTTCACCCATAGGGAAATCAAAATTTCAGCGTATGCTGATGACCTTATGCTTTTTGTCTCTATAGACTCAGTACCGGCTGTCCTAGAGCAAATTGGTAAATACTCACAACTGTCCGGTTATAAGATAAATTGGACCAAGTCGGTAGCCTTTCCATTAAATCCTTTGCTTCATCAGGCAGATATGCAACCCTTCCCCTTTTTATGGCAACCTCGCATGGTCAAATACCTTGGGGTTCACTATTGTTCTCCTTTGGAAGACACTATCTCCTTCAATGCCAAAGACTTAACCTCTAAAGTCCGGGCGCTTACTCACCGCTGGACTCCTTTAACACTTACCTGGTGGGGTCGATTAGAAACCATAAAAATGATGATTGTTCCGAAAGTGAATTATATCTTAGAAATGTTGCCCTGTCTCTTCCCTCGACGTATATATAAAGATATAGAGGGCCTTCTGACTAGATACTTGTGGCAAAACAAGACACCTAGGATAGCGAAACATAAGCTGCAAGCAGATAAGGAAAATGGGGGTGTCAGATTCCCTGATTTCCTGAAGTATCATCAATCTTTTCTTCTCAAACAAGGCGCTCGCTGGCTGGAAGATCCAGTACCGAGTAGACCTGTGTGGCTAGACATAGAAGAGGACCTTTGCAAACCGATTCCTCTTACTTTTCTCCCTGGTATGACTCTCCCATCAGACTCCCACTTTCCACCAATGCTTTTAGACACCTTAGGTGCCTTTAATAATCTTATGCACTCTTTAGACTCCCGACTCTGTCCGTTAGACAAGCTCCCACTTTGGTATAACACTCGATTTCGAATACAAAATAAGCCGATGGCGTGGAGCCCCTGGTACACTAGGGGCATTTGGATTCCTAGTCAGTTGTTCCATGAAGGTCGCTGGAAAACTTTTAGTGAATTGCAAATTGAATTTGGTCTCCCAGCGAAACACTACTTTCAGTTGGTGCAACTTCAGCATTGCCTTCGGAGTGCTAAGGTGCTCCCGCCATCGGCCTCCCCTACACAAGGTTGGTTGGAGACTATCCGATCTATCGGTAGTTCACCGGGTGTAGCATCCAATTTTTACAAAACCTTATGTAATGCTATAACTAGAGATACCCCTATAGCGCAGAAAGCATGGGAGAGAGAATTGCATGTGACTTTGACCCCGGAGCAATGGAGCCTTGTCTGGAGTAGAGTGACACGGGTCTCCCGATCCGCCTCACTCACTCAGACACTCTTCTTTCTAGCCCACCGGTGTTTTTACACTCCTGACAGATTAGCCAAATGGAACACTACTCAGGGCAATAGTTGTTGGACATGCCATGCGGCCATTGGTTCACTACCTCATGTTATGTATGAATGCCCCGCACTACAGTATTACTGGCGTCGGGTCTGGGGTCGTATCCAGTCTATTTTGCACTTTCAAGAGCCCCTTTCTTGGAGGATAGTGGGACTTCGCTCAGCTGCGGGGATCCCCTCTCTTCCAAAAACGGCTTACTTCCTTTTGGACTTTATGCTTGGCATTGCTATTTCCCTAATTACGAAATACTGGAAAAATAGCTCCCAGCTGAGCCCCAATGAATGGTGGAATCATGTCTGTCTCTACAGTAAATATGAACAAATACCTCGTATGTTTGCTTCCCCCATTCAGACTCCTCATCATCGGTCTAAATGGAAGATGCTCAATGACTATGTACATTCTGCTCAATGCTCTCATCTGACTGTCTAAATTTGTATATATCTTTGTCCCATGATTATTCTGTATCGCAGATACTCTTTTGATTGTTTTGATGTATAATCACTGTTGTTTGGAAGCGCTCACATGCTGACATAATCAGCTAGAGAAGAAGCGTGGGGGTGGGGGGTAATTGGGTTTACTTTTCTTTATTGTATACTTGTTTTGTCTCCTTTGGTGTGTTGTTTCTTTTGTTTGTTGCAAAATGAAAATAAAAGTTTAAAAAAAAAAAGAAAAGCCAATCTAATAGTTTCTAATTCTGTTTCCTTGCATGTGTCATTGTAGTACTTCTCCTTGTCTTGTCTTGTCTTGCTACACGTTGGAAATCTCAGAGTTCTGCAATTGCTTCTCTTTCTCCAATGACTTTAGCTTCTCAGTGTTTCTGGACAATGTTCAGAGTTTCTTCAGCCATCCATTTTGGCCATTTTTGCTTTTTCAACTTATGTAGAGATTTCATACTTTCTTCCAACACAACCTTCTTGATGTCATCCCATAACTCTTCTGAAGCTCTGTCATTTGTATCTATGGCAGCAAAATGATTTTTCAGGCAGTCTTTAAATTCCATGGGTATATTCTCAAGGTCATATTTTGCTACATTCATGAATGGCTTGCTCTTTTTCAACTTTAGCTTGAGTTTGCATACTAGTAGTTGGTCATCTGTACCACAGTCAGCTCCAGGTTTTGTCTTTGTTGATGTTATCAAGCTTTTCCATCGTTGTCTTCCACAGATGTAGTCAATTTGATTTCTGTACAATCTGTTGGGTGAATTCCAAGTGTATAGTCGGCACTTGTGTTGCTGGAAGAAGGTGTTTGAGATGAATAGATCATTGGTCTTGCAGAATTCTATCAGTCCTTCTCCAGCTTAATTTCTGTTAGCAAGTCCATATTTTCCAACTACTTTGCCACCTTCTTTGTTGCCAACCTTTGCGTTCCAGTCACCCTTGACTATCAGGATATTCTGTTTGCATGTTCTGTCAATTTCAGCTTGTACTTGTTCATAGAACTCATCAATGTCTTCCTCTTCTGCAGCTGTTGTTGAGGCATATACCTGAATTATAGTTGTGTTGATGGGCTTTCCTCATAGATGAATAGAAATAAAGCATTCACTGACTGCAATGTATTTCATTACAGTTCTTGCAATTTTCTTCTTAATTACAAATGCAACACCATTTCTTCTTTGTCTTTCATTTCCAGCATAGTAGACCACATGATGCAAAGTGCCCAAAGCCAATCCATTTCAGTTCACTGACACACAACAGATCGAGTTGTACATGTTCCATTTCATTCTTTACTACCTCTATCTTCCCTTGGTTCATGCTTTGTTCATTCCATGTCCCAGAATGTAAGACATCTTTGTAGCTTCTGGCTTTCATTTCATACACAGTTACATCAGCAGATCCAACTACATCATAAATGCCGGTTTTACTCTGAAAAGTCTTCAGCTCAACCCCAGTAGCCATTTGAGTGCCTTCAAATCTCGGGGTCTCATCTTCCAACACTATAGTGCAATTTGTTTTGTGACTATCCATTGAGTTTTTATGGCCAGATACAGAAGCAGATTTGCCAGGCCTTTCTTCCGCACAGTTTTTAATTTAATTTATTTATTTGAACAGTTTTTTTATACCACCCCTTCCAGAGATCAGGGGCGGTTTACAGCAAAACTAACAAGTTATATAGAACGGTGTAATAAAAGGTTAAACATTAAGGGGGTTATTCTGAGACACGAATAGCGGGGATGGACGTCCCAAAGGGTTTCTTCCCCGCAGCCCGACCCTGGCCTTAGGAGGCCAGATCAGGGGTCGAGCTGCGAGGAAGAAATCCTAATTGCTGGTGGCCAGCATCGCGGCATTTAAATGGAGCTGCGGTACCATGGCAACAGGATGCCATGGCACTGCTGCTCCATTTAAATGCTGACTGAGCTATCTGGGCAGTGCCTGTATGTGCAGGCCGGGACTGAATCACAGTCCCGGCCTGCACGTATAGGACTGATCGCAATTCTGATCCCACGGGGCTAGACGTGTCCCGCGGGATCAGAATCGCGATCCCCTTTGTACGTCCGTCTCAGACCGGATGTACAAAGGGGATAGCCGTGTGGGACAGAATCAGGCCCTAACTATTTACATAGTAGATATTAACAAAGAACAGTGTAGAAGATGGTTCTTCATTAGCTATTTACAAGGAGACTATTACTATATACATATTGCTGGGAATGTTAGCAACATTGTGACTTCGTCTGCTAATTGAAGTGGGGAAATTGATTCCAGGGAGGGATAGGGGAGGAGGGGTGCAGGGAGTAATTTTAGTTACTGTAGCCATTAGGGTAATGAGAGGGTTAGTTGTGTATTAGTTACTGTTTCCATTAGGGTTATTATAGAATGCAATGAAGAGGAGGGCCTTTAATTCTTTTCTAAAGGTTTGAAGGTCCTTGATGAATGTGAGGGGGTCTGGTAGCGAGTTCCATAATTTAGGGGCTGTGTATGTAAAAGCTCTGTTGCTTGTTGTTTTGTTTAGTCTTGCTGATGGATGTAGGTACAAGGAGGAGGTTCTGATTGCTTATTCTTCTGCTCCTGGAGTCAGAGTGTTTTAACAGTGATGTAAGAAAGGAGGGGGCAATGTTATTGACTAACCTGAATGTGGTGGTTATTTTATATTTTATTCTACTTGCTATTGGGAGCCAGTGGAGATTGTGTAAGATGGGGGTGATATGGTCGGTTAGGCATGCTTTATATATGATTCTGGCAGTAACATTTTGAGCCATCTGGAGATAGGGTTGCCAACTGGCTCCAGATGCGCCCGACAGGCTTGATCCAGTCCTGGGTTTACCCCTTTGCATGCAGGGACATTTAGTTCTACTTTCTCCATTGCACTCCATAGGAAATGGAAAACTACAAGTCCCTACCTGCAATGGGATAAACCCAGGACTGGATCAAGCCTGTCGGGCGCATCTGGAGCCAGTTGGCAACCCTATCTGGAGAATGTTCATTTTCTTTTCGGGCGTTCCCTGTAACAAGCTGTTACAGTAGTCAAACTGCGGTGTGATTAGTGCTTGGACTACTGTTCTGAAGTCATGGGTATCCAGGTGGGGTATGAGGTATTGAACAGTTCTTAACTTGAAGAATATGGTTCTGGCTGTTTGTTTTATGTGCAATGACATACTGAGGGCTTTATCAAGTATGATTCCTAGGTATTTCACTTCTTGTTTTACTGGGAAGGTGGTGTTATGTAAGTGGACGGCTTGGGGGGGGCTGAAGCTTTGGTTTCTAGAAGTGAACATTATTTCTGCTTTTTTGAAGTTAATGTTAAGGTTGTTTACGTTTAGCCATGTTTCTGCTTCCTGAATGCATGCTGTGAGATTGTGGTATGTAGGATTCTTTAAGTCTACTGGGGAGTATAACATCTGCGTAAATGTCATATCCTATTTTATGTGTTTTAAAAATTTCACAGATTGGCTGAAGGTAAAGTTTGAAAAGGAGGGCAGATAACGCAGAGCCTTGAGGAATTCCCTGTTCCTGGGGGAAGTTTGTGGATGATTCTTGTTCAATTTTTGAAAATTGAGAGCAGTCAGATATGTAGGATCTGAACCATTGGAGGATGATCCCTGCTATCCTTAAGTGGACTAGTCTAAATAAGAGGATGTTATCGTCCACATTGTCAAAGGCAGATGCAATGTCTAGAAAGACAAGTATGTAGGCCTGATTAGGGTTGTCCATTCCACAGTTGAGGATGTCAAATAGGACTAGTAGCAGTGTTTCAATGCCGCGGAAAGGACTGAAGCCATATTGTTATACATCAAGGGGCGCGTTTAGCTCAATAAAGTCTTGCAGTTGCAATTGAACTATTTTTTCAATGACTTTTGATACAAAAGGGATACTGGCAATTGGCTTATAAGAGTTGGGGGTCATCTTTGTTGAGGGTTTTTTTTTTTTTTTAGTATGGGGCGAATAGTGGAGAGTTTGAGTTCTTTTGTCATTATTCCTTGAAGGAGGGATTGGTTGATTATGTTCAGTAGAAATTGAGCTAGTTCCGTTTTTGTTGCTTTTATCCAGGCTGCAGGACAAGGGTCCAGATGGGAGGTGGAAGTGTGGAATTTTGTAATTGTTTCTAGGAGGAGTTTTTCCTTGATAAGGTGAAAGGAATGCCATTTATTAAGCTCAGTTTGATATTCAGGTAGGGGGGAGAAGCCTTTATGGTTTTTGCTTGTTAGTTTAGCTGCAAAGTGGTTAGCTAGAGTTTGAGGTTTCATGTCAATCCTGTTTGGTTCATTTTGATGGGATTTGGTTAAAGCAGGGGTACTCAAACTATGGCCTGCGGGCCACATGCGGCCCGCCGAGGACATTTATCCGGCCCGCCGGGTGTTTTTGCTTTAAAAGTAAATTTTACATTTTTTTAAAAAAAGCTGTCTGCTGCCGGCCTGCCGCTGCCTCCGCGGCAGATTCCAGTGTCCCGCGGGGCCCCCCTGCCCGGCAGAGCCTGCCCTCCCTGCATCAGCTCCCTCTCCGCAGTCGAAACCGGCTTTCAGAGCGCGAAGGGAGAGTTTCCCTTTCGCGGCTCTGTTAAGACTGCAGGGGCTGATGGGAACTTTCCCATCAGCGCCCACGGGCTTAACAGAGCCGCGAGGGAGAAACTCTCCCTTTGCACTCTGAAAACCAGTTTCGACTGCGGAGAGGGAGCTGATGCAGGGAGGGTATGCTCTGCCGGGCAGGGGAGGCCCCGCGGGACACTCAAATCTGCCGCGGCAGCAGCAGCAGGCCGGCAGCAGATTTTTTTTAATTTTAAATTTTCCCTAGGCTGGAGGGGAGAGGGGGGTTTAGGACTGGTAATGGGCTATGGGGGGGGGGCTAAGACTGGAAATGGGCTGATGGGATTAGGGCTGGAAGTGGTCTGATGGGGATTAGGACTGGTAATGGGCTATGGGGGGGGGCTTAAACTGAAAATTGGGTGATGGGGATTAGGACTGGAAATGGGCTGATGGGATTAGGATTGGAGTGGGCTGATGGGGGTTTAGGACCCGTAATCGGCTCTCGGGGGGGCTAGGACTGTAATGGGCTGAGTGGAAGGGAAGGCTTGAACTGCAAATAGCTGATGGGGACGGGGGCTTGGAATGGAAGTGGGCTGATGGGGGTTAGGACTGGACATGAGCTGATTGGATTAGGACTGGAAATGGGCTGATGGGGGTTTAGGACAGGTAATAGGCTATGGGATGGCTAGGACTGGTAATAGGTTGGGGTGTTGCTAGGACTGGAAATGGGCTGAGTGGAAGGGAAGGCTTGAACTGCAAATAGCTGATGGGGAGGGGGATTGGAATGGAAATGGGCTGAGTGGAAGGGGGGCTTGAACTGCAAATAGCTGATGGGGAGGGGCTTGGAATGGAAATGGGCTGAGTGGAAGGGGGGCTTGAACTGCAAATAGCTGATGGGGAGGGGGATTGGAATGGAAATGGGCTGTGAGGGGAGGGAGCTAGGACAGGAAATGGGCTGATGAAGGGGCTAGGATAGGACTTGTAATTGGGTGTTGGGGGGAGCTAATATTGTAAATGGGCTGTGGTGGGGGCTTGAATTGAAATGGACTCATGAAGGGGCTGGAACTGGAAGAGGGCTCATGGGGGGCTTGGATTGGAAATGGGCTGAGTGGAGGGGAGCTAGGATTTGACATGGGCTGATGGTGGGGCTAGGAAAGGACTAGAAATGGGCTGATGGGAGGCTGGTATTGGAAATGAGCTGATGGAGGAACTAGGATAGGACTGGAAATGGATGGGGGAGCTAGGACTGGAAATGGGCTGATGGGGGGGCTAGGACTGGAAATGGGCTGATGCGGGGACTAGAAGGGAGCGGATACTGGGTGGGGCTGGAACTAGAATGGAGCTGATGTTGGGGGAGATTAGAATGGGATGGGGCTGGGAGAGTGAAATGGAGAGGGGAAAAATATTTTGTGTGGGAGGGAAGAAAAATCTACAATTGGCCGGGTATTGGGAAAGTAAGTGGGGATTGAGGATGGAGGGGTAAAATTTGAGTGGATGAAAAAGGAATGAGGTAAGAGCAAAAGGAGAAAGATTAGTATGTTAAAGCAGATGTAAGAGAATGGAAAAAAACTAGAAGAGAGAAGAAAGGACAAATGGACAGCAGACGATGGAGAGTTAGCAGAAGACACAAAGAAACCAGAAGAAAGTGTCTGGAGAAATTGCAACTGGAAAAAAAAATGCACTAAAGGTACAAAGATATCTCCTTATTTTGAATTTATTAACTGGAATATGACAGCTCTGGGAAATGTGCATCATTAACGTCTGTGCTTTGTTTAGTACAAGAGGAAATTAATTTATAGTTTTATTTCTACATTGTTGTCGTACATTCCAAGTTTGGCTTTTTAAGGTTGCCAGTTTAATTATTGTCTTCCTGTTTCTAAATTGTGATTCCTTGTTTGGTGATGGTCTGTGTTCTGCATGTGTAACTGAGCTGAGGTATTCTGTTTATGTAATTCCTATTTGACATTGCCACTTGTTCTCTTTCCCCAGTAGGTCATGTATTATTCTCTGAAATGTATTGGTTTAATATTTGCAGTGTTGCCTTTTGATAGGTAGGGTATGGTGCTTTGTGAGTCCTGGTAGTGCTGTTATGATACGGCGGGTTTGCTATGGGTTCTAAATGGGCAGTGTTTGTAGTAGTTCCTAATGTGCCTGGTGGTTGGCACTGGATTATAGTAATATAGAAATCTTTTAGTCTTTCTTTATCCATATACTCATGAAGAGGCATGTTTACTAAAAGTTAGTGTATGGTAACATTATGCAAATATTTATGCAAATGAGGCCCTGTGCTGAGTCTCTGCACATGGCCCCGCACACTTGCATCACTTGTTACGACTAGCAGTGACAAATATGGAACCGGTCATTGACCATCTCATTAGCCAAAAGCAGGCCCATAGTTCCCATTGAAATACTGGTAAGTTTGTTGATTTAACTTTACTTTTAAATATTGTATTTGTTCCCGTTTTGTTTTTTTACTTCAAAATAAGATATGTGTAGTGTGCATAGGAATTTGTTCATAGTTTTTTTTTAAACTACAGTCCGGCCCTCCAACGGTCTGAGGGGCAGTGAACTGGCCCCTGTTTAAAAAGTTTGAGGACCCCTGGGTTAAAGATTTAACAATTTTGAATAGCTCTCTTGGTCGGTTAATTGCTTTATTCAGGATATTTGTATGGTGGTTCTTCTTTGCTGTGTTTATGGTTTCTTTATAGGTGTTCAAATCAGTTAAGTAGAGAGTTTTATACTCAGTGGGTTTTTTTGGCCCTCCATTTTTGCTCAAGTTTGCGGAGCTCTTTTTTTTTTTTTAGAGTGTTTATGTCATAGGTGTACCATTTTTCAGAGGGTCTGCAATTAGTTTTTGCATGAGTATGTGTAGGCACAGCTGCTTCATTGATTATGGAGTTCCAGTTCTTTCCAGTTAATTCCAGTGGTGTTGCATTCGCCACAGAAATGTGATCCTCCTCTTACAACACAGTCCCAGATGCTGCTGCTGCCCAGATGGGTGGTTTGTCTTTGGCACCTGTGACAAGGCAGAGGCTTTAGAGAGTAAGAAAAAGGGTTTTAAATACTCTTTGTCCTCTGAACCTGCCAGAAATACAGGGCAGGAAGGGGTTAAAACCTCAGCACACAAAGCTTCACTACACGAGAGAGTAGAAAGGGAGCCCCACCCTAGCCCCAGGCTAACCAGGAGAGCTATCCTATCAGGGAAAGGGGTGGACTTACGCCCGATTGGACAACTCAGTCCTCATAACCAGGAAGTAGTAGATTCAAGAAAAAGAGAGGAGGGAAAGCAGAAAGACGAGGAGGAAGCAGAAAGAGGAGGAGAACGGGAAAGGAGAAGGAAGGAGGAAGGAGCCCCACAGTGGACACAGTGGGGAGAGACTGACTCAAGGGAATTGGATGCAGCCTTGGAGTCAGAGCCTTTTTCCAGAGGGCTAGGAAAGTCAGGTCCAGGCAGAGACTTGAAGTCCCAAAGAGGCAGAGCTGGAAGCAAAGAGAGCCAGGTGGGAACCAAGTACTTGGAAGATTGCCAGCCACTTTGCCCAGGAACAGCCACGTCTCGGGGGAGGCAGTTGAAAGTGCTTCCTGGAAGGAACAGCCCTCAGCCAAAGGAGAATCAGGTCAGAAACTCCTATAAACCTTTGAAGCAAAGATTAGAGTTCTTACCTAAGAGAGATAGAAGTAACTCCTCAGAGACTTTCCTTAGAACCAGATTGATAAGAGAAAAGCTGGGTAGAAGGGAAACCCCAGCTCATAAAGTACAAGTGTTTCCTTGTAATAGAGAACGGGTCAGAAGCTGCAGTTCAGAGTATAGCCCAGCTGCACGTCAGCAAGCTACTAATTGCCAGCAACGGGACACGGAGCTAGAGTCAGATTTTGAGGACCAGGCTGTATTAAAGGAACTTGTAAAGCAGTGTCAGAAGAGATATGTTCCACCCAACCAGAGAGTGATATCCGGGCGAGACAGGGAAGAGAGATATCCTTTCTATGAACTGTTTAAGAGGGCCAATAAGCCTGAAACCCTGCAAGTGCCTAGGAGACGTAAGGATAGTAGATGGAAGCAGATACAGACTCTCCTTAAACACTTGAAGTCTGTGGATTCTTTTTATCCTTGTGTTCAAGAAACCCCAGATCTTGAGAGTGAGCCGATGCAGACAGACAATCCCTTATCCTCTAGCAGTGACTCGGAGATGGATTGTGGCATCTGTAAGAAGGAGTTCTAAGGTGCAGTTTAATTGTATCCTATGTATATAAGGGTGCTGTGGAAGCCTAATCATTGTTAAGCACACGTGGAATAAAAACCACAACACGGAGAATTTTCTTTTTAGAAGTTTTATTAGGAAAGCCTTACTGGTGTTTGGAAGCAATGTTGTTATCCTGGAAAGTTGGAGGAAATATAAGAAGCTGATTTTTGAGTTGCATCTGTACCCTGAGAAGTATCAGGAGGACTGTTTCATTTTGGACTTTATTTGTTACAACCACGTATCTTCTCTTTTGCTCTGTTTTGGGGGAAGAAACCCTGTGCGACAATAAATATATTGTTCACCCTTAACCTAACTTTGGCTGTCATCACTGGGCTACAACTACATAAGAATACCAGGCAAACAGCACAAACAAAGTAACTTTAACTGTGTCCCACTTTCTAACAGCTTTAATACTGGGGCTGAGTGGTGAGCGGGGTCACACACCTCAGCTGAGACCTGTTTGACTATCTTGGGAGACCCTGCCAGTAGCTTAGCTCTCAGCATCACTGATGCACACAAGCCCTCACAGTTATCATAAAAGTGAGGAAGCTGTTTTATGCATCTGTATGATAGCAACAGTAAATAAAACAGACATGTATTTCATGTTTATAAATTCATAATGCACTATTTGCTAGTTACAAAATTTAGATAATATCAGAACTTCAAACTTCCAGACAGTTGATAAATATATTCTGCTTTTCTGATCAAATTGTCAGTTGTACTTGACATCTTTTTACTTTGATGGACTGTATCTATAGCAAATCACGACAATGAACAAACAAAAAAATCTCATCCTTAGCATACATTGATGTTAAGAGAAATGACATAGTGACTTTAACTGACTACAGTTCTCTCTTCTACCCAATGGCATTGTTGTGACCTAGCCCCCTTGCTGCCAAGGGTGGTGCCTCCCCCACATGGTCAGTGCCACAGCGCTAAGCATCACAATTCAACCACCACCTTCCCCTGGAGGCAGCATGGTAAACAAACTTACCTTAAAGTTGGCTTTCCGTGTTGTCTCTGTAGGCCTGCCACTCTCTTTTCCTGGCTGACGTCTCGCGATTCACGAGACTTCAGCCAGGAGAGGAGAGCAGTGGGCCCACGGAGACAGCACAGAGGCATGCCAACTGTAGGATGTTTGTTTGCGTGCTGCATCCATGACTCTGGCAGGGATACACCTCACTCCCAAATGGCACCTAGGGCGGGCCGCATCCACCACCCCACTCTTGGTATGCCTCTGGTTCTCCTATTTTCTGACTTCCAGGTCCTGTATAGTATTTATTCTTTTCTGTCTCTACAATTCCTTACCGCTTATTTTGTGATATTTTCAAGGATCAATTTTGGTTTTTACTCATTCCAGTGTCATCCTGAACCTATTTGCTTCTCTTGTCCAATCTCAAGGTATTGACATAGGCATCGGGACGGGGTTGTCCACATGGGCCTTGGCCCTAGCAAAATTTCCCTTCCAAATTTCTGCCCACAGGGATCTCATCTGTGGGCAGAAGAGAAGAGTGCAGTTGCAGTCATGGCAAAGACTCATGTCTACCCATGAGAGATCAGATCCTTGGGGGAAGAACAGGAAGAGAAGGCCATGATCATGGCCTCAATGTAAGTTGTCTGTTTGTAGTTCTGGGGTCAAAGTTAAGGCAGAGTTAGGGCAGAGTTGGAGTGGAGTTTGAGGCCCACACCCAAACAAATAGACATCCTTCTGCCCCTGGGTATTGATGCCCATTACTTTACACATGGCATGCAATTGGTAGTTTATATAGATTTCTTCCTTAATAATAGGCTGGATAGAGTCACCAATTGGATTAAGGTTTTTTGTTTTAAACTTAAATCATCTAAGAGACAGACCATGTGGGTTACTAGTTGTTCTCGTACAAATTACTTCTCTTTGCTCTTGGGACAACCAGTTCAGATGACCTGTTTCTTGTCTATATTGGGTTGTAAGCTTGACCTCCAACTATCATTTGATGGGCAAGTGTCTGCCATGTTTAAATTTTGCTTTTTTTATCTTAGCCATTAGGCCATTCCATTTGACTAAAGCATTATGCGCAGTAGTATATGCATCAATAATTAATTGGGTAGAATACTCTAATGTTTTGTTCAAAGTTAAGTTCTTTGACTTTAAATGTTTGCAAAGCATACAGAACTTGACAGTTAAAATAATTTTTTTGCAAACAGGTGTAATCACGCTACCCCAGTTCTGACTGAGCTGCACTGGTTGCCTATAGCTTACAGCCAAATTTAAAATATTGAGGCTTGCCTGTAGAACCTTTTTATACTCCTAGTTATGTCTTTGACATGTTGGTCCCCTTAGTGGGGCTGTGGAATGTTCCCTCTAGCCTGTTGCTATGCGCATCTGACACTCTTGTTTTCTTCATATTTTAAACTTTCCTTGTTTTTATTACTGTTATTTAGTTTGTGTCTCTGATTTTCTGTCTTTTGTTTGTCCTTCATTGCATTGTGTGATTGTATTCTTTTATGTATTATTTTTATCACATTTTGGTGACTGTAAACCACTTTGATGCCTTTGAAATGGCAGTTATAAAGCTTGCAATAAATATAAACATAGAATAAATCACCAATTTAATCATTAAAGTTTGTAAGGAAAATAACCTGTGTCCAGCACCAGCTCTGTAATTTGAGGAATCGGTATATTCATTCCTATGTGTTTTTTCAGTGAAATAGTATGTTTCTCTTGCTCTTGGTCTATATTCATGTGAAATTATCCAACCTGAGCAGAGGCAATCCCGAGGCATGGCTGGGGAGGGGTTAACATTAATGCATATTATACCTTATTAACCATGTGTGTGTATATTGAAAAATGTACTGTGCAACGTTTGCATACTAAATAGCAAATATAAATATGTGCAGACTCTTTCTGTGGGTAATCGTAAGGAAAAGTATGCACACACAGTACCTTTCCTTAGAAAACTGGCTCTTCTTATGCAATGGGGATGTGCCCATGGCAAAACGTTTGATTCAGGTTCAGTTAAAGTGGCATTTAAAAAAGGATGTCCAGGGTAAAATATCCAGAAAAATGCCAGAGATGTCGTTTCGACCTGATTATAGAACCATAGATATCCCTGACATGGGTGCTGTGCCGGCATCCACATTGATATCCCTGCAACAAAAACTTTGGGCAAGGATGTCTCTCGCATGCTACTTTGCATACAGGGATGTACAACGGTATGGCAAAATGAAAACAAGATGCCTCGTTCCCTGTCGATGTTGTTTGTCGACGTAGAAAATATAGGAGATATGAGTGTACCTCCTTCTCCACACCCTCCTGATGTTTGCCTGGCAAAACGAGCACTTTTCTGATGCATATTCATACCTGGAGCAGGTATAAACCTTGATGTGGTTCAAGACATGCAGGGCGTTCCTAACATTGAAGGGCAAGGTCATCTAAGTTTTTGGGAATTCCCCAGATACTCCTCTGCAAACCTCCTTCATGGCTTAGACTTCCATGTACCAGGGACATTTTTGGAACCAGCTTCTAAAATGTTTCCGTAGATGTCTCTGTGATTTGGACATTTGCATGCCCAACTGTAGATGTCCAAAACACGAATATCACTTTTAAAATAACCCCCTTAGAGTTTTTCTCTCAATCTTTGGATGCTTCTGATTAATTTCACACATTCGATTTCTTATGTTCTTGCAGTGCTTCAGAACTTTCAAATTGCTCTACTCAGTTTACCATATAGTAAATTTGTAAGGCATATTAACGAACTGAATGTGCACTAACAAAAACACCTCCTATATTACTTAATCAGTTTGTTATAAAGTCACTCTTCCTTTGAAGAAAGCTAGTGTCTTTTGGGTTTGGATCTTTCTTGCCAGTGGTATCTCCCATATCTTATGTCTAAGAAGGATTCCTTGTAAGTTTTATGACAGTAGTTTCAAAACTCTCTAATCAGAATCATAGTAAATAGTTTAAGAAATGTTCAAGCAAAGCCATTCGTAATCACTTGGGGCTGAAACTTAAGAGAGCCTTTTTCTAGTTAAACAATCCTTACAAACACTAACATCTAGAGAAAATAGCTTCCTGCTCTGAGCGCTTAAATCTATCTTTTCAGAAACTCGACTTTCTAAATATTTACTAAGCATAAGTAATACATAGATTGGTCTTTTTTTTAAACAATGGTCAGTCACTGATAATTTATACAACATGGACTACCTGAAGGTAGTAATGCACAGACCTGGCATCATTTGACAACTAAGGGGCCCTTTTACTAAAAGCACGTTGTGTGGTTAACTTGCATTTTAGTGTGTGGTAACTGTGAGCACAGGAGCTGTAGTAATTGTTACGGTTTGGGCATGACAGCTACCACACAGTAAAATTATGTTTAATTGCCCATCACTTGATGGGGGGAGGGACTGGTCAGGTTAGGGGTTAGAGTGTGGGCATGACGAGCACATTGCAGTTAGCATGGGGTACATATCGCATGCTCACTGTCAATGTGGCAATTATTGTGGGTGCACCTCTGTGGGTGGTGTTAAATGCCCTCTTGCCGCTTCTATGTATTAAGGTAATTGACAGCGCACCACTGTTGCACTTACTATGTGTTACTTTTGCTCTCAACGCATGGTAAATGCAGACTATTGACAGTACTTTAGCAAAAGGGCTAATCTACTGAAGAGGGCTTTAAACTAGATTCGTTGTGGATGGGTGAAGACAGCCCCCAGGTAAGTGAAACATTAAATACCTTTATGGAAATGGGTAAAAGGGGTAACATATGGAAAACAGTGTGTATAAATGCCCGTAGCATGGGAAATAAGATCCCTGATGTTGAAGCTTTGATGGGAGTGGCTGACTTGGATTTAGTGACAGTTACAGAAACATGGTTCACAGAAAACCATGACTGGGATGTAACAATACCAGGCTATACTTTATTCAGAAAGGACAGGGTAAGAAAAGGGAAGGAGGAGTGACACTATATGTAAAAAATAATAAAGCTTTGGAATTACAGAGCTTAAAAGGGAGAGAGGTGGCACTATGGGTTAAACTAGAAAGAGGGAAAGAGAAATCTATTTGCAATGGCGTGATATACAGACCTCCCTCACAAGAGGAAGAAGTGGACAGAGAGTTAATTGAAGACATATGCAGTATTGCAAGGAAAGGGGAAGTGCTACTGATAGGAGACTTCAATATGCCAGATGTTGATTGGTACATTCCTTCTGCAGTGTCATCTAGAAGTAAGGAGATCCTGGATTCTCTACAGGGAGAACTATTCAGGCAATTGGTAACAGACCCCACATATGAAGGGGCCATATTGGACTTGGTGCTTACCAATGGTGAAAGTGTTTCTGATGTTATAGTTGGAGATCATTTTGCATCCAGTGATCACCATATGGTGTGGTTCAGTATTAGGACTAGGGCTGTTAGAATCCATTCAAAAGCGAGGGTCTTAGACTTTAGGAGAACTAACTTTGCCAAGATGGGCCAATACCTCAGGGAGTCGTTAGCGGGATGGGAACAGCTGGGGGATGTGGAAAAACAGTGGGCAAAACTGAAAGGGGATATTTTAAGGGCAACCAACCTTTTTGTTAAAATGGTAAATAAAGGTAAACGGAAAAGGAGACCGCTTTGGCTTTCGAAAGAAGTAGCTGAAAATGTGAAGAAAGAGAGGGAGGCCTTCATGAAATACAAGAGATCAGAGAGAGAGGAAGACAGGCAACTATATTTGGAAAAACTTAGAGAATCTAGCAAAGTAGTCAGGAAAGCAAAGATTCAAAAAGAGGAGGAAATAGCCAATGCAATAAAATGGGGGGATAAGATATTTTTCAGATATGTTAGAAGAGGAAGGGCAAAAATGGTATTGTCAGACTCAAAGGTGAAGGGGAGGAATATGTAGAAGATGATGAAGATAAAGCAGAATTGCTTAACAAATATTTCTGTTCTGTATTCACAGATGAAGAACCAGGAACAGGACCTCAGAAAACACCCACAAACAGGAACAGAAGCAAAGGGTGTCTTGAGCAATTTTCAGAAGACTGTGTTCATGAGAAACTAGCTAAACGTAAAGTAGACAAAACGATGGGACTGGATGGGATACTCCCTAGAATACTGAGGGAACTTGGGGACGTTCTAGCAGCTCCACTGACTGACTTTTTCAATGCCTCATTGGAGTCGGGAGTGGTGCCAAAGGACTTGAGAGAGGCTCATGTGGTGTCTTTACACAAAAGTGGAAGTAAGGATGTGGTTGAAAACTACAGGCCAGTTATATTACAATGATAGCCTTTACTGCATTGGGATCTTTTTCATTCTGGGATTAAACATGTTTATTTACAACTGTCACTGGACTAATTGTACCCTGGGAGGTCGGGGGCCCCTCCGATGTAGTGACAACTGTGGCATGGCATACTGGTACACTTGGGCTGTCACTCCAGGTGGGTGCCCATTTTGTCCTCCCAACTTTTCTGCATGAGCACAAGGTGAATAGCAAAAGGTAGAGACTCAGAATAGACAGAAATATTTTAGCTATTTTACATTGCTCTGCCATGTGTATACAGCATGAACTGCCTGTCCTATAGGAGAATATAAACACACTTAAAATAATTATCGACCATATTATCTGTCATGCAGGGGAATAATGAATGAGATTTCCTGCTTGGATTCAGATTTTAGAATTAATTACTCACTTTTCCCGATCCAAGTGCAAGGTGAGTAACCAGCGCCCAAGCCCCCCACTACCACACACCCCCTCCCTCCAGTACATCAACACTCACAGGCCATCACAATTATAGTACAACTCTGGTTTCAGCTTTATTAAGAATTATAACATAGTAGACAGCGTCCCAGCTCAAATCACTAAGCATTTAAAATACAAACAGCAAAAGTATCCCTAAACCTTAAACCAGACCAGTTTATCTCTCAACATACTACTAGCAAGTTATAACACCGTTCCTCCCCCCCACTGCCAGCCTCATCATATTACTATCAAAGGCTAACTCCCATCCTCAGGTGAGGTGCCCCAATGGGCTTTTTCCTTACCCTCTCATCTTCCTTCTGAGGTGAGATCACCTGATCCCGCCCCTCCTGCATAAACCAATTGGCTCAGGCAACTACCACCTGCACAAGTAGGAAACTTATCCTTGGCTGCCCACCCCTCCCCCACAAGAATAAAGCTGCGACCAGTTCCAGACATTTTAGAACTGCCCCTTCCAAGGCCTCCTGCCAGTCATTTAAGAGCAAATCCTGACCTACTGGTGAAAGGTGCATCCTGTCTGAACCATAAAGGCCGGCACACTCCACTTCATCCCAAGGGTGCTTGATTTCATACCCACCCCTCTCTTGCACCCACCGCCTAATCTGATGGTTAATCTTTGCTACTCCTCTCGACCACCACCTCTGTTTCATGCCAGCAGGCCTTGGAATGATGTCGAACCAACAAACAGTATCCTGGGGCCAAATGGATAGAATACCATCCAAGTCCCGCTTCACAGTTCTAATTAACTGCTTACATGTCCAAGATGACAAGTCATTGCCTCTAAGGTGGACCACAATTCCACATGCTGCCCTCCTCCAGCCAGAATAGCGACACTCCATCCAGGGCCAGTCCCAAATGTGGGCCCAAAGGCCACAATGTGGCTCAACATCCAGCCCATTTCATGACAGAGTGGCCCACCATCCATCCCTACTGAACATGCTGTACAGAATCTGGAAAAGAACCAAAAACAAATTCTCGACAAAAAAGTGTTTTAATAAAACCAATAACAATCTCTACTAGAAACACTGTTACCTTGAAAGGGAACACATGTTACTTCCCTTCTAATAATTATAAGAAAACCTCTTGGGGAAAAAAGAGGGGGAACCTCAGTGAGGGACATGCGCTGCATATTTACATATAAACAAGCTTGCTATCCTTCTGAACTCATTCATAGGTTCCCGCTCACACCCACATTTTTTGTTTAAATTTTTAAAGCATATAAAAATTCAAATCTAAAATTATTTATTTGGTATGTAAGTGCCCAAGAGTATGCTTATAGTAAGATGCCAAAGACAAGACTCAACTCAGGTTTCACCAACAACTTCATAACACTGCATCAGGAGAGTATTGGCATTAGCAGGAGGTAACTGCCGCAGAATGAAAGTAAGGGGTATGTTTACTAAACTGTCTTAATGTTACCGGCGCTAGTTGCAGCGATAATGTGAAGAATGCCATATAAGAAGTGGGCGTTCCAGTCCTAAGATAGCAAGAATCTGTATCGCGTGATAGTGGGCGCCATGACACGTTAACATGCGTTAACCCTAAGTACATGCCAGTGCAGTGTTAGAAGCTATAATGATGTAGCCCACTGGTTACTGCAATGACTGTGGAGACAGAGGTCATGGGTTCGATCCTGCAGTGGTGTAATCTAAAAAGGCTGTCTGAGGCATTTTCTTTTAATTTAAATCGGTGCTGCCAGCAAAAACACCCTCACAGTGCCGTAACCTAAGGTGCCTCATAAGGCACCCTATAAGGTGCTCCATAGGTCACATTATAAAGTGTCCTGTCTGCCAAGGCACCCTATAATGTGCCCTATAGGCTACAGTACTGTGAGGGTGTTTCTGCTGGCAGCACTGAGATTGAAATGAAAAGGAAAAGCCTCAGACAGCATTCCTAAATAAAACCACTGTGGGATCAAATCCATGACCTCTGCCTCCACAGTCATTGAAGAAACCAGTAGGCTACATCTCTATAGCTACTACCACACTGCTGGCTGGCTACAGAAAGACTGCAGGTCACCACACAAATTGTCTGCTGTGGTTACCAGGACAGGGTAAACCCACCCGTACCCATGATGCACTGCACATACAGATCAGCAGTCTACAGCTGATCACATAATGGGGTATGCACCCCCACAGCACCTAGGCCTGGTAGGGGGAACTGACCATGTGTGTTACTGGCACAGAGTAGCTACAGACAGTGACATTGTGAGGGTCCTGTGCTCACCCTGAGGGTGAGGTGGGGCACCCAGTGCCAGGTCCGCAGCACCTGGCTTGGCTGAGATAGGCTATGCTGCAGGTCCCCATCAGTGCCAGTGTGTGATAGGTAGTCCTTGCAGACACACCTAGGATACACCTGTGTCCATCTGTTTTTCCCAGTCACGTCTAGCCCTTGTGGACTATGATGCACCCAGAATAGTGCATATCCTGTGTGGGTGCCGTGGTCAGATGTTATAGGTGAAGGGGGGTGATTGGACTCAAAAGCAGATTATGTAGCACCACCCAACCCGCCCTCTGTGGCTCAGGGTGGGGGGACAGGATCTCCCACCAACAGATCCATATTGTACATCTCTGCAATGTTGGCAGTAGAGGGGACCATCAACCCCAGTCTTGCTGGGGAACAGGCACCCTACAGGGCAGTTGATGCAGATCGGTACAGATCACATAAGGCAATGGCAGACAGGCAGAACGCTGGAGAAGCTCAGCTGCCCCCCACCACTATCTGACATTCACCAGCAGAGGGCACAGTCAGTCTCCACCCGCTGCACCCTGAAAGGTGTTCCAGCCATACACATGCTAATTGCAGACAGTCTGCTAGCTAGTATATAGTGCATGTTCCTGGAGGAACTGTGTGCACCCAAAAATGGGATGTGAGCAAACACACCAAGCAGGTATGTCAGT
The DNA here is from genome assembly GCA_033557465.1 of Ichthyophis bannanicus. Taxonomy (NCBI): domain Eukaryota; kingdom Metazoa; phylum Chordata; class Amphibia; order Gymnophiona; family Ichthyophiidae; genus Ichthyophis; species Ichthyophis bannanicus. The sequence goes on from CM066034.1 coordinate 181,163,192, forward strand.
GATTGGGCCCCAGAAAAGAGAACCCATAAATATCACTTAAGAGAAATGCTGTATAGCACTATCGGGGAACCTAGCCATGTCGTGATCACTGCTCAGTCAGGGTGAGAGTGACCTCCCAGCATGACATGCTGTGGCCACCCTGTCTGTGCAGGTGGTGGTCGGGCACTACAATGTCCCAGCCATTGCCCTATGCCGATGCATCCTGCCCAGGCCACCCTGTCTGGGCCATACCCACCGTACCTTGCTCCCCATTATGCACATTTGCAGGCTAACACTGGAAACAGTGCAAGCAGTGTGGGCTCAGTAAGGTGTAGGCAGCCACAACACACTGGATCGACATACACACACTCCCACACCTTTGCCAGCATTGTGCAAATATGGAGGTTTGTGGCAGCCCTGTACACCACACCAGTCCTGGGCACAGTGCGGGCATTGCTATGGTACGCAATACTGTTGGGGTCACTCCCCGGGGTGGTAAACACTGTCAGAAGCAATAACTGAAACACACTCCACAGATATCAGAAATGTTGCTATGATGAATCTCTATCAACAAATCGTGTTTAACTTAGGATTTGTTAGCTGGCATTAATCATAGCAAACTTTTGATATATGTGGAACATGTTCCCAAGTTTAGGATGGCATTGCTAAGGTATGCAGGTGCCAGTATTGGGAGATGCTGCTCCGTGCAGGGCCCAACAGCCTGACTGTCCGTGAGGCTTTGGATAGTGGAACCTGTGGGCGTGGGTGTTTATGTCCCTGTTGGCCGCTGCTCTAGGGCAGAGGTTCCCAACTCCAGTCCTGGTGTTCCAAACACTGTTCAGGTTTTCATGCTGTCCCTAATGAATATGCATGAGATACATTTTCATACAATGGGGGCCATGCATACAAATGCAGCACAGGCATATTTATTAGGGACAGCATGAAACCTGAATGGTGTTTGGCCCTCCAGGACTGCAGTTGGGAAACTCTGCTCTACGGATTGCACATGTTTATGGTGTCTGTGCTCTGTAGGGTAAAATATAGGTGTTTCAGGCATGTTTAATTTATATGCAATAAAGGTTCGGTCTTTATTACCACGGTTTAGTACTGGGTAAAATATGGGGACAAGGTTGGCAGGAGCCACAGCTGGGACTTGAACTTGTGACTTTCTGCCCTTGAACACACTGGCTGTGTATACTGCACCAAATTGTTGCCGCAGGGGCAGATCATCCCCTGGGGATACCATGACTGTTCGTCAGACAGACCTTGTCTGTTGCAGTGCACAGCACCCACCTAAATGGGGCTTGGCCGTGGTCTGCTGTGGGCAGATGCCATTGCCCCCTCCGCCACCTGCACCCCTCCGCCACCATGCTGACATGCCCTTATGCTGGTGATGCTGGTGGTGCGCAGTCCCAGGCCATCCAGTGTGCCGGTAGGCAGCTGCCTATGGTGTGGGTTCTCGGGTAGGGGTGCCTACATGGACATGCGCGCTTCCCCCCGGCACCGCCTGCCAATGTTATGTGCCCTTGGGGTACCTGCTGGTTAGTATCCCCTGTGACACTGTGGGACACACACTCACGCCCATGTTGGTCCCTCATCAGTTGCTGTCTTGCTGCTTTACAGTTTCGGCATTCCTATGTGCTACCTAGGCATCTGCCTAGTCTGCACTGTGCCCTAGCTGGACCACAGCATGTGCCACCTCCAGCCCCCTGTATCCCATTTACAGCATCAGTACAGTTGCCCTTTCCTACGTGCCCACTCTGCTGTTGCTGCACATGTGCACACCGTAACAAACCTGCCCAATATAAATGACAAAAACCCTGATCACCGCTATTTCAATGTGGGATCATTCACTTTGTAGGGGGACAGAGCATAGACCCTTCCAAACATGATATCATCCTTTTTACGCTTTGTCAGTAGTTTTGCTTTATGTTTGTCATTAATATCACTATTGGCCAGCTTGGTTATTGGGATTTCAGATGTGGTTCTGGTCATTTTATATGTTTATTTGCCTTTTTTGTTTCTGCACATGTATCACTACTATCACTTTTCTGGGTTTCCCTGCCTTTGCTGTACATTGCTGACGGAAATGGTTTCTCTCTCCTCCAAATGTGCCTCTAACGCGAGGGTTTCACTGGCGTTAGTGTTCAGACCCGGATTTCACAGCGTTAGTGTGCCTGGAGCCTCTCCCCGCCCACTCTATGCCCATTGACCCCTATCTCTGCCCTCTGGGAGGCCTTACTCCACCCTTTAGAGCCGGATTTCACTGCGTTAGTGTGCCTTAACGCCGCTGCCGACGTTATCGCGTGATAATGTTACGTTAAGATGGTTTAGTAAACATACCCCTAAGTGGCAAAGGCGAACCATTTAAAAAGGTCGAGCGAGGGGTATACAAATGACATAAGCCAAATACAAAATTAAACAGCTGGCAAGCATTGGTTCATACAGCTGAAAACCATTCAGTTCTTTTGGTGAATGCAATCCAAACGGAATATCCACTCTAATTGTGCTAAATGTTGCTCCTTATTAGCGCTATTGGTGTCTGGGATACAATCAGTGATGTGCCAGGAAAGATCACCCCATTTATGGGAGCACTCAGTATAGTGCTGGACTATGGGGGCTGTCACTGTTATTGTAGCTAAACGGGATTTATGTTCTGAAAGTCTGGTTTTCACCATTCTGCATGTACGTCCAACATAAACTTTCTTTGAGTGACAAATAATAGCATAAACAGCCCACATAGAAGATGATGTTTGCCCATAGCTGGATCAATCCAAATATTAGTAGTAGTTGTAGTTGCACATATTATTCATTTATCACAAGGAGAGTGACCAATAGAAGTCATATTCCCAATGAATTTTTAAAGTCAGCCCGAACCACAAGATCATGTATATTACAGCCACGTGTGTAGGCTATGCAGGGACTGCAATGAAATATAGAATGTAGTGCTAAAATGTGCCAGTTCTGATAAGTGCTCTGTACTAAATGGGAAGACCTCACAGAGTGACGAACTACACAGATTTGTTTGTCCATGATGGAATGTGGCTGTTGATTGAGAAGGAGAGACCTATAATTTAAAGCTCCAACCTTATGCTTTAAAGATCCTCTCCCTTACCTCCTCCATTTGACCTCCAGCTTTGCTCAACTGCCCCCACTCACTAGCATAGCCACTGCCTTGACCTTGTATTCCTCTCTAATTGTTTACCCTCAAACGTCTGTACCTCAGTTCTTCCCTTATCAGACCATCACCTGCTAAGCTTCACGCTCCATCACCCGCTGCCTCAACCTCTACCTCTCTTCTCCATCCTCTTTAGAAACCTTCATGCTATTAACCCTAAGAACATAAGATATGCCATACTGGTCAGACCAAGATCCATCAAGCCCAGTATCCTTTTTCCAACAGTGGCCAATCTAGGTCACAAGTAACTAGCAGTTTCCCCAAAAGACACAGGTTCCACAATGCTTGTATTGGGGCAAGCAGTGGATTTCCCGGGTCCCCTTTAATAATGGTTTATGGACCTTTCCTCCAGGAATTTGTCCAAACCTTTTTTTAAACCCAGCTACACTAACAGCTTTGGCTCTCTCCTCTACTGTCTCATCATCTCTTTCCTCCACTATGTCATCTAAGTCTATTGATGAGGCAGTAGCTTCCTATAACATTGTGCTCTCCTCTGCTCTGGTTGCTCTTGCTCCGCCCATGCCACATCCTGTGAGGCATACTATACCCCAGCTCAGGCTCAAATTCCACACCCTTGTGGACTTTCTACACTTCATATTCATGCTTGTCTCTTTCCAGTCAGCCATATGACTCATCAGACAAGACTATTATGTCATCTGACTAACTCTTTTGCCTCTGACCCTAGTAGTCTATTTACAACTCTCAACTCTCTCCTCAAGGTGCCTCCATTTCCGACCCCTCCTTCCCTTTCTGCCCAAACCCTGGCTGACTATTTCCATGACACAATCCACAAGATCACACTCCAATTTCCTATAAGGTCAGCTACTTCCTCTCCTCCCCCTATTCACTCCAACCCCCCCCCCCCCCAAACCTCTGCTACCCTTTCTTCCTTTTTTATGATCTCTGAGGAGGAAACCATAAACCTTCTTTCCTCCTCCAAACTCACTACCTGCTCCTCTGATCCTATTCCCATTCATCTCCTAAGCTCCCATCTCCTCCACTGTTGTCCCTTCCATCTCTCATATTCTCAACCTCTTGCTCTCCACTGCAACTGTCCCTGCAGCCTTCAAGCATGCTGTGGTCACACCTCTCCTCATTAGACTCTACCTGTCCTTCTAACTATTGATGCATCTCTCTCCTCCCCTTCTTTTCTAAACTACTTGAACATGTGGTTTACCGCCGTTCCTTTGACTTTCTTTCCTCTCAAGCCCTCCTGAATTCTTTCCAATCTGGCTTTTGTCCTTTACATTTTACTGAAATGGTTCTTGCAAGTCTCCAGAAACCTGTTCTTGTCAAAATCCAAGGGCCTTTACTCGATTCTCATCCGTCTTGACCTTTCTGCTGCTTTTGACATTGTTGCTCACAACCTTCTCGTCGTTACTTTGACCTCATTGGTTTTAAGGGCTCTGTGCTATCCTGGTTCTCTTCTTATCTTTCCCATCACTCTTTCAGTGTTTGCTCTGGTGGATCCTCCTCTACTGCTATCCCACTCTGTTGGTGTACCCAAGGATCTATCTTGGGTCCACTCCTTTTCTCTCTATATACCCAGTCTCTTGGTGCATTCATCTCTTCCCATGGCTCTCAGTACCATCTTTACACTGATGACTTCTAGATCTACCTCTCTATACCTGAAATCTCTCTGGCAATCCAGGCCCAGATCTTTATGTGCCTTTCTGACATTGCTGCTTGGATGTCACACCTCTGCTTGAAATTGAACATGGCCAAAACTGAGCTTATTTTCCCCCTAAAACATCCTCTCCCCCTTTTCCTTTCTCAGTCTCTGTAGATAACTCTCTACGCCTCCCTGTTTCCTCAACTTGCAACCTTGAGGTCATCGTTGATTCCTCTCTCTCCTCCTTCACACACATATCCAACTGATAGCTAAAACCTGCAATTTTTTTCTCTATAACATCAACAAAATTCATCCATTCTTTTCTGAACATACTACTAAGACACTTATCCATTCCTTTGTCACTTCTCATATAGACTATTGTAATCTACTCCTTGCTGATCTCCTTCTGAATCACCTCTCTGCCCTTCAATCTGTTCAACATTCTGCTCCATGGCTAATCTTCTGCCAGCCTCATCATGCTCATATTACCCCTCTTCTCAAGTCACTTCAGTGGCTTCCTATCTATTTCCACAACCATTTCAAACTTCTCCCGCTGACCTATAAGTGCATTCGCTCTGCAGCTGCAAACTACATTTCCTCTTATCTCTCCCTCTTCTGGAAATCACTTCTATCTGTGCCCTTTCCTTCTGTTGCTAATTCCTGACTTTCACGTTGCTGCTCCTTATGCCTGGAACATACTACCTGAATCTGTATGTCAGGTGCCTTCTATGAACCTTTTCAAATCCAGGCTGAAAACTCACCTCTTCACTGCTGCTTTCAGATCTTGACTTATCTGGTCTTTTTTGTGTTTCCTTACCATTCCCCCAAGATGTATTCCATGTCTACAGCTATTGTGTTGTCTGTCATGACTAGATTGTAAGCTCTGATGAACAGGAACTGTCTCTTACATGTGTCTGTACAGCGCTGTATACGTTTTGTGGGTGTCTGCACTGGAGAAACCGCTGAAACAATATCTTAGCTTGAATATTAAATTCTTCTATATCCAAGTAGAAACGGCTCACTCTCAAAAATTGACCTATAGGTAACACCTTTTTTAAATTGAGAGGGTGATGACTTGTAAACTGCAACAGAGCATTGTGTTCAAAAGATTTACAATACAGTGTAGTTGACAAATGTTCATTTTGGTACCGGACTAAAACATCCAAAAAAGGCAACTGCATCAATGAAAAAGACATGAAGCCTGACCCAGGAAGGGGCACATCCGGGCCATCCAGATGTCCCAGAACAGGACAGGCTCCATTGTATCTGATTCTGCACTGTTAGAGCTAGACGTTCCCGCGAGTGCAGGATCGGGCAATGGGATGGCCCGGCATGCCCCTTCAGCAGCTACGAGAGATATCCTGGAAGCAGCATGGCCAGGCCTCCCCTGCTCCCACTGATGCGCTGAAGGCTCAACTTCCCACCAGACTGGTATTCGCATTGCCCAACCCTCGGCAGGGTCTGCCAGGGCTGGGATCAGGCAGTGGAGCTTTACCTCCCATGGCTATATGTCCGTCAAGTGGCTTCCGGGGCCACTTGCATGGGCGCCCAGTGCTTATTCCACCCCCAAAGTCGAAAAGACTGGGCGTCCTCCTGGTGACTATCAGTCATACAGGGCAATGACCTGAATCGGCCCTGTATGTCTGGGTGCCTGCCCCACCCTCGCTCTGCCCACTCTCCGCCTCCATGCTTCCCCTATCCAGATCTCCCCGCACTGCAGCTGTGTGCGTTATGTTATGGCATATGGTCAGGGTGGGAAGTGGGGCTGTATGTTCTCCCGGGACGTTCAGCCCCGCTATTCGCCTTCTCAGATTCAGGCCCATAGTGTGCTTAAGATGACAATCTTGATCATTCAGCAAAATCAAAAAAGTCTGTAGCTCGACTTCTGTGCCCTGCCACAAGCAAAAGATGTCATCCATAAATTGCTACCGGGCAAAAATAGATGGGAACAACTGAGATTGATACAACACCTGCTCCTCAAATGCGGCTACAAACAGATTAACCACAGTGGAGCAACAGTGGCTCCCATTGCAACCAAATGAATTTGTAAGAAGAACCGGTCTTGAAAACAAAAATAATTTTTAGTTAAAATTACTTCTGCCAATGAAGTCAAAAACCCTGCAGAAACTCGCTGTGGTTCAGGACAGATCAAGCTAAAATTTAATCAGGGTGACAGCTGTCTGCTGCGGTATGTGTATATAAAGCAAAACAATATCAAAGGTTGCTAAATACACAAGAGATGGTAATGATGGTCGAGTTTATTTAAGAAATCAAAAGTGTCTTTAATATATAAAAATGCACATATGACACAAGGCTGCAAAAAATGAATCCAAAAATTTGAATAAGGGCTCAAACAAAGAAGCAGAGCTCGACAATATAGGGCATCCGGGTGAATTGTTAAGAGTTTTGTGAACTTTGGTAACCACAAAAAATTGGAATTCTGGGATAGTTAACCAATAAAAAACAATATTATTGGAGTGGAGGAGTGGCCTAGTGATTGGGGCAAGGTACCTCAGGCTGGAAGGTCAGGGGTTCAAATCCCACTAGAGGACAGCAACCTTGGGCCAGAGGGACTGGGGTTTCTAGTCCCACAGGTGCTCCTTGTGGTCTTGGGCAAGCCACTTAACCCTCCATTGCCCATGCTCCCTGTAAAATAGTTATCTGCAAGTTATAAATGCCCTGTTCAATGGAATTTCAGTTTGTTCAATGTAAACTGCCTTGATATCATGAAAGGTGGTATATAAGAAATGTGAAATAAATAAATAACTATTCTTGAGGCAATATGATCCCATCCATGTGAACCTGCTGAAGAAGGGAATAAATGTCACTTTGAAAAATCAAAGTAGGGTCTTCAGTCAAAGACTGGTAAAAATGTTGCTCCTGCAGTTGACGTAACACTTCCATTTCATATTGAGATCTGGATTAGACAACAATCAAACCCCCTTGTAATAAAATCAGCTGGTTTTATTATAAGAACAGGGTGATTGACCAATTATTGAAGTGCCTGATATTCTGGACGAGAAATATTAACAAATCTCCATTTACTAGGTGAACAACTTTCATATTCCTCAAGATCTTGGAGAACCAGATCCCAAAAAGTTTGAATACAGGGATCTAAGGGTCCAGGAGGCATCCACTGGGACTTGCCTTGTGGTAAAGAAACAGTGGAAGATGTGGGTTGCTGAGAAAAATACAATTTTATTTGCAAGTTATGAATCAATCAATAAAAGTCCAAACATGCTTGGAAGGGGTCATAAACAGGTATTGGAATATATGACAAACCCTTATTTACCACTGTATTTGACTAGATGGGAGAGAAACATTGGACAAATTGATTACTGTTGACAAGTCCAACTGTACAAATGTGCGACAGGACGAGTCCAGACAATGTCAGGGTTGGCATATTGGGCCCGCTGCTGAGTCTCTTGATATCCTCGGCGATCAGAGAAGTTTCCACATTGTGGGGACAATCTGGAAAAGAGGCAAATGTCAGTCCCCTGTTCCCCTCCTGCCTCCCCCACCATACCTTCATCCATTATAGCCAAATATAGCTGGCAAATTCCCGGACTGCCATCTGCCAATCCACTGTATCACTGGGTCTTCCAAGCCAGCTGCCACAACGCTAGTTGTTGCTCAAATCTGAAATGAATAAGGCACAAATTGCTATGCATCCAAGTCCAAGTGCCTAAGGGCTTTCTGCAGAACTGCTGTGAATTGGAAATGAATCAAGAGGCAAAGTGGTAGCATGTATAAACAACTATGCCCCTCCAGCAAGCCTAACCACCATGTACCACTGTAGGGCCTCAACCAGACAGATGACTGCACCTGCCACCCTGCTTAATACCACCCACAAACCTTGGCCGGACTGGTCTGTTTTTGACTGAGGAATTAAAATCTTCAACTGAGCACCTCTTAGTCACACATGCTCCAAAAACACACCAGTCCTGGAGCGGGCTTGTGCCGACAGGGCCATCATCTCACTAATCCTAAATGTCCTGAAAAAGGACAGGCAGAATACCACCCGAAACAACTCCACCTCAAAAGGCAAACTGGTGATCGCTGGCATTCCCTCACAGAGCCGTATCAACAGGTCATTGGAAATGGGACTCCAGGGATCATCCCATGCTGGGGCATCACACTCCTAATCCAAAAACAGCACCACACCACAAAAGCAGCCATCAGATTGCCCCAGCCTGCCACTTTCATGAAAAAGGAAAATCCAACCAAATGGGAACACACGGCCACCCTTGACAAATCCCCCTCCTTTGCACAAATGATCTGTTGCCCCAACCACTCATCGGGCACCTTTCCCCCAAATCAGCCCTTGCTTTCCAAAAGGTTTGCCACCCTCATGAAACCCCTCCTTTAGGACACCCACGTAGCCTGAGACACCAACCTTTGCAGTAACTCCATTATGTCAGGATGCCAAACTGCCAAAGGTGATCTGGTATTGCCACTCCTTCTGTATCTGCTCCCTGTGCCAAGGTTCGAAAAAGGGACCACTTGAATTGGCAGAGAGAGTCAGCAATCAGGTTAACCACCACCGGCACATACCTTGCCTGGGCAGTCACATTCAGACAAGACAAATACTCACATTAACCTTACTACCCTCAAAAAACGTGGAGACTGACAATTGATGACCTCCACCACCGGTGCATTATCACACCAAAAAAACAACCGGTGGTTCTGCAAGCAGTCAGGCCATACTACCAAAGTAACCACTATGGGAAAGGACTCAAAAAAGGTCACATTACTCATTAAACCAGATGCATGTCATTCACTGGGACAAGGCTCCGTAAACCAGAAGTCTTGAAAGTACAGGCCAAAACTCAGACCGCCATCCGCATCCGGAAACAATTGCAAGTCGTCATTAGAAACCTCATTCTGCTGCAGGACAGAAGTCCCATTGTACTTAGCTAAAAAGGAGTCCCATACTCTAAAGTCCTCACACATTCCACTGGAAACCCTAATCTGATGGTAAGGCTTCCATACTCCTGACATTGCATGCATCAAGTGACATGAAAACGGATGCCTCAAGGGGATCACTTGACAAGCAAAGTTCAGGGACGCCACCAACAACAACTGCATCTCTTTCAAGGTAACCTTCCCGGCAGATCTTACCCTTACCACCAATCCTCACAGCTTCTGGACCTTATCCATAGGCAAGCAGGCCATCATAGCCACTGTATCCAATTCAATACCCAGGAAAGTCAACCTGGATACCGGACCCTCTGTTTTTCCATCAGCCAGAGGGACCCCAGGTGCATCAGCCAATGCAATGAAGATTGACAACAATGTGTGGCATGCCTCCAACCCATTCGGCCCCACAAACAGAAAATCATCCAGGCAATGCAGTATGTCAGGCAGGCCCATATGCTGTACCATGACCCAATGCAAAAACAAGCTGAATACTTCAAAGTAGGCACAGGAAATGGAACAATCCATGGGCATTCACTTATCAAAGTAAAAACAGTCTTCAAACGCAAAACCCCATAAATGAAAGGCCAAAGGGTGTACCAGCAGCAAGCAGGAAGCCGATTCAATGTCAACCTTTGCTAACAAGGCACCCTGCCCACATCGCATACCAAATCCACCGTGGAGTCAAACGAATCATACCATACAGAGCATGACTCCTTTGGAAGATGGTCATTCACTGAAGCCCCTGGAGGTTACAACAGGTTATGGATAAGGCAAACTTTTACTGGCTCCTTATTCAGGAGAAAATCAGAGACTGGGAACTGATGCAGTCAGAAAGGACTCGCCACCCTGCCCAACAACTGCTGTGACAGGATCTTTACCCGCACCACGTCCAGAAAGCTCCGTACTGAAGGCACATTCCTCACCTCTGTTAGCCACTGCCCCCTGAAAAGGGATCACAAACCCCATCTTGAACCCTTGTAATAACATCAATCTGTCCCCCTGCCCCCTGTAATGCAACAACCAGGGACGCATTGCTATAACTGAGACAGGAGTGGCACCCTCAAAAACAGCCATTGCTCACTTATTCAGTGGGGGAATGCGAGCAATTCCCCTTTGACTGCACTTGGTAGCTGCATTCCCACACATTCAGGGAGCACACATGCCGGAACTTGCAGTTGGGGGAAGGGCAGGAGGACTTGTTTAAATGCCAACAGACATCAGCCCCTCCCGGCCCACATTGCGCCGGCTGAGTGCTTCCTGCTGTGGGCTGAAAGGAACAGCACCCATAGGCTGCACCCCCAGAACCCTCTTTTGCCTGGATGCACCAGACCTTGCTGACATTTGGGTGAGCCACAAAGTAGTGTCTTGCGTCCCTTAATACATATGCATATTCCCTTCCATTTTGTCCCAGAATTTTTCATCATAATTTAGCCACGCTCAGCCTTCATGAGTCTAGAATGCCTCAAGAATTGAATCAGCATATGCCAAAAGGAGACCATACTGCCCTGGGAACTGCTGACCCCAAACACTGGCAAGCCACAGGAAAAGCTCTAGTTCAGTTTCCAATATTTCAGGATATCTTCATATCTTCTTGACACATCCACTCTTCACATCCTATTTTTGCTTTTTCTTGCTGTAACCAGACTTCTTTCACCCTTCCAACAGATGGAAAATATCTATGTATCTTCACTTCCAGATTTTCTGCCATAGCGCCCATGGAACCCCCTCCCAAAGTTTCATGAAGGTCACTAAGGCAGGGGCCCCCTCACTAACAACATCGGCATGTCCTCTACCATCACCCCCCCCCCACCACCCCCACCCAGCCACTGCCTCTTCCACAAAAGATGAAGATTCACAACTCGATGAAAAGGATGACGAGCTAGCCCCTTTTTACCGCTGTCATGACCGCTTACAACTTTTAGATGCACTGACCGCCCCCTTTTCCGTGGCACACTGACACCTCAGACCCTTGCGACCCCCAAGCCCCTGTTATGGACTCACCTGATATTGCCATACCACCCTTCTGCCCCGTGACTGGGGCAGCTGGCAATGACCAGGCACTTCACTGAGGACATGCTCCCTCTAGATGCCTGGCCCAAATCAGCTCCCTCTCTGGCCACCCCACTCTGCTCCCTCTAGGTGCCATACCATGCATGTCCTCCACTAACATCTCCCTCATGCCCATCTTGGCTGACAACTGAGTTGGGAGACAAGAGACGAGGCCACCGGGAACCGCTGTAGCAGCCCCCACCACTTTTCCACCACTGACCTGCTACCCCAGCTCATCCGTGACAAGCCTAGACCATCCACTGCCCAAAATACTGAAGCATGCTGCCCAATCGGAAGCTGTGGTGCCCATCCCTCCATTGCTCAAGCCCCTGCCCCCTTGTCTCCCCCATGCACCACTGCAGATCTCATTGATAACTGGGTTAGAGGTATATGGTCCTACATTCCCCTACCAAGCTGGACACCTCCCACCCTGGAGAAACTGCTCCCTGCTAACCCCACTGCAGGTTGCCTAACCTCTATCCCCAGGCCATCCTCAAAGCTGCTGCCTGCGCTCCTTCCAAACCATCAGGTCTGCTCAGACACTGAGGAACTATAATCAGGGGTGGGGGCGGTGACACCACCAACTGACCCTCCTGCAATTGGGTACCAGCCCCCCATCACAACTTCTGAGGCACCTTCCACCTGTCTTGCAAGGCATGCTCACCCAGGGTTACCACAGCCACCACACTGCCTCCCACAGCCAGCCCAACTATCATAGTTGAAACACTGGCCCCAGCCACTGCCGACACTGCTATAGCCTTGTCCGCCCCCTTCCCTGTCCCAGATCAATACACCTTGTGCTGCCCCGTGGCTCTCTGCAGGCTGCACTCCCTCAAGAACCATCCCGTCTCTCTGCTGGCCGCATCTCCCAGCAGCGCAGCAGGCCCACTCAACACCCCAAAAAGCAAGCTCCCCTGTCCGTGCACACAAGAACTCATTGATTCACCGGAGGGACCAGAGTGCCGATGCATGCAGATGCCACCACAGCCCTGGCCCAATATTTTGCCACCATGTCCAGACCAGTTGCAGCCTCAGCAGCACCACCACGAGCTGTTCCCTGCCAGCTCACTCCAAAAACAATGATGGAAGCCCCAACACAGGAAAGGGATTGTACAATTTGGCTGGCCTGCACCAGTGGGTAATATACCCATGCCCCAGCCTATTCTTCCAATCCTTCCATGCCCTACTACTGCCATCTTAACCAATAAATTCCCCCTCACATCCATGAGAGGTAACTTCAAAAACCAACTACACTTGCTCCCCCCCCCCCCCAACTACCATCCTAAGCCTAGCTGTCTCTTAGCCATTCCCTGCTCCTCTAGCCAGCTCTTCCGGCCTACCCATCCATGGCCTGCCACTGGGTCTGGGGCCCCAGGGCCAGGAACCTGGTTACATTTGATTACTGGGACCCCATTTATGACCAGATGCAGTTAGAAGGAACACATAGTATTAGAGATAGCACAAATGGGCTATTATGTTAAATGATGACCATAAGGCCCTTCTGGCTTTCTTTTAGCATTCTGTAGAATCAAGGGTGAATAAACAAATTGTAATTTGATGCCTTTTTTTGGACAAACCTACTACATGTGAGGGTAATTTTATAACAGGATACATATAAAGATTTCCAAAAACATATCTGTTTTATAAAGGTAATCAAAATATAGAGTCCAATACAGTTTTTTGGAGGGGTAGCCTAATGATTAGAGTAGTGGTGTAAGAACCTGAGAGTCAGGTTCAAATCCCCCCGCTGCTCCTTGTGAACTTGGGCAAGTCGCCTACCCCTCCATTGCCTCAGGTATGAACTTAGTCCTCCAGGGACAGGAAAATGCCTATTGTACCTGAATGCAACTTACCTGGGACTTCAGGCATGAGCTAAATCCAGTTTCCCTTTCCCTAAATCCAATTATATTTTTTTGACCACTTTATTATCCAACACGATATCAATGTACAAATCTCTTAATATATGCACCAATTTTATTTATAGTATATGAAAATTCACCACAGTGCAGCAATCAAAATTAACACAACACACCCAATCTTTAAATCAGTTTTAAAATGTATATCTCCAGCTCCTTCCTAAGTTCATTCATAACACAGGTCTGCGACTAAAAAGCTGTTTGATTATTTTCATCTAATTTCCATGTATTTTGGTGTGCTGAAAAAAAAATATTGAAAAAACTCCTAGACGTCATGATTTGCCACAACATGCAAAATTGTCTTCAAATTTATCAATTTTTTTCAAATTACTATTAATTAATTCAAATTACTATAATTAATTCACATAAGTGCATTTAAGATATAAAATGCCAAAAAACCCTTAAAGGGGTTGTCCGAGTTATGTAAAAAAAATATAGCACTGTAAATCTGATGGTCAGCAATATATACATAAGCTAAGCAAGTTTTAAGTCCGTGCTTCTAATGGTAGAAGGGGTTAATCTTTCCTGAAGAATCCAGTGGGAGGGAGACACAGGGCAGATAGCAGCAGCTCCGGTCAGTGCAGGGGGGCGTGGCCAGCACTGTGATGTCTCGTGTACAGACACAGAGCTGCTCTCTCCTGCATGCCACACTTGTGCACGAATCATCATCAGGTTCTTGGTTCTAGGCTGTTCATACTTTTTCATCGCAATTCGTTAGCTCGTCATTCTTCAACCGTTATGTTATGGCTCTACGAAAGTGTATTAATTCGCCAGACAGTTTCTCTTTCATCTGTGGTGAATATACAGTGTTGAAGCAACAGCAGAATATTACAGACTTTGTGAAAAAAGTATACTTTGAATACTTTGGACTAAAAATTGGAGATCAAGATAAAGTCTGGATGCCTCATAAAGTGTGCAAACGGTGTGTTGAGGACCTCCGAAACTGGTTCAAGGGTAAGAAAAAATCTTTCCGTTATGGGATTCCTATGGTATGGCAAGAGCAAAAGAACCATAGTGACGACTGTTACTTTTGTTCATGCGATGTGAAAGGGTTTAATTCCAAATGGAAGCATTCCATTTCATACCCCAATCTTCACTCGGCAATTCGTCCCATCCCCCATGGCACAGATATACCAGTATCCAAGCCCCCTGCTACCTTGGAAGAGATACTAGCTCCAATGAAGGTGAAGTCATACCTGAACCAGATGACGAATCAAGTTCTGACTTTGAAGATGATACAAGACCAAAATTGTTTTCTCAGGAGGAGATGAATGATTTAGTAAGAGACTTGAATCTTCCTAAAGATGCCGCTGAGTTACTCGGATCAAGGCTGAAAAGCAGGAATTTATTGTTGCCAAGAGTGTCATCTTCATGGTTCAGACATCGTGAAAAGGAGTTTGTTCCTTACTTCGCCCAGGAAGACAAGTTGGTTTATTGCATCAATGTCGAAGGTCTGATGGGTCAATTTAAAATCCAATATGATTCAGAGCAATGACATCTTTATAGATTCTTCAAAAAGAAGTCTCAAAGCAGTTTTACTCCATAACGGTTTTTACGCTTCCATACCTGTAGGTCATTCCATACACTTGAAGGAAACCTACGAGAACTTGGAATTGGTTCTTCGTAAACTTAAATATGAAGACCATGGTTGGCAAGTGTGTGGGGACTTGAAGGTCTTGTGCATGCTGCTATGGCAACAAGCTGGGTATACCAAATATCCTTGTTTTCTTTGTCTATGGGATAGTCGAGACCAACAAAATCACTGGACCAAGAAGAGTTGGCAGCCGAGGGTGCTAACAGTCGGTGAAAAAATGTCCTCCGAGAAACTTTGGTACCTTCCCATAAAGTTCTTCTACCACGTCTCCACATAAAATTGGGATTGATGAAGCAATTCGTAAAATCACTTCCAAGAGATGGAGAATGCTTCAAATACTTGGTCACCAAGTTTCCAGGCCTGTCGGAGGCAAAATTGAAGGAAGGTGTGTTCGTCGGACCAGATATTAGAAGGCTTATAGTTGATCAAGAGTTTGTCAATACCATGACGGATCCTCAAAAAGAAGGGTGGATTGCATTTAAAGAAGTCGTACAGAAAGTTTTAGGCAATAACAAAGATCCTCACTACAAAAAGATCGTCGGACGAATGCTGAAAGCATTTCAAGCTTTAGGTTGCCTGATGAGTATGAAAGTGCATTTCCTGCAGTCCCACCTTGACTACTTTCCTGAAAATTTGGGAGCTGTGAGTGAGGAACAAGGTGAATGATTCCACCAAGACATTAAAGAGATGGAAAGGAAATACCAGGGAAAATGGAGCATTACAATGATGGCAGACTACTGTTGGTTGCTTCAGAGAGACATTCCAGATGCTACTCACAAGCGTAAATGCACCAAGAGGAGCCTCACAAGGAAGAAGAATCGAGTTTAGTGTGTGTAGGTGAGCTCATTTCAATTCAAAAAAGGATTTTCATGAAAATATTGTAATAAAACTTTAATTTTATAAGTCTATTTCCATTTATTTTGAGGTATTGCCTTATTTAACATAGTTACCTAAATTGTCAGGAAATGTGATGTCCTATGACAAAATGGAGGTCATTTTCGGATTCAGCGCACCAAAAAACATAAAGATTACATGGAATAACCAAAACAGCTCTCGAAAAAAAATTTTTTGCAGACCTGTGAAAATCCTTCATCTATTTTTTAGCTAATCATTTCTGACAATGCATTTTGAAAGACATCTGCTTCAAGGGAAATTTCATTTAATTCACTATTTGCCTATCTTAGTAAATTTTCTGTGGTCCCACAGTATCTCAATACCTATCATTCACGCTCGGTTCCTCATGTGGGTGTGGAGTGCTAATATTCAGTACTGGACTAGGGTGAATTTTAATATAATCTAAATAAAATTAGACCATATATTATGAGAGCTGAATATTGATATAGAGGCCCATTCCGATCTGGACGTCTCCTGCCTGTCTGGGCATCCAGAATCAGGACATGCACCGGTTGAACCCGATTCTGATCCCACGGGGGCTAGACATGCCTGCAGGATCAGAACCAGGAACAGGGCCTAGACATCCAGGCTGTGCCCCAATTCTGGGTGCCCAGACGTCCAACAAACTCCCCGGCTAGCCCAGCCAGACTCCTGCATGGAGCCATGGTGCCATGGCGTCATGTTGCCATGGCACCGTGGCTCCATGCAGGAGCCATGATCCCTGGCAGAATTCCGCAAACTGCTTTTCCCGCAGCCTGACCTCCGATCGGGCCTACCATAGCCAGTGTCAAGCTGCAGAAAATCCCCTGTGCCCCCTCACCTGTGCAAATGGCTGACTCCGGACATACAGGGCCGACCTCCGAATTGGCCCTGTATTTCCGGAGTCTTGATGCTGCCCACAGCCCACCCTCACCCCACCTGCGACTTGCCCCTACTCGCCCACAGTCAGAGTTCCCCACACAACTCAGATCTACTTGCAGGGAGCTCTATTTCCCCAATGCCAGCCAGGCGAATAGCGGGTCTGGATGTCCGGTTTGGACGTCCAGACCCGCTATTCGCTGAACAGAATAGATGCCATAGTGTTTGAAGAATAAGGTAGTCCACAAAAGCAAAAGAAAATGTATTGGACTCGACATTTTGATTACCCATTAAGCAGTCAACTCTGGAAAAGAAGTTTTATTATTGTTTTTTATAAAGGTAACATAAAGGCTCTTTTACTAAAATGCAATAGTTTTGCACATACCATGTGGTAACTACAAAGCCTTGTGATAACTGCTGGGGGCATGTCCAGTATCTTCCCATACTGTTACTGCACAGAAAGAAACTTTACCACCTTTTACTAACATAAGGCATATAGGGACAGACTTACTCCTGAGTTTATCCCCTTTCACTCTCATCCTATGTCCCCTCATAGCAGTGCTTGCTTTCAATTTAAGGATGCTCTCCTCCTGTGCGTTTATGCCATGTAGATATTTAAACATCTCTATCATATCTCCTATATCACGCCTTTCCTCTAAAGCTGGGGTCACCAACCTCCAGAGGGCCGCGGGCCGCACAGCCGACTACCGGGAGCCTCGCGGGCCGCACCCCCCTTCTCCCCGCCCCCGCGAAAAAAAACAACAAACGCAAAATTATGAAAACAATGGCTGATCACCTTTATTGAATTTAATGAGATGGCTGATGATTCATGCTAGCAGACAAACGCTTAAAGTCCGGCTTCACAGATGACACTGACAGGAGAAGGGACGCTTGCAGGTGGTCGTCGGTGAGCTGCGAGCGCGTGGATACAATGGCGGGAATCCTTGGTGGGCCGCACGTAATGTTAACCGCGGTAGAGCCTCGCGGGCCGCACGAAGGGACCTCGTGGGCCGCATGCGGCCCGCAGGCCGCAGGTTGGTGACCCCTGCTCTAAAGTATACATATTAAGATCCTTAAGTCTGTCCTCATCTGCTTTATAAATAAGACCACTAACCATTTTAGTAGTCACTCTCTGCACCAACTCCAACCTGTTTATTTCCTTTTGAAGGTGTGGTCGCACCAAAGACCTATACAGAAGCACCTTTACCTCCTTTTTCTCTGCTGGCCATTCCTCTCCCTATGCTCCCAGGCTTCCTTCTAGCTTTTGCCACCACCTTTTCTACCTGTTTGGCTACTTTAAGATTGTCAGACACAATCACGCCCAGGTCCTGCTTTTCTTTTGTGGACAGAAGTACTTCTACCCCCACACTGTACTGCTCCTTTGGATTTTTGCAGCCCACATGCGTGACTCTGCATTTTTTAGCATTAAATCTCAGCTGCCAAATTCTAGACCATTCTTCAAATTTACCTAGATCCCTCCTCATGTTATCTACACCTTCCTGGGTGTCTATTCTATTGCGTATTTTGCTATCATCCGCAAAGAGGCATACCTTACCTGACAGCCCTTTCATAATATCGCTAACAAAGATGTTAAAAAGAATCAGACCAAGGACAGATTCTTGCGGCATACCACTGGTAACCTCCCTCTCCTCAGAGCGAGCTCCATTTACCTGTACCCTTTGTCGACTCCCCCTCAACTAATTTCTAACCCAATCAGTAACTTTAAGGTCCATCCCTAGGGTGCTCAGTTTGTTGATAAGTTGCCTGTGTGGAATGGTGTCAAAGGCTTTACTGAAATCCAAGTACACCACATCTAGGGCTGTCCCTTGGTCTAATTCTATGGTCACCCAGTCAAAATAATCAATCAGATTTGTCTGGCAAGACATGCTTCTGGTAAACCCATGCTGCCTTGGATCCTGCAATCATTAGATTCCAGAAACTTTGCTATCCTTTGTTTTAGCAGCGTTTCCATTAATTTATTCACTACAGAGGTAAGACTAACTGGCCTGCAGTTCTCAACCTCATCCTTACTTCTGCTTTTGTGTAAAGGGATCACATGTGTCTTTCTCCAGTCCTATGGGATCACTCCCAACTCTAAAGAAGCATTGAAAAGGTTAGTCAGTGGAGCCACTATTACATCTCCAAGTTCCTTCAATATTTTTGGATGTATCCCATTTGTTCCCATTCATTTGTCTACCTTTAATATAGTTAGTTCCTCATGAACACAGTCTTCTGAAAATCATTCACGATTCCCTTCACTTCTGTTCCTATTTGTGGGTGTTTTCTGAGGTCTTGCACTTGGCCCTTCATCTGTGAAATATTTGTTAAGCAATTCTGCTTTATTCTCATCAACTTCTACATATTCCTCCCCTTCACCCTTGAGTCTGACAATATCACATTTGCCCTTCCTCTTCTCAATAACATATCTGAAAAATGTCTTATCCTCCCATTTTATTGCATTGACAATTTTTTCTTCTTTTATATCTTTGCTTTCCTGACTATTTTGCTAGCTTCTCTAAGTTTTTCCAAATATAGATGCCTGTCTTCCACTCTGTCATCTCTTATATTTCATGAAGGCCTCCCTCTTCTTCACCTTTTCAGCTTCTTCTTTTGAGAACCATAGCGGCCTCCTATGCTTTTTACCTTTTTTTACCTTTCTAACAAAAAAGTTGGTTGCCCTTAAAATATTCCCTTTCCGTTTTTTCCACTGTTTTTCTACATCCCCCAGCTCTTCCCATTCCACTAACGACTCCTTGAGGTATTGGTCCTTCTTGGCAAAGTTAATTTTCCTAAAGTCTAAGACCATCTCTTTTGAATGGATTTTATCAGCCTTAGTCCTAATACTGAACCACACAATCTGGTGATTACTGGATGCGAGATGATCTCCTACTATAACATCAAACACTTTCACCATTGGTAAGCAACAAGTTCAGTATGGCCCCTTCACGTGTGGGTTCTGTTACCAGTTGCCTGAATAGTTTTTCCTGTAGAAAATCCAGGATCTCCTTACTTCTAGATGACACTGTAGCAGGGATGTGTCAATCCATATCCAACATATTGAACTCACCTATCAGTAGCACTTCCCTTTTTCTAGGCAATGATGTATATGTCTTCTATCAAATCTCCGTCTACTTCTCCTTGTGAGGGACATCTGTATATCATGCCAATGTAAAGTGATTTCTCTTTCCCTCTTTCTAGTTTAACCCACAGTGCCTCATTTCTCCCTTTTAAGACCTGTAATTCTATAGCTTTAATATTAATTTTTTACATATAGTGCCACTCCTCCTCCCCTGTCCTTCCTGAATAAGGTATAGCCTGGTATAATTACATCCCACTCCTGGTTGTCTGTGACCCATGTCTCTGCAACCGCCATTAAATCCAAATCAGACTGTTCCATTAAAGCCTCAACATCTTATTTTCCATGCTGTGGGCATTTATACACACTGCTTTTCAGATGTTGCTCCTTTTACCCATTTCTATGGAGATATTTAATGTTTCACTTATCTGGGGTCTTTCTTCACCCATCTCCAACAAATCTAGTTTAAAGTCCTCTTCAGTAGGTTAGCCAGTCTGCTACTGAAGACATGTTGACCCTTCTTGGACAGATGGATGCCATCTCTTCTCTGCAGCCCTTGGAACATCATCCCAGTGTCTAGGAAACCAAAATGCTCTTGATGACACCATCCATGCAGCCATGCATTTATCTACAGGATGCAAGCTTCTCTGCCTCCATCTTTACCCTCAACAGAGAGGATTGAAGAGAACACTACCTGCACACCAATCAGCGTCACCCTCTGTCCCAGAGTCATGAAGTCACTTTTGATACGCTCAGAGGGATACCTGGCAGTATCATTAGTGCTGACATGGATGAGCAACATTGGGTAATAGTCAGTAGGCTTGATGAGTCTCAGCAAACTCTCCATAATGTCTCAGATTTTGGCACATGGCAGACAGCACACTTCTCTGGACATCAAGACTGGTCGGCATCAGTACCTCTCAGAAGACAGTCACCAACTACTACTACCTTTCGCTTCCTTGTCATTCTGCAGGCTCCCATCTTCACCTCTGTTGGGGAGATTGGATGTTTCAAGAAGCATCGCATCAATGTACTTCTCACTGTCTTGAATGCTCCTCAGCATCACCCCCTCTTCTCTCAGCTCCTTCACTTCTTTTGAGAGCTTCCGCATGTAGGCATCCTGCACATGGAACATGTCCTTCAACTGGTAGAGGGATCTCTGTCTGGACAGAGGCAGAGGCTATAATGGGGACAATATGATTTTTTCCCTGCCATGGGCCAGCTGGGGAGCTTTGGTACTTGTTGATATAAGAGAGAGACATACCAAAGTACCTGCCTGTTCCTCAGCTGTCCTTTCAGAGAAAAAGCAGTAAACCTCGTTTAAGTGTGTTCTAACAGTGCTGTTCGGAGTCCCTATATGTAGCTAATTGGGAAGTTGTCCTATAAACATGTAGCTAATTGGGAAACTGCCCTATAAAGCAAGACTTCTCACATAGGTTGGGTAGGGAGGGAACTAACACCTGATGATGTCAGCGGCTTCAAAGAGCTTGCTGTGAATGGAACAAAAAACAATGAACTCTGACAGAGCTTTTAGCCCAACAGCACAAAAAATTCCCCCTTTGGAGTATAGAAAAACAAACAAAAACAATTGCCTTTTACAGATGATAACCAAAACCCCTTTAAGAGCTTTCAGGCAGAAAGATTGTAGTTAAAAGCCACACAGAATTACCTTGCATCTATTTTTCTACATTGGTGACAGTCTGTGATATGCAGAACTGGCCCAAAGGTTTATGCAAATTACAGCATTTGCTAATTATAATTGCATCTTTTTTTTTGCATAGAGAGCGAGGACTGGAAGCACCATTATGTGAACTAGCTAGTTGCCTAGGTAGTCGGCCCTCCAGGGGCACCATCGCCACTACTTCTGCTCCTCTCCGGGGTCTTCAGCAGTAGCAATGGTTCAAAAAACTGACCAGAACTGAACTGGCTTCCATACTATTTAAGATCATACAGTACATCAGTACATTCATCCCTACCATAAGGCTATATACTATATACAATTAAAACTATTCTAAAGAGCCCTTCCTTAGACCCTAAAATACACAACTCATACAGACCCATTGCCAGCATGCCCCTCCTAACCAAAATCATCAAAAAAAATTGTACAAATCAAATTGCAAGACCACATAAATACATTTGCATGTCTCGACCCCCAGCAACACGGATTTAGGCCTAACCACAGGGCAGAGACTTTACTCACCTTTCTAATAGGCAAACTAATAAAAGGCATAGAAAAGCCAGGACATGGTTTTATCCTCATATTTCTCAATATCTAAGCAGCCTTTGACTCAATAAATCATCACATACTCTTATCTCAGCTACACAACATTGCACTCTAACAATACCATACTGAAATTATTCCACTCCTACCTAGAAGATCAAAAGCAGCAAGTCAAAATAAGTCAACACAACTCCAACTACTTTAAGCTGCACCAAGGAGTTCCATCCTATCATTTCTGCTCTTCAACATATATCTACAACCTCTATGCGACTTAATACAGAACTACAATGTGATTGTACTACATCTATGCTGATGATATCATGCTAGACAAATCACAACCAACCCAGTCTATATGACAATAGGTTGTTTCAAAATAGTAGCACAATGGCTTACTGATCATAACTTATCTATAAACTACAGGAAAATGGATGTTCTCCGCGTAACCAGAGAAACTTCCTTCACACCACCACCAACACTGAAAATCTTGGACATTGAACTCAAAGTTTAATCCAAAGTCAAATACATACTTGACAAACAAGTGAACTTAGTCACACATCAAGAACACTGCAAGATCAGCTTACCACAAAATGAAAACTACAAAATCTATGCCCAATATTTGACCCTACTCATTTCTGAACAGTTTATAAAGCCATAATAACCCCACACTTTGACTACTGCAACTCAATCTATCAAGGAGCATCCAAATATACAATATTCTCCCTCCAAATGGCCCAAAACACAGCAATTCAAATAATCACAGGAATCACAAGCCACAACCACATCACACTAATATTAAAGCAGCTGCACTGACTCCCAATAGTCCCCTGAGTCAAATACAAAAACAATATTTTGCATCTTCATAACATTACACAGCCTATCAGCTGTCCACTTATACACTCTAATCAGGAAAGTTCCAGATAACAGATCTAGAAGACAATCCAACCAAAACATGTTCCCCATTCCAACCCTAAAAGCCAAAAGCTCCCAAGCAACATGCAATGGAAGCTTCTCACTTTATTCCCTATTGATCTGGAACGCTCTCCCAGATAGCATCAGATCCAACCATGACATACTTGAATATTGCAAGAGACTCAAAACACATCTATTCCTGGAATCCTTCAGAATTGATCCTTAAACCTACCCCAAGTGGAACAAACAACCTTGGCCGAACTTAACAGCTTGCCAGTATCCAAAGGAGAATCTCAAAGCACCCCTCCCTTCCAAGTCTCTCCCTGCAGTACAGTAAAAAGAGCAACTAGTTTTTACTAAAGTTTACTATAATGTAATATACTGTAAGTACAAATTTAATCGTGATTGATATCATAAACAATGTACTATAGTTCTCTGTTACTCAATACCTATGACAAGTAACATAAGTTAAACCTACTAACTCCGTGTTTTATGTAACCCAGAAGTTAGTTTCCTGTATACTGCTTAAATTTCTAGATAAGCGCGATATAAAAGATGTTAAATAAATAAAAAATGTGATGCAGCACTTTCCTAAAGGCTTCAGCACTGTGTCACGGTTTCTATTTCTTCCTACCTGCCGCTTCTGCTCCCCTCTGATGCAGACTTCTGGTTTGCATAAACCAGAAGTCTGCATCAGAGGAAGGTGGAAGTGGCAGATAGGATGAAATAGAAACTGTGACCCAAAGCCGTTAGGTAAGCAGTGTCAAGGTTTTGAGCCATTGCTGCCATGGAAGGCCGTGGAGAAGGGTTGCAGCAGTATCAATGGAAGTGGGGGGCAGTGGGGAGGGGTGGGAGATGGAGGTCCCATCTAGGACACCTCTATTCCTTGCACCAGCCCTAGTTACAATCCTAATTGGAAGGCATGGGACAACCTGCACAGAGAGACAGTTAAATTCCTAAACAGAAGGCATGGAGAATCACTTGCATAGAGTGGCAGTTACAACATTAAACAGACGATATGGACAACCTGCATGGAATGGCGACTACAAGCCTAAACATCTAGTTGGATAGGCTGGCTGAGCAATTGTGATCTTTTATCTGCTGTCATCTATTATATTACTGGCTTAGTCACTATATAATCACATCACTTTTAAACTTTCCTGATTCTAAAGTACTAGAAGATGACTGTGGATTTAGCTATTTGTATATCAGTATATTACTACTACTACTGAACATTTGTATAGCGCTACAAGACGTATGCAGCGCTGCACAGACACATGTAAAAGACAGTCCCTGCTCATCAGAGCTTAAAATCTAGTCAAGACAGTCAGCACAGTAGTTGTAGACAAAGAATATATCTAGGGGGAATGGTGGGGAAATACAAACGAGATTAGGCGAATCAAGATCCGAAAGTGGCAGCGAAGAGATTAGTGTTCAGCCTGGATTTGAAAAGGGCTACAGATGAAGACTGACGTACAAACTCAGGTAGTTTGTTCCAGGCATAAGGAGCAAAGTCTAGAATTAGCAGTAGAAAAGAAGGGCACAGATAGAAGCAATTTACCAGAAGAGCAGAGCTCCCGAGGAGGGGTATAGGAAGAGATAAGAGAGGAAAGGTAGTGAGGAGCTGCAGAGTTGAATGCACTTATAGGTCAGCAGGAGAAGTTTGAACTGGATGCAGAAATGGATAGGGAGCCAATCAAGTGACTTGAGAAGAGGGTTAATATGAGCATGATGAGACTGGTGGAAAATTAACCGTACAGCAGAGTGTTGAACAGTTTGAATGGGAGAGAGATGATTCTGATGGAGACCATCAATATATCTACCTGGACAAAAATTAAACGTGGCATTCTTGAAGATCAGCCTATGTTTCAGAAGTATATATTCCACATTATGTACTGTATTGCACATATTGAACAACAAAATGTGTAAGACTAAAATTTGCAGTTTGTGATGCTGTAAATTTTGTGATAAATTGGTAGACCTCCCAGGAAACTCCTTAAGTATAACTATGATCTGCGGTTTATAGATGTTTAATACAATGGATTTATAAACTTAAGGGACAATTTTAAAACTGCTCACCCAGGTGCAAAATCTTCAAGTACTTTTTGCCGATAGACCATTTTCCTAATTTCCAAAAGGAAAGCATATCATTATTTTCCTTTGAAACTTGCCACAGGTAGAAAGAACTCATGTTTTCCATTTGCTTTTGCTCTGTGTGTAATACTCATCAATTTGAAAATACAGTTTACAAGCATCATTTTCCATTCCCATTCAAAATATGGCCCTCATAATGCTTTCCTTCATTCTTTCCAAAAAATACATGTGCAGTGGAACCCAAGATGTATGTTTGGAGAGGGGAATTTTCAGACAATTTGAATTTACCTGGGTAAATTGTTTTGAAAAAACTTATTACAGTCATGACACTTAGAATGATTCTAAAAAATATACTAATATAGATAACTTTCAATGTATTCAAATCTGCATATGGATTCTAAAAAATAAAAGATATTAAACCATTAAAAATATGGCTAAAACAATAAATGGAGAAAGTGATATGTTTAAGTTGGAAATACATCTTCAATTATTAAAAATTGGCCAATAAAAAAGAGAGAAAAATATTTGCAGTCAATGAACTTGCATAATCATTATGCTATATGCAACTAAGGGGCATGCTTACTAAACCGTCTTAATGTGCCCCTTATCACGCAATAATGGCACTTTATCAGGCGCACAGGTACCTTAGCGTGCGATAACGTGCGCAGCGGTGCAAACGAGCACTGAAGGCTCCCGAAGGGCGGAGGAAGGCTCCCCAGGGGCGGAGAGAGAGGGTCAATGGGCGGAGAGTGGGAGGGGAGAGGCTCCCCGCACACTAACGCTGTGAAATCTGAGGCTCAAAACTAACGCCAGTGAAACCCTGGCGTTAGAGCTGATTTAAAGGGAAAAGAAACCATTTCCGTCAGCAATGTACAGCAAAACCAGGGAAACCTACAAAAAGTGATGTGTGATACATGTGCACGGAACAAAAGGGCAAATGAACAGAAGAAAATGTAAAAAAACAATAACCAAGCTGGGCAATAGTGATATCAATGGAAAACATCAAAAAACACTCCCAAGAAAGCTCCAAGAAAAAGAAATGAATTTCAGAAGGGTCTATGCTCCGTCCCCATACAAGGTGAATGAGCCCACAGTGTAA
This sequence comes from Ichthyophis bannanicus, assembly GCA_033557465.1. Taxonomy (NCBI): domain Eukaryota; kingdom Metazoa; phylum Chordata; class Amphibia; order Gymnophiona; family Ichthyophiidae; genus Ichthyophis; species Ichthyophis bannanicus. The sequence goes on from CM066034.1 coordinate 181,189,591, forward strand.
TTGCGCTGAGCAGGGTTTCCGACTGCATTGGCCAGGTTTCCTATGGCATGCACATGTTCCACAACAGCAGGGTGGGCATGTTGGAATGGGCAACTGGACAGATGCTGGAAAAGGGGACACAGAGGGCTGCAGGCGGCACATGCTGTGGTGCAGCTGGGCCACAGTGCGGACTAGGGTGATGCCTAGCTGGCCCATAGGAATGCTGAAACAGTAGAGCAGCCAGACAGCAACTGCTGAGGGCCCAACATGGGCACGAGTGTGCTCCCCACAGTGCCACAGGGGATAGTACCCAGCAGGTACCCCTAAGGGCACGGAACATTGGCATGCGGTGCTGGGGGGAAGTGTGGACAGCTATGCAGGCACCCCTACCCCAGAACCCGCACCATAGGCAGCCGCCTATCCACACACTGGATGGCCTGAGACTGCGATCCACCAGCACCACCAGCAGAAGGGCATGTCAGCATGGTGGCAGAGGGATACTGGTGGTGGAGGGGGCACTGGCAGCTACCCAGAGCAGAACGTGGCCTAGCCCTGTGTAGGTGAGTGCCATGCACTGCAACAGACAGGCCCTGTCTGACGAACAGTCATGGTATCACCAGGGAAGGCACTGTCTCTGTGGCAACACGGTGGTGCAGTGCACACAACCAGTGTGTTCAGAAGCAGAAGGTGATAGGTTCAAGTCCCAGCTGTGGTCCCTGCCAACCCAGTGCCCATATTCTACCCGTTACTAAAACGTGCTAATACAGACAGAAACTTTATTGCAGATGATGTAAACATGCCCAAAACACCTACATTTTACCCTACAGAGCACAGACACCATAAACATGTGCATTACCTAGAGCAGAGTCTCCCAAATGCAGTCCTGGAGGGCCAAACACCATTCAGGTTCCATGCTGTCTCTAATAAAGATGCCTGTGCTGCATTTTTATGCACCGCCCCCATGGTATGCAGATGTATCTCATGCATATTCATAAGGGACAGCATGAAAACCCGAACAGTGTCTGGCCCACCAGGACTGGATTCGGGAACCTCTGCCCTAAAGCAGCGGCCAACAGGGGCAGACACACCCGCACCCAAAGGCTCCATTATCCAATGCCTCCTGGAGAGGCAGGATGTTGGGCCCTGCGTGCCTCTCCCAATACTAGCACTTGCATACCTTAGCAATGCCAGCCTAAACCTGGGAATACGGTACACAGCTATCAAAAGGTTGCTATGATTACTGGCAGATAGCAATTCCGAAGTTAGGTACAATTTTCTGAGTGAGCTGCATCATAGCAACCTTTCTGATGTCTGTGGAGAGTGCTTGTGTCTGACAGCGTTTACCACCCTGGGGAGTGACCCCAAAAGTATTGCGTACCATAGCCATGCCTGCACTGTGCCCAGGACTGGTTTGGTGGCCAGGGCTGCCAAACACCTCTATAGTTGCACAATGCTGGCATAGGTGTGGGGAGTGTGTGTCTGTCTATCCAGTGTGTGGTGGCTGCAAACACCGTCCACAGCCCACGCTGCTAGCACTGTTGCCAGTATTGGCCTGCCAATGTGCATAATGAGGAGCAAGGTACTGTGGGAATAGCCTGGATAGGGTGGCCTGGCCTGGATTCATCTGTACATAGCATAGGGCAATGGCTCGGACATTGTAGTGGCCAGCCACCACCTGCACAGACAGGGTGGCCACAGCATGTCCTGCTGGGAGGTCACTTTCACCCTGATTGAGCAGTGATCACGGCATGGCTAGGTTCCCCCATAGTGCTAAATAGTATTTCTCTCATGTGATATTTATGGGTTCTCTTTTGGAGCCCAATCACTGACTTATCTGCTTCGTGTGTATGCTGACATCCCTGTTCTGGGTACATGCATCTCCTCCAGGAACATGCACTATGGACTAGTTAGCAGACTGTCTGCAGCTAGTATGTGTCTTGCTGGAACACCTTGCAGGGTGCAGTGGCTGGAGGCTTGCTGCTGGAGAATGTCAGATAGTGGTGGGGGGCAGCTGAGCATTTCTAGGCCTACTGTCTGTCTGCTATTGCTTTATGGATGTGTACAGCTCTGCATTGCCTGCCCTGCAGGGTGTCTGTTCCCCAGCAGGACTGGGGTTGCTGTTCCCCTCTACTGCCACCATTGCAGGGAGGTAGAATGTGGATCTGTTGGTGGGCGATCCTGTTTCCCACCCTGAGCCCCAGAGGGTGGGTTGTGTGATGGTACATAATCCGCCTATGGGTCCAAACACCCCCCCTTCACCTATATCATGTAACCATAGCACCAACACAGGATATGCACTATTCTGGGTACATTATAGCCCATAAGGGCTAGACATGACTGAGAAATACAGAAGGACACAGATGTATCCTAGGTGTGTCTGCAGGGACTACCTATCACACACAGTAGCACTGATGGAGACCTGCAGCATGGCGTATTTTAGCCCTGAAAGGTGCTGTGGACCTGGTGCTGGGCGCCCCACTTTACCCTCAGGGTGAGCACAGAACCCGCACAATGTGACGGTGTGTAGCTACTCTGTGCCAGTACCACACATGGTCAGTTCTCCCTACCAGGCCGAGGTGCTGTGGGGGTGCATACCCCATCTTGTGCCCATCTGTAGACTGCTGATTTGCATGTGCAGTGCATCATGGGTATGGGTGGGTTAACCCTATCCTGGTAACCACAGCAGACAGTTTGTGTGGTGATGTGTAATCCTTCTGCAGCCAGCCAGGGGTTTGTTAGCAGTTATAGAGCTGTAGCCCACTGGTTACTTCACTGCCTGTGGAGCCAGAGGTCATGGGTTCAAGCCCATGGTGGGGTTCTTTGATAAGGCTGTCCGAGGCATTGTCTATTTTTAATGTACATTAGTGCTGCCAGCAAAAACACCCTCAATGTACTGTAACCATAAGGCGCCTTATAGGGTGCCCTATAAAGCGCCTTATAAGGTGCCTTATCAGGTGTCCTCTAAGGCGCCTTATAGGGTGCCCTATAGGGGACATTATAGGGTGCCTTGGCGGACAGTGCACTTTATAATGTGCCTTTTGGAGTGCCTTATAGAGTGCCTTATGCGGCACCTTAGGTTACGGCACGTGAGGGTGTGTTTGCTGGCAGCACTAATTAAATTACAAAAAAAATGACTCAAAAATCAATACTTACACGTAAAAGCTAATGCCTCAGCCAGCCTTATGGATTAGGCACACTGGGGGATGAAACTCATGACCCCTGTACCATGTGATAAGGAAGCTTATCAAAGCTCAGGAAGGAGCTATAGAAAAGGTGAAGTGACTCTGAACAAGCAACCTGTCAGTTCTGGTAGAAATAAGAAAACAGAATTTTCCCATAAAAGACTACCAGTCCCAGAATGCACCAGGTTTCCCACAGCCATTAGAGGAGCTGAAGTGGGGAAACGTGTGTTCAATCAGGAGGGCTATGAGGTAATCCCTAAGCACTCATCTCAAAGGGCAGGGCCTGATTCAGCACAGCTGCGCTGTATTAGGGGGGAGCACTCATCTAGGCAGAATAAAGGTAGAGTTTATTCTACAGAGAACTATCCTCATTATCCTGAGAATCAGCTTGAGCTTGATCATCAGTTTCATCTGAAGGATCATCAGAAGCAGAAGCCAAACCGGACGGACAGAGAAGGAAAGAAACCCTTTGGAAGAAGGAAGAGAAAAGCCTTTGAGAGGTCTAGAAGAGTCCAGAGCAGTACGTATACTGGGAGGCATTTCAAGGGCCAGCATACACCATTGGACTGGGGAAAGCCAGAGGAATGGTGCTGCAGAGCTAGGAAACTCCAGACGCTACCTGTGAGGGAGACGGCTGCACGTGGAAGGGACCCTAAGACCTGTGCCAGAAGGTATGTGAAGAGAGATCCAGTGTCCCAGGGATCTGGATTGGAAGGCTGGACATAAGAACTGGACTACATACTGGCCAGGCTATATAGAGAGGAACTCTAACAGCAATGGAAGCTCAGGTATGAACACTGATCTATTCCCTAGCTATAACCTTGAAAGACAGCAGGGAAACAAGTATTCTCCTGAAAGTGCTCCATTGAGAGATTCATCTGTGCCAATCCATGATATTGAACCCATGCTTGTTGAAGAAGGGGGAATGATTGCAGATGAAGAATGTGTTTATATGGACTGCTCTCTGTCCAAACTCCTTTGGTGATTTTCTGTTATAAAGTACAGCAACCATCACAAAGAAATACAAACTTGTTCTTTAATCTACTCAGAAAAGCTCCTGAAGCAGGATTTGACCCACAGAGTAAAGCAAAGAAATGTGCAAAAAATGTTGTACAGGTATGTATGTAAGAATAGAAAACGCAAACCGCACCATTGCAATACATGAAGACAAACACCCGATGGTGTGAAAATAAAATTCTAATAAATGAGATCCGACACTGTGGTAATAACTAGCAAATTTTTATTTCAAAGTTTAGTAAAAACACGATATTTGTCAACACAGTTTAGATTTTAAAGTCATTCTTGGGTCAATCAATCTCCTGGTGGGCCCGTTTCTTCTTCCCCCGAATGCTTCTCTTGGTGCACTGCTTGGCGTATTTTTCATCTGGGGTTTCGCGCAGCAGCAACCAGCAGAAATCAGCCATCATAGTGGTGTTCCATCTTCCTTGGTACCTTCTCTCTGCGTCCTTGATGTCCTGGTGAAACCTTTCACCTTGTTCTTCACTGTACGCCCCCAAGTTTTCGGGAAAGTAGTTCACATGGGAGTGCAAGAAATGGACTTTCAGACTCATGTTACAGCCTTGTTCTTTGAAGGCATTGAGCATCCTGGCAACAATATCCTTATAGTTCTCATCCCGCCTGTTCCCCAAGAATTTGAGAACAACATCCTTGAAGGAATCCCAGGCTTCTTTTTTCCTTCTCAGACATCGTTTCAGCGAATGCTCCATCTGAAATGAGTTTCCTTATATCAGGGCCAACAAACACTCCTTCCTTTAGCTTTGCTTCAGAAAGTTGGGGGAACTTTGAGCAAAGGTACCGAAAGCACTCACCATCTTTTGGAAGGGACTTGATGAATTGCTTAATGAGACCCAACTTAATGTGGAGAGGTGGTAATAGAATTTTATCACGAGGTACTCATGAAGAACATTTTTCTCACCGGGTCTCAAATACTCCCGAATTGGCCAGTCTTTTTTCCCCCAGTGTAGGTCGCGGGCCCGGCTATCCCACAAGCAAAGGAAGCAGGGATATTTGGTGAAACCGGATTGCTGCCCTAATAGCATGGATAGAATTTTAAAGTCTCCACAAATCATCCACTTATGCTCATCATAACGAATCTTCTGAAGAATCAGGGCCAAATTCTCGTATTTTTCTTGGAGGATAACAGAGTGAGCAATAGGAACTGAAGCGAATGTGTTGCCATTATGAAGAAGAACACCTTTTATGCTGTCTTTTGACGAATCAATGAACAGCCGCCATTCAGCAGGATCATACTTGAGTTTTAAAACTTTTCCATCACTCCGTATATATCGTTGCAAAATACCAAATCTTCCTCTTTGCTGAAATACTTCAAAAATTGTGTCTCACGGTTGCGGTACCAATAAAAAGTTGTTCCTGGTGACAATAGATTTTTCTGTTTAAGCCGAGAACCTAGCAGTTGGGCAGCATCTTTTGGGAGTCCTAAATCCCGGACAAAATCATTCAATTCAGCTTGAGAGAAAAGTTCAGGTTTCGGATCTGGTTCAGTTTCAAACTCGGAAGTACTGGACTCATCGGGAAAAGCCATCTGATGAGTCTCATCATGATCAGAACCGTCCACACAAATATGATCCAAAGATTTTGGTGGTTCAGGCACAGGTACTTCGTTGCTATGAGGCATAGGCCTAATTGCTGAGGGAAAGTTGGGGTAACTTATTACGTTCTTATTTTTTAAGTTGTATCCCTTCACAATGCAAGAGCAAAAATAGCAGTCACTGCTGTGGTCTCTTTGTTCATGCCACATCATAGGTATTCCGAAACGAAATGCTTGTTTTTTACCTTTCATCCATAAGCGTAGATCTTCCTCACATGTCTTGCACACTTTGTGAGGAGCCCACGGTTTGTCTTGATCGCCTAACTTCAAACCAAAATAGGCGAAATATACTTTTTTAATAAATGCAGAAATGTTCCTCTGCCGCTTTTTCACGGTATATTCCCCACAAATAAAACAAAAACTGTCCGGAGAGTTGACGCAACCTCTGGCTCTGTGAGCCATCACAAATACACAGCACTGCAAATTACAACTGTAGTGAACCACTTCGGAATAAAGCTGGATTACGACTGAGCAAACAAAAGGTAATAATGAACTTGCAAGAAACTGAAATTTGACAGGAACGTTCATGTCGCAACCACCGTGTTTGAGCGAGCGAACGAGGCGAGGCGAACAGGAAAGAACATGCGCCAGCGCGAGTACTGGATTTAGCCCCCCGCCTCCCAATTGTCCTGTTAATGTATAAAATGAATACAAAACACTCTAAAATATCATGAGGGAGTGTTTCTAGTTAGTTAACCATTACAACCTCTATTTTGGGCCAAGAAAATAAACTGCAGTCGGCTAAAAAGAAATTATGTGAACATTCCTTATATGGGTAAGAAATCTAATTTTGCAAGAAAACGTGACGTGATGGAACATTTTGGCTATTTTTCCTGGATTCAGCACCCCAAAATCTATAGGAATCAGTTGCAAAACTGGAGGCAGTTTTTTGGTAGTGTACCTGTGTAATTATTGTGAGCAGCTGTGTCTGGTGTGAATGAACTGCATTGCCCACAATACCTTGCAAATCATATAGATATATGCACTTGCCAAGACTGTGAAGATTCTCACCCAGGCAGCCGTCTGACAAATGGCGTAGTTTTTCAGATTGCTTTTGCACAAAGGGGATTTACTTGCTGAGGATTACAACTAAAGTTCATCACTGACACAAGGTAGGATCAAGATGGATCCAAGGGAACTAGCTGATTGGATGGCAGCCCAGTTTAGCAGGCAACAGAAGCTAGCACAGCTGGCTCAGGACACTGCTATGAAAGCCTTAATGGAACAGCAGAGGCCAGTGCTTGATCTGGTGCAAGCCCTAGTTCAGCTGCAGAACCAAAGTGGAACAGATGCAAGACCAGCAGTAAATACTGGTACACCACATGTGGACAGTGTGGGACTCAATCAAGGAATTGGGGCATTTAGTTTTGGGAAGCTAACTCCAGATGATAATGTTGATGATTTTCTAGAGTCTTTTGAAAGAGTGGCACAAGCATTAGCATGGCCAGAGACCCAGTGGGCAGTAAGGCTGGCAGCCTCATTAACTGTAGAGGCGCTTGCAGCTTACAGAGCAATGCCAGCAGCCCAGGCTTTGAATTATAAGGATGTAAAGGCTGCTATTAGAGATCGCCTAGGGTTGTCTATTTCAGAGTATAGGCGAATGTTTAGAGCTACTACATTGAGAGTGGGTGAGACACCCAGGGCTCTGAGTCAGAGAATCAGAGGTTTAGCTGTAAAATGGTTGGAGCCTGAGCAAAAGACAGTAGAAATGTTATTAGACATTATAATGCTTGAACAATTTATGTCTGGGGTGCCTAAAGATTTGCACACTTTCCTTATACAGCAAAATTGCCAAAATCTTGGAGAGGCAACCATGCTAGCAGAGAGATTCTTGGAAGCCACGCAGGCTTGCCATAGAATGGGTGGCCCTCTGAAGATTGATGCTGAGGCTAGATGTGCTGTCTCAGAAAAGAAAATAATTAAAAATGTTTCTGAAAATGAATGTACTGTATCAAACCAGATGACACAGTGGAATAGAAAGAAATGTTTCAAGTGTGGAAAATGGGGACATTTAGAAAAGAGATGCCAGACACACACTAGCTTAGTGGGTGTGGATTTAAAACAGCCCAAAGAAGGATTTCTTTTGATGGTTGATGTGCAAGGAATTACCACAAATGCTTTGTTAGACTCTGGGGCAGACCAGAGTATGATGTCAAAAAGGCTTTGGAAGAGGATAGAGGCCCAAGAAGGATTTGTGCCTAAAACCCCTGAAAGCCAAGTTCACATCAGATGCATTCATGGTGCTGCAACATCATATCCCACCTATAGGCTAAAGGTTAAGTGCCTGGGGGAACAAGAGGAAGTCCTGTTAGCAGTGGTGCCTAGGCTACCCTTTGATTTGGTTCTAGGAAGAGACTGGCCAAGATTTAAGCAGGGTCTAGTGGAAGGACTAGGAAAGAAGGAGGGAGAAGGTTTAATGGTAATAGCTCCCGGGCCTTTATTTGGAAGTCCTCAGACCCCAGCTAAAAAGATGGTTAAGCGTCCAGAAGACCAAGCTACCTCAAAGCAGACATTCATCCTAAAGTATCATAGGGTCACAGAGAAGGCCCAAGCTCCTAAGCAGGCAACCCCTCAAGCTGCTGGGTTTGACCTGTGCAGCATAGAAAATGTGACTGTACCTAGCCAAGGGAGAGCCCTGGTGGACACTGGTCTCCAAGTGGAAATACCTATTGGATGCTATGGGAGAGTAGCCCCAAGGTCCGGATTAGCCCTTAAATATTTCATCGATGTGGGTGCGGGAGTAATTGATCCCGATTACAGGGGCAATATTAAAGTTCTGTTATTTAATTTTGGACAGAATGATTATCACGTGAAGACAGGAGACAGAATTGCCCAATTGATCTGTGAGAGGCTGGGTTTTCCACCTGTGGAGGAGGTCACATCCCTGGAAAATTCTGAGCGTGGAACCAAAGGCTTTGGTTCTACTGACGTCAAAGGGGTTAAAAGCCTAGCTGCCACCTGTGCCCGAGAGAGGGAGGTGAATGAAGAGGAAGATTTGGGACCCCAGGTATCTGATTGTAAAGAAAAATCAGAGCCCCAAATAGGTGAGGACCTGACAGTGGTACAACAGGAAGAAATTAGGAAATTGCTTAAAGAATTCCCAGATGTGTTGACACCCATACCTGGGGAGACACATTTGGTTGCCCATGAAATAATAACTCCACCTGGGAAATTAGTTCGTCAAAGGCCATACCGCTTGCCTGAAGCCAAGAGACAGGAAGTAGTGGCACAAGTCCAGGAGATGTTGGACATGGGAGTAATAGAGGAGTCAAAGAGTCCCTGGAATAGCCCCATAGTCCTGGTGCCGAAGCCTGATGGATCTTTAAGATTTTGTATTGACTTCCGGCAGGTAAACGCCATATCAGTTTTTGATGCATATCCAATGCCAAGAATTGAAGAGCTGTTGGACCAGCTGGGACAGGCTCAATACTTAACCACCCTTGATATGACAAAAGGATATTGGCAAATCCCTCTCACCAGGGAGTCGAAGCCGAAGACTGCGTTCAGCACCCCCGTTGGCCTTTTCCAGTTCAAGAGGATGCCTTTCGGACTGCATGGAGCAGTGGCTACCTGCCAAAGGTTAGTGGATCAGGTACTTCGACCCCACCAAAATTATGCTTTTGCATATATGGATGATGTCATAATCCATAGTAACACCTGGGCGGAGCTTCTGAAGAGGATCAGGGCAGGCTTGTGCTCCATGAAGCAAGCGGGAATCACTTTAAACCCGAAGAAGTGTGCCTTTGCAAATAGGGAGGTAAAATACCTGGGCCACCTAGTGGGAAGAGGAAAAATTAAACCTCTAATGAGTAAAGTAGATAGCATCAGGAATTTTCCTCCTCCAACAACAAAGAAACAACTAAGAAGTTTCTTAGGACTTATTGGATACTACCGCAGGTTTATACCGCAATTCGCAGAGAAAAGTGCAATTTTCACGGATATGCTGCGGAAGAATTGTCCAAACCAGATAAAGTGGACACCTGAAGCTGAAAAAGCGTTTTCAGTCTTAAAAGGAAAATTGTGTACAGGACCGGTACTGAAAGGGGTGGACTTCAAGAAACCCTTTCTGGTTCAAACAGATGCATCGGATGTAGGGCTAGGAGCGGTTCTATCCCAGTGTCATGAAGGGGAGGAGCATCCTGTGATGTACCTGAGCAGGAAGTTGTCACCAGCTGAACAAAAGTATTCCACAATAGAAAAAGAATATTTAGCTATTAAGTGGTCAGTGGAGGCGTTAAGGTTTTACCTTACAGGGAGAAAGTTCCAGTTGGTCACAGACCATGCCCCACTTAAGTGGTTGCAGGAAATGAAGAACCACAATGCCAGGTTGACATGCTGGCACATGGCCTTACAGGCATTTGATTTTCAAGTTGAACATCGTGCTGGGAAGTTACACAAGAATGCGGATGCCCTTTCCCGTATTACGGACTGTAGAGAAGAAGTTTCACCAGTGACACCAGTCCGTAATAACTTAAGCAGGGGGGTATGTGATAAGGAAGCTTATCATAGCTCAGGAAGGAGCTATAGAAAAGGTGAAGTGACTCTGAACAAGCAACCTGTCAGTTCTGGTAGAAATAAGAAAACAGAATTTTCCCATAAAAGACTACCAGTCCCAGAATGCACCAGGTTTCCAACAGCCATTAGAGGAGCTGAAGTGGGGAAACATGTGTTCAATCAGGAGGGCTATGAGGTAATCCCTAAGCACTCATCTCAAAGGGCAGGGCCTGATTCAGTTTATTCTACAGAGAATTATCCTCATTATCCTGAGAATCAGCTTGAGCTTGATCATCAGTTTCATCAGAAGCAGAAGCCAAACCGGACGGACAGAGAAGGAAAGAAACCCTTTGGAAGAAGGAAGAGAAAAGCCTTTGAGAGGTCTAGAAGAGTCCAGAGCAGTATGTATACTGGGAGGCATTTCAAGGGCCAGCATACACCATTGGACTGGGGAAAGCCAGAGGAATGGTGCTGCAGAGCTAGGAAACTCCAACGCTACCTGTGAGGGAGACGGCTGCACGTGGAAGGGACCCTAAGACCTGTGCCAGAAGGTATGTGAAGAGAGATCCAGTGTCCAGGGATCTGGATTGGAAGGCTGGACATAAGAACTGGACTACATACTGGCCAGGCTATATAGAGAGGAACTCTAACAGCAATGGAAGCTCAGGTATGAACACTGATCTATGCCCTAACTATAACCTTGAAAGACAGCAGGGAAACAAGTATTCTCCTGAAAGTGCTCCATTGAGAGATTCATCTGTGCCAATCCATGATATTGAACCCATGCTTGTTGAAGAAGGGGGAATGATTGCAGATGAAGAATGTGTTTATATGGACTGCTCTCTGTCCAAACTCCTTTGGTGATTTTCTGTTATAAAGTACAGCAACCATCACAAAGAAATACAAACTTGTTCTTTAATCTACTCAGAAAAGCTCCTGAAGCAGGATTTGACCCACACAGTAGAAAGCAAGCCAGCTAAGGGGTTTCAGCTGGATAACTGCTAGCAATTGAGCCTTACCTAATTGCTTGTGAGCTAGGAGAGAATCACTTCTGAATCTATGTGGGAAGTTATCAGAAGTTAACCTGAAAAGAACAGTTTTTTTCTTTCTTTGTGGCTTTTCGTTTGTTGTTTGATATATGCTAAGAAAACATTAGCTAATGCCTGACAAGTTTGAATGTTGTTTTCCTGATTTTGACTTTGTTTTTCCAAGTTAAACACTGGAAGCAAGTAACCTGATTTATGTGCTACCAAGCATATCTGTGTTGGGAGAAATAACCCCATAAATAAATATCTTATTGGCTTTACCCAAAAGCACAACTAATTATTGTGAGCAGCTGTGTCTGGTGTGAATGAACTGCATTGCCCACAATACCTTGCAAATCATATAGATATATGCACTTGCCAAGACTGTGAAGATTCTCACCCAGGCAGCCGTCTGACAACCATTAGTCAGTGTATTAACCATTGTGCTACACCTCTGTTTCTGTGTTTGCATGTCTGCGCGCCTACTTAAGATTACTGTGCGTTAACGTGCTTAGCGGCATCTTGCCGATAATGTGTGCAGTGCACATTATCGCGCGATAATCCCATTTTGCTACTTTAAGCCCGAAACACCCACTCCTTTTATGGCATCCTGCACATTAACGCCGGGCGCACGTTAAGACAGTTTAGTAAACATACCCCTAAGAGGCCCTTTTACTAAAACTTGTTAAGGTTTTGCACTTCATTTGTGTTTTTAACGCATGATAAGTGCAAAACCTCCACGGTAACTTTGGAGACATGATCAGCATGTTCTTGCAAATTAATGCATGAATACATATGATAACATGTGGTGCAATTAATGTGGGTGCACCTAATCCTACACGTGGCATCATTAGGTGCACCTGCACTGATTGCCGCATTGATGGTGAACGCTCACTAATGATGCTTGTGGTAACCGCTATATGCTCTCTAGGCCCATATTCCACCCCTGACCTGCCCGCTCTCTGCATTCAGTGGGGCCAGTCACCTCATGCTAAAATGCACATTAATTTGTTGACCGTGTTTAGTAAAAGGGCCCCTAAGCTGAGCGTGTGACATGCTATTGATATATAGGAATTTTTGCTAAGTTGTACAGTGCACATAGTAAATGGTAAAGAATTCAATGTAGTTTGATTTGAGAGCTATCTACATTTTTGCACACTTTCAGAAATAGTAATAATGGTTTTTGGAAACAGCATAATGTATCATTTTTAGCAGGTCCAAGGCAAAAATACGGCAATTGCATACTTTTTCAAATTCAGTCACTACACTTACAAACTTTTTATTTATGTGCCTGACAAAATGAACTTGACCACCATGGAAACTATTTCCTCTCACTATGACTTTAATGATTTCATTCCAGACTTAGAGGGACCATCCACTCCCTTTTAGGTAAGAGTTAATTTATAGCCTGCTTTATTAGTTCTTTTTCCCGTTTCATGTTTATGGTGCAAACCCTTGAATCTCCCAAAGCACCATCTTACTATTTGGAAGGAAAAGAGAATAGACTTAGGTAGACATTGTTCACCTTAGTACAGAATTCTGCCATGCCCATCAAGCTTGTTTCAAAGAAAAAAATACATCTAGAGCTTTAATTGGCTTCTTAGAAGTGAATGCTCATTGCTCTCTGAAAGCAGCTCCCAAGAAAAGTTAAGGAGCACATAACAAACCTCTTCAGTGGGGGTGGAAAAACAATCCTGTACTTCAATTGTCCCTATGCATTTTTTCTTCTCCTAGAAATCTATTTTTGGCCAAACTAACTGCTTATGCTTATTTACACTGTCAACTCTTTATAAAACACAAATAAAAAAGATAACTATTCCAAAGTCTGATCACACAGACCCTTCTCTAACAGTTACTTTTACTTCATATGGCTTAGACAAGGGTGCTGATGGGGGGAGTTGATTGGCTAGAGGGTCGTGATCAGGGGAGGGGTGGAAGAAATCAGAAGGGGGGGTTGATCAGGGGCTTTGGCTCTTCAAGGAGAAGACAATGCAGATGCAGACACGTGTCCCTTCTCTTTAGTTGGTAGCATGGATGCTTCTGCGCTGCCTGCCAGGCAGGGAACGTGAGTCCATGTGGTAAATGTCTGTTCTGTCTATAAATTAATGAACGGAGTGGAACAGATAAACATAGATTGATTTTTTTACATCATCAGAATATAGAAAGACTAGAGGACATGCAATGAAGCTACAGGGTAACCTATTTAAGACTAATAAGAGAAAACATTTTTTCACTCAACATGTAATCAAACTCTGGAATTTGTTACCAGATGATGTAGTAAAAGCTGTTAGTATAGCTGGGTTTAAAAAAGGTTTGGACAAGTTCCTAGAGGAAAGGTCCATAAAACATTATTAAAAGGGACGCGGGGTATCACTGCTTGACTCAATACAAGATTTGTGTAACCTGTGTCTTTTGGGGAAACTGCTAGGTACTTATGACCTAGATTGGCCACTGTTGGAAACAGGATACTGGGCTTGATAGATCTTGATCTGACCCAGTATGACATATCTTATGTTCTTATGACCCCCAATGCTTCAATGCCTTTACCTGATTTGGCTGTAGGGCCACTGGATGCTTATTTTACTCGTCTGCCTCAGCAACTGGACTGAGTGGGGAAGGTAAGCCTGGCTGCAGGTTTGTTGGTGTCGGAGGGCTTGGCAACTGCCTTGAATGTTTTATCTCCTTCCCCCGATTCATGGCAGTCCCCCAAGGCAGCATTCATCCAGTTCTCTTCAAGCTGTTCATCATTGGGAGATATTTCCTCGGTGTAAGAGTATCTCTACTGTTGAGGGTCGGACCTTGGAGGTGCTGTGGTCAGCAGCATTCAGCCTGCCCTGGAACAGCTAAAGAGCGCTGGAACCTGGGGATCATCAGAGAACTGTCAGGCAGCAAGATTGCTTGCTCAGCAGAGTGACATTGTGGTGCTGGGAGTATTGGAAGGTACAACCCCACAACTAGCAAGTTTAGCAGCTTTCTCTTTGGTGCGTCCTGAAACTTTCATGCTAGAATCGATATGGTCCACAATTCTTCCACTGGGAGAAGTTTTGGTTACGCAGATTTCTTCTTTATCACAAAAGTTCAAGGTAATTCACTTGCAATAGAAGAAAATGCTCAGAAGATTGTAGCGACTCGGTCTCTGATTTCGGAGACTCAGTCTAAGGTAAACTGTGTTGGAGGAACATACTGATTATTTTAGAAAGAACTTTGCCAGTATACATTCAAAGTTGAAGCAATTGGAGAACACTTTGCGGGCTGTGAACTTAAGATTGATCAATTTTCTGAGAGCTGTGACCGTCTCTCCATGCGATATGTTCCATGCCTATCTTTCAGAGACGTTATCTATTCCTGCAGAGTCACATCCCCCAGTTCTGAAAGTTTACTACCTCCCCTTGGGGAAGAAAGGGCCTGTTTTAGGGGGTAATGTTGGTTCACAACCAGTGATGTTCTAAATGCTTGAAGGCTCTCAGGAAGAGTCCAATTGTTCCCTCCACTTTTCTTGTTACCTTTGCCCTTCTACATGATAGAGAGTGGTTGTTAAAATTATTCTTTAAGAAAAGGATTCTGTTGTTCAGAGGTTTTCCGGATTTATATTTATTTATTTATTAATTATTTATTTATTTAACATTTCTTCTATACCGCGCTATTATAATCAGCGCGGTGTACATCAAACAGAAACATACTACAATGCATACATGCAACATTGAGTTTACAGTGAAACAGGATATTAAACATGGAATAAACCGGGAAAACTATGTACAAGCTAACTTTATACTATGTACACTTCTCTAACTCATCTAGTTGTTACATGTGCATTTGTGGGTGGATAGTACACGTGTGGTGGTTAGCGGTGGGGCTTATGTGTAGGCTAACCATTTTCTGTTTGTGTTAGGGTGGCTGGGGCATGCGGGTAGGTTGCCAGTTGAGTGTTTACCTCGGATGGTTTTCGGGTAGAATTTTGTGATCAGGTGGTGTTTCAAGGCTTTTCTGAATGGGGCTAGACTTTTGATGCCTCGGATTTCATGGGGAAGGGCATTCCAGTTTAAAGGAGCAAATATGGAGAAGGCCCTGTTGGAGGTTGTCTTTGTGCATTTTGTCATCATCTTGGGGACTACTAAGGTGTTCATTGTTGTAGGTCTCCTGTTTCTATTTTCCGGGGTACTGTGGATTAGCTTGCTGATTGGCGTAGGGGGGTGGTTATTTAGGGCTTTGAATGTAAGGACTATTGACTTGTATTGGAGTCTGGCATGTAATGGTAGCCAATGCAGTTCTTTCATGATTGGCGTTATGTGGTCAGATCTTGACGATACAGAAAGGACTCTTGCAGCTGCGTTCATAGCTAGGCGGAGCGGATTTAAGGTTGATTGTGAGAGTCCGTGGAGGATGATGATAGCGAAATCCAGATGTGGGAGGACTAATGCCTGGAAGGTTGTTCGGTAGTCGGTGGAATCCAGTAGGGGGCGAAGGTGACGCAACGTTCTGATCTTATGATATATTGCCTTTGTGACGTTTTTCACATGTGTTGTCATATCCAGGTGCTGATCAAGCGTGATGCCTAGATAACGGATTGTGGATTTGGATTTCAACTCTGCATTGTTGGCATGTAGTAATGGGGGAGGTATGAACTTCCGGTTCCTTGTGACGAATAGAACATCCATTTTGTCATGGTTGATCCGTAGATTTTGTGTCAACAGCCAGTCAGCTACAGCTTCGAAGCATCTTATTATTGGGGAGAGCACTGGTTAGTCAATTGTGAACGGCATGTAAAGGAGGATGTCGTCTGCATAAGCAACCAGTCAATAAGAAACCCCAGCCCAAGGCAAAAATCAATCCAAATCCAAAGAAATAGCCCCGGCCTTAACCTCCGCGTGAAAAAAGCTTGAATACAAAAAAACTTATCCTTATCTCTCTTTTTATGTTGGAGTAACCATACAAAAGGGGAGGGAACTCCAACCCGCCCCTCGCCGTGGTCACTCCGTTTTAATCATTTAAATGCTTGAAATAATTCAAAAACTTAACTTAACTGAGTCCAGCCAGCATAGAATTCATAAAGCACAACGTGCCACGTTTCGGGCCGTCCAAAACTCCATGGCCCTGCATCAGGTGGAAGAAATGAATCCCAAACAGTTGGCTTTAATGTGAAAAAGACCAAACGGCCAGGTTTTTAAAAAACAGCGTGTGACGTCAAATGCAAAGACGGAGAGCAACAGCCAATCAGCGATCAAAACGTTGCAAGCATTTTTAATTGGGAAAACCCACAGACAGAGATAAGGATAAGTTTTTTTTGTATTCAAGCTTTTTTTATGCAGAAGTTAAGGCCGGGGCTATTTCTTTGGGTCTGCATAAGCAAGGCATTGTACGTTGAAGGATCGGATCAAATCACATATCGGCTGCATGTAGATATTAAACATCAGTGCCGATAAGGACGAACCTTGAGGCACCCCCTGTGTCTGCAGAAATGGTTCTGAGGATGTGTGGCCTGCCTTGACTTGTTGCCACCTATTGGATAGGTAGGATTTGCACCATTCCAGTGCCATGCTTTGAATCCCCTTTTCTTTTAGGCATTATCTTTATTGCATGGAATGGCGACTACAAGCCTAAACATCTAGTTGGGTAGGCTGGCTGAGCAATTGTGATCTTTTATCTGCTGTCATCTATTATATTACTGGCTTAGTCACTATATAATCTTATTTATTTATTTATTCTTTTATCTAAGGAGACTCAACATTGGTGTAAAGAATCTCTTCTCTTGCATCCTGGTTTTCAGCAGCTGGGAGAATTCTTTTTTTTTTAAATCCCATTCAAATGCATGATAAGAGTACGATCTGTTTCTTATATTTTCTATGAGCCTTCCCAGCTGCTGGCCTTCTTGAATGCCCAGCACTCGGTGTCACTGGTGATTCCTTGTCTGAGGTTCCATGAAATATCAGTAATTCCAGTTGTTGTATGACTGCTGTTTTCCTGAAGTATAGTATTTTTTTTCCTTGTGGTCCTCCCCTTTATTCTGGGCTGGAGTGAGCAAGATGATTAATTTCTGATCCTTGCTCGATTTCTGTACAAGACACATTCTTGGTTTCATTTTGTAAAAGTGCATAAATATAAAATTAAAAAAAAAAATACAAATAAGTTTGCCACGCTGCTGTGTAGCCTCCCTGCCTGAGCCCCTCTGTATTGTGAGGGCTGCTTAGGCATAATTTATGCCACTGAATAAATTTCATTAATTTCATTAATTAATCTACTTTGTGTCAAATTGAAAAGAAAATAATTGTACTGCCTATTTCCTCAAACTTGCAAAAGTAACATACATACATATAAGGGTCAGTAGTCACTGAGCAATAAAGAGTAGTTATTCACCTGTAACAGGTGTTCTCCAGGAGCAGCAGGAATCAGTCCTCACATATGGGTGATGTCAGCGCCGACAGAGCCCCCGTGCGGAGCATTTCCCCAGCTTTCATAGAAAGCCTTTGGGAATGCAGCGCGCATGCGCGGTCCCCTTCCCGCCCAAGGTGCCATCTTGCTCAGTCTGATGACATAGCTAAAAGACAGCAAAAACAGTAAAAATAAATCATAGGACTGCAACTCCAAGGGGAGGAGGGAGGGTTGTGAGGACTGATTCCTGCTGCTCCTGGAGAACACCTGTTACAGGTGAGTAACTACTCTTTCTCCAGGACCAAGCAGGAAGTCTCACATATGGGACTCAGTAGCTCAGGGCTACCAGAGGCCCCAAACTGAAAAATTGAGCTCCCTCTAGAGCCCCAGCATGCAAAAACAGAATCTTCTCTGATAACGCCCCCGAAAGGTAGCCCAACACCAGGGCCGGAGGGTAGGAGTTGCCTAGACCCCAAAGAGATTATGGAGTACTGCTTGCCCGAAAGCACTGTCCCTGAGGGACTCCCTCTCAAGGCAGTAGTGGCCACAAAAATCTGGCTTGAAGACCAAGTAGCGACCGGCAGATGTCTGCCAATGGAACAGAGCGGAGATGAGCCACTGACACAGCCTTCGCCCTGACATGGTGAACCATAACTCGACCCTGCAACGAGAGGCCGGCTGCCCTGTAAGCTCAGTCGATGCAGTCAGCTACCCATATGGACAAAGTACGCTTGGAGACAGCCAACCCCAACTTATTGGGGTCATAAGAGACGAAGAGCTGAACCGCCCTCCGGTGCTCCCGCATACGGTCAAGGTAGAAGGACAACGCCCTCCTACAGTCCAGGGTATGCAAGACCATTTCCACCCGGCTAGCATGAGGCCTGGGAAAGAAAGTCAGAAGAACCACCTCCTGATTGAGGTGGAAGGAGGAGACAACCTTTGGAAGGAACTTAGGGTGAGTCCGCAAGACTACCCTGTTCCTATAGAACCTAGTATAAGGTGCTTCTGATACTAGGGCCTGAAGCTCACTCACTCACCTTGCTGAGGTAAGGGCTACCAGAAATAGCGTTTTCCAGGACAGAAACCGCAGAGGACAAGTAGCCATAGGTTCAAATGGTGGGCAAGTAAGCCGTTGCAAGACCACATTTAAATCCCAGTCAGTGGCAGGTGGACGCACTGGAGGCTTAAGCAAAAGCAGGCCTCTGAGGAAGCGAGCCACCAAAGGATGGCTGGAAAGAGACTGACCCTCCACCTGCGAGTGGTGTGCTGAAAGAGCACTAAGATGAACTCTAACAGAATTGGACTTAAGGCCTAGGTTGGACAGGTGAAGCAAATACTGCAGCACCACTGGTACCAGGCATGAGAAGGGATTCTCGTTGTGTTGAGTACACCAGGTAGAGAATCTACGCCACTTAAGGGCATAAGACTTTCTGGTGGACTGCCTCCTAGAGGCCAAGACTATTTCCTCCACTTCCCTAGGAAGTAGTAAAGGCGCTAGGACTACCCTTTCAGCAGCCAGGCCATCAAATTGAGGGACTGGAGATTGGGGTGCAAGAGGGACCCCTGCTCCTGAGACAGAAGATCGGGTTGCATCCCCAGAGGAAGAGGAGTGTCCACCGCCAGTTGCAACAATAGTTGGAACCAGGGTTGCCTTGGCCATCAGGTGGCCACCAGAATCACTGAGGCCTTGTCCCGGATCACCTTGAATAGTGTCTTGGACACTAGAGGCGTGGGAGGAAACGCATATAGTAGGCCTGTAGACCATGGAATGAGAAACGCATCCGCTGCTACTCTGAGAGGATGTGGTTGTCTGGAACAGAACCTGGGTAATTGACGGTTCAGAGGACTGGCAAAGAGATCTGTGGTTGGAAGACCTCATCTCAGGAAGACCTGTTGAACCACTAAAGGGTTCAACTGCCATTCGTGCGGCTGCAGGATCCTGCTCAATCTGTCCGTCAGGTAATTCTCCTGACCTGGACGGTAGACTGCTTTGAGAGGAATGCCATGATTGACTGCCCAGGAGCACAGTTTCTGCGCTTCCTGAAAGAGAAGGCGGGACCCTGTGTCCCCTTGTTTGTTCACATAGAACATAGCCACTTGATTGTCCGTCTGAACCAAGACGGATTGGTGAGAGATGAGATGAGAGAAAGTTCTCAGGGCTAAGCGGATAGCTCCCAGTTCTAAGAGATTGATCTGCTGTGCGGCCTCCCAAGGAGTCCACAGGCCTTGAGTACATGCCCCTTGGCAATGTGCACCCCAACCTTGAAGAGAAGCATCGGTTGTCAGCACCTGAGAGTATGGAGGTGCCTGAAAAGGCACCCCTTGCACTAGATTTGGAAGATGAAGCCACCATTGCAGAGAAGACTGTAGTAGACCGGACACCCTCACTTTGTCCGTGAGGCTTCCTGTGGCCTGGTGCCACTGAGTCCGGAGGCCCCATTGAGCTGGCCGCATGTATAGACGGGCATTTGGAGTCACATGGACCGTGGATGCCATGTGGCCTAAGAGCCTCAGGAATTGTCTGGCGGAGACCAGAGAATTGCTATGGAATAGCCTGGCTACAGCCATCAATCTGTGGGCCCTGTCCACTGGTAGAAAGGCCTTTGCCTGAAAGGTGTCCAGTCGAGCTCCTATGAACTCCATGTTCTGGGAGGGTTGCAAACTGGACTTTGCAAAGTTTATGACAAACCCCAGGTGCTGAAGCAAAGCGACAGTGCGAAGGGTGGCTTGATTGGCCTCTTGCAAGGATTGACCCCTGATGAGCCAATCGTCCAGATAGGGAAAGACAAAGAGGCCTTGAACCCTGAGGTAGGCCGCTACCACCGCCAGGCACTTGGTGAATACCCTGGGGGTGGATGTAAGGCCAAAAGGCAGTACTCTGTACTGATAATGGTTTTCTCCCACTACAAATCTGAGATATTGTCTGTGGTCTGGATGAATAAGGATGTGAGTATAAGCATCCTTTAGATCTAAGGAGCATAGCCAATCTCCCTGCTGGAGGTAGAGCAGCAGGATTCCAAGGGTAAGCATCTTGAACTTTTCCCTCTCCAGGAACTTGTTCAGGTTTCACAAGTTGAGGATGGGTCTGAGGCCTCCTGTTCTCTTTGGTACCAGGAAGTACCTGGAATAGAAGCCTTGACCTCTCAGGTGGTGGGGCACCGGTTCCACTGCCTGTTCCTTCAGAAGACCTGCCAACTCCTGCAGGAGTAAGTACCTGTGCAGAGGGAGTCTGGGAGGCTCCCCTGGAAAAAAGGAGGGGGGTACCTGGTGGAAGTGGAGGAGATAGCCCTTCTGGACTATACTTAGAACCCAGGTATCCCTTGTGACGGCTGACCACCTGTGGGCAAACTGGGCCAGCCTGCCTCCAGTGCTGAGGGGGGCCAGCTGAGGAGGAGAGGCTATGCCAATGCAGTCAAAATCCCCCATCCTGCTGAGCAGGAGCCGGAATAGGAGGCTTGGGGGCCTTCTGCCTAAGGGGGCCCATGACCCTGCCCCTTGGCCTGCTGACCCTGTTGGGGAGCTACAGAGGCCTGATAATGAGGGTACTGTTTATAGGCAGATGACTTTCTCGGGTAAAAGGTCTTTTTTCCGAGCCCCCCTTCTTCTGAGAAGGGGCAGAGGTTTTTCTGGACAGCCTTGTCCGGGTAAGAGTCTCTGTCTCGAGTTCGGCAGCCTTGTCAGCCATTGGCTTGCCAAAGAGGTTTTCACCTCGGCTGGGGACATCGACCAACTTGTCCTGCACCCATGGCTCGAGGTCCGATGACTGTAGCCAAGCCTGAGGGCATGCACCGATACCGGCCACGGCTACTCGGGCTGAAGCCTCGAAGCCATCATAGGCTGCTCGATATATAAACTTCGAACACTCACAAATACCCGAGGACAGAGCATTGAACCTCTGCAAAGGTTCCTCGGTGAGACCAGCAGAGAACCCGGCAATCTCCTTCGCCAGGTCTCGAAGGTACTTGCCCATGTACAGCTGGTAGGTCTGGCCACGGCAAGCAAGCATAGAGCCCTGGAAGCACTTCTTACCGAGGGCATCCAGGTTCCAGGCCTCCCGGCCGGGAGGCACCGAAGAGTGCATCTTCTGACTCTTCAGACGATGCATGGCCGATTCCACAACCATGGAGTGGTGCGGTAATTGTGCCTTTTGGAACCCAGGGCTCTTGCGGACTCGATAGATGGAATCGACCCGCTTGCTTAAAACCGGCGTCAATGCCGGCGCCTCCCACATGCGGAAGAGAAACCGTTCCAGCATCGGAGGAACCGGAACAGTAAAGGCCTCCTTCGGAGGAGAGTCATACTGTAGGGCAGCGATGGCGAACCTATGGCACGCGTGCCAGCTGTGGCACGCGAAGGCCTTGCAGCTGGCACGCGGGAAGGTCGCACATTAAAAAAAAAAAAAAAGCTGCCCGCTGCCGCCACGGCGGCATGGAGTGTCCTGCGGGGCTCCCTCTGCCCGGCGGGACTCTCCCAGCGCTGCTCAGCCCCTCTCTGCCGGCTTGCAGAGACGCGAAGGGAGAGTCTCCCTCGAGTCTCTGTTAAGCCCGCAGGGGCTGATGGGAAATTTCCCATCTGCCCCTGCGGGCTTAAGAGAGACGCGAGGGAGACTCTCTCTCCCTTCGCGTCTCTGCAAGCCGGCAGAGAGGGGCTGAGCAGCGCCGGGAGAGTCCCGCCGGGCGGAGGGAGCCCCGCGGGACACTCCATGCCGCGGCGGCGGCAGCGGGCAGCTTTTTTTTTTTTTTTATTGCCATGAGCCGAGGGAGGGGGGTTAAGACTGGCAATGGGCTAGGGAGGGAGAGAGGGGGGTTAAGACTGGCAATGGGCTAGGGAGGGAGGGAGGGGGGTTAATACTGGCAATGGGCTAGGTTGGGAGGGAGGTTAAGACTGGCAATGGGATAGGGAGGGAGGGGGGTTGAGACTGGCAATGGGCTAGGGAGGGAGGGAGGGGTTGAGACTGGCAATGGGCTAGGGAGGGAGGGGGGTTGAGACTGGCAATGGGCTAGGGAGGGAGGGAGGGGGTTGAGACTGGCAATGGGCTAGGGAGGGAGGGAGGTTAAGACTGGCCCTGGGCTCGGGAGGCAGGCAGGTTAAGACTGGCAATGGGCTAGGGAGGGAGAGAGGGGGGTTAAGACTGGCAATGGGCTAGGGAGGGAGGGAGGGGGGTTAAGACTGGCAATGGGCTAGGGAGGGAGGGAGGTTAAGACTGGCAATGGGCTAGGGAGGGAGGGGGGTTGAGACTGGCAATGGGCTAGGGAGGGGGTTGAGACTGGCAATGGGCTAGGGAGGGAGGGAGGGGGGTTGAGACTGGCAATGGGCTAGGGAGGGAGGGGGTTGAGACTGGCAATGGGCTAGGGAGGGAGGGAGGGAGGTTAAGACTGGCAATGGGCTAGGGAGGGAGGGAGGTTAAGACTGGCAATGGGCTAGGGAGGGGGGGAGGGGGGTTGAGACTGGAAATGGGCTAGGGAGGGAGGGGGGTTGATACTGGCACAGGGCTGGTGAGGAGGGATAAGACTGGATGTGGGCTGGGGAGGGGGTAAAGACGCAGTGGGCTATGGGGGGGAGTTAAGACTAGCAATGGGCTGTGGGCTGATGAGGGCTGGCAATGGGCTATGAGCTGATGAGGGCTGTCTGGAAATGGGGTGATGGGGGGGTTAGGGCTGGTAATGGGCTATGGGGGGGGGTTAAGACTGGTAGTGGGCTGATGGGGGGGGTTAGGACTGGTAATGGGCTATGGGGGGGTTAAGACTGGTAGTGGGCTGATGGGGGTGTAGGACTGATAATGGGTTATGGGGGGGGCTAGGACAGGAAATGGGCTGATGGGGAGGGGTTAGGACTTGAGGTGGGCTGATGTGGTTAGGACTGGTAATGGGCTGTGGGCTGATGGGGGGGGTTTAGGACTGGCAATGGGCTATGGGGGGCTGACTGGAAATGGGCTGATGGGGGGTTAGGACTGGTAAAGGGTTATAGGGGGGGGCTTAAACTGAAAATGGGGTGATGGGGGTTAGGACTGGAAGTTGATTGACGGGGGGCTAGGACTGGTAATGGGTTGGGGTGTTGCTAGGACTGGAAATGGGCTGAGTGGAAGGGGAGGCTTGAACTGCAAATAGCTGATGGGGAGGGGGCTTGGAATGGAAATGGGCTGTGAGGGAAGGGAGCTAGGACTGAAAATGGGCTGATGGAACAGCTAGGATAGGACTGGAAATGGGCTGTTGGGGGAGCTAAGATTGGAAATGGGCTGTGGTGGGGGCTTGAATTGAAATGGACTCATGGAGGGGCTAGAACTGGAAGTAGGCTCATGGGGGGGGCTTGGACTGGAATTGGGCTGAGTGGAGGGGAGCTATGATTTGACATGGGCTGATGGTGGGGCTAGTATTGAAAATGAGCTGATGAAGGGACTTGGACTGGAAATGGGCTGATGCAGGGACTAGAAGGGAATGGATGCTGGGTGAGACTGGAACTAGAAGGGAGCTGATGTTGGGGGAGGATTAGAATGGGATGGGGCTGGGAGAGTAAAATGGAGAGGGGAAAAATATTTTGTGTAGGAGGGATGAAAAATCTACAATTGGCCAGGTATTGGGAGAGTAATTGGGGATTGAGGATGGAGGGGTAAAATTTGTGTGGATGAAATAGGAATGAGGAAAGAGCAAAAGGAGAAAGATTAGTATGTTAAAGCAGATGTAGAGAGAGAGAGAGAATGGAAAAAAAAACTAGAAGAGAGAAGAAAGGACAAATGGACAGCAGACGATGGAGAGTTAGCAGAAAACATGAAGAAACCAGAAGAAGGTGGCTGGACCAATTGCAACTGAAAAAAAAATGCACAAAAGGTAGAAAGATATCTCTTTATTTTGAATTTATTAACTGGAATATGTCAGCTCTGGGAAATGTGCATCATTAACATCTGCGCTTTGTTTGGTACAAGAGGAAATTCCTATTTGACGTTGCCACTTGTTCTCTTTCCCCAGTATTCTCTGAAATGTATTGGTTTAATATTTGCAGTGTTGCCTTTTGATAGGTAGGGTATGGTGCTTTGTGAGTCCTGGTAATGCTGTCAGGATACGGCAGGTTTGCTATGGGTTCTAAATGGGCAGCGTTTGTAGTAGTTCCTAATGTGCCTGGCGGTTGGCACTGGATTATAGTAATGTAGAAATCTTTTAGTCTTTCTTTATCCATACACTCATTAAGAGACATGTTTACTAAAAGTTAGTGTATGGTAACATTATGCAAATATTTATGCAAATAAGACCACTTATGCAAATGACGTGCTGGCACTTTGAGGAAATTCTTTGGTTTTGTGCGGCAGTTTGGGCACTCGGGCTCAAAAAGGTTAGCCATCACTGCTGTAGGGCCTCGAGCTCCTCGGCTCGAGGCTCCTCCTCGGGATCCGCGGGGAATGCCAAAGCCTTGGCCATGTCCCGCACGAAGTCTGAGAACCGGGTATCCTCCGGGGGTACCTTCTCTGAGGCTCGGACTCGGGCGAGTCCGAAGGAACGCACCAAGTCCGAAAGGTGTCGGGCGACTCCTCATCCTCCGTCTCCCAGCCGGACTCCTCGGAGGAGGAATCGAGCAGCTCCGGTCAGGCAGGCATCGATGCCATCCGCCCCGACACCGAGGGTACCAGCATCGACGACCTCGGTACCGAACGGGAGGCCGAGGGGGACGTTGGTCGAGGATCGACTCGAGCTCGCATGGACTCGAGGATCGGCTCGGCCTCCAGGGTCGACTTGGATGTCGATGTCCCGGTGGTCAGGGCAGATGCACCGGTGAGACTGGCGATCAGTGCCCGCTGCTGTTCCATGAAGACAGCCAAGCTGCTCTCCAAGGCCGTCAACCTGACTCCGAGCTCAGGAGACTCAGCAGCCCCCGATTCGGGCCCCAGCGGCGGCTCCCCTGGAGGTGAGTCCACGAGGACTACAGTACTCATGTGACCCGGGGACTCCATCTCCACACGATGTTGTTTTGCAGGCCTCTCCGACTCCGAAGACCCGGGACGGCGCTCGGGGCTATGCGACTTGGCCCTCGAGGAGCCAAGTGCGTCCACCGACGCCGCCCTCACAGGTTTTTTCTTACGATGCTCCCGCGAGGGAGACCCCCTTTCAGAGGAGCCTCGATGCTGCTCGGGGCCGGAGTCCCGAGATGTCGAGGCCTCTGATGAGGTCCGGGCCCTACCGGACACGGAGTCAGAGAAGATTCTTTCCTTTTGGTGTTGCTGATTCCTTAACGCCTTAGAGGACATCTTCCCACATGGACCACAGATCATCGGGTCATGATCGGGTCCAAGGCACCGAAGGCAGCAGTCATGTGTTTATTTATTTTATTTAGCTGTATTTATATCCCGCTTTTCACTGGGTCAAAGCGGTCAATTGGGGGATACATTTAACACGAGGGGATATGAGACACATACGATAATACTTACAGGGAACATGGGCAATGGAGGGTTAAGTGGCTTGCCCAAGACACCAAGGAGTGCCTATAGAACTAGAAATCCCAGTCCCTCCGGCCTGAGATTGCTGTCCCCAGGTGGGACTTGAACCCCCGGCCCTCCGGCCTGAAGTACCTTGTCCTAACCACTAGACCACTCCTCCCTCGGTGGGAGGAGTGGTGAGAGACATAAGTTTCTTACACCGATCGCACTTTTTAAACCCGCTGGCAGCCATCGCGGGAAAAAGGGCCCCTGCAAGGTCAAAAGGCATGGCTGCCAGTGAAAAAAGAAAAAATGGCACGAACGCTAGTCACTAAGGACAAAAACCGAAAAAGAAACCGGCGCCGAACCGAAGAAAAACAGGTTAACGCAGAAAATCAACTTCTTCCTCTGGTGAAACGAATATACATCCGTCGGGCTCTGCGGAAAAAAGACTGAGCAAGATGGCACCCTTGGGCGGGAAGGGGACCGCGCATGCGTGCTGCATTCCCAAAGGCTTTCTATGAAAGCTGGGGAAATGCTCAGCACGGGGGCTCCATCGGCGCCGACGTCACCCATATGTGAGGACTGACTTCCTGCTTGGTCCTGGAGAAATATAACTATATTTGCCACTGCCTGGTAAAACAATGTTAATTGGAAAACATGGGATGGGGTGGGGAATAGGTGGAGCATTGACATGAAAAGTACATTGGCACGCAAGCCTGGGATATTGCCGCACACTTGGCAACAACACATCGCCTAACATGGGTTCACATAAGAACTCCTCTACTGTATAGAATCCGCTAAGGGAAACCACCACAGCAGAGCACATGTTAGGTGAACCTGTTGCACGTTAGCTGTGGGAACATGCTGATCACGACTTTGACAGCTAACGTGGAGATTTTGCAATTAATGCACGTGAGATTGGCACGTTAATGGCCAATCCTTAGCAGACTTTAGTAAAAGGGGTCTTATTGTTTAGTTTAGTTCAGTGTAGTTTAATTGGAATCCTATTATATCCCTCTAAAGCCCTTTACAGCTTAATGAAGCAGATTACAAAATATTTAAAAAGAAATACAAAAATTAAAAAGTAAAGATCACCAAAATAGCCATAATCTTATAGAAAATACAAGACAACAAAAGAAGCAATGAGCTAAAACAAATTGTCAATCTCCAAAGGTTTCCAAAGAAAAATATGTTTTTAATTTGGTTTTGAAAGCAGTTATATTTGTTCTAAGATCTGAAGATAACATTCCATTCTATGAGGCCAAAATAGGAAAAAGTGGTCTGGTTATTTCCTGAGTTAGTTTTGCTGGAGGAGGACGACTAAGTAGGTTGAGATAATGGGAACTGGTTGGGTACAATGAATGGTGTGGAACAAGATACTGTGAAAGCTACAATGGTCGGCTGGTTCAGAGTACTTTATAGGTAATATGGAGAGATTTATAATGAATTCTAGATTGATAGGTGCAAATCTACTTTGCAACCTAGAATAGTGATACAGTCTGATAAAAGAATAGGGCATGCATTTATGATAGGAGAAATGGTCGGAACTGGAGATCAAGGAGTTACCTTTACAGCTCTACATTTAGACGAATTTAGCTTTATAGAATGTTGAACAAGTCAGTGTGAAACTGAATCTAAGGCACTGTTTAAAGAAGATAAATCAGAAGTGGCAGCTTTTGTAAAACAAACTAGCAGAATATCATCTGCAAAAAAATACCTCCTAAGTTCCAAAGATTGAACCGGTGTGGCCAACAGGGAAAAGAAAAGATTAAAGACAATTTTGCATAGATCTTTAAACAAAATTTTCATCCAAACTTAACTAATCAAAAATTGTTCAATTTTATTTAAGCCATTTACCTATGTGAACATAGCTGGGTAACTTAATTTAGCCAGTTTGTACTGAAAATCTATGCCGACTGGCTAAATCAAAATTTAGTGCTGGGAATGCTTCAAAGTTTCTCCTTTCTTAACCAGCTAAATTTGTGTATTTTCCCAGCAGGGGAAATTTTTCAAATTGAGAAATTTTCCCATCTAACAACATTCAAAGTCAGCCAGGTACTAACGACAGAAAAAGACCACATGGCCTATCTGGTCTGTCCTTCCATATCAACAACTACAAAAGTCCCCTTTTTTCCTTTAGAGATCCTCTGTGTTTGTCCCATGCTTTTTTGAATTCAGATACTGTCCTCATCTCTACCACCTCCACTGAGAGATTATTCCATGGATCCACCACTCTTTCCGTAAAGAAATATTTCCACATATCACTCCTGAATCTATCCCCCTTGTACATGATTTACTCGTATTTCTGCTACTGATAAGAACATACAATATGACATACTAGGTCAGACCAATGTCCATCAAGCCCAGTATCCTGTTTCCAACAGTGGCCAATCTAGGTCATAAGTACCTAGCAGTTTCTCCAAAAGACACAGGTTCCACAATGCTTGTATTGGAGCAAGAAGTGGATCTCCCGGGTCCTCTTTAATAATGGTTTATGGACCAGTCAGTACTAGAAGAGATCAAACCTAAGCTTTCTTTAGAAGCTCAGATGACAAGACTTCGACTTTCATACTTTGGGCACATCATGCAAAGAGAGAGATCATTAGAGAAAGACATCATGCTTGGCAAGATAGAATGTCAGCGCAAAAGAGGAAGGCCAGCAATGAGATGGACCGATACAATAACAGCAGCTACAGGTACCAGTCTGTCAACAATGAGCTGCCTGACTGAAGACCGAACACAATTTAGAACAGCTATCCAGAGGGTCGACACTGACTCCGACGGCACTTAACAACAACAACAACATGGACCTTTCCTCTAGGAACTTGTCCAAACCTTTTTTTAAACCCAATTAAACTAACAGCTTTTACTAAAACCTCTGGTAACAAATTCCAGAGTTTGATTACGCATTGAGTGAAAAAATTTTTCTCTTATTAGTCTTAAACGGGTTACACTGTAGCTTCATTGCATGTCCCCTAGTCTTTCTACTTTTTGATGGCTTAAACAATCAATCTACGTTTACCCATTCCACTCCATTCATTAATTTATAGATCTCTATCATATCTCCCCTTAGCCGTCTCTTTTCCAGATTGAAGAGCCCTAACCTTTTAAGCCTCTTCTCAAAGGGGTATCCTTCCATCCCCTTTACCATTTTGGTGCTCTTTTCTGTACCTTTTCTAATTCCGCTATATCTTTTTTAAGATATGGTGACCAGAACTGCACGCAATATTCAAGGTGCGGTCGCACCATGGAACAATACAGAGGCATTATAATATCCTTTGTTTTATTCTCCATTCCTTCCCTTAGGATTCCTAGCATTTTATTTGCCGCCTTGGCCGCTGCTGCACGATGACGCCTAAATCTTTTTCCTGGCTGGTGGCTCCTAATCTGGAACCTTGTGTCGTGTAACCATAGTTTGTACTGGTTGGTGTACTGATGTACTGGTGCTAGTGAGGAATTTCTACCTGTTTCCTGAGCATATAGCATCTAAAACCTTTTTCTGGCTTTGCTGAAGATGGTGCTGAAAAAAACAGCAAGGGAATTGTGCCGATCCATGTTATGCACATGAGAATGTTATCTTGCAAATAAAAATGATTACTCTGCACAGAATTTTGATGCAGCATAATAGCAGTGTTTATGAACACCAATATTACTCTGAGCAGAACTTCCATGCGGAATAATATTGCAGATAGCATTCCAGCACATGCACACAAGTGACAAACTGTGATTTTGTTTTGTTTTTTTTGGTGCTCAACACCCCTGTGCACAGGTACCTGGTTTGCTGTCCTTGTTTAGTGCAGACATTTTGCACACAGCTGATTTACATGCTGTTTGCTTACAGCATCGCTGAGGAAAACATCTGTATTAATGTCGCATTACAAAGCCCAAGGCTTAAGCTTTACTACTGTGCTCTAGTCCAGGATTTCTGCATCAAGGCCCTAGTTTCAAAGATGCAAAGAGTAGCACACAGGAACCTCAATTAAATCTTACCTCTGGGTTTATATACCTCCTGAAGAACCATACTATCATATATATTTTGGGACGCTGTACTGCAAAGGGAGCCTTGCAGGCTAGAAAGGCTCAGCAACAGATTTCACAAGGGTGAGACTTCCTTTTGGAAGATGCATGACGAGATTTACCTCATTAGAGGTTTTATCTATTTAATTATACGTTTACATCTAGGCACACACTTGAATGAGCAAGAACATGGTAGATATACTTTATACAAAGTAATACTTTACAAGGTAATAGAATAACCATTCCTTCAGACTACAAACAATAGGAAATCTGGGAGGTTCTAGGAAGCATTACCAAAAGGAAAGGGGGAGCCCTCTTATACTATGAAATTAAACAACAAGGTAGAGTGAGACCTATGCGTCAGCCATATGAGATGCCACTGTAACAACAGCTTCTTCCCTGGTGACCAAAAATTCCAGTAGCTGGAAGAGCTCAAAAAACAAATACAACATCTCTTTATAGGAAACATGACACCAGGCAGAGAATTTCAACAAGAAAGTCCCACCAAGGGAGAGAACCCTGGGTTTATATCCCAGAAATTCTCTCCTCCTTAGATGGGTATCTCCAGACAGATCTGGGAAAATGCGGACTTGAGAGTCCAAAAACCTCTCACTAAAATTTTTGAAGTATGATCTCAAAATCAATGACTTGTTAGACTCCAGGAGAGCCGTAATCACCTCTAGGGAATTTTTTAGAAACCCTGTAAGGTCTTCTGCTTCTAGGGATTTTCAGGACCAGCTGTCTGAGTACTGAACCCCACAGAGAGGTACTGGGCCCTGGTCAGGGGGAGTAGATCATCACAGGAAATTTTTGAAACCTCCTGGAAGTATCTACGCACCATCTCCAGAGGTGACTAAATAGGAGATTTAGGAAAGTCACAGTCCTATCTGGGCTACCTGTAACCCCCAAAGTTGTCCCAGTTCTTCCTCAAAATGAGCCATCTTCCCCTCCTGCTGCTTTTGTACTCTGGAGACCATTTGAGGTTTATTACTAAGCAAAGTGAACTCAGTACTTACAGTTGCCATAGCTGATACCATGGAAGCGTTTATAGTTGCAACAGCATCTCACAGCGCATTCAATGTAATTTTAGCAGGTTTCACCAAACCCCTGACTCCTGGGGTGAACATGCCTCCACAGCCTGCCGACAGAAACTCATCACCCAAAAACGATGTTCCTGTTGTACCTCCAACACCGCAGACAGCCTCTGGTAGTTGTGCAGACAAAGCTGGTGAGCACTCTTCACATCCCTGCAATGGTGTACTCGTCGGCAGGTCGGAAGGAAGCACTTCATCATCAGAGAAAACACATCTGGGATGTGGCGGGGGGTCCACTGCTCAGGGGAAAGCCATACCCCTGAAAAGCTCAGGTCTGCAGAGATAGCAACCTGCAGATCTGCCGAAGACGCTGCTCCAAGAGTACCAAAGTCACATGTGTCCAATGTTTTCTGACCAGCAAAAGTGGTTCCAGCCTCACCCGAGGATAGGTAGGCTTGTTTGCATTTTCTCCGTCCTATAGCACAAAGGTAAAACCTTAAAAATTGTTGAAGAGAAGCTTACTCGTAAGATCTTGCTACACCGGAGATATGCTCTGCCACCATCTTGCTTTCACAGCCACCTCATTAGAGGTTTTAGCAATCTCTTGTCAAATCACCAGGTGGTGACAACCAGCCTCTGCACACATGCCTCCCCCCTCCCTGACAAGAGACCTGGGATCTTTAGAGGACCTTGATATCTTAGTAGCTTTTAAGGCAATCTGCACGGTCAGTATGATTACATTGTACGTACTGGCTTTGGCCACCAAGATTTTCAAATGGCAACTCCTTATGGGATTTCTGTTGAACTACTGTAAGCTTGCATTCCCATGGGTAGAATGTAGCCAAGGAACTCAAGTAGGGATATGTATTTATGCGCATGAATTTTGTTTGTTTGGGCACCTTACAACATTTTAGTGCACGCAGAATTGACAGTATGAGCATAAATCTATGGGCTATATTTACTAAGCCAAGTTAATAGTTAAGGTGTGCTCTTTGTAAGTAGATCCCATTGAATAACATGGGAGCTAGTTACAAAGAGCACACCTTAACCATTAGCCTAGCTTAGTAAACATACCCCTGTGAATTAATGAACATACAGGTGAGTCTTCAGCTATGCAGCTTCAGTTCTGGTTAGTACTTGGATGGGTGACCACTTTGGAATTCCTGGGACTGTAAACTCACTCCACGGAAGAAAGTCCTGGCAATCTACTTCTGGCCACACCTCATAAGAAAAACTAGGGGTTGGGATGCCAGGAGTCAGCATTTACTTGCTGGTATGCAATAAAATTGATTTGAGTCTGTTAAAATGCACATACAAAAATGTTGTTAAAATGAATGTCTGAAAACTGAGATAAAATCCAAAATGTTTTTGGCTGAACACATACTATGAATGCCTGTAATTTAATTTCAAAATTTCCAATCTCATCTTCGTAATTCTAAGAGAGACTCATTTACTAATCAAGTGAAAAGTGGCATCATTCATAGGAAACTTTGACTCCATGCAGATGAACTGGATAGCAAAATTGTGCATGGAATTCTGCTACTGAACTGGCCTAAAATAAAGATGATAACACATTGATTACAGTTGATCTCCAGGAACAAGCAGGAATGTAGTCTTCACATATGGGTATCGTCGGTACCGACGAAGCCTGCACGGGAACACTCCCCAGCGTCCAATAGGAACGCTTTTGGGAGCATCCCTCAGTACATGCGCGCTGCCTTCCCGCCTTTCCAACTGTCTCTCTTCAGTTCTTCGTTTTCCACGGAGTTGATAGGATCTATTCCCTGTCACTGCAGAAAATTCCGTCTTTAAATTTCTTTTCTTGTGGTCGTGCTTGCCTACCGCACGATGCCTACTGGTACCGCCGGTTCTTTTCTTTTCTTTTCATA
This sequence comes from Ichthyophis bannanicus, assembly GCA_033557465.1. Lineage (NCBI taxonomy): Eukaryota > Metazoa > Chordata > Amphibia > Gymnophiona > Ichthyophiidae > Ichthyophis > Ichthyophis bannanicus. The sequence goes on from CM066034.1 coordinate 181,222,610, forward strand.
CAAAAACAAACAAACAACTTAGACTGTTTCTTTTCAGAAACTTTTCTCTTGGTGCTAGGGGCCATTTTGGGCACTAGGCCCCATATTTCTAAATCATGGAAAAGCCAAATAGTGGTTTTAAGAAATGTACTAAGTGTGGCGGTACCATTTCCGTCACTGACACCCATGATTGGTGTCTGAAATGTTTAGGACCTGAATATTCTCCAACTGAATGTCTCTCCTGCATGGGGATGACTAAGAGGAAGACAGAACCGGGCTGCAAAGCTCGGTACCCTCTTTTCTTCAGATGACAGATCCACTGCATCGACATCGTCAAGGGCTTCTTCTTCCTCCCATGGATCTCAGGTAACTAAACATAAAAGCCAGTCCTCAAAGGGTAGCTCTCCTGCTAAGCATCAAGAGACCATTGGCATTGCCCTTGAGGGAACCACAACGGCAAAACAGCCCTGGCGGGAGGCTTTGGCTTCCAAAGCATCGATGGAGCTTCAGGATGTTCGTGAGGCCTCAACCTCGCAAGAAATACCTGTGCCATGCTCAGGGGTTCCGGCCGTCCTTATCAGTACCATCACCCAGGCATCGGCAGCGTCGATAGACCAGAGGTTCCTCGCTATTGAGCGCAGCATAGCAGCTCTCCTCTCAGCTGCAGTACCAGTGGTCCAACGGTACCGACACTGGTACAGACACAACGATTCCGGTACCAATGGTACCGGCCCCGGTGGGATCTCTTCTCATGCCATCTCTGGCTGGAATTGACAAAGCGGTACCGGCTCAGTTTGGTACCGACTTCGATCGGTACCGGGATCGTGCTTTGCAAGAGCATCGGGGTCAGGAATACTTCGATTCCTCCGATTCCGAAGACTCTGACAATTCTGCTGGCACTAGAGGGTTTCTCCTAGAAGACCCCTCTTCTCCCCAATGTCACCTCCAGAGGACATGTCATTTCAGGATTTCATCTGTGATATGGCCAAAGGTCTCTCAATCACAGTAGCTCCTGAAGACGAACCCAGAGCAAAGGAATTGGAAATTCTCCAATATCCTAAAGCTCCTAAGGAGGCAGCCACTCTGCCTATCCATGAAATTCTGCATAGCGTGATGCTCAGAATGTGGGAGACACCTCTGACTACTTCTCCTCACTCTAGGAGACTTGATACTATGTATTGAGTTCCGCCATGTCCTGGATTTCAGAAAACTCAGCTGCCACACCATTCAATGGTAGTGGAATCAGCCATGTGTAGGATGAAGAGTGCAAAAAGGCATGCATCCAATCCTCCAGGTCAGGGGTCGGCAACCCGCGGCTCCGGAGCCGCATGCGGCTCTTTCTCACCTTTGCCGCGGCTCCGGAGCACACTGCCCGCCCGGTATTTATGGCGTTATGGGCTCCCTCCCTTCTTCTGCAGCCGTGGCTCCCTGCCTCTTAGGGAACCGCGGCTGTGCTTTTAAAATCATCTCGGAGCCCTTCGTGTCTTGACGGGCTCCGTGCAGCATTGTCCCGCCTCTAAAGGAAGTTTGGAGGCGGGACAATGCTGCACGGAGCCCGTCAAGACAGGAAGGGCTCCGAGATGATTTTAAAAGCACAGCCGCGGTTCCGTAAGAGGCAGGGAGCCGCGGCTGCAGAAGAAGGGAGGGGAGCTGACATGGAGGGAGGGAGCTGATATGGATGGAGGGAGGGGGGCTGACATGGAGGGATGGAGGGGGCTGACATGGAGGGAGGGGGGGCTGACATGGAGGGAGGGAGCTGATATGGATGGATGGAGGGAGGGGGGCTGTCATGGAGGGAGGGAGCTGATATGGATGGAGGGAGGGGGGCTGACATGGAGGGAGGGGGGCTGACATGGATGGATGGAGGGAGGAGGGGCTGACATGGAGGGAGGGAGCTGATATGGATGGAGGGAGGGAGCTGATATGGATGGAGGGAGGGGGGCTGACATGGAGGGATGGAGGGGGCTGACATGGAGGGAGGGAGCTGATATGGATGGATGGAGGGAGGGGGCTGACATGGAGGGAGGGAGCTGATATGGATGGATGGAGGGAGGGGGGCTGACATGGAGGGAGGGAGCTGATATGGATGGAGGGAGGGGGGCTGACATGGAGGGAGGGAGCAGATATGGATGGATGGAGGGAGGGGGGCTGACATGGAGGGAGGGAGCAGATATGGAGGGATGGAGGGAGGGGGCTGACATGGAGGGAGGGGGCTGACATGGAGGGAGGGAGCAGATATGGATGGATGGAGGGAGGGGGGCTGACATGGAGGGAGGGAGCAGATATGGATGGATGGAGGGAGGGGGGCTGACATGGAGGGAGGGAGGGAGCTGATATGGATGGAGGGAGGGGCTGACATGGAGGGAGGGAGCAGATATGGATGGATGGAGGGAGGGGGGCTGACATGGAGGGCAGGGGCTGACATGGAGGGAGGGAGCAGATATGGATGGATGGAGGGAGGGGGGCTGACATGGAGGGAGGGAGCTGATATGGATGGAGGGAGGGGCTGAAAATGAGGGAGGGAGCAGATATGGATGGAGGTAGGGAGGGGGGCTGACATGGAGGGAGGTAGCAGATAGGGAGGGAGGGAGCTGATATGGATGGATGGAGGGAGGGGGGCTGACATGGAGGGAGGGAGGGAGCTGATATGGATGGAGGGAGGGGCTGACATGGAGTGAGGGAGCAGATATGGATGGATGGAGGGAGGGGGGCTGACATGGAGGGATGGAGGGGGCTGACATGGAGGGAGGGAGGGAGCTGATATGGATGGAGGGAGCAGATATGGATGGATGGAGGGAGGGGGGCTGACATGGAGGGATGGAGGGGGCTGACATGGTGGGAGGGAGCTGATATGGATGGATGGATGGAGGGAGGGGGGCTGACATGGAGGGAGGGAGCTGATATGGATGGAGGGAGGGAGCTGATATGGATGGATGGAGGGAGGGGGGCTGACATGGAGGGAGGGAGCTGATATGGATGGAGGGAGGGGGGCTGACATGGAGGGAGGGAGCAGATATGGATGGATGGAGGGAGGGGGCTGACATGGAGGGAGGGGGGCTGACATGGAGGGAGGGAGCAGATATGGATGGATGGAGGGAGGGGGGCTGACATGGAGGGAGGGAGCAGATATGGATGGATGGAGGGAGGGGGGCTGACATGGAGGGAGGGAGCTGATATGGATGGAGGGAGGGGGGCTGACATGGAGGGATGGAGGGGGCTGACATGGAGGGAGGGAGCTGATATGGATGGAGGGAGGGGGGCTGACATGGAGGGATGGAGGGGGCTGACATGGAGGGAGGGAGCTGATATGGATGGAGGGAGGGAGGGGGCTGACATGGAGGGAGGGAGCTGATATGGATGGAGGGAGGGGGGCTGACATGGAGGGATGGAGGGGGCTGACATGGAGGGAGGGAGCTGATATGGATGGAGGGAGGGAGGGGGCTGACATGGAGGGATGGAGCACTGGTAATGGGGTTGAGGGGACGAGCACTGGAAATGAGCTGATTAGGGGAGGCTAGGACTGGTAATGAGCTGATGGGGGGTAGGACTGGTATTGGGCTGATTCGGGGCTGCTAGCACTGGTAATGGGGTTGAGGGGGGATTAGCACTGGAAGGTACTGGGAGTGAGGACTGGAAAGGGGCCGATATTGGGGAGGGTTACTGGGACTGGAAATAGGCTGATGGAAAGAAGTGAAGAAAACGAAAGAAGAGATAAGAAATGGCAGATGGACCATAGACCACAGAAAGAGAGCTAAGAGAAGACAGGAAAGCAGAAGCCTCAGATCGGGACCAGCATGATCAAAGAATAAATTGGTCAGACAACAAAGGTAGAAAAAATAATTTTATTTCATATTAGTGATTTGACTACAAAATCATCATAATTTTGAAATCAAATATTGTTACTTGTTGTTGTGATATTTTCTGGCTTTTTTTTTTTTGGTGTGTGAAGGAAGAGGGGTAGTCTTATACGGCGAGTATAGGCCAAACACCTATATTTTAACAGGAAAAGTAGGGGGTCGTATATAGCATTAAGGTAAGAAACAATATATGCAGTGTTAGATTTGTTTTAAATGTCGCAATGGTTTTGCGGCTCCCAGTTTTTTTTTTCCCTTCGGAAACGGGTCCAAGTGGCTCTTTACGTCTTAAAGGTTGCAGACCCCTGCTCCAGGTCATGAATGCAGGACTCTGGATGCTTTTGGATGCAGGACTTTTCAAGCTTCTATGCTTTCAGCTAGGATCCGTTCATATATCCTATATATGGGAATGTTCCTCAAGGAAGTCACAGGAGAATTGGAACTTATGAGCCCTTTTCTCCCAGATGATGAGACAAGATTTTCTTGCTCTAGTTAAGCATGCTCAAGATGTCTCCAAGTTTGTCAATCGTGCAGCCTTTGACTGCTTCGAATGCATCAACAAAACCTCTGCTATTGCTATTGGCACACGACGGATTGCCTGGCTACAGGCATCAGACTTGGAGACTTGGGCACAGGACAAGTTAGGCAACATTTCATGTACGGGGGAAAATCTCTTCGGCAAGAACTGGCAGGAAAAGGCTAACGAGTTAGATGTTGACAATTCTACCTTAGATAGATTGTCAACGTCTACAGCCACTCCAGCCAAAAGGAAGCCTTATAAAAAACCCTCTTTTAGAAAAAGAGGAAGTTTTATCCTTCCTATGCTCAGCAGAGTCAAATTCCAGGCCAGGTTGCCCAGAAGGGACAACCTAGACAGCAAAGGAAACCGAAAGGCCCGAGAGCCCAACCAGCTCTCCAGGTTCAGCCCCTTCAAGGGCTTTGACTCCTTCCTAGAGAGCTTTGCCTCCCTGCTTCTGAGGGGTCCCCAATCCCCCAATATTCTGGGCAGGTTATACCACTTTGTCAACAGATGGCATCAGATAACATCAGAAGATTGGACTTTGTCCATTGTAGGAGAGGGGTACAAGCTTCATTTTCACAGCATGCCCCCTCCTACAATTCTAAAGCAATTCAATTCACAAACCTCTGCAGACAATCTGCTAGAGCACGAGGTCTCCACACTGCTTGCCCAAGGGGCAATAGAGGAAGTACCCATTCTTCAACAGGGTGCAGGGTTCTACTCCCCCTATTTTCTTATTCCAAAGAAAACAGGAGGACACAGACCCATTCTAGACCTCAGAGAATTGAACAAATATCTGTTTCGAGAGAAATTTAAAATGATTTCTCTAGAAACTCTTCTGCCATACCTTCAAAGACAGGATTGGCTTTTCTCTCTAGATTTAAAGGATGCATACACTCACATTATCATCCATCCAAATCACAAAAAAATTTTACGTTTCCTTTTCAGGGGAAAACATTTCCAGTACAGGGTTCTTCCTTTTGGTCTGGCTTCAGCACCAAGGGTATTCACGAAATGCATGGCAGTAGTAGCTGCATTTCTATGAACCCTGGGGATTTTCGTCTTCCCTTACTTAGACGACTGGCTCATTCGAGCCCCTACAGTTGCAGAGGCCAGCACTGCACTGTCCCATACAATGCGACTCCTCCAATACTTGGGATTGGTAATAAACTTCCCAAAATCTCAACTAGCTCCTTCCCAATGCCTAGAATTCATAGGAGCCTCTCTGGATACCAGACAGGCAAGGGCTTTCCTTCCACAAGCATAAAAACATAAGATATGCCATACTGGGTCAGACCAAGGTCCATCAAGCCCAGTATCCTGTTTCCAGCAGTGGCCAATCTAGGGAATACAAACCTAGCTGTTTCCCCAAAAGACACAGGTTCCACAATGCTTGTACTAGGTCAAGCATTGATATCCTGGGTCCCTTCTTAATAATGGTTTATGGACCTTTCCTCCAGGATCTTGTCCAAACCTTTTTTAAACCCAGCAACATTAACAGCCTTTACCACATCCTCTGCTAACAAATTCCATAGTTTGATTACACGTTGAGTGAAAAAATATTTTCTTTTATTAGTCTTAAATAGTTTACCCTGTAGCTTTATTGCATGTCCCCTAGTCTTTCTATATTCTGATAACGTAAACAATCAATCTACGTTTACCCGTTCCACTCCGTTCATTAATTTATAGACTTCTATCATATCTCCCCCAAGCCGTCTCTTTTCCAGGTTAAAGAGCCCTAACCTTTTTAGCCTTCCTTCATAGGAGTATCCTTCCATCCCCTTTACCATTTTGGTGGCTCTTCTCTGAACGCTATATCCTTTTTAAGATACGGCGACCAGAATTGCACACAATATTCAAGGTGCGGTCTCACCATGGAACGATATAGAGGCATTATAATATCTTTTGTTTTATTTTCCATTCCTTTCCTTATGATACCTAGCATTCTATTTGCTCTCTTGGCCACCGCTGCACACTGGGCTGAGGGTTTTAACATATTATCCACAATGACACCTAAATCTTTTTCCTGGGTGGTGGTTCCTAATGCGGAACCTTGCATCATGTAACCATAGTTTGGGTTGTTCTTCCCCAGGTGCATAGCTTTGCACTTGTCCACATTAAATTTCATCTGCCATTTGGATGCCCAGTCTTCCAATTTATCAAGATCCTCTTGCAATTTTCCACAATCCTCTTGGGTTTTAACAACTTTAAATAGTTTTGTATCATCTACAAATTTGATAACCTCACTTGTTGTTCCACTTTCCAGGTCATTTATGAATATGTCAAAAAGCAACGGACCCAGCACAGATCCCTGGGCTACACCACTATTCACCTTTCTCCATTGGGAAAATTGGCCATTTAGTCCAACCCTCTGCTTTCTATCTTTTAACCAGTTCCTGATCCACAATATTACACTGCCTCCTATCCCATGACTCTTTAGTTCTGCCAAACGTCTCTGATGAAGGACCTTGTCAAAGGCTTTCTGAAAGTCCAGATACACTATATCAACCAACTCACCTTTGTCCACCTGTTTATTCACACCTTCAAAAAAAACAACAGATTAGTAAGACAAGATCTTCCTTGTCTAAAGCCATGTTGGCTGTCTCCCATTAGGCCATGACTATCTATATGCTGAGTAATTTTATTCTTTATGATGGTTTCTACCATTTTTCCCGGTACTGACGTCAGGCTCACTGGTCTGTAGTTTCCCGAATCACCCTGGAACCCTTTTTAAAAATTGGTGTTACATTGGCGATCCTCCAATCTTCAGGTATTAGAGATGATTTTAATGATAGTTCACAGATTACTAATAGCAGGTCTGCAATCTCATATTTCAGTTCTTTCAACACCCTTGGATGTATACCATCTGGCCCAGGTGATTTGCTACTCTTCAGTTTATCTAATAGTTGTAATACATCTTCCCGATGTATCGATATTTCCTTCAATTCTTCCGCACCTTTAAATAGCCCGGTGTCTTCGCATAATGCAACTAGCTTCGCAAGCAGCAGGCAAATCCTCCCTGACTGCTCGAGAGCTACTGCAGTTACTGGGACATATGGCATCCACAGTTCATGCAGTCCCATATGCTTGCCTCCACATGTGAGCAGCTCAATGGACCTTTTCCATACAGTGGACACAGGCCACGAGTCATTTGTCGGACAAAATAACAATCTCTCAATGACTAGTTTTGTCCCTCCAATGGTGGCAATCACTAAAAAATCCGACAGTGGGGTCTCATTTCCATCAACCCCTCTTTCAGGCCACCCTAACGACAGATGTATCACAGGTGGGTTGGAGAGCACACCTGAATCATCTCTCTACCCAGGCACCTGGACTCCACAGGAGGTTGGTTTACACATAAACCTCCTGGAATTAAGAGCAATCTATTTAGCTCTTTGAGTGTTCCATGCCCAGCTAATCTACAAGACATTCCTAGTCCAGACAGACAATCAAGTAGCCATGTTCTTTGTGAACAAGCAGGGCGGAACAGGCTCTGTCGTTATGCAATGAAGGTTTACGACCGTGGGCCCTCGCCAGAGAGCATCAAATTCACCTTCTAGTAGTATATGTTCCAGGCATTCAAAACCTTTGGGCAGACAAACTCAGTCGAGTACTGCTGCCTCACGAGTGGTCCCTCCACCTAGACCAGGTGGCAAAGATATTTCATCTCTGGGGCACACCAGACATAGACCTCTTTGCAAGTCCAAACTTCCCCGGTTCTGTTCCAGGATTCCAGCTCACAACTGTCAGGCAAGGGATGCTTTTCTTCTTCACTGGGGTCAGGACTTCCTTTATGCCTTCCCACCCATTCCCCTCATCCCCAAAACACTCTTCAAGCTTCAGAGAGACAGGGGTCACGTGATTCTCATAGCGCCACGATGGCCACGCCAAACATGGTATTCCCTGCTTCTACATCTCTCTCAAGTGGCACCTCTGGAGTTAGGGCATGCTCCATATCTCCTTTCCCAGGAGAACGGGACACTATGGCACCCGAATCCTCAATCCCTGCACCTCATGGCCTGGTTGCTGAAGGCTTAGACCTCCAAGATTTCAACCTGTCACAGCAGGTAAAGGATATCCTTCAGGCTTCTAGAAAACTTTCTACAAGAAGATCTTATGCCTTCAAGTGGAAACGTTTTACTGTATGGTGCTCCAAGAAGGCATTAAACCCCCTGGTCATACCCTTAGAATCGATACTAGAGTATCTCCTTCACTTATCGAATTCTGGTTTAAAGACCAATTCGGTAAGAGTCCATCTTAGTGCAATTGCAGCTTCTTATAAGCCTCTAAATGGACAACCAATTTCCTCTCATCCACTTCTATCAAGATTTATGAGAGGCCTTTTATTAACTAAACCTCCCATCAAGCCACCACCGGTGGCTTGGGATCTAAATCTAGTTCTCGGGCAGCTCATGAAGCCGCCTTTTGAACCTTTGGCCACTACAGCCCTTACGCTTTTGACCTGGAAGGTCATCTTCCTAATTGCAATCACCTCTGCCCGTCGCATTAGTGAATTGCAAGCTTTAGTGGCTGATACTCCTTATACTAGGTTTCATCATGATAATGTTGTTCTTTGGACTCACCCACACTTTATGCCAAAGGTGGTTTTGCCTTTTCATTTAAACCAATCGATTTATCTTCCTGGATTGTTTCTGAGGTCTCATGCCTCTAATGCAGAAAGAAACTTTCATACTTTGGATTGTAAAAGGGCCTTAGCCTTTTACATACAAAGAACACAACAACATAGAAAGTCCTCACAACTTTTTATAGCTTTTGACTCTAGTCATTTGGGACTTCCAGTCTCCAAAAGAACTTTATCTAAATGGATTGCCCAATGCATATCCTTTACTTATGAGAGTAAGGGTCTTCCTCTTCAGGACCATGTCACAGCTCATAATGTGAGAGCCATGGCAGCTTCTATGGCTAATCTCCACTCTGTGTCTATCAATGACATTTGTCGAGCAGCCACCTGGGCCTCGGTACACACCTTCACAGCCCACTACTGCCTGGATAAAGCCTCCCGTTGGGATGCCTTCTTTGGCCAAGCTGTTCTTCAAAATCTCATTCAGACCTAATTCAACTCCTATCCACCAACCCTGGTGGAATGCCAGAGATCCATGGGAGGAAGGATGTCTACCTTTTTAGGGTGGCACCTTCCTGGGGCTATCTCCCTGGCATCTTCAGCTAGGGAGTCCCCATATGTGAAGACTACATTCCTGCTTGTTCCTGGAGATAGCGTAGTTACTCACCTGTAACAAGTGATCTCCAGGAACAGCAGGAATTTAGTCTTCACAACCCACCCACCTCCCCTAGGCGTTGTGTCTCTCTCTCTCTCTCTTTGTCTCTTTCCTCTCTCCCTCTATCCTTTCACTCAGCTACAATCTTAACTGAAGAGGGACAGTTGGAAAGGCGGAAAGGCAGCGTGCATGTGCTGAGGGATTCTCCCAAAAGTGTTCCTATTGGACGCTGGGGAGCGTTCCCGCACAGGCTCCGTCGGTACCGACGATACCCATACGTGAAGACTAAATTCTTGCTGTTCCCGGAGATCACCTGTTACAGGTGAGTAACTAAACTTTATCTGTTTTGTCAAAAAGGGTCTATGACGTCTTTTTCATTTATCTATTTTTGCTAAATTCAAAATAAATGAGCTGCTTTGCTTATTTTAAAACATAGCAGCTCACTACTTTTAAATCCTAAATTTTAGCTTGTGAAGCCCTGTTTGCAGAGGTTTTCACTCTATAGTGCATCAGCCTTCAAGTCATCTTTGGCTTTTAAATGTTCTACGATTTTAAACAAAATGAAAATGCTTGAGTAATCATGTGCATGGAATAACATTGCTTTATAAAGACCCATATGCCTCTGTGATTAAGATTATCATTTTACTAGGGTTATTGCAAACTATTCAAAATGATTCAGGTTTTTGAATGGGATGGTATGTGCTTCAGCACAGTTCCAACAGGTGTTGTGCATATAGTATATCAGAACCATTAAGCAAGCAAAGAGCTGCCGGCTTTTTTTCTATGTATTAAAAATCTTTTATATATTTCTGGTATGAACGATTCTTTTTCCTACAAAGCAGAAGCTGATATGGATTAGAGATTTAAATTAATATTTTTCTTGTGGACAAGGATTAGCACAGTAATAAGCATCTGACGGTTAAACAAATTATTTTCCAACAATGAAACTGCTTGAAAAATCCCAGCTATTGGATGACTCATGTTTGTTAGAACTATAAATACATATCAGTACATGAATCACCTTTTTGCTTAGCTAAGAAGGATAAATCTTTCACAACATGAGCTGTATCTATTTCAACGATTAGCAGATTCAAAAGTTTCATATTATAGGGCATTATGTATGAGACCTCATCCATTTAGCATTGACTTCGAACACCTGTTGTAGATTTCTGCAGGCCATGTCGGACCCATCCACAAAAGAGATATAACATTTCTCATCAACATGGTCTGCTCTATTGTCATAATGATCACATCAACATGCCCATGGTTCATTACCCATTCAAAGCAATAGAAGCCTAAACAAATGACCTGTAATAACAAAACATCACGTTTTCACCACATCCTGAGTACAGTTTATGATTATAAGTTTGGTTCCAGGATCCTTTCCATTTTTGTCCCATGTGGTTACAATACTAGCCGTCATGTACAATCAAGACACAGATAAGGTATGATTAGATATACTGCCTGAAAGGCCTTCGCATTAAGGTGTAATTTTATAAAATGACACCTGTTTTAAGCCTATTTTATAAAGACATACAATATAGAAAGATACGGGTGCACTCCAAACTGGAAATAATCACAAAGATAAATCCGGCAAACCCTGGTATACCTGGTTTTGTTCACTTAATTCACATTCATTTGAATACTTTTCATGGTACTCATTATTTCATTCACCATGCATGATATAATCAAGGGGCCATTTTTTATATATCTCTTGCTTTGAATATTAAGTATATCTATATTACATTCATTGTCAGTCAAACTTGATTGCTTCTTTTAACTCTGTAATGGAATCTGTCCTCCATATGGGCCTTAGTGTCCTTACAAAACAGGAACCCAGAATCAGCCGTATGGCACACAAATCCTCTCATACAAATTTACACTTGCTCCGAAGAATATATAAATTTGCATGTGCTCTTTCAGGGGGCACTGTCTCCAAGTGGGATAGTTTGCGCATACCATGACAACAATGAACCTTACTCCTAAGTGAGGGTATGTGGAGTATGATCTTAGTCTCGCAAAAGTAATGCTAACACTCATTTGCATTGTGCTAAAGAGATCTTTCTGGAGTTCATAGGATGTAATGTATATAGGCAACCTACCAGTGTGTCCCTTGGAAATGTCCTTTCAATCAAGCCTGTGGCTTCCAGTATGATGGAAATATTTCTGCATCTTTCTGCCACCATTTCTTGGTCTGTGACTGCTTTTCTTGGTAGTTGAGGACAGTGGCGTTCCAAGTGCATTTGGATCTCGGAGAGGATACCCGCTCCCACGGGCGGCATGAACCCTCCCCTCACTGGGCACACATGGCAGAGGCGTACAATTCAAACAACTTTACTTCTTTGCTGGCTTGCCATCCTCCTCCATTCCAGGTATGCAGCTGTTCCCTCCTGGCCAAAGTCTCACGATAACAGCCGCACCATGAGACTGGCCCGAGAGGGAATAACTGCTGCACCCGGAGCAGAGGCAGCGTGGCGACCCAGCAAAAAAGTTAAGGTATGTTTGCCACACATGCCTTCACCATGTGGGCCTGAAATTCAGCACCTCCTCCTGGTCAGCACCCTGGGCGGACCATGCCCACCACCTCACGCTTGGTACACCACCGCTTCAGGAACGTTTCCCTCGCCTTATGATACATAGACTAATCACTTTGCTCTGCACTATTATCAGTACGGTTCTCATGTTTTTCTCCTCGTATCGTATTTCTTATTGGTAGGAATAGGAATGTCTCTGGTGACATGGTCTCTTCAGTCTCTATAATTTTCTTTAGCTCGTGATCCCAGTGCTTTTATGATACAACAATGTTATAATGTCCTTAGAGCGTCCAGTGGATGTTATGTGCTGCTTTATCGTGACTTTCTGTATAGATATTTTCTCGCATCAGAATTTTGCAGCCAGCTATGAGACGAGTAACTATTTCCAGCTTTTTCTACCAGAATTTACATCTATCAATTTTAACAGTTTTTTAAATACTTTCTGTGACCCATCTCTTCTGTAATCCACTGTCCTAGGCTGCAGCTATACATTTCTTATCTTTGGGTACTATTTCTCCTCTCCTCACCATGCATGTATCTGGATTTGATTGATGTATGGTTCTTAGAATAATGCTTTGTACTTTTCCATTTGCCAGTTGTTCTCTTGATTTGCAGTTTGTTGCTTCCTCTTCTTTATGTATTGGTGGTTTTTTGCTCTTTCCTTCTGCTCGCCGGAAGGCTTGCCCATGCTTAATGATGGAGATGGATTCTGGATGTTTATTTTCAGACTTCAACAGTTTTTGTGCTTTTGGGACTGTTGATGCTGTTAAGTAGACCTAGAGACATGAGATAATAACTTTCTTTATAACCTATTTCTATGACCTCTGTTTCTATGAAGAATGTATGAAGATGTGTGAAGAACAGAAAGCACAGTGGGGGTAATCAAGAGTCCCACAGATAAAAATGAAAACTCTTACTGGGGCCTAATAAAGAGCTTTTGTTACTACTTGTAGGGCTTTTGATTACCGCTGCTGTGGTTTTTTGCTCAGTTTTTTCTTTCAGGGTTCCTTCATTTTTGGTGCTACATATGTGTGTGTTCTTAATATAAGTATATACAATGCAATATGTACTGTTGAATGAATGCTGACTCCTGATACCTAGTGGCCCCTGGAGTTTCTTGGCAAGGTGTGACTAGAAGTAGTTTGCCAGTCCTTTCTCCTGAGGCAACAAAGAGAAGTGTAACTTGCCCAGGACCACAAGGAGTGCCAGTGGGAACTGAATCCTAGTCTCTTGGTCATCAGACCATTGCTTCAATTACTAGGCTACTCCTCTCCTGCATAAAATGTTTATCAAAACTTTACATCCACTCAACCCAAAAAAGGCCCCCCGAGTACGCCCATGTGCAGTCTTTTCTTTATATATACTTGCTATGGCTCTTTTGTATTCTATGCCTAAATTTCACAAGTAAATAGTCACACATCATCATAGCCACTGGCACGACTGGGAACTTTGTATGCTTCCATCTGTGGAAACATGAAGGCAAAGAAACTCAATTTTGTGCATTGGTTTGCAGTCCTTAAAGGGCCCTCATGACCCAAACTGAAGGCTCCTCAGATCCCCTGGGATGCCCCTATTCTGGTAGCTCAGCTGCCCCTGTACCCTCTTACAACTCCAAGGCAAAGCATAAATGAAAACAATTAACTCCAAAGCCATGACTCTACCATTAATAAATCTGAGGGCTGGCTCTATAATCCCATACCTTCATCCCCGGGACCATGACTTAAGCTAGAAAAATGAGGAACACTGGCGGTAGCAGTGATTGCCATTTGTGCCTACTCTAGTGGCTGTCACTGTTAAAATGAAGCCATCTAGCCAATAATGGTAAGCCTATTGCGCAACCTATAACTTCGGCACTCCCCTGAAAAATTCATAAATTTTTTTTTTTTTTTTTAAACTTTTATTTTCATTTTGCAACAAACAAAAGAAACAACACACCAAAGGAGACAAAACAAGTATACAATAAGTAAAAGAAAACCCAATTACCCCCCACCCCCATGCTTCTTCTCTAACCGATTATGTCAGCATGTGAGCGCTTCCAATTAACAGTGATTATACATCAAAACGATCAAAAGAGTATCTACGATACAGCATGATCATGGGACAGAGATATATACAAAGTTAAACAGTCAGATGAGAGCAGTTAGCAGAATGTACATAGTCATTGAGCATCTTCCATTGAGACCGATGATGAGGAGTCTGAACGGGGGAAGCAAACATACGAGGTATTTGTTCATATTTACTGTAAAGACAGACATGATTCCACCTTTCATTGGGGCTCAGATGGGAGCTAGTTTTCCAGTATTACTTAAATAGGGAAATAGCAATGCCAAGCATAAAGTCCAAAAGGAGGTAAGCCGTTTTTGGAAGAGAGGGGATCCCCGCAACTGGGCGAAGTCCCACTATCCTCCAAGAAAGGGGCTCTTGAAAGTGCAAAATAGACTGGATACGACCCCAGACCCGACGCCAGTAATACTGTAGTGCGGGATATTCATACATAACATGAGGCAGTGAACCAATGGCCGCAGGGCATGTCCAACAACTATTGCCCTGAGTAGTGTTCCATTTGTCTAATCTGTCAGGAGTGTAAAAACACCGGTGGGCTAGAAAGAAGAGGGTCTGAGTGAGTGAGGCGGATCGGGAAGCCCGTGTCCCTCTACTCCAGATAAGGCTCCATTGCTCCGAGGTCAAAGTCACATGCAATTCTCTGCTGAAGTTGCACCGACCAGAGTCGGGAGTCTAAAGATTGCATAAGAGTATTAAAGGCACCTAAAGTGTCTAAAAGCATTGGTGGATAGTGGGAGTCTGATGGGAGAGTCATACCAGGGAGAAAAGTAAGAGGAATCGGTTTGCAAAGGTCCTCTTCTATATCTAGCCACACAGGTCTACTCGGTACTGGATCTTCCAGCCAACGAGCGCCTTGTTTGAGAAGAAAAGATTGATGGAACACTTGAGTAAAATCACCACCAAGTATTAATGGAGCATTGGCAGAGGCCTATGCCAACTGCGCAATACTTGCATAGTAAGCAGGGTTGTCCACATTCGGGGCATAAATGCAAATACACGTGAATTCATTATCTCCAACCTCAAGGTGTACACGGGCCCATCTACCCTCCTTGTCAGCGCTAGTATCAATTACAGTAGCGTGCAAAGACTTCTTAACCAGAATGGCTACCCCGTACCGTTTGGAAACGGTAGGAGAATAGGCAGCCACCATGTAAGGCTTAGCATTGAGTTTCAGTGTTTCAGCAGAGTTTAGATGCGTTTCCTGACGAAACACTAAATCAGCATGCTCATGGCTAAGATAGCTAAGGATTTTCTTTCTTTTGAGTGGACTATTAATGCCTTTTACGTTGAGTGATAAGATTTTACATAAGGCGATTCAGAAAATTTGAAAATTCTGAGCAGGATAGCACACAGAATTTCACTATGTCCCTCATATTGACTGTATCTGGCTGTACACATGACATAAAAAAAAATAAGCTAATATAATACAATGAAGCGCCCCACATTAACAAAGAAAACCGCAGTGCGGTAGAGGAGAAGCAAAACCCCAAAAATTACTGGCGACCATGTGTCTGCGGGGAGAAACCCCAGAGAAGGCCGAAATTGAAAAAACACATAACCTGTAGGACTGTGCGTGCTCCGAATCCGACCGGGGCACACATCATGGAGGGATAGAAGACCGAAAAAACAAAAAAAGTCATATAGAGAAAGAAAGAAAGTCCAGGTAGTCTCTGTGCTTGGCTATGACCGCCGCATCGGGCCCTTCAAAATGGCGGACAGAGCCGGCAGATAAAAGTCCAAGGTTTTGGATTAGCGCATCTGCTCTGCTTCTTTGGAGTCTAAAAATGTTGATAGTAGATCAGGATCTTCGAATGTCCTGGTTTGGTTGTGGAGAGTCACTCGGAGCTTCGCTGGATACAACAGGCCAAAGCGAGCCTGTAGCTGTTGAAGTCGAGGGCGAAAAGCAAGGAGTTTCTTCCGACGGTCAACAGTAGGCTTTGCCAAATCAGGGAAGAAGGAGACTTTGCGACCTTCAAATTCCAAATGATGATTCGCCCGGGCAGCATTTAAGATTTGTTCCACTTGTTGATATCGTAGCAAGCTAAAGATAATAGGCCGGGGGGTCGTTCGGTTGAGCGCCATGTGGGTAGGAACACGGTGTGCACGATCGATTTCCAGTTCTCTATGAAAAGTAATCTTCAGCAAGGAGGGAAGAGTTTTAAGCAAGAATTCTCTTATATCTCCTGCTTCCACCCCCTCCGGTATTCCGAGGAGCCTCACATTGTTGCGACGGGCTCGATTATTGCTATCTTCTAACTCCTTTTGAAGATTCTGTATCTGGCGCTCAGCCTTGTCCAGTTTGCCCAAGCGCACCGCGTGCGAGTCGAGGACCCCCGCCATGTTGTCCTGCCGTAATGAGAGACTTTCAAGTCGGTCCTGGAGCACTCCAAAGTCTTCTCGCATGGCTCGAAGCGCTTCTCCATTGGACTGCACCAATTCCTTCACGCCGCGTATTTCCTCCAAAATCTCCAGGTGCATTTCGGGGTTTTCACGAAATGGAACCATCTTCTGTGGAGAGGACACCTCTGTTTTGGAGCGTTTTCCGTGAGAAGAAGAAGGAGACCCGAAGTCCAAGCGCGCTGGTTTATGGGCCGCCATCCCCCCCGAGGTACCCCGGTCAGCTCGGAGCGAAATAGTAAGTTTGTATAGGTATTAAGTCAGGATTCTAAGTAGGCCTCTCGGGAGCTTCAGCGCGAAGCGTCTTACCCGCTGGACATCAGGCTCCGCCCCCCCTGTATAGGTATTAAGTCAGGATTCTAAGTAGGCCTCTCGGGAGCTTCAGCGCGAAGCGTCTTACCCGCTGGACATCAGGCTCCGCCCCCCCCATAAATTTTTGTTTTTGATGTAAAGGTCAACAAGCAAGTTTTTGGTATAGAACAGAAAAAATGGGACCATGTACTTTCATTCAATATGATAAGAAAATCCCAAAGTATACAAAATGAATTAAAATGAACCGAGTCTGGAAGGAGAAACCAGTAATACATTAACCTTCTTTATGAACTTAGCATTAATATGTTTGTGTCACATGCAAGAAGGGTTTTATCAGATTGCAGTAGTATTATGGATCACAAATGGAGCATATTGTCAATAGTTTAATTTTAAAAAGTTTAATAATTGTTTGATTATTATATTATACCTTCCCTGCAGCTCTTTGCAGCAAATTTACTGAATAAACAACAGTTTCAAAGATGTGTTAACACTCTGATAGGAAATGTAATTGAAGTATGACTGGAGAGTGTAATGCAGATTAAATTAAGCTCTCAAAAGCTAATCTGATACCAACTACTATTACTACTAATCATTAGTATAGCGCCACAAGGCATATGCTGCACTATACAGATTCATGTTAGACACAGTCCCTGCTCATCAAAGCTTACAATCTAATTACTGTAAGACAAAAATCGTAGCAAAACTGGGGACTGGAGTATGGTAAGATACACCTAAGTAGTGGACAAGAGAGTGAGGAGCATCAGGATCCAAAAGCAGCTTCAAATCCACCCTACTGGAGCTTGCTGTAGAAATGAATCGGATGACATTTTGATAATTTTGTCCGCAGGCAGATGGGAATTTTTAACTATATATGTTTTCTGAAAGGCACATTTTAGAAAGGCCATTTAGGGGGTAGATGGGAGATGGCAGTGAAAACATTAGAAAATCCTTGTCAGTTTTAAGAGAGAGAGAGATGTGCACAGGTGTGCTGCTTTTAAAACAGTCCTTGATATCGATGGGGGTTTTTTTTAAAAGCGCAGTGGTGCTGTGCAGGTGCATGCGATGTGAAATAGCGGAAAAAGCGAAAGGCAGACAAGTGAGAATGGCATGCAGCTTCATTCCAAAACACATAATGATGTGTGTCCCGCTAGCAAACGGTGCGTAGATGTAGAAGATATCATGGGGGCCGATAGGTCACTGTACAGTCACATCTGTGTATGTTCAGACTCTATCATGCATGTGTAAATTCTGTCCTGATGGCGAAACCACACGTGTCCACCACAGCACACACACACACTGTGCTATGTCCCCCGAGGGCCACATAAACCTGCCTGCAGTGCAAGTGTATGCCCATGCAAAATAATATCCCAAAGAAAGACAGCACAACTATGGCTCTTGGTCCAGCTCATCATACAGTAGCAAAAAGGATATCCTTTACCACTCTCGTGGGCACATGTACCCCATGCTGCAGCAGAGGGTCTGCAAGAGGATCTGCATTACCCTGGTCAGGAAAGAAAACTTTTCACACACCCATACCCACATCTCACTGGGAGACACTTAGCTGCACACTGCAAGACAGGCAGTTGCATAGGGCAATGGCTTCTGTGGGCTAGGAAAGGGCAGAATCTGTCGGGGTAAATAAAAAGATCATGATAGGCACACTCGTTCAGAGTCAGCAGCACAAAATGAGAACTGCAGGGAGAATGGGCATATATGGGGGTGGGGGGAGGGGCTGATACGTCTTTGGTCTTGTAACGAAACAGAAACCTACGGGCATGTTTCAGTTCCGGAGGTCCAAATGATCTCTCTGCAGTTACGTTTTTCTGAGAAAAAGCTAACATGAATTTTACTGAGGAAAGTCTTGTCTCACTAATCTGTTATATTTTTGGAAGGTGTGAATAAAGAAGTAGATAAAGGTGAGCCAGTTGATATAGTGTATCTTGATTTTCAGAAAGCTTTTAACAAGTTCCCTCATGAGAGAGACTTGTGGAAATTAAAGTCATGGGATAAGAGGCAATGTACTATTGTGGATTGGGAACTGACTAAAAAATAGAAAATAGAGAGTAGAGCTGAATGGCCAATATTGGAAGGAGGTAAATAATGGAGAATCCAAGGGATCTGTGCTGGGCCCTCTGCATTTTAACATATTTATAAATGACCTGGTAATGCAAACAATGAGTGAGGTGATCAGATTTACAGATGACACAAAATGATTCAAAGTTGTTAAAACACAAGAGGATTGTGAAAAATTGTAAGAGGACCTTGAGAAATTGGGAGACTGAGCATGCAAATGGAGGATTAAATTTAATGTGGACAAGTGCAAAGTTATGCAAGTAGAGGCAGATTTATACCCTGCACACCTGGGCCGTGGGCTTGCCATAAACCTAGACAGGGCTGAGATAAACCAGATTTCACCACCGTGGGGCTTAGACGCACCTGCGATGGTGGAATCAAGGAGATAGATGGCCTGGTTCTCACCAGATTCCAAGGTGGAACACATACCCAAACCTGCCTGTCCCCATGCCACAGTGCTACCACTGGTGCAAGTTTGCAGTGGCATCCAAACACTAAGGCATTGACCCGACTACCTGGCGTCTCAGAATGGCATGAGCCACAGTGGTCCCCTGCAAACCACTGTCCGAGTGTCACCGGAGGCCCCTTTGGGCAGGATCGTGGTGGCAGGTGCTGGGGTAAGTCATCGCAATGGGGGGTGGGGGTGTAAGCCCATAAACCAAGTTGCTCCCTGTTCTTATACCACTGCAGGGATGAATAAGCTGCACGTCCGTGGGGATGCCAGGAAACGTAAACAGGCCGTTCCTGAATATGCTGTGTATGTCCCGGCACTTGGCCACTCCCTCAATCCACCACTGCTCTGGCCCCTCCAGCCCACATACAGCACTCCCCGCAGAAACACTGAGAATGTGCAGGGCATGATGGGTGTGGAAAATGCTTTGGGAGCTGATTGCTGTTACACGTCCGGCCCGCAAGTACACAGATGCTATTCGCCGTTGGAAATGACCTCCTTAGAGAAGAACAAAAACAAATTATAGTTATAAGATGCAAGGTTCCATACTGGGAATCACCACCTATGAAAAGGATCTAGGCATCATCATGGATGGTACCCTGAAGCCTTCTGCTAGGTGTGCAGCAGCGCAAAGAAAGCAAATACAATTCTAGGAATCATAAGGAAAGGAATGGCAAATAAAACCAAAGATATTATAATGCCTCTGTTTTTGCTCCATGGTGCAACTATCCCTTGAAAGCTACTACTACTATTTAGCACTTATATAGCGCCACGCACGCAGTGCTGTACAGACATGAATACAAGAGACAGTCCGAGCTTACAAATCTAATCACGACAACAGAAATACACACAGAGTAATAATCTAGTTAGGGCAAAGCCAGATTGGCTGTCTCCCAAAATTACTATTAGCACTACTGCGCATTTACTACACACACAGTATAAATAAGTACATACCTTACAATTACACCAAGAGTACCTTCCAACACAGGGTTACGTTACAGGTGGGCAGGGCATAACGGCGTACATTACATACTTTGTGCAATTCTGGTTGCCATATCTAAAAAAAAGATATAGCGGAATTAGAAAAGGCACAGAGAAAAGCAACCAAAATGATAAAAGTATGGAAAGGAGGGAGGAGTGGTCTAGTGGTTAGGACAAGGTACTTCAGGCCAAAGGGCTGGGGGTTCAAGTCCCACCTGAGGACAGCAATCTCAGGCCGGAGGGACTGGGATTTCTAGTCCTATAGGCACTCCTTGTGGTCTTGGGCAAGCCACTTAACCCTCCATTGCCCATGTTCCCTGTAAGTATTAGCATATGTGTCTCATATCCCCTCGTGTTAAATGTATCCCCCAATTGACTGCTTTGACCTGGTATAAATACAGCTAAATAAAATAAATAAATAAAGATACCCCAATGAGGAAAGGCTTAAAAGGTTATTGTCTTCATCTTGGAAAAGAAACAGCCGAGGGGAGATATGATAGAGGTCTATAGAATAATGAGTGGAGTGGAACATGTAAACGTTGTTTACTCCTTCAAAAAGTACAAAGACTAGGGGACACACAATGAAGCTACAATGAAGCACATTTAAGACTAATTGGA
Source organism: Ichthyophis bannanicus (assembly GCA_033557465.1). Taxonomy (NCBI): domain Eukaryota; kingdom Metazoa; phylum Chordata; class Amphibia; order Gymnophiona; family Ichthyophiidae; genus Ichthyophis; species Ichthyophis bannanicus. Next base: position 181,243,630 of record CM066034.1, read on the forward strand.
GAAAATATTTGTTCATTCAACACATAATCAAACTCTCAGATTAGTTGCCAGAGGATGTAGTAAAAGCTGTTAGTGTATCTGGGTTTAAAAGATATTTGGACAAGTTCCTGGAGGAAAGGTCCATGAACAGTGGACTGGGGAAATCCACTGCTTACCCCTGGGATAAGCAGTATGGAATCTGTCTACTTTTTAGGAACCGTACAGGTACTTTGTGACTTAGATTGGCCACTATTGGAAGCAGGATACTTTGGTCTGACCCAGTATGGAATATTTTATGTTCTTATCTGTACGGCCTATGAGCCTGCTGAAAATATCTAACGCACGGCCATGGAAACAATGAACGTCGTTTCTGTGAATAAAAGCTATTTTATTTGTCAAAAAGTGCCTTGTACTCTGCATGGCTAAAGGCAGGTGTAGCATGCTGTGTTGCAGCAGACCAGCAGGGCTTAGAAAAAAATGTTTTAAACCTGAAAAAAGACATGCACAAGCTGCATTATTCGCAGGAGCCTGATAGGGGGAGCAAGAGGGACCTCTGGAAGACTGAGGATCCATGCCCTACAGGGTGTAACCTAAAGCCAGCCAGCCTCCAATCCAGGAAGAGAGGAACTCCTTTTAAAGGAAGTCAGGAAGACTGGAGAGAAGACAGGAGGGCAGAGGTACCGCAAGAGGCACAGACACCTCAGGACTGGAAAGCACAGGCACAGCCGGACTGGAAGACACAGCCGGACTGGAAGGCACAGCAGGACTGGAAAGGCAGAAGTAGCGGTAAAGCCGAGAGCAGCAAGGAAGGCAGCAGGAAGGTTGCGGTGCCTTCAGATGCCGGAGTGGCAGAAACTGCAGAAGCTGGAGAAACTGCAGAAGCTACAGGCACTGCTGGAGTGCGGGAAAGAGGTACAGGCCAAAGGAACCTGAAAGGCCAGAGAATACAGAAGGGTCCAGGAGATTCAGGTACACGGAAGCTGCATTGTGAATGCTGTAGGCAGAACCCAAGCCATATTCCTGAATCAAGGCAGAATATTACCAGGTGTAGGCCACAAGCCTCGTCTCAGAGGAAGAAGCAGGAGTTACAAGGTAACCCATACTGTATTGAAGATAGCCCATAGAGGGTTAGCGCATGGAAAGGACAAGAAACAGAAGCTCCCTGTACATGTCCCATTTCGCAAGAGAAAAGGTATGAAAAGTTTTTATTGAATAAGAAATTTTTAAGTAAACCTGCTTTGCATGAAGTGCATGGAAGTCCTTGGAAGAAAGAAAGAGGTTCACATTGTAAAAATGCTCATGGCCGACGCCCCACGCTAAACTCTAGACACTGGGAGGTCATTCAGCATTTGAGGGAGAAACCTGACTATAGCTTGCCGGGAACTGTTGACTCTAGCTCAGATACATTGCAGGAGGAGCCGATGCAAGTGGAAGAGGTAGAGTCCTTGTCAGAAGAAGAAATGGATTGCAGCTATTGTATTACGGGCAGCGTGGAATGCTTGTACAACCAGTGAGCTTTAAAACCGGTGTAAATAGGAATGCTTGTTTGGTAACCTTTTTCTGTGAAGAGAACAGTTTTTCTTTTGAACATGAGTTGTTATTTTTCTACCCTGATGTAAGGATATTTCTGTTGGTGTTTGAAGCCGATCCTTTGAACCTTTGTGCAAACGAGGGAAATAAAGCCTTATTTTTCCCTACACTCGATGACCTTTTTGTTCTTTGGGTATTTTTGGTATTCAGGACGCTACCAGGGCTATACAACCCTGGGCCCTAGAAAGAAACACATACCAAACCCAACTTTACTTTTCTTTATGTCCGACCTGCCTTGACCACCATCAACCGCCAGGGCGGCGTTGTGACAATGCATGCTTTCACCCTTGCATTTTATAGATGTTTATGGGGCACAAGTCATAGAAGGCAAATATGCGCATAGTGCTGTACATGCAGAACTGTGGGAAACTTTTACTAAAGTGCATTAAGCAATTAAATGTGGGAATTAATGAATACCATTGGAACTGGAGCAGCCAAAATGTTAGAGCATCAGGCTTGGAACCAAGGGTTCAAATCCCACTACCACTCCTCATGATCTTGGGCAAGTAACTTAACCCTTCATTGTCTTAGGTACAAACTCCGGGACCCTTTTACTAATGTATAATGCGCATATTAGCATGGGTCCATGGTAACCTTTACTTTGCTGGCATGACAGTTACTATGTGCTAATTTCCATGCAAATGCAATGTGTGCCTTTGAGTCAGTCCTGGTGACCCAGAAGCTCCTGGGTTTTCTTGGCAGTGTCACTGGAAGTAGACTGCCAGGCCTTTCTTCTGAGGCAATGGAGGGTTAAGTGACTTGCCCAAGGCCACAAGGAGTGCTAGTGGGAATTGAACCCTGGTTGCTTGGTTACCAAGCCAGTGCTCTAACCACTAGGCTACTCCTCCACTCCACTCCAAATTTCTATGGTAACTTCATTTTCACGATGGGATGGGGAATGGGTGGATTGGGGCAGATATTGGGCATGGAGAGCACTTTGTGGTAAGCACAGGGTTAAAAGTTGCACTCTGACAGTGTTGAAGTTTAGCACAGGTGCATGTAATGTCATCTTGATTCACGTTAAGTGTGAATGCTGCTGCCACATGTTAGGGTATGTTTCAGGGTAGTAACTGCTGGGAACATGTTGGGCATGCTTCTGACAGTGCACAATTGTTGCACTTATCACGCATTAATTTTTATTCAAAACATACATTGAGGTCAAAAACTTACTGCACCTTTGTAAAAGGGCCCCTGAGATTGTATGCCCTCTGGAGACATGAAAATACTTGCTGTAGCTGAATGCAACTCACTTTTGAACTATTGCTGAAAAACGTGAGCTAAATCCAAAGAACTAATCTGTTAGTACACGACCATTCTAGAAGTTAAAATGGTGGCTTGACACTTTACATGCACAAGCTCCCAGCTGAATGGGTAGGAAGTGGGCAGGGGATGGGTATGAACTGCACTTTGCAGTTAATGCATGGTATGTTTGTTTATGTTTATTAAAACTTTATATACCGCCCATAAACGATTAGCATCTGGGCGGTTCACATACATAAAAAAATTAAAAAAGGAGAGAAGCTGCGAAAAAGAAAAGGAAAAGGAACACCAAAAAATCTTTAAAAGACAAAAGGGATAGGATCAGAGATAGTAGGGGGGCAAAAGTGGATAACAAGGGGGGGGAAGGGAGGGAAACACATTGACATCGCAAAAGGGGAGATAACAGAAGGGGGGGGAGGAAGGGATAGGAGAGCATGAACAACTAGTGAAACGGTGAGGAAGCTAACAGATTAACGCGGTGGAAGGGAGGGGGTGAGGCGGGGAAGGGGAGATTGAAGGCGGAGCAAAAAAGATAAGTTTTCAGTTTAGCTTTGAAGGACATATAGGAGGTTTCTAAGCGGAGTGAGTGGGGGAGTGAGCTCCAGAGTCTGGGACCAAGGAAGAAGAAGGCTGAGGACCGAGTGGATTCCAGGTGAGCTTGGGAAGAGGGGGGGGGGGGGGGAAAGAAACAAACAGTTAGCGTGAATAGAGCGAAAGGATCGGTGCGGGGTATGGAGATGGACCTGGTTGGTGAGATACAGGGGGATACCAGAGTAGATCACCCTGTGCACAAAGATAAGAACTTTAAACTGAATACGAAAGACAATGGGAAGCCAGTGGAGGTGTATTCGAAGGGGAGTGACATGGTAAAAGCGTGAAGCATAAGTTAGAACACGAACGGCAGTATTTTGAACACGTTGGAGACGAAGAATTTGGTAATTTACTGTGCATTTACTGTTACTATAGCACCAAACAGAGATCATTGAATGCCATGTCAATAGGTGGTGTAAAGAGTATCCCTGCTATTTGTCATGATAAAAGTATTTTCTCTGTGTTAATTGCAAAGGTAGATGATGGGAGCAGCCCCAACAGTTCTCACAGATGCTTTGCAGTTACTGTGTGGTAACTGGGTAATTACTGCACAGTAACTCTAAAACATTACCATGTTTTAATGAAAGGACCCCTATATGCAGGTGAAAATCAGGTGCAAATTTGTGTAGGTACTTTTGAGGGCAATAATCAAAACAAAAATACCCATGTGGTTGTGCTGTGATTAGTGCTGCAAAACCCACATGCAAACACTACTTGGTTTGGCAGATATGGATAGTTTATCTCTCTCCTTATACCAAGTGATTTACTGATCATCTTCTTCACTAGAAATTACTGTAAAGCAGCCATTACTAGTTGAATAGTGGACTGCTTTAAAGAATGCACTAAAATTGTTTCCTAATCCTATCCATTTCCATTTTATCAACCTCTTGCTTTAATCCTCACAGTAGTCTGACCAGAGAGAAATGATAAATATATCCATCAATGGTAAGATCCATGGTCGCATCTTTGGATTTATAATCTGCAATCTAAAACAATTATTCATCTTGTTTTCTCTCTCATGTATACTTGATTGTAACTCGCCGTCAGTTCAGACTGGGGGAAAAAGAAACTAATTAATTCTAAATCTAAATCCCAATACATATCTTGCACATATCATGCAGAAACCAGATATTACAATGAGATAAATTTCTGAGTGGCAGCTGAGCTGTATAACTTTGGACTTATCCGTACGAAGTTATAGGTATATTCCAGCAGCAGAAAATGTGCAAATACCACCACTGAATATCAACAAAAATCTCTGTGTGAATGAGTTATCCAGTCAAATTTATACCTATTATAAGGTCCTCACAATTTGTCTGTATAAGTTATAAAGAGCAGCTGATTGTCGATGCCGTCAATATAACGTGAAGCCCAGCCTCAAAAGACAGATACATTTTGGCAGCAAATCAATTTATGTGACCAAAAATTTAAGAGATCCATGGTTTGGAATTTTCTTTTTAAAGGACCGGTGTGGTTGTCATTTAGTAAGTGTGTCAGGCTTTTCAGAAATTAGTGAAAATCTGGCAGTTTTTATAAGTATTTGAGTTTTAATATATAGTCATGCTTTATAGTAAATTGTTTTTTTATTTGCCTGTTTTGTGGGATTTTAAAATTTTTTGTTGTAATGAGTTATTAAATGTAATTAAATAAGTAAATAAATATCAGGCCAAATAGTTTTTATGTGACCAAATATGTATCGGGTGCAGCTCCCTATAGATATGATCCAGTGACACTATGCAGCAAGCCTATAAGCAGGACTGGCCCCAGGGTTACTGTAAGCTATTGGGTACCCTAGACAAACCTTTAGCCTTATAACAACCCCCTCCCTGAGATTTTGAAATTAAACTCAGCAATCATGGTCAAATGAATACCACCTTTCCATCAACAATCCTGTAAAAATGCATAATTGGCCATCATATGGTAAAACATTAATGATTAAACTTTTTGTATGTATATATGTACAGTACATGCCCACTCTCCACCCAGGTAAAAGAATGTGTTGATGGCTCTTTGAGATGTGTGACTAGCAGGATCAATTTTTGTGCTTCGAATGCTGCTTCTCTTTACTGCCTTCTAGAAACGAATGCCCTAGGTCAGGGGTGGGCAATTCCGGCCCTCATGCACCACAATCCACCCTGGTTTTCATGATGTCCCTAATGAATATTCATGAGATCTATTTGCATCCACTGCCTTCCATTGTATGGAAATAGGTCCATGAATATTCATTAGGAACATCATGAAAACCAGGCTGGATTGTGGTGCACGAGGGCCAGAATTGCCCACCCCTGTCCTAGGTGACCGCATAGTCTTGTCTAATGGTTGAGCCATTCCTTCTAATAAACATTGTAACTAATGCTGCAGATTCAGGAGATCACTGTGACTTTTATTTATTTAAAGAAAAGCAGCAAAATTTGCAGAGTAACTCTAAGGAAGATATGAGATTAATTCTGCCAAAAGGTTTTAATAGATGTCCAGGATGTTTCTGAGATTAGGTGGGGACATTCAAGTTTTGGGGAATGCCCCAGCCACATCTCCACCATGACCCCATTCAGACTTGAACGTCTTCATGCTGGGGACATCCACAGATCAGACTTATAAAATGGCTCTGGAGATATCTCTGTGCTTTGGACATCTCTATGCCCATTTCCAGACATCCCAAGCATGAATAGGGCTTCCAAAATACCCCCCCCCCTCATTTGCAAGCATATTGATTAAAGCAGGTATTCTTAACCAGGGGTATTCATACCCCTTGGTGGTATGGGAACAAAATGATGTGGGTATGGGACTGGATCTCTGAACAATTAAAAATGATAGTAGATTAAAATTTAGATTATTATTACAGTTGTCAACATGGAATGAGATGGTAAAACATTGCCTGTGGAAGTTAAGAACCATTTGGAAGTCCTAAGTACAAATTTTGAGGGCTACTTCTCAGATATTAATGATTTTAGCATCGAATCATGAATCCATTCTACAATGAATGACAATGATATAGCAAAGGATGATTTCATTGAATTCCAAGAAGACCCAAGAAAGAAAGCTGATTTGGAAAAGGCTGGGCTGGATATCAGGCAGTTTTGGTGTGAGCAAATCGCAGCTTACCCTAGCTTGGTGATGAGGCAATGAATGTTTTGGTTTCCTTTCAAAACTACTTATCTCTGTGAAACAGGATTCTCTGCATTATTAAAGCTGAAATCAAAGTGGAGATATCGACTTGACGTGTCAGGTGACATGCAAGTAACATTCTCAGTAACTGTACCTCAATTCCCTGCAATCCATTGGGGGTCTGCAGTCCTAAAAAGGTTAAGTATTTTACAATTAGCATATGTACTTGCAAACTGTGCCCACACTTCACCCATACCAATGCCTACTGGCAAAGTACGTGCTATGATGTTGACATTCATTTTTCTATGGATGGACGTTTTTACAACAGGCATTTTGCTAACATACGTGGCCACATAAGACTATAAGATTTCCCTATGAGTGATGCTCCTATGATCTTCTCTTTCATCTCCACAACTCTGGGCTCCCTATCTATTTCGCTATCTATGTGTGCAAAAGAGAAAAAATAACATTCCTTAATTGCTTCTTTTCCACTACTATTCTACTACTGTCATTCTTCAAAATGGTACCGGCCAACCCGGGAGTGGTGCTATTTGAAGTATGGCACTTAATAGGATAGGAGCAACTGGGGGTCACTTCTAGTTTGTCTGGGCTTACTGATGGGGTAAGAAACAGGGGTTGTACAAGAGTAGACTGAGGTAGGAGCCTCTCTTAAAGGCTTTAAATCATAGAATTGTCAGCAGGCTTTTAGTTCCTGCAATTTTACAATAGTTTGCCTTCAAATGTTTTAGTGGTTACCATTTTAACCATTAAGACACGCCTTAGTAACTAGGATCCACTGCATAGTATGTGGCTGAGATAAAAGTTGGCACGTTAACAATGTTAGCTCGTGCTAATGTAGTGTGTGTTGGTAATTCCACTTGTATATTTTCTACCCTTTGTATTCAATTATTAGGGACTAAACATCATCCTATTCTGATTTAGATTTTTAATTTGGATGTTATTATTTAACAGATATAGGAATAGCAAATTGATTTTTGAGACCTTTTAAAATCATATCACTATTTCTGAAAGAGGAAAATCATAATAGATTATTGACTTATGCATAGGATTTAATTCAAGGACATATCCCCAAAGTCAAAATCTTCAATATCTATACTTTCATGCAAAGAGACATTCATTATTAAGCTTATATTAAAAGTTTGTGCATATTGATTTAGTATTATCAATGCCAATAGCATGCCATTGATTGTCCTTGAAGTACAGCCACAGAAATTGACCCAAAGAGGATCTGTTTAAATATCACATGGGCTTTCTCCTTCCTATTTATGTTTAAGTTTGGAATGCACTTTGTGGATACTGCATGATCTTATATTATATTATGTATCATATCAAACAATATTGTGCTTTAATTAATTACATTGCTACAGTATATTATGAATTTTAGCAATTTTAGAGGCACCATTCATAGCTGATAAATAATAAACTGATGTTGTTATAATTGCTAATATATAGCATTTTACATCAGTAATATGGAAATAAAATACAGAAGTTTGTATACTAGAAGGCACGAAGCGGGAAAGTTATCTAGATAGCTTGTATCAGGATATTTAGAAGAACTCACATGAATACGTAAATGTACTGACCAGTTAAAGTTTAACTGTAGCCTGGCAATGTCTCCAGCATTATCTCTTTTTACCCAGGCAGTTGTTGGTTCAAAAAAATTTAACTGGCATGTGTGTGGGAAATTTAAATGGCTGGCCTTCTCCAGCTGATTCTAAAAGTTAGCCTAGTTAGCCTTTTCAATTATGGACTTCTCAGTAGATGAGTGACTATCAGTGACGTGGATCTAATAGACAAGACCCATCATGCCTTACTATCTATGAAATCAATCTTATTTGTGTTTAAGACTAGGCAATTTGATGTCAATCAAAGATCCATCACCAAAGGTAGCGGCTGTCCAGGCAGAAAATTGTCATTTTCTTTCCTTTTGTTTTTTGTTCGTTTTATTTTATATTGCTATATTTTAGTGCATACTATTATAAAATAAGTCACATCCCTACTGAAAAGTCAGTGATGTACAGAAATCCTCCTGACATTAAAAAATGTTGAAATTCCCATTTTATAAAGTATGCATGTACTTTACATTATAAAATAGGGGCATAAGTGTTGAGATATGTGCAAAAAATCTAGGCACAATCACTTACAAAAACCTTAGGCTTGGTGTAAATTCCTACCTCTAGATATGTAGAGCATGCATGTAAAGTATAGTATTTTATAATCTACATGCAAAAATGTACATGCTCTGTCTGCTCCTTCCAAGCTCCTCCCCATACTCAGCCACATCAAAAGTGTGTACCATCATCCTGATTTGTGTGCTTACAGAATAGCACCGTCCTTGAGTACATATATAAATCCTAACTCACACGCATATTTAATTTTATAAGGTGTATCTAGGTTAATATGAATCAATCACACTTATATAAAGTCACATATGTTCATACCTTATAAAATAGAGGGGTAAGTAATGGGAAACATGTTGAACCTAGGTGTTGTGGGGATTATTGTCAGTACCAAGTATATAATAAATATTTATTACTCGATAGTTCCAGGGGTATTGCTACTTCCCTCTTTTCCCTAGTTTCTATGGGATTGCTGACAAATGAACCACATGAGAGAGAAAGGGAACCAATCCTGTGCCTATATATAAACTTGACTTTATTGATGATAGAAAAATAATGCAGATATAGACTAGATTAGATTTATGAGGCAGCAAGTTATGTAGCCCTCTGATTACAATTACACCAAGATCATAAATCACTGTTTAGCAACTGAAGTTACTGATTCGCTCTGCACTAGATGTACAGAAAATTAGCTGTCTGTCTAGATTGGCCCACCCCTGGGAGGATTAAGACCAGTACCTTAGCTTTGCCAGGAGGATGATTGTGGCTGGGTCCAAGAAGTCATCTCCGGAATGGCACCAAGTCCAAAGGATGCCAGTGTCCAATGCAGGCATCCAGCCAAGCAGCATGATAACACAGAGCTTCAGGTCTGTGGGAGAGATTCACTCCTTCCTGAAGTTAGTTCTTGCCCTTGCACACCATCTGACTTTCCAGCCAGAGACAGGCAGGCAATAGACTGAAGACTCTAATTTCTGCCATATTCTATCATTCTGCAAAGAGAGACCAAAAGTAGTACGAAAGTCTCTAGAAGTGCCCACATCCCTCTGTACCCAGCATATAATTCCTTGTCCTGAATTTCTCATCACAGCACAAGGATTGGCTGGTCTCAGATACTGTGTGACATCTTCAGTGAATCAGGTAACAGTTGTCAGATGGTCCTTCTCCAAACAAAAGTCCACGGTGAGAGAAAGATGCTGGTATGCAGATTCATATATTGTTGCAAATGTTAGGACCAGTGAACAGAAACAGCCTCAGCAGCGAATTCTTTTGCACGTAGACATGACTTGAAAACAATGGCTCTGCTGTATGGCTCATAACTTGACAGAATTGATTGATCTGAAGGTTTGAAGCTTGAACAGCAGACAAGTGTTGGTTCAGGCTTTTGGGTTAACAGTAGAGTGTGGGTGTGAAGAGCAAATTTCCACTGAGTGCTCAGCAATTGCCTCACACCAATGGTAATGTGGCAATTAGCATGAGTGCACATAATGATCCCTCTATGGGTGTCGTTGATTGCACCAGCATTGACTGCACTATGTGTTAGAGTTCATGATACTTTGTTAACTGCTGGGAACATGCCCCCAACCGTTAGTACTGTCACACCCCAGCCCTCTGCCTAAGGCTTAGAGGGGTAGGGTTGCCATTAACTTCTCTTATAAAAGGTTGAATAAACTATTTTCCCCAGTGAAGCATGCTGGGAGTTGTAGTTTTGGCCTTCTAAGATGAAGTGTAGTCATGAAACCGAAAGTAAAGGCAAATGACAAAATGTATTCCCCAAACGCAAACAAAGTCCATGTAGACTGTAACAGGATACTTCTCCATTCAATCGCTCAAGGTTATTTACAACTTAGGCTGGATGAGCTTCACAGTCATTAATTATATGCAGCTGCTTATCAATATAACGGATAAAGAAAACACAGCTTCTTCATTCAACAAAGTAAAAATATCTTCTTTTTACCTTTGTCTTAAGCATTCAAATGTACATGCAACAGGTATCTTCCCATTAAAAAGAGCAAGTTCCTACCATCAGTTCAGGCTAGGTTTCATTACTCTACTTTTCAGGAGACTTTATCTTTTCAGCTATTCTTTAGCAAAGGGACTCAATGCTAACTACTTGACATAGAGTACAGTCCATGAGTACTTCTGGAGGCAATAAATCCTGCTCAAGAGGCTCAACCTGCATTTCCTCTGGCTCCGGTAATGCAGTGCCCTGCTCTGAGCTTTTAACGTATGTCTCAGGGTCTATTCTCTCTGAGGATCCCTGTGTCTCTCTTGAGCACAGCTCCACCCGGTAAGGATAAATTGTACCTGAAGCTGTGGACCCTTCTCCCTGGCTGTGTTCACCAGTCTCCCTCCAGCTTCTGGGAAACAGTCCCTGGTTCACTTCCCTGAGTTCCTTCCTGGAGCTTTGCCACGGCTCCCTGTTCCAGGCTTGGCTCCTTTGACTCCTGTGCTGAGTCCTGGGCTCCCACCTCTGAACTCTCTGAACCTTCTGATCAGGAACTGGGGTTTGAAGCCTTCTCTGCTCTCTCCTTCCATGCTCTCTCCCTCCGGACTCTCCTCCGGGTTCTCCTTCCTGCTTTCTCTCTAGCCAAGGTTTATATCCCTGCTTCCTGGGCAATATCTCCCCCTCTCTGGACAGGTGCTTGCAATTATCTTCCAAGCCTGCAACTACGTCAGCAGAGCTTGGGTGTGGCAGCCTAGGTTCAGTTTCTCTCTGCTTGCTTTCTTTAGGCAAAAGCTGAAACCTGTGCACTGCAGGGATGTCACTTTTCTTAAAAGCAAAATCATTAGTTTCTCCTATTTCCAGAGGCTCACTACAAGCTTCCTTATCACAGTACACAATAGGTGCACCTACCATGCATTTGTATTGTCGCTAATCATGTGGTAAGTGCACAGCTTTAATAAAAGTGCCACAAAATTATATATTATTATTAATTTTATATTTTCTTCTTTTATCTCCAGGAACAAGCAGGAATGTAGTCTTCACATATGGGTATCGTCGGTACCGACGGAGCCTGTGAGGGAACGCTCCCCAGCGTCCAATTAGAAAGCTTTTGGGAGCATCCCACAGCGCCTGCGTGCTGCCTTCCCGCCTTTCCCAACTGCCTCTCTCCAGTTCTTCATTTTCTGTGGAGCCAGCAGCTTGTCGTTCCTGTCACCGCAGAAACATTTCCTATTCTCCTTCTTTTTTGTGGTCACGTCTGCCTTCCCTCGACGCTATACCGGTACCGCCGGTTCTTTCTTTCTTTATTTAAAAAAAAAAAAAATAATAATAATATATTTTTTTCAAAACCTTTTTTCTTCAGGTGCACGCGCCTTAGGCCAAAGATTTCCCTTATTATGGAAAAACCCGCCTCGGGTTTCAAGAAGTGCACCAAGTGTGGCGGGTACCATCTCCATCACCGACACCCATGAGTGGTGTCTTAAATGTTTAGATCCTGACCACTCCATTTCGGAGTGTATGGCCTGTGCCATGATGTCCAAGAGGGGTCAACAAAACCGGGCTGCTAAACTCAGCACCCTTTTTCCCTCCGATGCAGCCTCTGCGGTATCGACGTCTTCCAGGGCTTTGTCTTCCTCCCATGGATCTCAGGTAACTAAACATAAGTCTGGCCGGTCCTCAAAGGGTAGATCTCCTTCCAAGCATCGAGATGCCTCTGGCGTTGCCCTTGAGGGTTCTGTACCGGCAAAATTGCCCCGGCAGGAGGCTTCGGCTTCCAAAATATTATCGGGGCTCCAGGATGTTCTTGAGGCATCAACCTCGGCAGAACTACTGGTGCCATGCTCTGGGGTACCGGCTGCTTTCTCTGGTACTGATACCCAGGCATCGGCAGCATCGATAGACCAGAGGTTCCTGGCTATTGAACACAGTCTGGCGGCTCTCCTTGTGGCATCGACACCCTCGGAACCGCATCAGACAGTTCAACCGGTACCAGCACCGACTCCAGCGCCGGTATCGGTACTAGTACCGACAGCATCGACATCAGTGTCTGAATTGCCGGCACCCAGTCAAGCCATGCCTTTTGGTACCGATACAGCGGTACCGATCCCCCCCGGCACCGACTTCGGTCGGAACGGGCATCATGCTCTTCAAGAGCATCCGGACAGAAGGTACTTTGAATCCTCGGAGGAGTGTGAGGATTCTGACAGCTCTGTCGGTACCGGAATACTTCTCCCGGAGGAACCTTCCTCTCCTAAACGTAGGATGTCTCCTCCAGAAGATATCTCCTTTCAGGATTTTATCAGGGAGGTGGCTCGAGGTATTTCCATTACTGTGGCTCCTGAAACAGAGCCCAGGGCAAAGGAGTTGGAGATTCTACAATATCCCAAGGCTCCTAAGGAGGCAGCTACTTTGCCTATCCATGAGATCTTACATGATCTCATGTTGAGAATGTGGGAAACACCTCTCACCACCTCTCCTCACTCTCGTAGACTGGATACCATATATCGAGTGCCTCCGTGTCCTGGCTTCCAGAAGACTCAGCATCCTCACCACTCTATTGTAATGGAATCAGCTATGAGAAGGATAAGAAGTGCAAAGAGGCATGCCTCTAATCCTCCAGGACGTGAGTGTCGAACTTTGGATGCCTTTGGACGTCATACTTTCCAGGCTTCCATGCTTTCTTCCAGGATCAGTTTCTATATTTTATATATGGGAATGTTCCTTAAGGAAGTCACAGGAGATTTAGAGGTTTTGAGCCCTCTTCTTCCTGAAGATAAGAGGCAGGATTTTCTCATACTGGTTAAACATGCCCAGGATGTTTCTAAGTTTGTCAATCGTGCAGCTTTTGACTGTTTTGAGTGCATAAGCAGAACCTCTGCCATTGCCATAGGTGCACGTAGAATTGCCTGGCTCCGGGCATCCGATTTGGAGCTCTGGGTGCAGGACAAACTGGGCAGTATCCCTTGTACAGGTGAGAATCTATTCGGCAAAAATTGGCAAGAGAAAGCCAATGAGTTGGATGCTGACAACTCCACTTTGGATAGATTATCCAAAGCTACGGCAGATCCTGCAAGAAAGAAATCTTTCAAGAAACCATTCTTCTCCAAGAAGAGGTTTTACCCCTCTTATTCTCAGCAGGGACGTTCTGCAGGTCAACCTGCCTGAAAGAGTCAGCAACCACCTAAACAAAGGAAAGCAAAGACTGCTAAGCCTCAACCGTCTCAGCAGTCTCAGCCTCCACAAGGCCTTTGACTTCCATCTAGAGAACTTAGCCTTCCTGGCCCTCAATGGACCAGAACCTTCCACCATTCTAGGAAGGTTGTGTCACTTTGCCCCCAGATGGGGGCAGATAACAGCAGAACATTGGACTCTCTCCATTATAAAAGAGGGGTACAAGCTTTATTTTCTCTGCATGCCCCCTCCCACAATGGTAAGGCAGGTCAATTCTCAGACCTCTCTCATCAGCCTGTTAGATCAAGAGGTCACCATGCTTCTTGCCCAAGGGGCAATAGAAGAGATACCCATTCCTCAACAGGGTACAGGGTTTTACTCCCCCTATTTCCTTATCCCAAAGAAAACAGGGGGACACAGACCTATTTTAGACCTCAGAGAATTGAACAAATTCCTGTTCAAAGAGAAATTCAAGATGGTTTCTCTGTGAAAGCTGCTGCCATACCTTCAGAGTCAGGATTGGCTTTGTTCTCTAGATCTCAAGGATGCGTACTCATGTTCTCATCCATCCATCTCACAGAAAGTTCCTTCGGTTCCTTTTTCAAGGAAAGCACTACCAATACAGGGTGCTTCCTTTTGGCCTGGCCTCAGCACCAAGGGTGTTTACAAAATGCATGGCTGTGGTAGCAGCATTTCTTCGCACTCTAGGAATATTCGTCTTCCCCTACTTAGACGACTGGCTCATTCGAGCCCCATCAGAGTCAGAGGCCAGGATTTCTCTATCTTGCACAATGCGTATCCTCCAGTTTTTGGGTCTGGTCATAAACATCCCAAAATCCAGCCTAATTCCCACTCAGTCTCTAGAGTTCATAGGAGCTTTGCTGGATGCCATAAAAGCAAGGGCCTATCTTCCCCAGACCCGTTGCCTTCGCATAGTGCAGTTAGCTTCTCAAGCAGTGCTAAAGCCTCATCTCACTGCTCGAGAAATGTTACAACTACTAGGCCACATGGCATCTACCGTGCATGTGGTTCCTTATGCTCTCCTCCATATGAGAGCAGCCCAGAGGACTTTATCCACTCAATGGACCCAGGCATCAGGGTGCCTGTCAGACAAAATAGCAAACACAAATCACCTTATTTTGTCCCTCCAAAGGTGGCAGTCCACTCAAAACCTGTTGGTGGGGTCCCCATTTCAACAACCTTTACCCCAGGCAACTCTCACAACAGATGCTTCACCAGTGGGTTGGGGAGCTCATCTGCAAGACCTCTCCACCCAAGGCACCTGGACTCCACAGGAGACTCATCTACACATCAATCTCCTAGAGCTCAGAGCAATCTTCCTTGCTCTTTGGGTGTTCCACACTCTGCTCAGCTACAAGACAGTCCTCATTCACACGGACAATCAAGTAGCCATGTTCTATGTGAACAAGCAGGGAGGAACAGGCTCTCTGTCGCTTTGCAATGAAGCTTTGTGACTATGGGCCCTCGCCAGAGCGCATCAGATTCATCTCCTGGCAGTATATCTTCCAGGTATCCAAAACTCTTGGGCAGACAGACTCAGTCGAGTTCTGCTTCCACACGAATGGTCTCTACATGCAGACCAGGTGGCCAAGATTTTTCAAATTTGGGGAACCCCGGACATAGACCTCTTTGCAAGTCCGTTGAATGCCAAACTTCCCCGGTTCTATTCCAGAATTCCGGCTCAGGGCTCTCAGGCCAGGGATGCTTTCCTCCTTCATTGGGGTCAAGACTTCCTTTATGCCTTTCCACCCATTCCCCTGATTCCCAAAACCCTGTTCAAGCTTCAGAGAGACAGAGGCCGTATGATTCTCATAGCTCCACATTGGCCACGGCAAGTGTGGTACCCTCTGCTTCTACATCTCTCTCAAGCTCCCTCTCTGGAGTTAGGGTCTGCTCCAGATCTCCTGTCTCAGAAGGACGGAATGTTATGGCATCCCAATCCCCAGTCTCTGCATCTCAGGGCTTGGTTGCTGAAGTCCTAGCTCTTCATGATTTTAACCTTTCTCAGCAAGTAAAGGATATCCTTTATGCTTCTAGAAAACCTTCCACAAGACGCTCTTATGCTTTTAAGTGGAAAAGGTTTATCATATGGTGCTTGCAGAAGGGTCTTAGCCCCCTTGCGATACCTCTGGAATCATTACTGGAGTATCTCCTTCATTTATCCAATGCAGGACTTAAAACTAACTCAGTAAGAGTCCATTTAAGTGCTATTGCAGCTTCTTCCAAGCCTTTAAATGGACAACCTATTTCCTCCCATTCTCTTATAGCAAGATTTATGAGAGGCCTTCTTCTAACTAAGCCTCCCATTAGGCCACCTCCGGTGGCATGGGACTTAAACCCGGTTCTTGGCCAGCTCATGAAGCCACCTTTCGAACCCTTAGCTACTACCTCGTTGAAATTCCTTTCTTGGAAAGTTATCTTTCTCATTGCAATCACATCAGCATGTCGCATCAGTGAGTTGCAGGCACTAGTGGCTGATCCTCCTTAAACAAGGTTCCATCATGACAAGGTAGTCCTTAGGACTCATCCACACTTTATGCCAAAGGCGGTCTCGCCTTTTCATTTGAACCAAGCGGTCTACCTGCCTGTGTTTTTTCCAAGGCCTCATGCATCAAATGCAGAAAGGAATCTTCATACTTTGGACTGTAAAAGAGCTTTAGCTTTTTACTTACAGAGAACACAGCAACATAGAAAGTCCTCTCAACTCTTTGTTGCTTTTGATCCTTCTCATCTGGGACTTCCAGTCTCCAAGAGAACACTGTCCAACTGGATTGCACAGTGTATTTCCTTTGCCTATCAGAGTAAGAATCTTCCTCTGGAGGGCCATGTCACAGCTCACAATGCGAGAGCCATGGCAGCTTCAATGGCTCATCTGCACTCTGTGTCTATCGACGACATCTGTCGAGCAGCCACTTGGGCCTCGGTTCATACCTTCACAGCCCATTACTGCTTGGACAAGGACTCTCTCCGGGATGCCTTGTTTGGTCAGGCTGTTCTCCAACACCTGTTCCATACCTAATCAACTCCTATCCACCATCCCTGGTAGGATGCTGGAGATCCATGGAGGAAAGTGGAGCCCTTTCACAGGGATGCACAACTTCTGGGGTCTCTCCCTAGCATCTAAAGCTAGGGAGTCCCCATATGTGAAGACTACATTCCTTCTTGTTCCTGGAGATAGCATAGTTACTCACCTGTAACAGGTGATCTCCGGGAACAGCAGGGATTTATTTATTTTATTTTATTTATTTACATTCTCTTATATACCGCGCTATTCTGCATCAGTGCAGTTTACATTGAACAAACTGAAATTACATTGAACAGGGCATTATAACTTGGAGATAACTATTTTACAGGGAACATGGGCTATGGAGGGTTAAGTGGCTTGCCCAAGACCACAAGGAGCACCTGTGGGACTAGAAACCCCAGTCCTTCCGGCCCAAGGTTGCTGTCCTCTAGTGGGATTTGAACCCCTGACCTTCCAGCCTGAAGTACCTTGCCCCAACCACTAGGCCACTCCTCCACTCCACTAATTTAGTCTTCACAACCCACCCACCTCCCCTAGGAGTTGTATCTCTCTATCTCTTTTTCTTTCCCTCTCTCTCTCTTTGTCTCAGCTTTAAACTCAACTGGAGAGAGACAGTTGGGAAAGGCGGAAAGGCAGCACACAGGTGCTGTGGGATGCTCCCAAAAGCTTTCTAATTGGACGCTTGGGAGCGTTCCCGTGCAGGCTCCGTCGGTACCAACGATACCCATATGTGAAAACTAAATTCCTGCTGTTCCCGGAGGTCACCTGTTACAGGTGAGTAACTATGCTTTCTTTGCTATTTAAGGTTTTATTCCTTCCTCTTTTTAGCATGCCCAGATCTTCTGTTTTGTCATCATCATCTTTTATGGCCATCCCGTGCAAATCAACTTTATTTGCAGTTCCCTGAGGCAGGCTTTCATGCTAAAACGTATTGGGTGCATGATCCTTTTACAGGACTGCAACAACATATTGTTCAGTTGATATGATTTTGATTTGGTGTCTGTGGCAAAGCATTGAGTTCGGAATAAATATTGTTTTTATTTATTCATTCTCTGCCCAATTTGCTGTTTCATAGTATTTAATTATTATTTATTCATTATTTATTTATTAATAATTACATATATTATTTACGTGTGGATTTCTTCTGTTGGTACATGGAATCTATATTTGCATGTTTATTTTCCACTAAATGCATATATGGTCAAACTGTGTGATAAGATATGGCAATGGCAGAGGTTCTGCTTATGCACTCTGGGGGAGGGGGGGTTACTTTGAAGGGGACAATGCATAATTTTTCTGTAGATTTTGTAATAAAACAGTTATGGGACAGTCTTGTTTCTTTTTTGTCACACCAAGCCTTTTCTAAAATAGTAAGGGTTTCTTTAAATGCACAAACTTGATTTTGCATAGGACAGCTAAGTCAGAAAACAGACTTTTATCTTTTAAATTTGCTGCTGTGTTTAATGAAGTACATTCCCCAAAATAGATAGCAATGTTGCAGATGCCTCAGGTCTAAACAAATATCCTACAGTTTTAGACAAAAGGTTAAAATGTCAGTAAAATATAGTTTTGCCAGAATATTTCCTCTAGCAATTCAATTTTGTTATAAATTATAACTTACTCATACACATAGAAGTCTCTGTTCTTGATCTAATTTGCCATTTAACTGAACTTGGCAAATGCCTAAAAATCTGGAAATTTCCATAACCTTTATAACATAATCCAACTTTGCAGCAGCAATTTCCCATTCCCTGGAAAGCTTGAAAGTTTCATTCAAAGCAGTTTATGAAATACGTAGTAGCAACAGATGCTTCTTGTCTGGGAAGTATTAAAACAGACTCCATAATGAAGTTCTTTTTCTACAGATGAATTACACCCAATCCATTGATTCCACGGATACAAATGGCCTCTCTAAAGTGTCATTGCATGCATATAATTTCAGAAATATTTTCAACAAATGTTAATCATTAACATACAGTAGCTAATTTCTGGCACATAGCTGATATGGGATAGTTTTATTAGGATACACCTAGATCTACACACAACACTCATAAATGATGGTATTTTAGTCATTTAAGTGCGTAAGTGATGACATGCATGTAAATGGCCTGTTATAAAACACAAACTAGTATGAAAATATGTGCATAGTTTGCATCTCGCATATTTTCACTGTGGGTATGTATATGAATGGCGTTTGGATATAGTGTGGGTGATCACTGTTCCCTCTAAGCTGTGCGCGTGTGCACACGCACACACCTCGCCGAGCGAGCGCACATACTTTACAACAGAGCGCACAAAAATTACAGCTCTGATTCTGATAGAAAACAACACAGACGTCTTAAAATTTAAAAGTTATGATTGTAATTACTAGAAATTTCCCGCTTCATTTAGTAATCATCTATTTTCATTTAATTTGATTAAAATCAATGTGGTGTACATACTGTATTCTGATGTGTAGTCAAATTTTAAAGTATATAACTCCGAGTGTCGTTATGTGGCGCACAAAAATTTAACCTTCCTTCAAAAGCTGCACACAGCTGATATTTTATGCGCACACAGCCTACAGAAAATTAGAGGGAACATTGTGGGTGATGCAAGCAATTGCATGTATAAATTATAAAAAAGATAGAAAAATATACATCAATTAAAGCAAGCATCAAAAGCAGCCATTGTACACAGATTACAGCAATGGCCAAATGCGTTGTGCTCACTACGGGGCATGGCTGCTGCCTATGTTTTACCTGTCACGCTCCTCACTGAGCAACCTGCCCTTAGCCTCTAATGCCTCAGAAATGACCCCTATAGCAGTCAGTAAGGGAAAGGTGATACAGACTAAAACACCATGGGCAATATCAACAATACAGTAATCCAAATGTCTCTGGGAGAGGTGGCTACATTCCTGCGAATATGCTTTGGTAGCATATCTGTCATGTGTGAGACACAATATGTTAATGCATATTGCGCATAATGTGCCCGAAGGCTGTCGCAGGTGTTGCTGTTAGCACCATACCAATCATCCCACACCAATCATCCCACATCTGCAACATGTGTGTCAGTCTCTGCTCTTGCATCTGTACACATGACGCAGAACCTGTGTGTGAAAAGCCAAGCACTGGAAGCCTATGAAAAACACACACAAGTCATAATTTTCCAAAAATAATACGTCATACAAAAAATTAATATATATGCCACAAAAAATATACTGTAATCATTCTCACACAAAACAAAAAGAATGTGCATGTAAACAAACAGAAGTCTCAATAAGGTTTGTCAACATTTATTTATTTATTTATTTAACATCTCTTATATACCGCGCTATTAAAATCAGTGCGGTGTACAATGAACAAAATATACTGCAATGTGTACAGGTAACATCGAGTTTACATGACAAGATTCAATCTCTGCACACATACAGCATATAGACCAATGAAATTCTGTGGTGTGGGTACCAGTGGGGGCCAGGTGGGAGACTAGCCACAAAGGTAATATCCACAAATATCTGTACATGGGGTATTCGGCCATCGATTTGTGTAATGACGTGGGGCTTCTGCTACAATCTGTGCACAGCATGTGGCTGGTGTGCTATCACACTACAAACAGGTGCAGGCAGTCCCTATTTCTGTTCCAGAACAGATGAACACCTGTGTCTGTTCAGCTGTGTTATGTGTTCACAAGGCAAAACATGTACATTTAAGTACAGATGTAACTTTGTAATGCTGCATGGATGGTCTGCCCCTCATGGCAGGCGCACAGACTTTCTTGTTGGGGAGCAGTACCTGATTGTGGTGTGTATTCCCAGAACTGAGAGGATGAGCGGCATGGTCAAAGGTAATGTTTGAGGTGGGCACAATGCCTGGGGGGCAGTCTCTACCCCTCACAGGTGGCACCAGGTACAGGCTGAGCACACAGAACCTGACTCAGCAGCACCGAAACCATCACTGAATCTTCACCAACATCAGATAACAGGTGTGGACATGGACATAATGCACCGGAAATATATATTGCTGTCTCTTCGCTGTCATCTGTTGCTGACATGCACACCTGTGTGCTAAATCCCTAGTCAGAGGAGTTGTTGCAGTTGATCCACCTCTCATGTGACATCATTTACAGTGAAATCATGTGCAGATAGTTCATGATAATGGTTGGACTATAATCCATGCCTGTACTGTGTCTTAGCGACTCTCATTGTAGTGTCTGTCATATCATATGTCTGTTACACATCAGGCCACCCATGCATCTCCAGCATGACCATTCCTCCACAGCTGCATATCCAGGTGACTGTCACATGCACTACTATCCACCTGTGGTTCACAGAGTGCTTGCAGTTGTGTGTGTGGTATACCTCTGATGACGTATCTCACTTAACGCAGTGCATCGCCAACCACCAGACATGCAGTGTGCAGCGGCGGCCAAGAGAGCAAATAGAATGCTAGGTATCATAAGGAAAGGAATGGATAATAAAAGAAAGGATGTTATAATGCCTCTGTATCATTCCATGGTGAAACTGCACCATGAATATTGTGTGCAATTCTGGTTGCCGTATATTTATTTATTTTTTTATACCGTGCTCTTTAGAATCAGTGCGGTTTACATGCATACTAACAGGTACTTTTTATTCCCTTGTCCCCGAAGGGCTCACAATCTAAGTGTACCTGAGGCAATTGAGGGTTAAGTGGCTTGCCCAAGGCCACAAGGAGTGACCATGGGACTAGAGACCCCAGTCCCTCCAGCCTGAGGTTGCTTGTCCCCATGTGGGAATTGAACCCCTGGCCTTCAGGCCGGAGGTAACCTATCCCAACCACTGAGCCACTCCTCTTAAAAATGATGTACCTTTATTAGAAAAGGTACAGAGAAGAGCCACCAAAATGGTAAAAGAGATGGAAGGATACCCCTATGAAGAGAGGCTAAAAAGGTTAGGACTCTTCAACCTAGAAAAGAGACAGCTGAGGAGAGATATGATAGAGGTCTATAAATTAATAAATGGAGTGGAATGGGTAAACATAAATCAATTGTTTATAGAATATAAAATATAGAAAGACTAGGGGACATGCAATGAAGCTACAGGATAACCTATTTAAGACTAATAAGAGAAACGTTTCCCGTTATACTCAACTGAGGAGGAAGTCCTTCCTCCAGCTTAAACCTCGTGTTTTGGCTGCAGGGGGGACCTTCTTCCTTCGGTTTCCTTGTAAATGCTTAGTTACTATTCAGGGTATAGATTATGTTTTTGTTGAATCATCTCAACTAGATGCGCTCCTGTTGTCCCTCCAAGCCTGAATTTGCTTCTTTTATCTTTCTTTAATGATAAGATTATTTTGTTAGGTGGTTGTAGCCTTTATTAAGAATTTTCCCAGGTACCTTTAAGCTGTCTTCTCCATGATGTGGGCTGTTACACAGTATTGAGTTTAGTTTGATTATTGATATTTCTTTGTATTGATTCATCTCAGACTGTGTATTTCTTTTGAACTATGTATTAGGATTGCATTTATGATATAAAAAAAAAGACTAATAAGAGAAAATATTTTTTCACTTAACGTGCAATCAAACTCTGGAGTTCGTTACCAGAGGATGTAGTAAAAGCTGTTAGTGTAGCTGGGTTTAAAAATGGTTTGGACAAGTTCATGGAGGAAAGGTCCGCAAACCATTATTAAAGGGGACCTGTGTTTTTGGGGAAACTGCTAGGTACTTGTGACCTAGATTGACCACTGTTGGAAACAGGATTCTGGTCTTGATGGACCTTGGTCTGACCCAGTATGACATATCTTATGTTCTTATGATGTTGTTCTAATAGCCCCACCAGTCCATTAGCTTTTGATGCCTCCATTGTTTGGTTATAAGTGTTGTTGACATTGTATGTTCATCACCCTTGTCCCACATGCGTGATAAATTGCATGATCCAGTTGTACCTCTCAGTTGAGAGCTGGCATTCCATGGGCTGTCTGTGTTTTCCACTGTTTTAAAATAATGCAGCAATCCCTGCTATACTTCCATGTTGTATGGAATTGATGAGGTGCATGTTCACACCATCTGACATTACTGATGTGGACCCACCATGTTGAATCCTCATGTGTCAGGGTGTGTTTTGCCAACTTTCAAATACCTGTCTCTGGGCATTATCTGATTTGTTAGACTCCTTAGCAACCTACCTAGAATTGATATGCTAGTTCCAGGTTCATGTGTGGATACAGAAACATTATTTGCTGCTGGAACATATGTCTATGTGTTGTAGCAGAATGCAGGATACACATGCACAGAGCTCGGTCATGTTTGTGCTGCACTGTATGCTGCAAATGGCCATATCCCTTGTAGAACACACATCCATCTGTATCCCATTGCAAATCCTGAGTACTATGTGAACCACTGCAGCTGTCAGTTCAAGGTGTTCATCAATCCTCTGGGTGTGGGATGGGTATGCTGTGTGTGCTCATGTATCTGACTTCACATGTTGTCATATAGCATGGTATGCAATGATAAAGGTGCACAGCAGCTGTTGACTCCAAGGACCTCACATAACAGAGCCACACATACATTTGCAGAGTCAGAGCCATGTGATAGTGGTATCTGTGTGTCATTGTGTGCCAAGTCAGGAACAATGCTGATACGGTTGCAAGCCATTCCATGAGGTAAATAATAGGTGATCCAGAGGTCAGGTATGTGGGCAGGATGGTGTGGCTGCCATCACTATAGACCATGCCTGTACTCATGACATACAAGGGTCACTGGTGCACACATGCAGGTTAATGAACATTTGCATAGGTATGCATCCAACTTCCATCTGTGACATATGTGGAGCGATGTTTCATGGCATGTGAGGACTGACACATTCATCATGGTTCCTCAACATGACCTGATGGATTATTGCACAAGTGGCTGTGAATGGATTCACTACAGCTGCAGAACTGATATGATGTACCACTGACTGTATTAAGGCAGGCTGTCATGTCTCTGCATTGTGCCCAAGGTCCAGGTCATGTACTCTGCAAATACAAAACACATCCATAATGGTGCACAATGAGTGTCCCTGTCTTGGAGGGCATCTATGTGCATATTGTCCAGGACTACTGATTGGTGCACACAGTGCTCCAGGTGTCTGGCTCATGTATGTCTGTCACAGACATGTGTCAGTGTGCATATAGTGTGGGACCTTGGGTTAATCATAAGAGTACAGGTGCATTGTGCATCACCTCTTGCACCCAGCATCATTTTATGGACATATATCTCTCACTTAACGCACTTAACTTATGCAGTCATCTCCATAGTGGGCACATCTGTGGCCCTCCATTGGCTGGTCACCTGTTCCAATATCATCATTGTAGTCCACAACTGCCTTGACAGTGTACATGACATCACTGCCTGACATATGGAATGCCATATGCTAAGGGCACACATCGTACAGCCAGGACCCAGCACACACCACCTGTAGTGCACACTTGATGCCCTCAAAATAGTAGATAAGTGTTGGGAAGTCAGTGCTGCACATGCAGACATTTGTGGATTTCACCATGTATGGCTCTGGACCCCTGGATGCAGCAAAGTAAAGAGGAGGTGGGCACACATGCCTCATGGCGATGGTGAGGTATCAACATGAGTGGATGTCTCACTGACTGGAGAGGAAAATATGCACTCTTCTATCCTGTCCAGTCTGTGATTCAGCTGCACCACATTTGCATTCAGATCCTCCGCAATCATGGAGAAGTGGCACTGCACCTCAAGCATGACAGCCATTGCCACAGCTATAATACTCTGTGGGTCATCAAGTGTCACTGCCCACATGTACAGAGTATGCATCCCCAAATCGCTATGTGTTGTGAATCTGGCAGTGACTGCCAGTGCAGGTTGCCACACCTTAAACCCTGACGAGTTGGGGAGTCTGAAGGCCATCCCCTGTATCAGCTGCAATCAGGGGTCCTGCATATGATGAAGGCAGGTGGATGGGGCTGCATGCATGCTGGTGTCATGGTGCTGCACCATGCTGCTGCTGGTGGCCACAGATGCAGACAGGTGGATAGAGCTGCATGCAGCATCCCTTGAGTTATGGTGCTGCACCATGCTGCTGCCTGTGGACACAGCATGATGCACTCCACCATGGTGTGGTAGTCACCCCCACTTGGCCACCCACATCCTCCACACCTTCTGCTGGTTCTTCTGGGATGTCCCCTGTGTCCTTCTCTTTGTATGGCTCCAAATAGTTGGCCTCCAATGCCTCTTCCAGGCTTGTTGCCAGGGACTCAGCAGCTGCAGCAGCATCCTCAGCTGCATGTGAGCTTGTTGATGATGACCAACCATACTCAGAAGTGTGTCCAGTAAGGGGTAAGCCACAGGACCCCCGTTATGTGTGTACCCAGGAATGCACCAGATTGTCAGTGGTATGATATAAGAGAGCGAGCGTGTAGGGCAAAGTGGGAGACTTTTTGTATGGGGAGGAACCAACAGGGCAGCACCAGCTCATGGGTGTGAGTGTTGAAGGATAGAAAGGTATGCTCTGGGGAAGGAGGGGTGGAGCTGTGTGCTGACAACAGTGACTATCAATGGATGAAGGGTTGAGGATGTTGTAGTCACAGATGGCTAACGTGCACATACACATAGATCAAAGGAACAGCAGTATGCACGTGGGCACAGGCCACAGATCCGGTACTGCTACATCGATGTCAATCAGAATTACACACACTCAGCATGTACAACCTCCCATATAATCCACTTGACATACCAGTGATAATGGGTCAAAGCAACAGTGCCTGTACCAGCGCAGAACAAGTCAACCACAGTCCAGCCCTCCAGCCAGAACACATATGGCTTTATAGTGCAGCAGCACAGTGCTACAATCCACTGCTACTCACAAGGCCCACAAGTTACTTGCCATTGCTGCTCTGTCCATTGCAAAAGTACCATACGCCCACCAAACAACAGCATAATAGTGTTTAAGGAAACCAAAGACATGGCACTAAACAACTGTCTAGTGTGAAGAGCAGCACCGCACATTCGCAACAAAGGGATGTCAACTTACTACTGAGGAGAATGATTCCACAGTGTGGACCAGTGTACTGCAGAGGAACATATGGCCATGCAAGAGCATACCTATATGAGCAACACCACTTTCATCTACATACTGCATATCCCACATGCATACATGCCAAAGGAAGAGAAAAGGTTGAGGATGCCACATGAGCAGTAATGACCCAGTGACCGAGACAAGACGGATGAGGCACAGCACTCGCATCAAAGGCCATTTTGGCAATGCAGTGGGGGAGCGTTCGAGCTCCCCACCAGTGACTGGGAAACAGAGCAACACAGGCATGCATATGAGACCCCCCAACCACTACACCACTGCAGTGCTTCCTGCAGTTGCTGCATACCCAAAAAACAGCAGACCTGTTGACACAGTCATTTGACACCTGATTGGCCTCATTCGGGGCCCTGTGGCCCACAACCAGCCCGCACACACCACAGCACCTGTGATCCCTGCCACACTATCCGGTATTATCACTCAGTGACCATCAGCATGTGCAGCAGGACAGACCATGACCTGTAGCACACAAATGGTGGACACAGAGGTCATGCCTGCTGACATGGCAGAAAACAACACTGAACATCGTATAGTACAACAATAGATATGCAGCACTGTAGAGACACATGTAAGAGACTGGCAGGGCCCATCAAAGCACACAATCTATTATAGGGAGGCACACCAATGGGCATGCACCCATGGGGAATGTAATTGAAGCACCAAGGTGAAGAGGAACAGCAGGTTACACATGTTCCACCAAATAAGCTGTAAGTGCAGTGTGGCAGAGACCAAGCCCAACTCACAGACCCAGGGAACATGACCAAGGCATAAGAAGCATCAGGGTGAGGGGTGTAAGGTCTGGACCTAGCAAGAGAGGAGAACGGCACACAGAGAGGCCTATAGGCAGGGGAGCAGAGTAGCCATGTACTGGTGTAGCGAGAGGTATGAAAATAGAGGTTATGCGGTGATGCAGAGTAAATGCACAGATAGGTCAGCAGCTGGACTTTGATCTGGATGTGGCAACATATCCAGAGGTCATGACGTGACCTGAGGAGAAGGGTAATACGGTCATGCCGAGGCTGGGTGGAGATTAGTTATGCAGTAAACTGAGGCACAGATTGGTGCTGACTGAGACGACACAGAGGAAGACAGTCATGGGATACAATATAATACTGACATGGCAACGTGGATACAGAGTGCATAGGGGTCCCGGTCCAGCACACAATTATGATACCCTAGGATATTTAGATGTTGTACGGTAAGAAACAGCAGTCATGGCTATGCTGTACATGTGTGTTGTAGGAAAGTGAGGAGGTGTAGATGAGGGGATGGTAGTATGGTGAGGAGATGAGAAGGATGTGTGTGTTATCCACATAGACTGTGCATGCATGATGTGGAGAGATGTGGCATGGTGAAACAAGGCATATGTTCAATGCAGTGCATGGGCACCATTCATCTATGCAGAAAACCTCTGGAGGCTATGTTGGAAAAGCAGGCAGAGACACAGGCCATGATGGTTGGAAAGATCACAGTTGAACTGAGCTCGGACTGTGGTACCTCAACGTACAGCTGTGACATGACACACATGGGTAGGGATGTGTATACAGTGGGACAGGAAAGAGTGAGAGAGAAGGAGTGGGCCCCAGGCAGACCCCTGGGTACACCAACCAAGAGTGTAAATGGGGTATGCTCCACCCGATAGGACACACTGAGTGCGTGATGGAGGAGATGGCTAGCTGAGGTGGCTGGCACAGAGCCAGTGGAACACACTATGGACAATTGAGAAGGTGAAAGGCTGTGTACAGCAGTGTCAGAGGCAGTGGATGGCCTTGCCTGATAGAGTGACAACACAGGTACATGGACGTTGTCTGGAGCAGGTCACCAAGGACATATGCATGTGGCCATACATTACATTGCTATGGATGTGCCTGTGTCGTGTCTATTACCTGCAAATACTGCAACTGGATGGACGTGTAGATGCATGTTGGCAGTGTAGGGAAGGTACACCGACATGCATGTGAACGACACAGACATGCATGTATGGAGGACAGCAAGGCATGGGTAGCAATAATCATGTCTATGAGGACGCGCTGGGCCTGTGGACAATTATGGCAATGCGCCAACTACATTGCAGTATTGGGGAGCGGCATTGGATGGTGTGTCAGACAGCAAGGCAGAGGGTGGCTGGGAAAACGGGGGGATGGAGGCCTAAACACACACAGGCATGATAGACACCCAGGGAGTGACAACGGCATTGGTGATGTACGGAAACAGGCATTGCAAGGGTGGTACTGGAGCCATGTGATGGACCTGTGGATCATCTGAGTGAGTTCAAACTCCAGTGGCAATAGTGTGGGAGAGGCTGATGTGCCAAGGTCTATCATGAGGGCGGATAACCATATGTACACAGTACAGGCCAATGTCAGTGGCATGTGAGGTGACATTGTGTGGCACTACAAGATATGGGCCAACAGAGGGACGGTGAGGGGGACAGGACAGAGTATGCATGGGGATTGGGGACATGGCCATGTTGTGTGGTGGTTAGACACTGCACTTCCAGCAGGGCCCACATGTGTTTGACATGATCTCACCTTCATCAGAGTGCCACATCTTGTCCCACACACATTCTAGGTACTCTGGACACAGCTGGCAGAACTCCTGATCTTTCTTCCAAAGGTCATTCACCTATCAATAACAGTCATCCTCATGCCTACATGTATCATTCGGAATGATATATGCATATAGTGCATCCCTATCAGCAGCCCTTAGTAGTACACACGTTGCTGTATAGTGCCCCAATGTCTTCTGCGAGTGGGTGGGCCCCTGCCCCTGGCAAAACATACATACAAATCACCGTCGCCATCACCACCTATGCGGATGATCTGAGGTAAATGTAGTGTAGCTGTAGTGTAACTGTAGTGGCTGCACAAGTGTGTCATGGCCCATAGGACATATTGCTGTGATGCAAGGGCAAAGATGTGATACCAGGATTATACATATCCTGTACAATGCATGGTCACCATGCATATCAGTAGCAAGGAACGTGGACAACAATGTGCAATTGAGACATGCGTGTGCTGCTGGTGGTGTCCACAATGTACCCATGCCTGAGGAGCAATGTCTTCCTCTCCCCTTGGTATGTTTGTGGGGTTTCAATAGCAAGATTCCCATGCAGCTGATGGGTGGCCCCCACCCAACGCATGATCACCAACAGCATTGCCAAGGGTATGCTACAGGGGGCGGCAGTCATGTATGGGTGGTGATGTGAGTATCCCTGTGTACCCCAGGGCTCTGTTGTGTCCATACTTTCATAACATATATAGACATGAGCCACAAATGGGAATAGCTAGTGCGGACAGCATATTTGCAGCTGACACAATGGTCATATATGTTGGGAAAACCCTGAAGGATTGGTAAACATGGCACAATGACCTTGCTGAGTTGAGTTACTGGATGTTTATATGGTAGATGGAGGTTGATGTGGATATGTAGGCACCTTGGAATGGACAACCCCAACTGTGTAACACAATACTTAGTTACACATTGTGGACAGCCACCCATGAACCAGGTGTTGGCATCATCATGGATAACACGTCGACACCCTCCAGCCAGTGTGCTGCAGCAGACAGGAAGGGCAAATCGAATGCTGGAAATCATAACTTGAGGAATGGACACTAACACAAAGGATATCATATTTCCTCCGTATCATTCCATGGTGTAACGGCACCTTGTATAATGTGTGCAACCCTGGTAGCTACATATTGCTAAGGATGAGCCACTAAAATGTTTAAGGGGAGGGTAGATATCTCTATGAGGAGAGGCTGAGAAGGTTATACCTCTGCAACCTGGGAAACAATGGCTGTGGGGAAATAGCATTGAGGTCTGTAGGGAAATGACTAACATGGAAAGGGAAAATGTGGATTGATTGTTTTAGCCATCCAAATGTCAGAGACCTAGGGGACATGCAATGAAATATTAGGATAAGACATACAGAAAGCTCCTTGAATGTAGGCACAATCACTTAAACCTGCTTGTAAGCAGGCATAAACACCTGCATGTCCTTTACACATGAACACATGGAGATTAAGGCATTTTGTAATCTACGCACATATCTGCAAACTTCACCCATGCTCTACTCAGACCATGCCCCTAACTCTGCATACCTGCAAAGGGCATGCCTTCATGCCAAAGCACTTTCACCCCAGTTGACATATTAGAAGAGGTCATTTCTGCACATATGTGACCACATACATACAGGAATGGCTATAGGTCTAATTACTTCGATTTTTTGGACTTACCATCACCTCAATTCTGCAAAGGTTTTGAGCTACATGAATAGTTGAAAGTCTGGATTTATTAGATTCACAAAGAAAAGAAACAGAGCAAAAAAAAGCCTAAACTCTAGTAAAAAAAAAAAAATAAATATATATATATATCAGTTGTTTACGAATGTGCATATATACATTTGTATTGAAAAACTCTGGATAACCTACATAGTGCCATAAACATGCCCATTATCATGAAGACAAATCAGTCCTTATTTAGCCTTACTAGTGCTTGATAGAGCACTAGTTTAATCATGCACCATATGCAAGAATCAAACAAAAACAAAATACGGATCCAGAATCAAACTTACCTTGACATCGAGGAGTCTATTTACAAAGAAACATGACAGAATGCTTTGATAAACATGGATAACAACTGCAAGCCATGCCACTGTTGTTTTGGCAATTGTTTTGCCATTTAAATCTGACACCTGCAACACCAATCATCAGCACTCAGCATCTGTATCCAACGGTTCAACTGACTGCTACATCCCTCCTCCCCCCACCTCCCACCCCCCACACAAAATTTTTTCTCACTCTGCAAGAATAATATTGGAGTGGACAAGCACCCTGAGGGCTAGAGAGGCAGGCTGAGAACTAGGGAAGCCAGGGGTCAAATCCCACGGTCAGTCCTTGTGATTTTGGGCAAGTCACTTAACTTTCCATTGCCTCGGGTGCAAACTCAGATGGTAAAACCTCTGATAGGAAAATGCTGTACCTGAATCTAACTTGCCTTGAGCTACTCCTGAGAACAGCATGAGCTAAATCTTAGGAAGTATTGCTATTAGACAGGGAGATATTTGAGTGCCATACCAATATTTATTTCAGTGTGCAGTTTTTCACTCACCTGTGAATTTTGCAGAATTAGAGATTTATGCAATACATATTCTTTCCTTAGACACAAAATGGGAAAATATCTTTTTGACTAGGCCGGGGGTGGGCAATTCCGGTCCTGGAGGGCCGCAGACCAGTCAGGTTTTCATGATGTCCCTAATGAATATTCATGGACCTATTTCCATACAATGGAAGGCAGTGGATGCAAATAGGTCTCATGAATATTCATTAGGGACATCATGAAAACCTGACTGGTCTGCGGCCCTCCAGGACCAGAATTGCCCACCCCTGGACTAGGCCATTGTTCTGGCCAGAACTTATAGTAACATAGGACCCGTGTAAATGCTGCTTAGAGGGATATTCAGTGGCACTAACATAGTTAGTGCCGTTGAATATCCCTGAGTAACGCTGCTACATGCCCTGATGCTGACCATGTAACATTGGGGTGTGTCATGGGCATTTCAGGGTGAAGCGGATCAGAGGCTGTACCATTTGCTAACCAGGCAGCATTAATATTTCACTGCTGCCCAGTTAGCGACACACAGGTAAATATATGCGCATAAAAAACGGACCTATCTTTACCCATGGGAGCTAACCAGACAGCAGCTCAATATCGCCACTGCCCAGTTAGCTTCTGTGGCGGTGGAGGCTGCGCAGCAAACCCAGATATTCAATGCAGGTGACCGGATATGGCCCCGGCATTGAATATCCAGGTTATCGCTTCAGAGCCAGTGGCTAGTCACTGTAATCACACTAGCAGCCCGTGCTGAATATCGGGCCCATATTATGATGGCAGATAAAGACCAGTATGGTCCATCTAGCCTGCCCAATAAGGTGGCTAGAGTGCTTGTACTCGCTGCTCTGTGCAGGTCACTCCCTCTGTGCCTTTGTTTATGTTTTTTCCCACCACTCCATGCAGGTCACCTCCTCTATTTGTTGAAGTATAAAAGATACTTAAATTTGTTTTGATGCTATCCTCTTGCTATACAGGGATCTTTTGCTGTACCATGCTATTTTGAATTCCGTCACTATTTTTACCCCTATCATCCCCTTAGGGGGCGAGAGCATTCCAGGTATCCACCACCCTTTTAGTGAAAAATTATTTCCTGATGTTGCTTTTATATTTACCTCCTTGCAGTTTCATTTTATGCCCTTTAGTTTTATATCTTTCCCTTCTTTGAAAAAAAGTGTGTTTGTCCATTAATACCCTTTTAAGTATTTAAGTATCCTCATCGTATCTTCCTTGTCCTTTTTCTCTAACATGGCATTTTACAAATTACGTCCAAGTGCAGTCTGGGATGTCCAATCCAGAATGTTGGGGGAAAGAAAGCAGGCACGTCCTAGTTCAGGTATGGTTTCACAAGCGTTGACATGCCCAATATGGATGTCTGCGGGTGCTACATAGATGTCCCTGGAATGGTTAGAGCAGTGGGCTAGGACCAGGGAAGCCAGGGTTTCAAACCCAGTGCTGCTATCATTGTGATTGTGCTGATTATTGGGGATGGTGGAGTGACATCTTCTGTACATCCTCCTGATGTTTTATGGACAAAACAAGCACTTCTCCAATGCCTATTCATGCCTGGAGCAGGTATAACCTTAGTCATGACTCCAGACATCCAGGACATTTCAGAGATCAGGCAGCTGCCTTGTCACATTGTTTTGCCATCTTAAGATCCTCAGACGCTATCACTCCAAGATCCTTCTGGTCCTTGCACATCAACCTCTCAAGCCCCATTACATACGTCTCCTTTCCCGAGTGCATGGCTGCACTTTTTTCATTAAATCTTAACTGAAGATGGTTGCCGTCTATGCTGGTTGAGTGGGCTGTGTTTCCTGATGCCGAAGCACAAGGGGAAGCTTCGGGGGATTCCCTCCAACCATCGCAGTCCACTTTGCTTCTTCCCTCAGTTGGTCCAATGGATTCCTTTATGCAGCCGCGCTTGGGACACTTGAAGGAAACCAGGGGAAAATGCCTGACTGTGTCGACGCCGGGACTGGGTAGTCTGGTGGCATCTTCAGGTGTGATCTCATTCCGGATTTACAGCTCCCACCTGCTATCCCTGCTGATTTTCTGCCTTTAGCGGAAGTGAGCCCTGGGAGATCTTCTGCGGTCGCAGGCATGGAAGAGGGGGCAGGACTTCGAGACTCCCAAGGCAGCAAGTCGGTGGAGCGGGAACCAGGTGCTTTGGAGAATTCTGTTGTGACCAAGATTGAGCAAGCTGCTATGGCCCCCTTCTCTCTGCTAAAACCGGATAATATTACTTTGGACTCGATTTGGACAGCCCTTCCAAAACTTGGCGAGTATTTAGTTGCTCAAACAAACACCACTTTACAGCTTATTCGTGGGAACGCAGGTGTGGTGCAGAACAGTATGGATTCTATGGCTGGGACTTGTACCCAGATTTCCTCTTTGAAAAATAAGGTTTCACGTGTGGAGGAAGGATGTTCTGTGGTTACTAAGGATCTGTCTGGTCAAAGAATAAAGCTTGAGATGTTGGAAAATCAGTTTAGATCTACAAATTTGAGACTGTTGAATTTTCCCCGTTCCTCTGACTTCAGCATGGGATATGTTTAAAGCTTATTTGGTGGAAGTTCTTGGGGTCCCTCCTGAATCCCATCTGCCACTTTCTAAAGTTTTTTATATTCCTACAGGGAAGAAAGATGGAAAATCTACCGTGAAAGTCTCTCCAGAGTCTGGTCCCTTGGATATATTGAATGTATTGGGCTTGTTGGACACTTTGATTTCTGACTTTGTTGTTTCAGCTACTCTGGTGATCTCATTGGCTCTGTACATTCGTATATTTTCAGATTTGAGCCGGGATACTCAGAAAAGGAGGAGAGTTCTTAGGCCTGGGGTGACTCAGTTGGGGGGGATTATTTTTCCTTAAATTTTCTTGCAAATGTTTGATTAAGTTGAATTCTATTTCCTATATTTTTTATGACCCTTCCAATTTGGCTACCTTTATTAGTTCCCGTCTTGTGGCGACTCCTGGGAGGGATGTTGTTTGATCTGCCTCTCTGTGGATACTATATAACTTAGGGGTATGTTTACTAAACTGCGTTAACGTTACATACCGCGCGTTATGTAAAGTTAATGTGCGTTAATGTTACTTAACGATCGTTAACGTCCCCGGCCGCGGTAAACACCGCAGAAGGTGGAGAGAGGATGGAGAGAAGGGGTCAATGGGCGGAGAGTGGGCGGGGAGAGGCCCCTTTCACACTAATGCGCTGAACTGAAGGGCTGAATCCTACCGCAAATGAAAACCTGCCGTTAGATGCACATTTGCAGGAGAGAGAAACCATTTAAGTGTCGGCAATGTGCAGCCTAGGCAGGGAGCCCAAGAAATGTGATAGTAGTGCTCCATTTTCAGCAACACCATAGTGCCAATGTAGCAATGGCCACTATGGTGATGGTGAAAATGGGGCATAGGGGGCCGCAGGCGGGACATGTAGCATGGGCAGCTTGGGCACTGGGTGGACCAGGCGGGCGCCTAGGTGGCACATAGGAACATAGAAACCGGAAATCAGCAAGACAGCAGCTGACAGCAACTGACAAGGTGCCTTGCAAGGCGCTTTGCAAGGTGCCTTGTAATGCGCGTTAGTCTAAGGCGCCTTGTAATGTGCGTTAGCTGTCAGCTTGCTGTAACGATGCAACGCCCATGCCTTTATATGGGCATCTCTACCTTTACCGCGGAACCTACTGTGAATGACATTACCGCAGTTTAGTAAACATACCCCTTAGTGTTTAAGCATAGTCTGCTTTCCAGTACATAGATAAATATTATATTCTTATTTTCTTTTGTTCCGTCTTGGATCCTATTAGTGTGAGGACTTGTGAGCAATGGGCATATATATGTTACCTTATTTTTTCCTAATGTAAGATTGGAGGTTTCATTTCTCTTTACAATCAAGTTTGTTTTTTTGGACGTTTTTTTGCTCGATATGTTTATTGTATAATTGCATAAATAATAATTTAAAATAAATCTTAACTGACAAGCATTAGACCATTCTTCCAGCTCTTTCCTCATGTTGTACATTCCCTCATAGGAGTCAACTCCAATGCAAATCTTCGTGTCTTCTGCAAAAATACAATCTTTTCCCTTCATTCCTTCAGCAATATTACTTACAAAGGCATTGAACAGTACTAGCCCCAGGATTGATCACTGAGGCTCTCCACTACTCACCTACCTTTCTTCTGAGTGAATTCCGTTTACTACCATCTTCTGGTGTCTGTCGGTCAACCAATTTCTGATGCTGTTTACCATTTGGTATCCATCCTAAGGCTGTTCAGTTTATTGATAAGCCTCCTTTCAAAGGCTTTAATGAAATCTAGGTAGATCACATCTATTGCATGCTCATGATCAAGTTCTCTGGTAACCCAAAGAACTCAATCAAATTCATTTGACATGATCGTAGACGTACCAGTCTATAGTTTGCCACCTCTTCCCTATTACTACTTTCGTGAAGAGGTACCATATGAGCCCTTCTCCAATCCTGCAGAACCTGTCCTGTCTCCAATTATCTATTAAACACATACCTTAGAGGACCTGCCAGAATCTCTCTGAGCTCTGTCAGTATCCTGGGTATACCCTATCCAGTCCCATGGTCTCATCCACTGTCAGTTTTGTAAGCTGTTTAAAAACATCTTATGTGAATGGTGTATAATCTGCTCCATTCCCATTTGTATATTTGTCACTCATACATGGTTCTTTTCAAGGACTTTCTTTTATGAATACAGGAGTATTTGTTTTGCATTTTTGCTTTTTCTATGTCACTTTCCATGAATCTGTCCTCAACAGTTTTGAGTCTTTCAATTCCAAATCTGGTCTTCCTCTTCTGAATATACCTCAAAAAAGATTTTTCACCTCGCTTCATATGTTTAGCCATATTTTCTTCTGCCTTTGTTTTTTCCATCCGTCTTTCTTTCTTTATCTCTTTTAGCTTTATCCTGTATACTGTTCTGTGTTCCTCTTGTGATCTTCTGAATTTTGTGAAAGCTGTTTTTTCTGCCTTTATTTGTGCAGCTAATTCCTTGGAAAAACCATATAGGTTTCCTTTTCCTTTTATTTTTATTTCCTTTCCTTACATATAGATCTGCTGCCCCTTTTCATAGCCTCTTGCTGTTTACCCCACTGCTCTTCCACGTCCCTTATCTACTTCCACCCTGCCAGATCCTCCTTCGGGTACTTTCCCATTTTACTATAGTCAGAATTTTGGAAATCTAGGACTATGATTTTGCTGTGATTAGACTCTGCCTTGGCTTTTACCTGAGACTATATCACGTGGTGATCGCTTTTGTTCATGCGGGCACTACCTGGACATTAGACACGCTATCTCCATTGGTGAGCACTATGATTATCTGACTTTTTAGGTACAACTGAAAAATCCTCTTCTTGCCATTTCAATTTAATTTCTGGTTCGTATTTTCTTGCTAACGTTTAGCATATGTAGCCTGTAGGCATGATCACACAAGTCTCTGGAGCTCTGAGGAAATGATGATCAGTCATGGAAATGTGTAAAGAAACTCTGGTAATTTTCACTTCAAATGTTGTCAGCATCTTACCATTATAAAAGCACTTTTCTCACCACTGCACTGTAAAAATCCCCAATACTGTGTGGTTTTTACAAAGTTGCACATTTAATGAATACTGTCACTTCAAGGTATATTTCCTCAAAGTTGATAAGTGAACAAGCTACATTCAGAGAAATACTAATTACGCCAATGATCTATAGAAAGACAGAAATGTATCAATTTAAACAGAGTAGTACCATAGCATGAAGCTTTAGGTAGCATCTAGGATACAGGGGGTAATTTTATAACAGAGTAACTAGGTTAATAGAGCAGAAAGGCACCTATTTATAGCATATTTCACAAGGACAATTAGACAACTGTGTGTCGTTATAAAATACTAGCACACTTTCTGCAGAATTCATGCCTAGATTGAACTTGTGTACATTATTCCCGCTGTCAAGGAGGTGCAAATGTTAACAAGTAGATGAGTAAATTGCAACTCCGTTCATGCTTTGTCTAAACTCCTCGCTTGAGTGCACCTACTTCATAAGTACATGCTGGCTTGCACTCCACATACTTTAGACATGGCTTAAATTTATAAGAAGCCTTCTGGGTATATAAAACACTATACACGAAAAAGGTTTATAAAATTTACCCTCATATTTTCTTTTCATTCAGCACCATAGTTTACAACAAAATGTAAATCAACAATTACAGGAAAGGGAAGTATATACAATTCAGTATCATAAAATTTATATTTGTCTGGTAGTGCCATCTTGGTGCTCTATTCATTATGCCACAGTATTCACTAAATCTATGAAATACACTTCGGAGATAATATTATAGTTTTTTTGTGTGTCAAGCCTCTTTTACAGTTAGAAAAGGGCTATGCACGCTTTAAAAAATATGAATGCCAAAATATCATGCATACTTTTATGCAGAATACATGTAGGAATTTGCAGGGACGTCTGGTTAGAGCAGAGCTGGAATTTCAATATGTGCACACAATGTATAAAATGTGCAGATACACATATGAGGGTATGTTTACTAAAGCGCCCCAAGTAGCATGCAGCAAGTGCACGGTTAGCATTGTTTCTGCTGCCGAAATACACACAAGGTCGGCTACTACCATTGTGCTAGTCGTATCACTAGTGCAGTAGTAGGGATCACGTGGTCATAGCGCATGCGCACAGTGAGCACATTTGCAAAGCACAACCGGCAAAGGAAAGCCACACATGCATTATTAGGGTGGCAATGGGCTATGGAACAACTGAGGACAGTAATAAATGTGCCAACTGCACCTTCAGGAAAGTAGCAAATGGCCAGTTCACAATAGAGAGGGGTGACCAGGAATAGGCACAACTGACTGCACAGCTCAAAGCATAGGGGCTAAGTACAAGAGGGTAGGGCATGCAAATCAGAAAAGAAAACATATGCAGAGAGAGTATGATGTGCCCTAACTGTGGGAGATTGAGTGAGTGCAAATGTGGCATGTGAAGATGCAGGGGATCTGGTATGGGATCAAGCAGGGTGTCCTCAGTGTCCATGTTAGGGGACAGGTACATGATCCTCCCTCGCCCTGAGGAAACCAGGGCACCTATTCAACTAGGCTACAGAGAACACAGTAGAAGGCCAGTGGTATGTGGGGAGAGAAACCTCCTTTGTCCTCTGATATGGCTTGAACAGCACAATAGCCACTGGAGTGTGTAACCCATGTGGAGGGAAGGTGGTCGCAGAGCCAAGTAGGTCTGGAGGCCAGGCACGATCAGCACCTCTATGATATGGGATCATTAGGGTCAAGAAGCACCCCTATGGCCCACCATAGAGAACAGTCACCCTGTGGCCTTACATCTAAAATTTGGTGGGGCTGCCTCCTTTCTTTCTTCCAGTGTAGTTGTTCTGTTTCTGCTCTTCCTATTTCCTAACACTTGCATACAGAATGCACGTTCATGACATGCTAGCAATGCGGGTGCAACTACCGCCCAGTCAGATGCAGGCATTAGTTGCACCCATGCTAGCAGCATGTTTGCGTAGCTAGCGCACGACTAATACACCCACCCTAGCTGCGCAACACATCTCCACTCACTCCCCACCTTAACCCTGCCTATTCATGCGCTGATCAGTTAGCATGCCATTTTTAGCACTGTAACCCTTGGGCTACATGATCCTTGCTACAATGTGGCCAACACATGTGTTAGTCCCACACTACTGGCTACCACATTTTACTAAACATGCCCATGATGTATACGGACATATCACAACAAAAAAGGGTGCTCACATCTTACTAGAGAACCATAAAACATAACCCTCCATTGCCTCAGAAGAATCCAAATTATATGTTCCTGTTTAATGTACATTACCAAGTTTGTTACAATGTAAACTGCTTTGACTAAAAAACAATAAAGCGGTATAAAAAAACCTGTTGAATAAATAAAATAAATAAAAATCAGAAAGTGTCCAATCAACCCTTTTTCCTGAATGGATATTTGTAAAGAACTCTAAAATTGTTTTTTGTGTGTTCCAGTGATTGAATTTGGAAGACTATTTTGGAGTTTGGCCGTTTGACAAAGGCACAAGAGTGCCAAATACTAGCGTCAGGGAATTTTGAAGAAGGGGCTGTAACGTGAAAGCCATTCATGAAGTGGTTCTATCCAACAAAGCTAGATTAGCTGCTTGTGAATGTTGAGAGATACATATCTCTGCCCTTTTATTTTGAGAAGAAAATTGTTCACTACATTTTGGGATGTCTGTTTTTTGCCAATTTAAATGGGAGAGGTTATTGATTAGCCAAACAAATCAGCTATTCTTGAGACTGATAGTCTGAACTCATGTATTATAATACCTCTTTCAAATATATACAGTAAAAGAATTTAAAAAAAATTATAAAGCTTAAATATTGAAAAACTATATTGATTTTTTTAATTATTTATTTATGCAATTTCAAATTTTACACAAGAAAAAGCACAGTTACTTACCTGTAACAGGTGATCTCCGGAACAGCAGGAATTAGTCTTCACACGTGGGAGACGTCGCCGACGGAGCCCGCACGGGAATGCTCCCCAGCATCCAATCAGAAAGCCTTTGGGAGCATCCCCCGCGCCTGCGCGGTGGCTTCCCGCCCTTCCTACTGCCTCTCCCCAGTTGAGTTTCATAGCTGAGCCAGAAGGAGAGGAGAGGAAGGAATAGAGAAAATAGAGATACAACTCCTAGGGGAGGTGGGCGGGTTGTGAAGACTAATTCCTGCTGTTCCGGAGATCACCTGTTACAGGTAAGTAACTGTGCTATCTCCAGGAACAAGCAGGAATGAGTCTTCACACGTGGGGACTCCCTAGCTAAGGATGCCCGGGGAGATCCCATAAGCGCAGCCCAGGACGGGATGGCATTTGCCCAACCTGAATCCCCGGCATCCCCTGAGGGATGGAGGGCAGGAGTTCAATAGAGGAAGCTGTAGAGGAACAGCGAATCTAAAGGCTACAGAGGAAAGTCTTTAGAGTGCAGAACAGGTACCATTAAGATACAGCAAAAAAAAACAACCCAGGCTACGGGAGAGTAGTCAGAGGGGTGCATGAAGAGTATCATTAAGCATTTAATGAGTAAATGACCTAGTACCATATAGAGCTTACCGGCCATTAAGTTTTAAAGAATTAATGGTTTAGAACCCTGTATAGCTTACCCACCGGGTTGTCGGAAGTAGTCCTGTGATGAAGGCACTGTAGACGCAGTAGCAAGGTCATCAAGGAAACTTCACTGCAGCGAGGAGGAAGTTCCAAATCCGGAAGGCCATGAGATCCAGGCGTCAGCTGGGTCAGGAGAAGGACGGCAGGTCTTCCAGGAGGCTTAATGCAAGCTGAGCACTCCCTTAGGAGGAGAGTCCATAACTCAGAGTACTAACAGTGGAAGACAGGCCGAACTAGAGAGCCTATCCCGGAGAAGAGTAGAGGTGTACCCCGGAGCAGAAGGAGTACACAGTCTGCCCTAGCGAGAGATAGGGAGACAAGGGTCCGGACCTCCGGGAGGAGGACATAACTGAAAAAAGGAGCTGTTGACTTCACAGCAGCAGGGTACCACCAGTCCGTGGGCCGATCGAGGAATAGGCAGGCGGACTGGCCGGAGCCCCGGGGGGGGGGGGGGGGGTGAGTACCGGCCATAGGGGGAAAAAGGCGGTAGAACACAGGTACTGTGGGCATCCCCCAATAGGCGCCTATCAAGCAGGTGATATCTAGTATATCTAAGCCGGTGGACATGGGGACGCCCCCTCCGGTACTAACGCAGGTACGCCGGGGGCCTACCTCCATGAGCAGCACCCTGGTAAGGCGGATCTGCCATCAATCCCCAGAACGTCCACCTGGAGAGGTGGCCTCAAGATCCGTCAGAAGAGGGATCTTTTCCGGAGGGCAAGGGCAGATCGGCGAGCTAAGAGCGCGGTAGCGTGGGGGACGGAGGATAACATCAGTCCGGTAGAACACCTCAGGGGTTGGAGGCCCTATATGTGTCCCCAGGACCTGCACGCAGAACTCGTCCCCTGCACAATCGGGGGACATGAGGGTATAGTCCCTGGTAAGTATTGGGGGACTATAGCGGCTGGAAGGGGAATTCCGGTACGGAAGCAATCAGCAAGGGAATACAGGCTGAGAGGGGTTCGGGGACGTACCGAAGAGTAAGTAGGGTGACTGTGGGCCATAGCTATCACGGAGTAAGGTGGTCTCCCTTTCCCACGGAGGAGAATACCTGAACCCCTAGATAAGTCCCCGAACCATTTGTCAACTGAACGAGCCCCAGAGTAGAGCTCGATTTTAAACTTCTGGTAAGGAGGTTAAGTGCAGGCAGCCGCCCACCTGAGCCTAAAAATGCTTAGTATGAGAGTCCTGGCGCGGGCCCGGGGACATCAACCCAGGGTGAGAGGTCCCTTGCTTGGGCGCGCCTGGAGGGTGGGCGGAGGGCTGACATTTCCTCTTCCTAGGGAAGGGGGGGGAGGCGTTTACCACCGCCGGGGGGGAGCCGGGCCCTAGGCTGCCTGCTAACTCTGGGAAGGTTAGCGAAGCACTGTGCGACCTGACGTAAGGCTTCGCTATTGAAGAGGTGATCTCCGTCGCAGGGAGAATTACCCAGGTTGTGCTGTGCCCGTCTACACAACTCGGACGCCTGCAACCATGCTGTATGGCGTGCTCTAATGGCAACAGCAGAGGCTCTTCTGACCGACCGGAAGGAGTCCAGAGAAGCACGAGAAAGGAATCCGGAGATATTCCTGCAGTGATAAAGAAGCAGGAAATATTCAAAGGCCTTGGTTGCAGATACGAAGGGGGATAACCGAGATAACCTCTCGGTGACCTCCTGAAGCAAAAGACTCATATAAAATATATATGAAATAATTCTGGCCACCAGCATAGACGTTTGGAAGGCTTGACGTCCTAGAGTATCTAGCGTCTTCGAGGCGCGGCCTGGAGGGCGAGAAGCATGCTTCTCCTTGCTTCCGGCCTTCCTCAGTGCCGATTCCACCACAATAGACCGATGTGGAAGCTGGTGCTGCCGAAACCTTGGGGACGGAGGCACCCGGTACAGAGCCTGCATCGTAGTCGATGGTGCCGGAACCCTCAAAGGCGAACACCAAGCCCCCAGCAGGAGATCCTGCAGGGAGGGATGCAGAGGAAGCATCACGGCTGCCTGTTCCGCAGGGCCTGGGCTCGGGTCCGGGATAGGAATGGCCAGCAAGTCCGCCATGTCAAGGAGGAAATCCTGAAAAGGCGGCTCTGCCGGAGGAGTTATGGCGGGAGAAGCCGCCAGGGCACTAAGAGGCCGCTCGGGCCGATGCCCGCTGGGCAGAGGAGGGGACCAACCGACCCGGATAGGGGCAGTCAACATGGCGTCGTCGGCTCCTGGAATTGATTCCAAGCTAGGCATCGAAGGGGTCGATGGCACCGATGGCGCCACAGGAATCGGCCTCGGCCCCGAACCCGGGGCCAGCGCTCCCCCCCGTGACTGGAGCGAATCCGCGGCCGCCGGAGGGCAGGGGCCAGCGGTCTCTGCTCTGCGTTGTGGGAGGGGACAGGGGCTGATCCCGAGACGTGCAGTGGCCAGGCTTTCAAGGCTGGACAACGACTCCAGGCTGGGCATCGAACCGAGCGAGGAGATCGACTCCCTCCTCGAGGACCCCGGCGGGAGCGACCGCGCCGGTGGTGGAGATCCCGGAGCACGGATCGGAACCGCGCCAACCGGTGCCGCGAGCATCAAGGGCCCCTGAGGATGGAGCTCGGTGGAGAGGGGGTCATCTGACGCCGGCGCCGATGTCGATCGGCGGGCGCTGCCCGATGCCGGGCCCCCTCTCGAACCCAGAGGGAAAGCCTGCCGGGGCATACGGCCCGTCCCCGAGGGGACCCAGGTCACCCGATGACGAGTCCCTGCGGGGGGGGAAGTGCAAAGCCCCTGCGGTGGGATCGAGGCGATCGAAGACCCCGAGGCCCCTTTTCTAGGAAAGGGCGGGGCCCTCGACGGCCACGTTGATGCCGGGGGGTCGCCCGTGTGCTGGTCGACACACCCCGAGGTCCCCGGGGAAGGTTGATGGTGGTCCCTTGAGCTCGACGCCCCTGCCGTCGCCGGTGGAGTGGCGCCGCTCAAAACCGGTACCACCCTTGCGCAGGGCTGGGATACCGGTGACCCAGCTCGGGTCGAAGCGAGCGGCTCCGAGGGGAGTGAGGCCAGGAGATCATCCCCGGCGAGGGCTGGAACCATCGACGCCGGCGCACTCGAAGCGGGTACCGCCTCCGCGCATGGCCGGAACGCAGGGCCAGACTGTGTCGAGCCGATCGGCCCCAGTGGTGCCGAGGGCAGCGGCTGGCGATCCCTGGTGGGGAGCAGGTTACTCGACGCCCACGGGTCGGCACCGCCCGAAGCGGATACTACCCCCATAGGGACACCATACCGGTGCGAGTTGGTCGGCCCCGGAGGCGCCGAGGACCGCAGCCGCAAATCCCCGGTGAGGAGCGGAACGCTTGACACCGTCGCCGACGTGTCGGTACCGCTCATAGCGGGTACCACCCCCGCGCATGGCAGTGATGGAGGAACGCCAGGCTGGACCGAGTCGATCGGCCCTGGAGGCACCGAGGACAGCAGCCGACGATCCTCAGTGAGGAGCGGAACGCTCAACACCGACGCCGATGCCGGGGTCTCAGTACTGCCCGGAGCGGATACCACACCCGAGCATGGCTGGGATGTAGGGAGGTCAGACCCGGTCAAGTCGATCGGCCCCCGGAGGCGCCGAGGACACCAGCTGACGATCCCTGGCGAAGAGTGGAACACTCGACGCCGACGCCGATGCCGGGGAATCGGCACTGCTCGAAGCGGGTACCTCCCTCGGGCATGACTCGGGAATGTTCTGTGAGGAGCGAACCTCAGGAACATCCCGAAACCCCGTAAATGCTTTGGAGCCCGAGGACTCCCGCCGGTGTATATTAGCCAAGGGGGACTTGAGGGGTCGGCTGGAGCTGTCGCCATGCCGCGCATGAGACTCGCCCCTCAAGACTCGGCTAGTCTTAACAGACTGTTGTGTGGATACCTGATCCTGGAGAGAAGAACAACCCGACGACCGCGCGTTGGGCGCGAAGACGTCGTTGAGGGATATCCGAAAAAGGGAGGGTCTTCTCCCGGCACTGTAGCCTGGGGGATCCGGGAAAGAAGGGTCAGGCCCCAAAGAGGAGAGGCACCAGGCATTGGAGTCCAATTGGAAAATTAGGTCCCCGCAGTGAGGGCACTTCTGGGGAGAAGAAGGCTCCATGCTGTAAGCCCGGTAGGCCTCGGCGCCCAGAGGGGAGGGTCCCTCCAGGCGACCAAAAATAAATGAAATTTAAATGAAAATTAATTGAAAAGAAAAGAAAGAAAGGGGCACAGAGGTGCCACCGTCGGCGGGAAAAAGCCGCGACTACAGAAACAAGAACAAAGGGAAAAAATTTCTGCGGTGGCAGGAGGGACGTCCTGCCTGCTCCGCGGAAAACGAAAAGCTGGGGAGAGGCAGTAGGAAGGGCGGGAAGCCACCGCGCAGGCGCGGGGGATGCTCCCAAAGGCTTTCTGATTGGATGCTGGGGAGCATTCCCGTGCGGGCTCCGTCGGCGACGTCTCCCACGTGTGAAGACTCATTCCTGCTTGTTCCTGGAGATTTCTTGTTACAGGAAAGAAGATGATTACAAGGGGGAAAAAACTTACAAAGAAAAAGGGAAAAAAACCCTTATCTTTGCACAAAATATAAATTCTAAGTACAAATTCACTAGCTCACAATTGAAGGGAAAGTAAGTCACAATTCACAAGAAAAAGTCAGAAGAAATAGACA
Organism: Ichthyophis bannanicus; assembly: GCA_033557465.1. Classification (NCBI taxonomy): domain Eukaryota; kingdom Metazoa; phylum Chordata; class Amphibia; order Gymnophiona; family Ichthyophiidae; genus Ichthyophis; species Ichthyophis bannanicus. The sequence continues at coordinate 181,288,447 of CM066034.1, forward strand.
CATCACTGGTGTAGAATTAACTAATGCACAGACCTACAACCGCTCCCCCCCCCCCCCAAACCAAGGGAGAGAATGGAAACAGCTCAACTGCTATGCAGAGGAATACTCTTACTAGTAACAAATTGAGTAAAATGTGCTGGCTCAAAAAAGGTATAACTAACTCCTTGATATTTAATTAAACATCTACATGGATAGCGTAGAAAAAACAAACCACCCAACTGTAAAACCTGAGGTCTTAACAGGAGAAATTGCTGCCTACGCTTCTGAGTAGGTTTGGAAACGTCTGGGAACATCCTTAATGTCCCCCTCCCCCCATGAAGAACTCATTCCTTGCCTTGAAATAAAGTCTCAAAAGCAAATCTCGGTCTGGCTCCAGAGCCACAGTTAGAAGCAGAGTAGCCCGTGGGATAAACCCAGGATCTGTAGTTTCCAGGAACCCAGTTAGATCCAGAGAGTCCATCGGCAGTGAATGAACAGGTGAAAAGGCACCATGGGTCTTGCGCTTGGCAGTGTTTCAATACCATATGCATGGGCAGTTTAGATAAAGAGACTGCCAGAGTTCTACATTATTATACTCCAGTGTCAACTGCAAGGCACATTAGGAAGTACTATACACCCTACTCATTTAGAATCCATAGCAAACCAACCGTATCATAACAGCACTACCAGGACTCTCAAAGCACCGAACCCTACCTATCAAAATGCAACACTGCAAATATTAAACCAATACATCTCAGAGAATACCAATACATCTCCTACTGGGGAAAGAGAACAAGTGGACTGTCATACAGAAACTACATGAACAGACTACCGCAGCTCGGTTACACATGCAGAACATAGACCATCACCAAACAAAGAGCAAGGAATCACAATTTAGAAACAGAAAGACAATAATTAAACTGGGAACCCCAAAAGCCAAACTTGGAATATACAACAATATTGGAGAAATAGAACTAAAAATTAATTTCCTCTTGTAGTAAACAAAACGCAAAAACATTAGCGATACACATTTCTCAGAGCTGACATATGCCAGTTAATAAATTCAACATAAAATAGTTATTTTCTACTTTTTGTTGTTTCAGCAATTTATTTATCAGTTGCAATTGTCCCAGTCATTTTATTCTGCTTTCTTCATGTCTTCTGCTAACTCTCAATTATCTGCTGTCCATTTGTCCTTTTTTCTCTCTTCTAGTTTTTTCCATTCACTCTACATCTGCTTCTAACATACTGATCTTTCCCTTTTAGCTTGTTCCTCCATTTATTTCTTTAGTCCTGTTTCATCCACTCAAATTTCACCCCTCCATCCTCAATCCCCACTTACTCTCCCAATATTCAGCCAATCATAGATTTTTCTTCCCTCCCACACAAAATATATTTTTCCCTCTCCATCCTCACTCTCCCACCTTCTTTTTTTTCTCCCGCCAGTCCCAGCCCCAGCCCCGCCCCATTCTGGTCCTCCCCCAGCATCAGCTCCCTTCTAGTTCCAGCCCCTCCCAACATCCACTCCCTTCCAGTCCCATTCGCCCATCTCCCCCACATCTGCCCATTTCCAGTCCTAGCTCCCTAGTATCAGTCCTCCTCCAGTCCCTTCCAGCATCAACTCCCTTCTAGTCCCAATCCCTCATCCCCAGCCTATTTCCATTCCTAACTCCCCAGTATCAGTTCTCTTCCAATCCTTCCCAGCATCTGCTCCTTCCAGTCCCAGTCCCCCATCCCCCAACATCAGCCCATTTGCAGTCCTAGCCCCTCACGCCTTCCTATTCTAGTCTGTAGTCCCCCCCCCCCTCCGTTCCATTCTAGTACCCCATTCTTTTTCTAGCCCACTGAGTGCCGGAAGGTCAGGACACTTTGGATGTGCCCCGTTTGACCTTCCAGCACTCCCATGACTGTTCAGAGTTCAGTGGGAGCTTCAAGCCTCCCCAGCTCCCTCTGCAGCTGGTCAGGCATGGGGCCTCCTGGGGTGCGGGGCCATGTGTGGGCAACATTCCCACACAATGCATGGACTGACCATGGACACAGGGATAGGTATTTGTTGCCTGTCAAGTATTTGAAGCAGGATTGGCTGAAGTGCCTTATGCTGGCTGTTGGTGAGCATTCCTTGACCTCTTCCCTCCTCCCCCTCCCAAATGGCTTCAGTGCATCTGGGTGCTGCTGCATGTACAAAGAAAATGAAGCGCACAACTGGCAAGTGGTGAAAGTTCTCCAAGCATGTGCGCTCAGTTGGTTGATCTGGGATTTCCCAAATATCACAGTTTTTGTCAGTTTTTCTATTCAGACAAAAACTAATGCATATGCTAAATATATGTAGAAAAATACCTGCAGGAATTTCAAAAGGAAATCACTGTACATATTTGCCTTAATCTCATCCCTTTTGGAAAGAAAATGCATACGTTTAATCATGCTGATGTGTCACTTTTCAATCAAGGAAAACTAGCCATTGTTAATCATTGTTAACATGGCTGGATATCTTTGAATAATATTTATTTATTGATATAAGAACTTGTAGACTGATATTAAGCCGGCAGCGATCAGTGTATTTGGCGAAATGTATTGTGATATTCAGTGCCAATATCTAGACAGAGGCTGGTGCTGAATATCCGAACATTACAGTGAATAGCTGGTAGTGGTTGGACAGTGGTGATTTTCAGCCATGATCCGGACATCTTAACCAAATAGCACCTAGGTCAGCTTTTTTACTCTCCTTTGGGATGTGATTGACATGGTGTTTGTGGTGGATGGGTTTGGAATCTGACAATAAGGCTTTCCACTTTTTCTCTTTTATATTCCAAATTTGTTCTCCTAAGTAGTCTTCCTTTTGCTACTACTACTGCTATTAAACATTTATAAAGCGCTACAAGGCATACACAACTCTGTACAGACACATATAAAGATGGTTCCTGCTCATTAGAGCTTACAATCTAATTAAGACAGACAAGACAAAAGATAACGGTAAGGGGAAAAAGTGTAGGGTAAGGAGATGTCGAGCGTGATTCCAGAAAATAAACATCTGAACCGTGAGCATGTATAAATCGTAGACTGGGCCAATTTATACCCGATACCAGAACCACAGTTAATCACTGTGTTGCTGTTGGTTCGAATAGTATAGTGGTATATTAACTATTTTCACAAATATCAAAATAAAATAATAGCAAAACTAAAACAAAACCAATATACTAACAAAAGAATAAAAACAAAAGGCAAGAAAAACTAATCAGCAGCAGCAAAACAAGGCAGTGCCAAGGTGTTTGTAACACAGGACTTTATTTGCCAGAAAAGAGAAAAAATCTGAAAGTCCTTGTTACTCACATTCAAATCCATTAATGGCATCACTTCCTCCTCACTAATAGACCTCATTCAGCCCATTCCGCCCAACAGAACTAGGAGAACAACTTCCTCAAACGCTCTAGTAATCCCAAAGGCATCAACAAAATGCACACGAACAACATCAGACAGGGCCTTCAGCCTTTATGCCCCAAATTGTTGGAACACATTACCACCAGAGATTCGTGCTGTCACCGATCTAGCACAATTCAGAAAGGCACTCAAATACCACGTATTCCTCCGTTATTACCAGGTTAGTTAGACACCAACTCAATTACACCTCCTCCATATTTGACTACCTTTGTAAGAGAATACCCTAATCCGCAACACAATGCATACTGAACATATGTAAATAGTTCCAGTTCATATTTCCCTATGTTATCCAAGTTGCCTTTCCTGTTCTCTGTAAAACCAAACTGCTTGATGTTATGGTCCTTTGTTTTTATGTAAACCGCGCTGATGCTAAATAGTGTGGTATATAAGAGATTGTAATAAATAAATAAAAATAAATAAATTAAGCATGACTTTGATTTCATGGCAATCTGAAGGCGTATACTGCAAAACAAGTAAGCCAATCTATTTTTGTAGTTTCACTTTCTTATGTAAACCTGTGTAACATTCTGATTTATTCAGTATAGCTTATGATGGTAATGTCTAGTTCACCAGAAGCTAGCAACATGCTCCTTACATCACCTCATTAGGTAATATCACTGAAATTATTCATGTCTTACAGCCGATGCAGATGAAGCTCTAATTGCTCAGATTAATATCGGTCTATGGCAGCTCTTTATTTCATAAAAGGTAGTCTAATACCAGGCATTCAGAGGATATTTTATAAACTCCCATGGAGTTAGTATGCATTAGCACATGCGTAATTGAAGCCAGCTTTATAAAGTAAGGTATATGAGTATATTACTTGATAAAATAGTGGTATAAAAACACACATCAAATTAGTCATGGGACTTATGCCTGCTCTATGGCAGGTGTAAATGCTCATGCCTAGATGTTTTAAGAATGCATGTAAGTTACAGCATCTTATAACTTTGCAGTCCGTCTTCGCGCTGCCCAAACTCCACCCTGTGCATGCCCACACTGTAAATATGCTTGATGTGCCTGCTTATAGAACAGCAACCACGTAAAGTATGCACCCAAGTCCTATTCACATGCATAAGTCCTTGAAAATAGGTGACTTATATGCATTAACGGTGCGTATCTTTAGGTGACTTCTTATAAAATCAGCCCCTTAAAGCTGAGGGCAACTCAGAGATGTGATTTCTTGGTGATGAAGTCTTCAATCGGGGAGAGAGAAAGAAAGTCTGGTAAATGAGCATGTGCATTCTACAAAAATGCAATGTGTGCCTTCGAATCAGTGCTGACTCCTGGCGACCCAGAAGCTCCTGGGTTTTCTTGGCAGTGTCACCGGAAGTAGATTGCCAGGCCTTTCTTCCGAGGCAAATACAGACGGATTTAAATAAAGAGAAACTTTTGATACCAAAATCTTCAACAGAGTAGACATCCTGGACAGTATAGATAACATGAGGAGAGATCTAGTAAAGCTTGAAGAATTGTCGAGAATTTGGCAATTAAACAATCCAAGGTCATGCATTTGGGCTGTAGAAACCCAAAGAAGTGACACAGTATAGGTGGTGAAGTACTTCAGTGCACAAACCTAGTGATGATTATATCAGATGATCTTACTGGCGAAACAGATAGAAAAGGCAACAGCTAAAGCCAGAAGGATGCATTGGAGGAATGGCCAGCAAAAAAAAGACAGTGATATTGCCTTTATTCGGCCATCATTTGAAATATTGTGCAACATTCTGGAGACTCCTCAAATGGCTATAAATAGGGTAGAGTTGATCCAGAAGATGACCACTAAAATGATCAGTTATCTTCATCATAAGGTATAAAGGGATAGACCAAGATTTCAATATGTTTACTTTGGAGGAAAACCAGGAAGGAGAGATGTGAGAGACATTTAAATACCTCTGAAATATGAGTTCACAGAAGGTGGCCCTCTTCTAGTTGAAAGAAGCTCTGAAACTAGAAGTCATAGGATAAAGGTGAAAGGAGGCTGACACAGGAGTAATCTGAGGAAATATTTACTTATGAAAAGAGTGGTAGATACATGGTACAGCAACCGAGTGGTTGTGGTGTATCTGAATTCAAGAAAGCATGGGACAAGCACAGAGAATCTTAGAGGGAGAGGAAGGGATTGTATAGATCTTTATTTGTTCATTTATTTCCTGTAGCTTGATATCACCCAAGGACAGCATGCCATCAGGTCAATTTACAAATAAACAAATAAAAGGGGGAGGGGAGAAAAAGAGAAATTACCAGAAATTACAATATCTTAGGGAAGAGGAATAACAGAGGGAGAGTAACTAAAGCATAGGTGCAGCTTGGGGGTGGGGGATGAGAATCAAGGGCTAGAGGACTGAAAAGTCAGGTCTTCATACGTTTCTCAAATCTGGGAAAGGATGACTCCCAGACAGGACAGAGAGGGAGTTCAAATGATAGGGACCAGGTAGGTGACAGAGAAAGGAGGGAGTGGGCAAGATCAGGCGGGAGGCTTGGGAGGACTGTAGACAGTGGATAGTTCTTATGGATGGGCAGACTGGATAAGCTGTATGATCTTTATCTGTTGTCACTTCTATGATTTCATGATTCTATGGGGCATGTTTACTAAACTGTGCTAGCTTTAACATGTGCTTGACCACATGCCTGGCTAATTCCATGCTGTCTGCTTAGTATGTGATGGTAAGGGAAATGGGCGAGATAGGGGTGGACATTTGGCATGACTGCACATTGTGATTAGTGTGGATGTCGGCAACGCACATTCACTGTCAATGTTGCAATCAGCACAGATGCACTTAATGTTACCTCAAGGGGTGGCATTAAGCGCAGCCACACTAGGGACATTTTTACTAAGGTTAACATGTGTGAAGTGCTGACACTGCCCATTGATTTCTATGGGTCATTGCAACACTTAACGTGCATTAACCTTTAGTAAACATGCTCTGAAATACAGTTGCTTCTGGCATGCATTGGGGTCCGAATCAGTGCACTAGATGGTCTAGACATCCATCTAGGGAGGCAGACCTTGGAGGGTGGCAGCATGGTGCTAGCACCAAAAGTAAAAGCAGTGTTCTGGCAGATGTTTGAGCACCCTCACGTGTGCATGCCCATGACCTGTCTTCTCCCCGTCCCTCCAACAGGGAGTTTGAATCGGAGGAGGCAGGACTGGGAAACCTTGAGTGCCTGGGGTACTTGAAGGTCTGCCATTGCACTGCTTTGACAAGTCAAGAAACTGAAACAATTAAGCCACACATGGCATATGGAAGAGACTGATGTGCTTCCTATAGCATCGGATCTAAAGCAAAATGAGTTGATGCAACAAGATGGAGAAATTGCTAATGGGAATTTCTGAACTCACTGTAAAATGTAAGAATACTTTGAATACTAATGTTTTCAGAAAAATCCTAATGCAAAGTCTGCCACTGAGTCAGTGCTGGCTCCTGGTGACCCCGCAGCCCCCGGGTGTGATGAAATAGATTGCCAGCCTTTTCTTCCAAAGCAATGGAGGATAAAGTGACTTGCCCAAGGCCACAAGGACTGCCAGTGGAAATCAAACCCTGTTTCTTGGTCACCAAAATCCAGAATAGTTGCTGGGATACTGCTCTAACCACTAGGCTACTTCTCCACTCCTAAAAATATTAGTAAATAACATGTAAAACTTCATACTTCATACTCAAAGTTCAAATTCCATGTTCAAATGCAAATGCACCTTCAGTAACCCTGAATGCATATGTTTCTGTTTTGATGTACACCGCACTGATGTTAATAGCGCGGTATAAAAGAAATGCTAAATAAATAAATAAAAATAAATAAATAAATAAATACTGATTAAAAATACATGAAATTCCGTTTTTTTTCTTTGCAAATCAGAGGCAAGGTAAATCTTGATTAAAGTACAAGCTCAATGGAGCAAGACGTAGAAACATAGAAACATGATGCCAGAAAAAGACCACATGGCTTATCAAGTCTGCCCTTCCATATCAAATACAATAGTCCCCCTTTTTACCTTTAGAGATCCTTTCTGTTTGTCCCATGCTTTTTTGAATTCAGATACTGTCCTCATGTCCACCACCTCCACTGGGAGACTATTCCACGCATCTACCACTCTTTCCATAAAGAAATATTTCCGCATATTACTCCTGAGTCTATCCCCTTTCACTCTTATCCTATGTCCCCTCTTAGCAGAGCTGCCTTCAATTGAAAGAGACCCTCCTGTGCATTTATGCCTTGGAGGTATTTAAATGCCTCTATCATATTGCCCCTAATCCCGCCTTTCCTCTAAAATATTCATATTAAGATCTTTAAGTTTGTCCTCATATGCTTTATAATGAAGACCACTAACCATTTTAGAAGCCACCCTCTGCACTGACTCCAACCTGATTATATCCTTTTAAAGGTGTGGTCTCCAGAATTGCACACAATACTCCAAATGAGGTCGCACCAGAGACTTATACAGTGGCACTATCACCTCCTTTTTTCTGCTGGTCATTCCTCTCCCTAAGCACCCAAACATCCTTCTGGCTTTCATCTTTTCTACCTGTTCAGCTACTTTAAGATCATCAAACAGAATTACTCCCAGGTCCCGCTCTTCTTTTGTGGACAGAGGTACCTCACCCCCTATACTGTACAGCTCCTTTGGAATTTTGCAACCCAAATGCATGAACCTGCATTTTTTAGCATTAAATTTTAGCTGCCAAATTCTAGACCATTCTTCAAGCTTAGCTAGATCACTCCTCATGTTATCTACTCCTTCCTGGGTGTCTACTCTATTGGAGATTTTTGTATCATCTGCAAACAAGCAAACCTTACCTGACAACCCTAAAAAGAATTGGACCATAAAATGATCTCTGTGGCACACTACTGGTAATCTCCTTCTCAGAGTGAGCTCCATTTACCTGTACCCTTTGTCACCTCCTATTCAACCAATTTCTAACTCAATCAGTAATTTTAGGATCCATCCCTAGGGTGCTCAGTTTGTTTATGTCACCTGTGAGGAATGGTGTCAAAGGCATCAGTTACGTATGTTTGTGCAACACTGTGATGATCTATTAACATAAATGAAATGTCATCTTTTCAGAACCTAAATGCAAGCAAAGCCTTTTCATTGGTGCTATTGCACAAGAAAAGGATAAATACATCATGTATTTACATTATTTCCAAATTTAAACGGAGTTGCATGCAAATATACCTTATGCATATTGATTGTAGAAATCCTGAAAACCCAAGTGGTTTGCAACCCTTCTAGGACCAGATTTAGGGATATCTGTCTTAGAACCAAAACAAGACAGCCAGTGAAACAATACTATTGGTGGCCTTGTGGATGAGAATACAGTATATTAATATGAATAGCAGAGATTAGATGCATTTAAGATGGCAATTTTCATTGTAAAATAGTTAATGACAGTGGATAACATCCCGTCTGCCAAGTAAAGTTGTTAAGGTTGTAACTGCCTATCCGTGCAGGCTATCCCTCCCTTTTGTTTAGGGTTGTAAGTACTGCTGTGTGCCAGTTATCCCTTCTTTTCTTTAGGATTGTTACTGCTGCTTTGTGCAGGTTACCCCCTCTTTTGTTTAGGGTGATATCTTTGAAAAACCTTTCAAAGCCTGAGAAGCACCAGAGGATCAGTGTAATAGCTGAGAGGACAGAGGGAAAGAACTGATTCAGTACATTGTTGGAATCCAATGAGACTGGAGATTGGGAGGCCATACTCCACACTGACTTATGTCATCATTGGCCACTGCTGCCACTTTTAAAATCAGTGGCACACTGTGAGTAGTGTTTTATGGATATTTCTTATGTTAAGTGCATTGTCGTAAGTTTTTGTTATGATTGGCCAGTCAAGAATTTGAGAAATAAAGTAACTAATTAAAAGGATTATTTTGGTCTTTTCAAGACATAAACTGCCAGGAGACTCATTGAAAGCTATATTTGCTGCTTATGATCAATTTCATTGATGACTTCTTCACTGTGTCATTTGAGAGTCTAGGCACTTGAAAGATGAATTAATGATGAGTATCTGTGTATGGAATTCAATGGCAAGTAGCTAAAAAAATTCATACTATGCTAATTTAGTATATTTGGAATTTTAGAAGGCTTTTGCCACAAACTCCGTCAAGAGAGAATTCTCAAGAAATTAGAAAATCATGGAATAGTAGAAAGTGTGCCATTAAATGGAGTGACATCTGGCTAAAAGACAAGGAAATAGGAAGTAGGTCAAAATGGGGTTGTTATTAATGTGCATTAAGGGAATTTACCATGACATGCGTTAAATGGCAAAATCATGTGTTACTTTGCAAAACACTTCATTGTTATGCAAATTGAATAACACAACATGCGCCAAACTTCACAAGCTCTGTTATTCCTGGAAAAATAATCACAGCTCCAAACTGGCATTATTTTTTTTTCTGTGGGAGGATCAGGTCACTAACACATGGCCCAAGATTCCAGGGAGTCTCCTTGAAAGGGTCAGAGTGAGAGTTCTGCATGTCTCCTAGCAAGATCCTCCAATGCAATGAAGGCATCCCATGACTTCCCACAAGACTGTGACCTCTGCCTACTTTCTAGCAAGACCCTTGACTTACCCAGCAAGATCCCCAGTTCTTTAAGCAAGACTGAAACCCCCCCTGCAAGATCCCCAGCCCCTGAAGGCATTCCCTTGAACCTCCACCCTCGTATAAACTGCCTGGGTCCTGTCAGGGGTTCTATGATGTCTAATGGCTGGGGCAAGAGCAATCCCCATTCATTCCTGCTCTGGTGCCTCTGGTTTCAAAATGTCACCTGATGACCCCTAACGGTAGTCTTGTGACACTACCACTAAGGGCCAAGCTCCCAGATAAAGTTGAAAAGCAGCTTGACCCCTGGTGATAGTACTGTGAGGCTACTGCTAGGGGTCACCAGGTGCCATTTTGAACCAGAAAAACATGGGGCAGAAGCAGCTAGGAATCATTCTTGCTCCAGCCACTAAACACCAGCAAACCCCCAATAGATCCTGAGGAGTCAAGGGAGATGGGAAATCCAGGGAGCTGTCTTTCGTGGGTGGGGATTTTGTGAAGGGTGGTGATCTTGTGGGAGATCAGGGTCTTGCTGGGTGATTGTGGAATGTCTTCAGGGAAATTTGATCTGGCGGGAGTCTGAGCACTAAGTCCCTGCTCTGACCCCTTTAAGAAGGATCCCAGGAATATTGGGGATCTGCATTAGCAGCCTGATGCTCCTGGGGAGAAGAAGAATCAGTGTGTGCGGTTAATTGTAACTTGTGTTCTTTCTTTACCATGAGAGATTCTAATGTGGGATACTGAATTATAGCAGGCTAGTGACTCCTGCAGTAAATCTAACTGTGTTAAAATGCTATATTTTACTTCAGCTTAATAATTAGCCTCCTAAATCGTGCATTTTCCAAATGGAAAAAGTTAATGGTGACGTGCTTCAGGAATTTGTACTGGACCTGTGCTGTTTAACATATTCATAAATGATCTGGATAAAGCAGCAACAGGTGAGGAGATCAAATTTGCAGATAACACAAAATGATTTAAAGTCAAGATAACAAGATTATAAAGAGTTTTAGAAGGATCTTGTGAGACTAGGAGACATAGGGAAAAAGAATGCTATTTGCACACAGTGTTAGGTCCCTTTTAGGAGTGACAACCCAAGAGAGCGATGTTGGAGTCATTGTGAATAATACATTGAAAATATTAGCCTGGCATTCTGCAGAAGCCTAACAAGAAATACAATATTAATAGAAGAGAAATAAAATTAGTCTCAGTTATGTCTGCCATTCCTTTTTTGACTATCATAATTCCTCTATAGGTCCACGAGAATTCTCAACAATTCTGGTCACCCTATCTCAAAAAAAAATATATAGCAGAATTAGAAAAGGGTCTGAGAAAGGCAACAACAATGATGCAGGGAATAGAGCACCTCTCTTATGAAGAATGGCTAAATAAGTTAAGGTTCTTAAGACTGTAATAGATACAAGTTTATAAAATCATAAGTATGGTAGAACAGTTAAAGAGGGCACAGCTATTCCACCTTTCAAACAACACTAAGGGACCCTTTTAGTAAAGTGCAGTAAGGTTTTGCATTTACTGTGGGTTTTGCACAAAAAAACATATGGTAAGTGCAAAGCTTGTGTGGTAAATGCAGGGAGGGTAACACACAAGGCAGACACTTACACACATGCCTGTATTCCCTACCTCAGTAGGAGGTATAAGAACATAAGATATGCCATACTCGGTCAGACCAAGGTCCATCAAGCCCAGTATCCTGTTTCCAACAGTGGCCAATCTAGGTCACAAGTACTTAGCAGTTTCCCCAAAAGACACAGGTTCCACAATGCTTGTATTGGGTCAAGCAGTGGATATTCTGGGGCCACTTTAATAATGGTTTATGGACCTTTCCTCCAGGAACTTCTCCAAACCTTTTTTAAACCTGGCACACCCCTTTTATTCAAGCCCACCCCTGCACCCCTGATCAAAAGCCCCCTGATCTGAACCCCCCAATCCATCCGCCGTGCAACCCAAATTCAGCACCACCCCCACCCTGGAAAGCAATCAAACGCATTTGTTCCCCAAGACCCCATACCCCCCCCATCAGGCCTCTCATCAATAGTTACCCAACCAAGGTCCTCCCTGTTACCCCTAGCTACCTGGGTTTTACCTGGGGGCTTCCTGGTAGTCCTAGTGGGTTAATAGACAAGAGAGGTCCCTCAGCTCCAGAAGCTTTTAAAATGGCACTAGTAGCCTCTAACGGTAGTCTTCTGGTACTACCTCTAGAGATCAGTTTTGCTAGACTACCACTACATATTACTGACACCATTTTGAAAGCTGCTGCAGCTGGTAAAGCAGCAAAGGGGCATTTCTCCTGCCTGATTCACAACTAGTTTATAGTTTATATTTTATTTGAATTTGATATACCATCTTTGACAAGCTTACAAAGCAATTTACAATGAAGTGACATGGCTTAATCAATTCTAGAGTCCAGACAGAGACAGGTCACCCAGCTTAATCATCCCCAGGGCCCAGTCTGACCCCTGTTCAGAAAGAAAAGTCTTTAGGAGAACTTAAGAGCACTTTAAGAGCAGACAAATAATCAGGTGCATTATTATGCAAGGATTTGTGAGTTAAGGTTAGAATGTTATGGTGTATCTGGTGAAGGACTGGAGATAGTGATATTGGATCATTAATAGCGTGACATGATCAAATTTCTTCGCATGAGATAGGATACAGAGGACCGTATTCTGAATAGATTGAAGTTCTTTTTATCTCATAGGCCGGAACCCTGCATAAACTAATTTACAGTAGTCTAGTTGGGCAATGACAGTGCTAAGAATAATGGAGGTTTGCACTGTAGGATCTAAGAACGGGCACAGAAATGTCCAAGAGCCCCAAAGGAGGTTTTGACTATATGGTTTATCTGAGGAGAGAATGAAAGATATGACTCAATGATTCACAGATATTTAACCCTTTGAAGGCCTACTTTAAATTTTTAATCCACATTCTGCAGCCAGGTTAATTTTTGCATATTTCAGGAAAATTGTACCCATCTTATTCAATATGTTCTAATAGTGATTTTCATTCTGCTATGGTCATGTATTATATACCATTTGATAGGAATATTTAGTCAGAATTTTGGATCCCGAGAGCTTTGGGCTCGGCCTGGAAAGGGTTAAAAGAGGATTGTAGTGTAAAGGGTGAATTTATGTAAGAGAAGAGAATTGGTGGGGATTGTAGAGCCACCTGTGATCTAGATAACTGTGGCTTCATTGGAAGACCTTGGAATGCAACCATCTTGAAACTTTACTAAGACAGGAATTTGTTAAGTTGGGTTGATGAGAGTCTGTATAGGCAAGAAGAAGAATATTGTCAGCATAGATATAGAAGGATAGGCCCAATGATTGATTAAGGGTTGCTAAAGGGCTAGAAAAACATTGAAAAGTAGTAGAAAAGGTGCCAAGCTTCACAGTACCCACAAGTCAGTGGTCGAGATTGTAAGGTAGTATTTGCAGCAGATACATGTAAGGAGCGACCAGCGAGGATGGAAGTGAACCAAGACAGCACCTTCCCAAGGGTACCAATGATGTAGAGATGGGAAAGGAGAATGTTGTGGTCTACAAGATCGATGGCAGCAGAGAGGTCTAATGAAATTGTTAATGTGATTTTCCCTTGGTCAATTGCACTACAGATAAGGGGTGGAGAGAGTTCTTGTTGGGTAACTATTGGTGGGGGGACCAATCAAGGGTGCAGGTTCTTGAGAGGACCTATATGTTAAGTTGCTTTCTGTGGTGAGGGTGGTGCTGAAGGGGAGGTTCATGGGATGGTCAAATCGGGGAAGTTGATCAGTGGGGAGGTTCTGATTTGGGGGGGGGGTTGTGGAGGGCAAAGGGGAACTGATGGAGAATAAAGGACTTTTATGTTTGGGCAGCAGCTGTGTTATAGGGCTCCCAGTGGTGCAGTTGTGCCTACCTCTACCTCAAGATGTAGAGGTAAGTGCAGCCACGCTATTGGCAGTCATAGCAACTAGCATACGGCTACATATTGCATACTAACTGTCACCAGCCAGCTTGCCCACTCTCCATCCTGCCCTGCTACTCCTAAATCAGGTAGCATGTGATTTACCCCATGCTGTCTTCTCTTGGCACATAGCAGAGGTTACCAGGAGTCTTTAGCATGTGCTCAACCCTGAGTAAAAAGGACTCCTAAAACAAGAGGGCACTTTATGAAACTATAAACCAGCATATCAAAAACAAATTGTAGGAAGCACTTTTTCATGCAGCACATAATTAAATGTGAAATTTGGTCAAGGTAACTGGCATAGCTGGGTTTAAAATATGTTTAGACAAATCCCTGGAAGAAAAGTCCATAAAATATGTTCATCTGGACTGACCACTTTTAGAATCAAGAGTCAAGGCTCTATGGATCTTGGCCTGATTCAGCATAGCTTAAGTTCTTATCACAAGTTGTCATTATTAGTTTTTTTATTGATGGTTATGTAACCTTGAAAGTCGTGCTGATGCATTATAACAAACTATGCATGCCTGTAAAAAGTGACATTAATTCATGCATGCAGAGTTTCATTGGTACTGTACAATATAGTTCATTACCAAAATATGGCAGATATATTTCAGATGGAAGAATATCTTTGGGAAATGTAGCAAATGATGTGATGATGTATACTCAGTTAAGAACACAGTGTGGTTGACTGCAGTTATACAAACACAGGCACATTTTTTTGTCCATGTAGGACCCCTACCCCTGACAGTCTATTATTTTTCTATTTTGCACCATTGTTGATACTCAAAGCCTTCCCTTCAAAAGAAGCACATGCTTTTTTGTGGTTCAAAAGCAATAGGGGTCCAATTTTGCCATCAATCATATTTAATAGCATATGCTATTAATGTAATTTTGTTATTGAAGATTTTAAATCTATTCAGTGCATTGCACGAGACAATTATGATTTTATAATACATGTATGCATGCAATCAGGCATCGTCTTTAATTAGAACTGTGGCAATTGAATATGGCTATTACAATTGTATTATAGAACATTCATTAAATAAACTATGACATGACTTTCATCTAGAGGAAGAATTAAACAATAAGGATTATGTGATTCTACATTTATATTTATGTTTTATTAAACATCAACTGCTTGGCAGACTATTTTTTTCCACAGAACAAAATGTATTTTTTTTGTACAGTCTATTTAGTTTTGAAATGGTACATGGCTAAAAATATTTATTTTTCATTTGCTGAAAACTGACCCAGGTAAATGCTAAAAGCAATATGCAAGACTAAGAGGCCCTTTTATGAAAGTGTGGTAAAAATGTATATTAACTACACATTAGTTGCACAAATTTATGTGCTATAACTGCAAAGCATATATTGTAACCTTTGGGGACATGCCCAGCATCTTCCCATACAGTTAATGCAATCTATGCATTGCATGTAGATCAAGAGCAACAAGGGAACCATATTGAGGTGGGAGGTGCTGATTACTGCCTGCTGAGAGCTACAGCCTCCCTGAGAGACTCTAGCAGAGAGTTGTGAATATCGTGGTTGGAGGTGCCAAATGTGTTAGGTTGCTTCTGTGATGAGGTTGGTGCTGAAGGGGAGGTTCATGGGCGGTCAAATCACAAGCAGGGTCACAATATGCAACAGGTGCCATCATACCAGTACATCAAAGTATTAGACAAAAACATTCCCAGCACCTATTTTATAGCACAGAAAATAGATGCAACAGGTTACTACAAATTGACCTTGCACCACAAACGTATAAGCTTTTAAATGAATGCCAATCCTTCCCTACATTAAATGTGCCCTAATCAATGCCCGAACTATTCAAAACAAATTCCACATTATTACTAACTACATGGAGGATCATGAAATTGACATAATTTGCATAACATAAACCTGACTCACTGACACCGATCATGTGATAATAAATCAGATTCCTTCACAAACATACGAGACCCACAACTGCCCAAGAACCACTAAAAGGGGAGTGGCGTCCTTATCATCTCAAAGAAGTCTCTAAAGTTCAATACCCTGTCAACTCAGAGCATGGGAAGTCTGTAGCCTCATCATTATATCAAATAAACACCTATCACTCTGCCTGCTTTATTGAGCCCCAAGCATGCCATGGAGGACTTACAATACACACAGAAACAGACACCCCAACCCATAATAAAGGAGGAATCTTGGATCTCATTTTCATACTGAACACATTTCTAGAAAAGAAGATCACACAACCTCCAACTGTGACACCTGTTCTTTGGTCAGGTCATCTCATTCTAACCCTTGCTGTAACCCTTCCCAACACAAAAAGCACAACTGAAGGAGCAACAAAGGTACGTAGAAGATTTATATTTTATTTATTTATTTAGCAATGCTGATATACCGCTTTTCACCAGGTCAAAGTAGTATATGTTGAGATACGGTATATATTCCCCTGTCCCCAAAGGGCTCACAATCTAAGGGGTATGTTTACTAATTGGTGATAGCAGCTTCCATGCGATAACAGAAGTTAATGGGGCCACCGCTCCAATATCTCATGGAAGCTGCTATTGCTGATTAGTAAACATACCCCTAAGTTTTGTACCTGAGGCAATGGAGGGTTAAGTGAATTGCTCAAAGCCACAAGGAGTGCCTGTGGGACTAGAAACCCCAGTCACTCCGGCCCAAGGTTGCTGTCCTCCAGCAGGATTCAAACTCCTGGCCTTCCTGAGGCAACTTGCCCAAACCACTGACTAGGCCATTCCTCCCTCTTCTATAAATTCCAGACCTTCATAGAACAAGTCGTACCACAAATTGATAGAAACATGACAAACTTAGAAGAAATAATTAAAAACTGGAACACCACAATGCACAATGCAGCCATAGTACCGTACAAGGAACTGCACAATAAAAGAAAGAATGTTGCACCATGGTACTCTAAGGAGATCAATGAATTGAAAAAAAAACCTTAAGGAAAATGGAATAAAGATGGAGATGAAAAACACTGAGGACCGAAACACCTACACATCTGTGATGCAAGAATACCAGATCTGAATAAACACTTGCAAGAAGGAATACCATAGGAACCTAATTATGAGCTCCCTGAATAAACCAAGAGAACTATTCAAAATAGCACATTCCTTAATAAAAGAAGGACCAGAGGAAAACAAAGCAGACATAATTGATTCACAAGTTATGGCTGACTTCTTGGAGCTAAAATTTAAATCCAACATGAATCAAAAACAATCACAGATACAAGGTGTACTGTATATGCAAACTCACACCCACCTATGGGGATCCTTCCACATTCCATCCATAGAAGAGCTGGAAAACACCATAACCAATGTCAATACTACAATATCTCCTCTTGATCCATGCCCGGTGTCTTGGATTAAGATGATAATGAAACATTTGGCCCCTACATTTCTTAACATCATCAGACTCTCATTCATACAAGGTCTTATCCCATTCATCCTCAAGCGGCAGTAGAACCAGTACTAAAAATTCGCAATCTAGATGCCAAAGACCCTAGCTCATACCGACCCATCTCAAGTCTCTCATTTATAACAAAGATGATCGAAAAAGTGGTCCAGATCCAATTACAGGACCACCTAGACAACCAAGCTTCACTTGACCCCCACCAACATGGCGTCAAGCCTAAACACAGTGTAGAGACACTATTCACTTCACTCCTGAACAACATAGTAACAGGACTGCACAATCTAAACCGGGCTTCCTAATGATATTCATTGATATCACAGCAGCCTTTGACTCACTAAACCAGGGGTCACCAACCTGCGGCCCGCGAGGTCCCTTGGTGCGGCCCGCGAGGCTCTACCCCGGTGCGGCCCGCCAAGGATGCTGCTGAAAGTACCGGCAAATTCATCGACTCCTTCTTCTGCAGCCGCGGCTCCCTGCCTCTTAGGGAACCGCGGCTGTGCTTGTAAAATCATCGCGGAGCCCTTCCTGTCTTGACGGGCTCCGTGCAGCATTGTCCCGCCTCCAAAGGAAGTGGTAAACAACTTCCTTTAGAGGCGGGACAATGCTGCACGGAGCCCGTCAAGACAGGAAGGGCTCCGCGATGATTTTACAAGCACAGCCGCGGTTCCCTAAGAGGCAGGGAGCCGCGGCTGCAGAAGAAGGGAGGGAGCTGACATGGAATAAAAGTACAGGTATGAGCAGGGTTTTTTTTCGCGGGGGGGGGGTGTGCGGCCCGTGAGTCTGCCGGTAGTCGGCTGTGCGGCCCGCGGCCCTCTGGAGGTTGGTGACCCCTGCACTAAACCATCTCGCCCTCTTAAAACATCTACAGGAAATAAATCTCCAGGAAATTACCCTTTAATGGTTTACCTCCTACCTTACATAAAGAAAACTGCAGGTAAAATCTGGAGTACATTGTTCAAGGCTTATTAACCAACCTCATGGAGTCCCACAAGGCTCAGCACTCTCTGCATTACTTTTTAATATATACTTGCTACCCTATGTAACATAATAGCTGAATACAAGATCAATTAAAGAATATATGCTGACAGCATTATGGTATGTACCCCCATCAATGTAGACCAACCTGATTACTCAAAGATGAGATCATGCATGGGGGAGATGTCGAACTGACTCCACAAACAAAACCTCTTAATAAACTACAGGAAATCAGAAGCACTGTTCGTGATTAGGAGCACATCCTTCAACCCCCCAAAAATACTGTAAATGTTCCACAATGGCGTAGCAGTAAAAAGAGACGTCAAGTACCTAGGGATATGTCTAGATCAGAACTTGAACTTCCAAGCACATATAAATAAAACAATAAAAGCAGCCTATCACAAATTAAGAATAATACAAAAACTCAAACCTTTACTTAACACCAATAACTTCCATACAGTCTACCACACTATGATGCTCATTCTAGACTATTGTAACACCAATTACCAAAGCCTACCGAAGCATTCCATCTACCCTCTACAATTAGTATATAATGCAGCTGCACAAATAATAACCAGCGCAACAAGAAACAACCATATAACTCCAACTCTGAAACAACTTTATTGGTTATCCATAATTACCCAAACCAAATATAAAGCGTTACTCACCATCTTTAAAATTATACATCAGTTATCCCCAACCATCCTTCAGCCACTCATCAGTAAAGACCCAGAAGAGAGAGGTAAATAGAAGCCTAATAAAACCTCTTGCTATCCCCAAAGCCAAAACAAAGGCAAAACAAGCAACCTGTCCCAGGGTGTTTTCACTCTGTGCTCTGTCACACTGGAACTCACTCCCTGAGAACATAAGAATTATTGAAGACTTGTGGGAATTCAGGAAGGCCATAAAAACATTCCTCTTCTCAGAACACTATGGGCCAGACCCCCATTCACTCGCCCAATAACCAAATTCCTCAGTTGAGAAGGAACATGTATACCCATTCAACTAACTCAAAGTCCCTTCCCCTATCCGGCCTCCCTATATTCAATACCATGTCACATGATAAAACCCTCATATAACACTATGATAATATAGTACCTATATTTGGATGTAAGTTCACCATGTAAATCATATGGCGTTGCTAGCGTACCTTGTTAACATCCAAGTTTATCTCTCCTGTTTTATGTAAGGTTCTAGTTGTTTTATTGTAAACCACTTTGAATATAAGAGAAGGCGGTATAAAACAATTTTAAATAAATAAATTAAATAATCTTATGACGCTTCTTCCATATGTAAAGCCTGTTTTACATGCAGAAAAGGGCATTAATAAACTTACACAACTGCATACAGGGAAAATGTGTGCCTATTTTTCCCAGATCTGTACATAGGTGTTCCTTCTCTCAAGCTGGTGTAAATGTTCATGCCTGAATTTAAGGTACAATCTCTGCTTCTTATGCTAATATTTTATAACGGTGCATAGGTGACTGTGTGTCTATGTAAAATAGAGTTAAGTAGACATCTACTTGCCCTCTTAAACTAGGTACCTCCTGCTAAAATTACCCTCTTTACAGATAGTACTGAAGCAGTTAGAGTAACTCTCCTTGGTACTAACTGTATAGTGACTTTGAAAACTGGTGGCTGGGGGAGTTCTTCCTTTACCAGCTACTGGGAGAGGGGTAATTTTCTATGGAGGCACATACTTAGCTGCTGTTTTATGATTGAAGTATTTTATTGATTTTCCATAATGTTTCAAATTACAAGCAAACAAGCAATAACAAAAACACAACATCTTTCACATTATAAAGAAAAAGATACCAAAACAATATAGTCCACAAGATGGAGAGAAACAAACCCAATAAGGAAATATTCAAAATAAGGTAATCACAAGGAGAATAAACTCCATATTTACAGCCCTTTCATCTGCCCCCTAATCTCCAGGATCTGTGACCTCCTTACCAGATAGGAAATTCTCTAACTGAAGTGCATCGAAAAAGACATATCTAACCCCTTGATAGGACAACAGGCATTTACAGGGATAACGTACAAAAAATGAAGCGTCAAGAGCCAAGACACGGGATCTTAAAGCCAGAAAGGCTTTCCTCCATGACTGCGTGGCTCTAGACACATCTAGAAACTGAACCGGGGCTCCACAAAAAGGAATGTTTCTATTCTTGAAATACTCTTTAAATACAGAGACATTATCACAGTCTGAAACAAAAGTCACAAGCAGTGTAGCTCTGGAAGGGATATTGTCCTGGGTGTCCTCCAGGAACTTGGTTAAATCAAGCCTTGGAGATGACTGCTGCTGAGAACCAGCGGCAGACCACCCATCAGAAATACCCCGACCAGAGAGGTAATACATTTTAGAAAACGAAATATCAGCATTGGGCAATTTTAATACCTTGAGCTGATGTTTTATAAAGAAAATTTGGTACCGTATCTATAATTTTCAGGTAAATGCATAAATTATATGGGCCCTTTTACTAAAGGTTTTAATGTGCGTCAATGAACTTCATTAATGCACATTAATTTTTAGTAAAGGACCCCAAAGTGTTTTAAAATCTCGGCCTGTACTTACACTTCCCGATCTCCCATGTGCACACCCAGAGTGAAAGAACACTCCATACAAACAATATGTGCACTTTTATACTGTTTGATATTTTAGAAGAGGTCATTTATGTGCATATATTGCCAATTACAGAGAACTAATGTTGGAAGTAAAGGAAAGGGTGTCATGCTGGAGATGCTTGGAAGTATAACTTATCTATAGCGAAACATATGTACAAATGCCTTTCAAAATATTACCAAGTATCTGGGGGTTAGACTAGGATAGGGTGGTCCAGAATCTGCAGTGCTGGATATACTCCCTGAAGTGATCCTTAAAGAGGAAGGTATTTAGCTTCTTCCTAAAGTCTTTTATATACGTGGTGGTTCTTAGAGTTTCCGGAAGGGAGTTCCAAATGGCGGGTGCCGCTAATGAAAGTACCCTCTTTGCGGTGGGCCTGTTGGCCTTTGTGAATGAGTTGGGTGCTGGGATAGTGTCTATGGTGTTCTGTCTCTGCAGCCTGTTGTTAGGTTTTGTGCAAGACGTATGCACATAAATGACTAAAATGTTGCATTTACATTTCTTGTTAGCACTTAAAAATAGGTGCCTTCTTATAAAATTACCCAAGGGGGTACACCAGCTCTAGATCTAGTGTAAATCATTGCACTTTAATTTAAGATATGTTCTCTGTCACTTAAGCTAGTACTTTAAAAAGTCAAGTACAGATGTAAAATAGACATAAAATATGTGCATTAAATTGCACGTTAAGTAGATGCAGCTTTATTAAATTGCTCTCTCCATGTATGATCCTTTTGAATATTGACCCATTACACTAAAATTAAACATTAGAGTGGCCCCATGGCGTATCAAGACTGTTGTTCTGATTTATCTATGTATCAACCATCTGACTTATTTGCTGTCTTCCCTTGGTATACGGTAATTTTATATGGAATCACCTAGATTTAGGCATCAAGTACATTTGCAAATGTTGATATTTTGGGAATTTATCTGTATAACTGGCCACTTACTTGCATAAATGATCTCTTAACGTAAATGATTGTACCTTGATTGCATGGTGCAAGCTTTCACTGTGGGCATGTACAGAGGTGAAGTTTGGGCATGCGTAGATTCTAAAATGTCATAATTTACATGCATATGTGCGGAAAGCATATACGAACATTTACACCAGCCATGAAACAGGTGTAAGTGCTGTTACCTATATATATGTATGTTCATTTGAGTGTATACTGCTGTTTTATAACGTCAAGGCATGTGCGCTTGTCTTTATAAAATAGGCATAAAATGGGCCCATGAGAGTGTGCATTGACTAAGTGTTACTTTATAAAATTACTCTCACAATGTCTAACTGTAGCATCCTTCTCACACCCCCTTTGTCCAAGAAGGTGTCAGTTCAGAAATGATGGTCACTCCTGATAGGATCCCTGCAGTTGTCACCCTCAGTTATATAATTGCTGCTGATTCTTGGGAGAGCCTCTGTTTCATTTTTCACACCATGTTGGCTGGACACTATTCAAGTTATGCATGCTATGTTTCACTATTTCAGGTCTTTTTTCTACCTTTGTATTTCTTTCTAATGTCTTTCCAACCAAATCCATTCTTCAGGAGGTTTTTTATAGCTTTAACAAACATTCATACTGCACCTTGTTGGTGTATGACATCTACACCGATTGTTGCAATATTTTAGCAGAAAGCTGTAGATAGGAGAGATGAACTATGATGACCCTTGTTCATGCTATGCTGCGATGATGGCACAAGCTTGGGAATCAGGCTTATGCTGAATTTGGTTGTCATTGATTAATAGTCTATACTACAGCTTTCTACAGATTGTATCAAGGGTTCTTGTAGATATCAAAACTACCTCAGTCATAACAGTCAAAGCTAACATTAGTAATCCAAGATACTTGACTCTTGCTTGCTATGTAAGAAGCCTGACTTTTGTTGTTTTTCATATTTTTTTATATAGTTTTTCCCTTTACTTATGCACTGTTCTGCTTGTTGGTTGCTTGTTTGTTATCCTATGGGCTATAATTTTTGACACTCCTGGGCAACATCATTTTTTTACTAGTATTTCCTGTAGTGTGAGTGGCTTTGGGAAGTAGTTGAGTGGACTAGCAAATTTGCCTGCTAAACGAAATTCTGTTGTTTGGTCCTCCCATGTTTCTCCTCCAGAATTCTCCAAGTTAAACAGGAGTGTTACGAACAGATATTTGTGCACTTAATAAGTATTTTTAATATACACTAAATGCAAATAGGGTCTTTTAAAAAGTCTTAGCCATGATCTGGATGTCTTAAGACATGCACGTGGATGTCCAGATCATGGAGACATTTCCAGAGCCATTTTACAAATGTCTTTTAAAGATGTCATGTGTGCACAGATGTCCAAGTAGGCAGGGGGGTGTGGTGGAGGCATGTCTGAGGAAGTGCAATAGACTTAAATGTCCCCATTCAATTTCAGAAATATTGGGACGTCTGCATGCAAAGCTACATTTAGACCTGCTCCAGGCATGAATAAGCATCAGGAAAGAGTAGTTACTCACCTGTAACAGGTGTTCTCCAGGAGCAGCAGGAATCAGTCCTCACATATGGGTGACATCGACGTCGATGGAGCCCTTGCGGAGCATTTCTCCAGCTTTCCATGAAAGCCTTTGGGAATGCAGGCATGCATGCGCGGTTCCCTTCCCGCCTAAAGGTGCCATCTTGCTCAGTCAAATGACATAGCTAAAAACAGCACACAAAAATGTAAAAATAAACTATATACAACTGCAACTCCCAGGGGAGGAGGGAGGGTTGTGAGGACTGATTCCTGCTGCTCCTGGAGAACACCTGTTACAGGTGAGTAACTACTCTTTCTCCAGGACCAAGCAGGAAGTCAGTCCTCACATATGGGTGACTCTCTAGCTCTGGGCTACCAGGGAACCCAAGCTGAACAAGAGAACGCCCTCTAGTCCCAGCATCAAAGAAAGGCTTTTCACTGAAAGAACCTCCACCGGTAGCCCAACGGAGGGCTGGAGGGCAGGAGTTGCCTAAACCTCAAAGAGATTCCGGAGTACTGCCTGGCCAAAAGCACTGTCCCTACGGGACTCCCTCTCCAGACAGTAATGGGCCGCAAAAGTCTGGCTTGAGGACCAAATTGCAGCCCTGCAGATGTCCACCAACGGTACAGAGCGGAGGTGAGCCACTGAGGCAGCCATTGCCCTGACACGATGGGCCGTGACCCGACCCTGCAAAAGAAGGTCAGCCGCCCTGTAAGCCCAGGTGATACAGTCAGCTACCCAGGTGGACAAGGTACGCTTGGACACAGCTAGCCCCAAATTATTAGGGTCAAAAGATATGAAGAGCTGAGTAGCTCTTCTATGTCCCTGCATACGGTCAAGGTAGAAGGATAAGGCCCTCCTACAGTCCAGGGTATGCAGAACTGCTTCAGCCTGGCTTGCATGAGGCCTAGGGAAGAATGTTGGAAGAACCACCTCTTGGTTAAGGTGGAAGGAGGAGACAACCTTTGGGAGGAACTTCGGATGAGTCCTAAGGACTACCCTGTTCCTATTGAAGCGGGTGTAATGCCTGTCACAGACCAGGGCCTGAAGTTCACTCACTCGCCTGGCCGAGGTTAGGGCTACCAAGAAGAGTGTCTTCCAGGACAGGAAGCGGAGAGGACAAGTAGCCATCGGCTCAAAAGGTGGGCAAGTCAGTTGCTGCAAGACCACATTCAACTCCCACTCAGGAGCAGGAGGATGGATTGGAGGCTTGAGCAAGAGCAATCCTCTGAGAAACCGGGACACCAAGGGGTGAACCGACAGAGAATGTCCTTCCACCAGTGAGTGGTGAGCTGCTAGAGCTGAGAGGTGGACCCGAACAGAATTGGACTTAAGCCCTGATTTGATAAGTGCAGTAGGTACTGAAGCACTACTGGTACAGCACAGGAGAAAGGATCTTCTGTACGTAGCTGACACCACACAGAAAACCTTTTCCATTTTAGAGCATAGGTTTTCCTAGTGGACTGCTTCCTAGAGGCTAGGACAACCTCCTCAACTTCCTGAGGTAGGTCCCAGGGTGCCAAAACTACCCTTGCAGCCTCCATGCCATCAAATTGAGAGCTTTCAGATTGGGGTGCAGAAGGGAACCCTGATCCTGAGAGAGAAGGTCGGGTTGCAACCCTAGAGGCAGTGGGGGATCCACTGCCAGCTGAAGCAGAAGTGGAAACCAAGGCTGTCTCGGCCATCTGGGAGCCACCAGCAGGACCGAGGCCTTGTCCTGAAGAATTTTGAACAGGGTTCGGGTCACCAAGGGCGTGGGAGGAAACGCATACATGAGGCCCTGGGACCAGGAAATCAGAAAAGCATCTGCTGCCAGCCGCAGAGGATGCGGTTGCCTGGAGCAGAACCTTGTCAGTTGTTTGTTCGATGGACTGGCAAATAGATCTTTGGTTGGAAGTCCCCATTTCAGGAAAATCTTCTGAACCACTAAGGGATGGAAATTTTGTTTATTGACACATGCAACAGAAAAACAAACAAAAAGCAAAAACAATCACCCCAACCAAGTCCCACACCCCCCCAAAACCCCCACCCCCCCGACATAGCACAAAACAAGTATCACAAACCCCCCCGTGACCCACCTCCCCAAACTCGCCACCACACCCAGCAATCAACACACGTGCCCCTTCTCCCAACAACAACCCCCAAAAAGTCCCTAACAATGTCCATGTCCCCTCCCCCCCCTCAGTCCAATGTCCATGCCTGACCCAACCTCCCCCTGCAAGAACACCCCAGAACAGTCCACCCATTGTCCGTCTTGCAATCCCTGAACCCTCCCCCGCACAACACTCCCCACCAGTCCAACTGTTCACTTTCTGGTGTTTTGGGGACTGCCAGACTCCCTCCCCCCAACCATCCAGAGACAGAGCCCCCTGTCCCCATCCCTCCCCCTTCAGCGTGAGCATCAGCTCCCCCCTCTCTCCACCCCGATCCCTGCCTCCTCCCCATCCATCCCATAGAAACAAACACCTCAAAGCAAACCTCCCCCCCCCCCCCCCAACAAAAAAAACAACAACAAAAAACCATAAAGGCCCCTTAATCCCATCCCCAACAGAATCCCATCAAAAAAACATAACCAATCATACAAAGCAAAAGCTAAATACAAAAGAAAAACATAACCCCTGTGCTGCCCTGCAATCCAGACAGCGGAGCGGGATGCCCAGGACACAAAAAGAACAAACATAAACACCAACAACAACAATTGGGACGGCCACCCCTCTAAGGAGAAAGGGAGAGTGGACAACTGGTCAAACCCCTCAAGCAGCACCAGCTCACCCCCCCCCCTCCCGGGAGAAAACACCCCAAAATCATACCGAGAAGTAAACCCCAGGGAAGGGAAACCAACCCCTCCTATCACACCCCTCCCCCCAGGGAAACAAAACAAACCTCAAAGTCCTACAAGGACGAGAACCCCAGGGAACCCCTCCCCCTCACGGGGGGCGAAGGGTGAGGTGACGCCACAGACGCTCCCAACGATGAGCCTCCACCACCCGCCTTTCACGTTGCGCCATGCTGGACACTTCCTCCAGAATGTCCCGCACCACCTCGTCGAGGGGCAGGACCAACCCCCGGGTCGAGACATGACAGCGCGCTTGCCACAGGTGGTAGCGCACTACGGCCGTGACGAGGTAGAGGGTCCCGGAGTCCTGCCTTAGAGGAAAGGACCAGGCCCCGTACACCCACTCCGCATACGTGAGGAGGGAAAGGTCGCACAGGTGAAGAGCAGCGGACACCAACCGGCAGGCCTCCACGTTGAAGGGGCACTGCCGGAGGAAATGGTCCATGGTCTCCGTCTGCCCTTCACACCCGGCCCTCGGACAGACCCGCTCGGCCTGTGACCTGTACTTGAGGTTGTCCCTCACGTACAAACGCCCGTGGAAAGACAACCAGGCCACATCCCGAACCTTCTTCGGTAGCCGAGGGGAGTTCAACAGCCGAAGGCCCCGCTGCATCACATCCGCTGGACAGTCCCGCAGAGCCCACCGTGGTTGAAAGTGGGAGGCGAGTACCATCCGGTACAATCCTTTCCGCCCCAAGGACTGGGCGAGCGGGTCGGTCACCCCCCACCGCCGAATGAGCCCCACCAACGCAAATACGTACGATGGGGCCTGTTCCCCGCTCCGGCGCACACGTGGGACCGAGGACGCCCCCTCCCACTGTTCCCAGAAGCGGGAGAACCATTCCCGATAGGAGGCCACCCACCAAACCCCCCCCCCTTCCCGCATCCTACCCAAGTGGAACGCCATAGACAAGACTGACAGGAAGACAAGGGGGTGCAACATACCCAAACCGCCCTCTGCCCGATCCAGGCAAACGATGTTGCGCTGGATGGGGTTCAGGTGGTTACCCCACAGAAAACAGAAAAAGACGGCACAGACAGACGCCTGATGGGACGACGGAAGGACGAAGACCGTGGCCACATGCAGAAAGAGAGGAAGCAGAAACGTCCCGAGGAGTTTGATCTTCTCCTTGTACGTACACCTCCACCCCCTCCACCGCAGCACCCGACACCATGCAGTCTCAAGACAACGGTCCCAATTGGACTCCGCACAGTCCTCCGACCCGAAGACGAGGCCCAAAACGCGGACCTCCCCCACGGGAGGAGGAAAGGGGGCGCAGGAAGGCGGGGAGGCCTCCGAGGGGCCCAACCACAGCGTCTGGCACTTGCTGTGGTTAACAACAGAATGGGCTACCTCCGAGTACTCCTCCACGGCCTCCCGCAGGGCCTCTACCCCCTCAGTGCCGTCCACGTAAACTGAGATGTCATCAGCGTAGGCAACAACGGACACCGGGGGCGCACCCGGCGCCTCCAGGCCCCGCAACCCACCTGAGGACAATCTCCGGAGGAAGGGGTCGAGGGAGAAGACATACAGCAAGGGGCTCAAAGGGCACCCCTGCCGCACCCCCGAGGCGACACCAAACGGCTGTCCGAGCCACCCGTTAATAAACGGGAAGCTCACCCCCCCTCGGTACAGCGCCTGCACGATGAAGAGGAAACCTGCGGGGAGGCTGAAGTGCTGGAGCACCACCCACAGGTATCGGTGACTGACTCGATCGAAGGCCTTGGACTGATCCAAGGAGACCAACCAGTGGTCCCGTTGGAGCGACCGGCCTCTCTCCACCACCTCCCGGACTGTGGCGACAGCGTCCAGAACCCCTCTCCCCCGAACGGAACAATACTGGGAAGGGGACAGCAAAACGCCCGACACCTCCACCAGTCGGTTGGCCAAACACTTGGCCAGGATCTTCCGGTCCGCGTTCAGAAGAGAGAGCGGCCGCCAAAAGTCCAAGGAGCTATCGTCCTTCCCCTTGGAGAGCAGCAGCAGGACAGACTCGCGAAATGACCGCGGGAGAAACCCCGTATCCATGATCTCCTGAAACAGGGAGGTCAGGAAGGGGGCCAGCTGGGCGATGAAAGTGCGATAGAACTCCACAGGGAGCCCATCGCGCCCAGGCACCTTCCCCAACGGCATGGCACGAATCGCCCTCTCCACCTCCACCTGCTGAATCGGAGCAGCAAGTGCATCAACCTGTGCCTGAACCACAGCCGAATACACCGGGGGAAGGCCCAAGTACTCTCGGATATGGGTGAGGTCCACGGGGCGTTCCCCAAACAGGTCCGAGAAGTATTCCCCCACCATCCGCAAAAGGTCCTCCTGGGAGGTATGAATGGTACCGTCCTCGCCCCGCAGGGCCATGACCTCCCGACGCTGAACCCTCTCCTTGCAAGTCAGGAAAGGGTCTGGAGTGCCAACCCCACCGGCCGCCCCCTCAAAGCAGAGGGAGGCATGGCGATCATAAAGCAGGCCACGGAGCTGGACGCGTACCTCTTCCACCTCCTCCCGCGCTGCCCCTCGGGATACCAAACGATCCAGCGACCTCCGGAGGACAGTGTAAGTGAGGTAGCGGGATCGAGCCATGGAGGTACCCCGGGAACGGAAGAGTTGGCGGGCACGCGTCTTCACCTCGTCCCACCAGGCGCCACGGGAAGGAAAAACACCCAACAGGGTCTCCTGGTCTGCGAGAAAGGCCAAGAACTCCTGGACTACCTCTGATGTTGCCAATAACTGCACATTCAGTCGCCACAGGCCAGGACCCCTGCTGAGCTCCTCGTGGTTAGCCAGGAAGGACACTGAGAGGACGCGGTGGTCCGAAAAGTCAACTGCCTGCAACTGCGGAGGGGAACACTCCACCCGGGCACTCACATATATCCGATCGATACGACTCCTGCAGGTCCCATGGTAGTAGGTGAACCCCGGCGACCGTGGAAAAGCCCGGTGGAAAACATCCACCAGGTCAGCCGTCCGGGTCATCTCGGCCAAAAAAAGGCCCTCGTAACTGGGTGGGCAACGATATCCCCCTCGGTCCTGCAAAAAGGTGGTGGTGTTGAAATCCCCGGCGAGGACCACCAATCGGGAGGTGTGTAAGTAGGGGCGGATGACCCCAAACAGGGTCTTCCGCGCCAACTTAGACTGGGGGCCGTAGACCACCACGAAACGAAACCGATGAGGCCCGCAGTAGCCGTCTAAGAGCAAACACCGGCCCTGCTCCAGTTCCCACACGTACTGCACCTGAAATCGGTTAGACGTGAACAAAACCGCCACTCCTGCGTAGGGCTGCGCCGCAAGGGACCAGTACGAAGGGCCCCACCTCCACTCCCGCTTAGCCCGATGAAGGCTAGCGAGCGAGGTGAGCCTGGTCTCCTGCAAGAAGATGACATCCAGCCCACTCGTGGAAAGAAAATCATAGGCCGCAGCCCGCGCCTGGTCTGAGAAAATGCTAGCCACGTTGATGGTGGCGCACGAGAACGCAGGAGTGCACGCCATGCCTAGTTCGTGTGCAGTGACCCTTTCCTCCTCTTCTCACCATACCTGGGATCCCCGGAATCCCTCTTGCAGGACAAGCCTGCGAGCTGGAGCAACTCCTCACGGTCCACGTCGACCACCTCGAGGATCTCCGCCTCCTCCTGCTCGACCCTGTCACCCCACGAGGTGCTGGTGTCCCTGAGACCACCAGGCAAAACTGTCGCAGGGACTATCCCAGTTCCCATTGGGCGAGGGGGCACGGACAGGTCAGGGGTCGGAGGAATGATCTCCTCTGTGGGGTCCACCACCTGTACCTCCCCCCCTCCCTGGACAAAGACTGAGACAACGGACCAGTGCCCACCCCCGCGGGGGAGGCCGGGACGGCCGGGTCAGCAGGGGGCTCCCGCGAAGGCCCATCACCCAACTGCGGGGGCAAAGACCCGTCCTCCCTCACCCGTCGGGTGCCAGTATCCACCTTGATCGGAGGACCCTGACCGCGGCGCGCCTTCGTTATTTTGGAAGGCCGCCGCTGAGGAAGAGGGGCCGCCCCCGCCGCTAACCGCTCCGAGCGCCGCACAGGAAGCCCTGCCTCCACAGGCAAGCCCTCATCCGCCTCAGCCGCATCAGCAGCCAAAAAGACGAAACGGTTGATGTCCAACACAGGCTCTGCATCCGGCAATGGGGATGTCTCCCGTTTCTTCCTTTTGGACTTGCCACCCTTGGAAGGGACCGTGGTCCATTCCTCAGGTGGCACCACCCGCAACCCGCTATCCTGTCGTGATACATTAACCTCCACCACATCAACCCTCTCCTCCTTCCTACCCGTATCCCCTCCCCCTGGTGGCTCCCTCGGCTCGATGGACTCCTCCACCCTAGGGCCCTCGGACTCCTCCTGAGGGAGAGGGGCCTCCACAACCTCCTCCCGCACAGGAGCCCGAGGTGGAGTGATGGCATCCCCCCCCGGTCCATTGTGTGATGCGGAGGGGCAGCGGGCGAAGGGGTGGCCCAACTCCCCGCAAAGGTTACACCGAATAAGCAAACACCCGGCCGAGGCATGACCCCGTCCACCACAACGGGTGGAGACCTGCTCGGGACAGTTCATGCTCAAATGGCGGAATGAGCCACAGCGGTGACACTCGCGGGGTTGCCCGGGGTAATAGCACAAGATGCGATCCCGACCGAGGAAACCGGCCGAGGGCACGTGCTGCACCACGTTTCCCACCTCACGCAAACGGATCCTGCCCTTCCACGACCCGTCCCACACCCCTAGGGGCCCAGCGCCCTTAACCAGGGGTGCGAGGAGCACCGCATGGCGCGACAACCAAAACTGGATGTCCTGCCCTGGGAGCGACTCATTCCGGGATAGGATGGTCACAGGTACCGTCCCTTGGCGAGAGATAGGCACAACACGGAAGTCAGCCCACCCTCCCTGCCCCCTCTGCTGCTGGTATCGGTCCCAAAAAATCTCCAGCCCCCGTCTCAGCATGAAACTGACATCATACTCAATGGTGTTGTTCATGTGGATGAAGGCGTAGAGATCTCCCGGGAGAAACCCCAGCCCAAGGACCATCCTCAAGACCTGTTCCCTGGCTGGAGGGGACCCCTCCCCAGCCCACCGGATCTGCGCCACGTTGCGCCGTCTGACCTCACCCCCTACCCCTCGGAAACCTCCCCCACCTCCTCCCCCTCCTACGGGACCATTCCCCTGGGAACCCCCCCTCCCCCCAGCCCCACCCGATGTCCCCGGAGTGGTGCCCGACCCCCTCAGAGCCTCCGCAAAGGTACGGGGGGGGAGCCGACCTCCCAGCTCCCAACCCCTGCCCTCCTTGATCTTCCCCTGCTGCCACCTGCGGGGGATCCTGCTGCTGGTCTGCAGGATCCACAACCTCCGCACATGGGGCGACCTGAGGACTGGGCAAGGTCAGCTCTGCAAACACCGAATCAGGGATGCTATCCCTTCCGGATCCCTGGGTGCCACCGAGAACCCCCGGATCACCCCCCGCTGCCACCTCCAACTGCCGAAAGGCAGCAAAGGCCCCGGGATGGCCCGTCGGGGTCTCCAAAGCTAATTGAAGGGCATCACGGACCTGGTTCTCGGTAACACCCAGGCGACCAGAAAGCCCCCCCATACCTCCGTCCCCTGTTTTTGACCCAGCGCAAGGCTCCTGGGTCTCGGCCACCACTACCGGGGACGGACCCCGCTCCCCTCCATTCCCGGTATCCAGGGGGACCACCTCCACCCCTGACCCCACTGAGGACAAACCCTTCCCCCACTCAGAACCAGCCACTACCTCCTTCCCCACTATATGACCAGTCGGCCGCTCCCCCCTTCCCTCTGCCAGACCCTCCCCTGACCCACCATCCGCTACCCCCTTTACGGCTACCGACAACAAGGCAGGACCTACCCGAGACAGCAGGGCAGATCCCCCACCCAGAACATCCCCCAAACCTCCACCCCCCTGCCCCCCGTCCCTCCCAGGTCCTACCTTATTGTCGGTGCCAGACTTGGCACAGGGGTCCGGAACGTCGTGGTTGGCAGC
Source organism: Ichthyophis bannanicus (assembly GCA_033557465.1). Classification (NCBI taxonomy): domain Eukaryota; kingdom Metazoa; phylum Chordata; class Amphibia; order Gymnophiona; family Ichthyophiidae; genus Ichthyophis; species Ichthyophis bannanicus. The sequence goes on from CM066034.1 coordinate 181,320,692, forward strand.
CAGGGCTCCAGCAGGAAGGGCCGCCCCCCTGCGAGCCAGGCCCCCCTCGGCCACGCCACCAGACAGGACAGATACCTGTGCATCCCGCTCAGCTGATCCAAAGTGCAAGGACAGTGGAGGAGCAGTCCTCCCCTTAGAGGCTACAGTAAAAGCAATGCCACCCCTACCCTGCTCCGTCCCTTTTTCTATGCCTTTCCGGCGCCCGACAGCCACCTCAGGGAAAGCTGGGCGGCCATCTCGCAGCTGTCTGGACGCCGGAAGAGCAACCACACTAGGGGAGTCCTGACACTCAACCCCCCCCCCCACCAAAAACCTGGCCAGGGATCTGGACAGGTATTTCCAGAGAAGGAACCAGATGCAGGGCTGATTGCTCAGACCCCCGACGCTGCAGGTCCGGACAGGACGTGGACAACTCAGCCACCCTCAAGGCTTCCAGTTGCACAGCAGGCTCAGAGGACTGGGGCCGGCCAGTCTTCAGTCCCCGGAACTCCTGGAGAGAAGGCACAGCCAGAGACTGTACAGCACTGACGCTCCCGTGGACTAAAAAAGGCATCCGATGAGCCGCTGTAGCATCGGCAGACCCCCGACGCGGGAGAACAGTAGGCAGACCTTTACCCTCCAGCACAGACTCCCCTCCGGCACCAGAACGACCGAGGATCTCCCATGCCTCCTCCTCTGAGCTGTGCCGTTGCTCCGTCGGCAGGATAGCAGGGGAAGAAAGGTCAGGTACACACTTCCGGGAGAACCCGGAAGTGACCTCAGGAAACTCACGGCGGCCATCTTGGTAGTTCAGGCCGGTTGAGGGACGCCCCACCACGACATCCTGCAGCGGAGCACCCTTCTCAATATCGTGGCTACGATCTGCTGATATCCCTCGGCGATCACGCTTCCAAGAGGCTGCTGTATCGGGAGCTTTGAAGGGCGCAGAAAAACGGGCCGCAAATGCTTGCGATTGGGGGGGATGGATGTTACCGGGCCCCCCCTCGTCGTTGCTGGAAACTGGAAATACCGGACAGGGGGCCACTGTAGAAGCCCGTAAAGGTGGGACAGCTGCTGAACCAGGGATCACTGGCCGAACCTCCACAAACTGGGCAACTCTCCTTCCAGCACTTCTGGTAGCATGCAGGTAAGGGTCTCCGGACCACATACCATCTTCTCCCCTCACAGGGGCTGGATAGGGGAAGGGCAAACTACTAGAATGGGGGGACCTACCCATCCTACCTGCCCCCGGGGGCCCCCCCTGGACTGCAGACATACCATATGTAACGGCCCATCGATCATAGTGTTGGTAAATTTCCGAGAGGGACCCACACTCCTGGCTCTTGATAGATGTAATTTGCTGATACTTGGCTTTCAGAGCCCGCTTTACCCTCTTCCGATAGGTGTTGTAGGCCACCCATTCCTCACCTGGAACGGTGGCCTGCAGGCTCTCCAGGTGGGAGAGCTGGGCTTGCAGCTGGGCCGCCTCCTCCTGGAGACCCCGAAGCCGCCGCACCGCCGCCACGATGTCATCGGGGGCCCTAGCTGGCTGCTGGAAGGAAGGCAGGCCCGACCCCCCATCCTCATCCTCACTGGAGGAGGTAGAGGCCTCCTCCAGGACCCGAGGCGGAGGGGGGAACCCACCTCCTCCAGTACGATACTCCATAGTCCTCCAGGGTCTCCCCAGGGCCTCTCCCTGCTTCCACCCAGCCTCCACACCCTGCCTGGGGAGGAGACAGGAGCCTCCTCCCTGGGGTAGCGGGCCCAAACCTTCATACCTGTGGGTCCCTCCTTCCTGACCAGGCGCAGTCCTACCTGGGGGGTCCCCCACCCGGGGCGCCGGCTGTTCCAGACTGCTGGTTCCTCCATCTGATTTCAGAGAAAGAGACCCACCAGGCTTGGTAGGCCTCTGGGCCTGGGCCTCTCCTGCTGGAGGTGGCCCAGGGCCCGACATCCAGACACAGGTAGTGAGCAGGAAATCCTCCCTAGCAGGAGCTCTCCAGAACAGGTCTTCTCACCACGACAGCTGAACAGGAAGTGGGCGGAGCTGCCATTTGTGGGGCTGCAGAATCCTTCTCAACCTGTCTGCCAGGTAGTTGTCCTGGCCAGGTAGATACACTGCCTTGAGGAGCATGTTGGGGTGCCTGAGAGCAAACAAGCAAAGGTCCTGTGCCTCCTGACAAAGGAGCCTGGACCCAGTTCCGCCCTGCTTGTTCACATAAAACATGGCTACTTGGTTGTCCATTTGAACTAGGACAGACTGATGAGCCAGTGTTTGAGAGAAAGTCTTGATGGCTAAACGAATAGCCCTGAGTTCCAGTAGATTGATCTGCTGTGTGGCCTCCCAGGGAGACCACAGGCCCTGGGTGCACTTGCCTAGAAATGAGCCCCCCAGCCCTGCAGGGAGGCATCCGTGGTCAACACCACTGTGAACCCAGGAATCTGAAAAGGCACCCCTTGCAGTAGATTGGGTGGCTGCAGCCACCAGCGGAGGGAGTTCAGAAATTGTCTGGACACCCTTATTCTGTCTCTGAGGCTGCCTGTGGCCTGTGACCACTGAGTTCGAAGGCACCACTGTGCAGGCCTCATATGGAACCTGGCATTGGGGGTCACATGTACTGTCGAAGCCATGTGGCCAAGAAGCCTCAGGCAGAGTCTGGCGGAGACCAGTGACCTGCTGAGAAACTGGTTTGCCAAATTTATCAGTCTTTGAGCTCTGTCTTCTGGCAAGAATGCCTTTGCCAGCAGAGAGTCTAACCTTGCCCCTATGAACTCCAAGTTCTGGGAGGGGAGCAAAGTGGACTTTGCGAAGTTTATGACAAACCCCAGGTTTTGAAGAAGAGCAATAGTTCGGAGGGTGGCTTGTCTGGCCTCCTGGCACGTCTGACCCCTGATGAGCCAGTCGTCCAGATAGGGGAAGACAGATTCCCTGATTTCTCAGGTAGGCCGCCACCACTGCCAGGCATTTGCTAAAGACCCGGGGAGCGGAGGTGAGGCCAAAAGGCAGTACCCTGTACTGATAATGGTTTCCTCCCACAATGAACCTGAGGTACTTTCTGTGGTCTGGATGAATGAGGATGTGAGTATACGCATCCTTTAAATCTAAGGAGCATAGCCAATCTCCCTGCTGGAGGTAGGGCAGCAGTGTTCCAAGAGTAAGCATCTTGAATTTCTCCTTCTCTAGGAACTTGTTGAGATTTCTGAGGTCGAGAATAGGCCGGAGGCCACCTGTTCTTTTGGGTACGAGAAAGTACCTGGAGTAGAACCCTTGACCTTGGATGTGGGGAGGCACAGGCTCCACTGCCTTGTCCCGCAACAGACCTTGGAGCTCCTGAAGGAGAAGAGCTGTGTGCAGGGGAGGCCTTGGAGGCTCCCCTGGAAAGTATGGAGGAGGCAGCTGTTCGAAGTATAGCATATAGCCCTTGTGGATGATGCTTAGCACCCAACTGTCTCCAGTGATGAGTGGCCACCTGTGGGCAAACAGGGTAAGTCGACCTCCTATGCAGGGTTGGGGGAGCAGGGATGGAGAGGCTATGCCTAAGGAGTCAAAAAACCCCACCCTGCTGAGTGAGAGCAGGGGCCGGAGGCTTGGGAGTCCTCTGCCTAAGGGACCCATTACCCTGCCCCTTGGCCTGCTGACCCTGAGGGGGAGCTTGGGAGGCCTGGTACTGTGGGTACTGTTTGTAGGCAGTGCCCTTCCTCGGGTAAAAGGGCTTTTTACCCGAGCCCTTCTTTTTGTGAGAAGGGGCAGAAGTCTTTCTAGACAGCCTTGTCCTCGTGAGGTGCTCGGTTTCGAGCTGTGCGGCCTTCTCGGTCATGGGCTTGCTAAAAAGGTTCTCACCTTGGCAAGGGACATCAACCAACTTGTCCTGAACCCATGGCTCGAGGTCCGATGACTGCTGCCGCAACACGGGCCGAAGCCTCGAAGCCATCGTAGGCAGCGCGGGACATAAACTTGGAGCATTCCCGTATCCCCAAGGACAAGGTTCCCCGGAGAGGCCAGCTCCTTGGCCAGGTCCCGCAAGTACATGCCCATGTACAGCTGGTAAGACTGTACCAACACAAGAACCAACACACATAAAAGGCAACATTCTCGACCTCATATTCGCCCCACAAACAGTGCTTCAACAAGCACAAAATTTCATGTTATCACTAACAGCAGTACCTTGGTCCGATCACAAGCTCATCACCTTCCAGATTCCGACCCCTATCAAGCCAAAAAGAACCACTGTGGACACCAGTATGACCTCGAGCTCAACCACCAGAAGCTTTCACTCGTTCAACAAAGAACGCATCCTAGCCGAAACGAACAAACTCCTCGATAAGGATACACAAAACCTAGAGGACCTAATCACCACATGGAACAGCAAGCTCAGCGCAATCGCAATCCGTACACCAACAACTAAAGTCCCAAATAAAAGATCAACTGCACCATGGTTCACAGCTGACTTAAGGACATCTCTAATCCAATTATGGAGATTGGAAAAGCGCTGGAGGAAGTCACGCACCACCAATGACCAAGTAGCATACACCCAGCACTTACACACACATCGCAGGGCTGTCATAGACAGGATGAAACAATACCATACAGACACCCTGAAACGGTCATTAAACAAGCCGCACGACCTCTTCAACCTGGTCAAATCTCTTGCCAAAGAACCCACCCCGGAACACCCTGGAACCATACACCCTCAGGACTACGCCAGCTTTATGCAATCTAAACTGTGCAAGACTGATAAAGTGATGTCACCGGACCTCTCCAACGAACAAGAGTTCTCAGTATCCCTAACCACCTTTGTCACACCATCAAAAAAATCTATTGAAGATACCATCGCAACCTTAAATACCTCCACTGCATACTCAGACCCCTGTCCAGCATTCTGGATAAAAGATCTGCGTTGTGACCTTGCCCCGATCTTAGCAAAGATGATAGACCTTTCATTCAGCACTGGGTCGTTCCCTTCCACGCTCAAGCAGACCTCCGTTAGACCGCTCCTGAAGAACGCCAAATTAGACCCTCAAAAAGTGGAGTCATACAGACCCATTTCCAGCATCCCGATGCTTGCTAAAATCATCGAAAAGACAGTCTACAAACAGTTACAAGATCACATTGATACCAATGCCCCCCTAGACTCATCTCAACACGGATTCAGAGAGTCACACGGAGTCGAAACTCTACTCACAACGCTTTTTGACACCATAATCTCAGGCATTGACAACCTACGCCAAGGTTATGCACTCGCATTTTTGGATATAGTGGCGGCGTTCGACTCTGTCTGCCACGAAATTCTCCTAGGTCGGCTAAGAGAGAAAGGCATTGGTGGAAGAGCTCTTGAATGGTGTAGATCCTACCTGTCAGGCAGATGGCAATACGTACGTGCAAATGGGTCTACTTCCGAGCCATTCTTACAAAGCCAAGGAGTTCCTCAAGGATCTTCCCTATCATCACTTATGTTTAACATCTATATCCAACCCATCTGTAATATTATCAGATCATTCAATGTGAGTTGTATGATATACGCAGACGATGTCTTACTGTACCTTCCAATATCCCTGGATTGCCCAGACCTTACCCCCTTGACTGAGTGCTTCAACACCATATCCGAATGGCTCCTCTCTCAGAATCTGCGCATCCAACACAAGAAGACGGAGGTCTTATTCATCTCCAGAAATCCTGAGTTTACACCACCCAGCTACCTAGAAGTGGACAACGCTGAATTACAAGTAAAATCAGCTATTCGTTACCTCGGAGTAACATTGGATCAGAACCTCAACATGAAGCAACACATAACCAACACTGTAAGAGCGATTTACTTCAAGATTAAATCTCTTAGACACTTACGCCCCCTACTTGAACCAAGCGACTTCCGCACCATTTATCAAGCCCTCATCATCCCCCATTTGGACTACTCAAACGCCATCCTGCAAGGACTCCCTCAGGCCACCTTACAGCCCCTGCAACTTGCCATGAACAGTGCAGAGCGGATTCTCCTCGGCACACCAAGAAGAGAGCACATCACACCCCTCCTGAGACAGCTTCACTGGCTCCCCATTCAAGCCAGGCTAAGCTTCAAAACCCTAGTGATGACATTCAAGGCCATCAAGGGACTCTCCTCCTCCTCACTATGTGACCTCATCCAACCACCCATACCCAACAGGCTAAGAAGAACCTCAGTAGCTAACATGCTAGTGATACCGAGAGACACTACAAAATGCTCCAAAGCAACATCGAACAGAGCCTTTAGACTATACGCCCCAAGTCTCTGGAACTCCCTACCACCACACATCAGAGCAATCCCTAACCTGAGCCAGTTCAGAAAGGCCTTAAAACATTTCCTCTTTATCAAGCATCTCACTTACTGCCCGAACCCCAGCCACTAAGCATGTCCAATACCCAATAACTCCCTCTGACATGTATATAGTTACCCATTCATGGTTATGCATATGTATATAGTTTACCCTGTTTTCCAAGTTACTTGTTCCTGTTCAATGTAATGACCTGACTTTTGTTCATTGTCGGTTACCTTTTTGTTTTATGTAAACCGCGCTGATCGCAAATAGTGCGGTATATAAGAAATGTAAATAAATAAAATAAATAAATAAGACTGGACACAGCAAGCAAGCATCAAGCCCTGGAAGCACTTTCTACCAAAACCATCCAGGTTCCGGGCCTCCCTGCCAGGGGGCACCGCAGAGTGCATCTTCTGACTTTTCAGGCGATGCATGGTCGATTCCACCACCATGGAATGGTGTGGTAGCTGTGCCTTTTGAAAGCCAGGGCTCTTCCGGAGTCGATAGATAGAATCGACCCGCTTGCTTAGAACCGGCGCCGAGGCCGGTGCCTCCCACATCCGGAAGAGGAGCCATTCCAGCATTGGAGGAACCGGAACAGTAAAGGCCTCCTTCGGAGGAGAGTCATACTGTAGGGCCTCGAGCTCCTCGGCTCGAGGCTCCTCCTCGAGGTCCGCAGGGATAGCCAACACAGTGGCCATATCCCGGACGAACTCCGAGAACCGTGTATCCTCCGGAGGGGATCTACTCCGGGGCTCAGACTGCAGTGAGTCCGACGGGACACACCGAGTCCTGAAGGTGTCGGGGGGACTCGTCCGATGAGGAATCGGGGTCCCGAGCGGGAGGTCGAGGGAGACCGCGACAGAGGTCGACCTCCAGCCTTCATGGTCTCGAGTATCGGCTCGGTCTCCGGTGTTGACTTTGATGTCGATGTACCGGTGGTCGGGGCAGATGCGCCAGACAGGCTGGCCATCAGTGCTCTCTGCTGTTCCATGAAGGCAGACAGTCTGCTCTCCAAGGCTGTCAGCCTGAGACCCAGCTCAGGAGACTCAGCAGTCACCGACTTGGGCCCCGGCGGTGCCGGGCCCGACGTCGGTTCTCTGGGAGGAGAGTCCATGGGACTACAGGACTTACGTGTCCAACAGACTCTGGCTCCACACGAGGTACTTTTGGAGGCTTCTCCTGTTCCACGGGCCCGGGGTGACGGTCGGGGGTCTGAGACCTAGCTCTCGAGGAGCCAGGGACCTCCTCCGACGACGCCCTCGCGAGCCGCTTCTTCCTCTTTCGTTCCCGGTCGGGGGACCCCCTGTCCGAGGGACCCCCTGTCCGAGGAGCCCCGACGGTGCTCGGGATCCGATTCCCAAGATATCGAGGCCTCAGATGATGTCCGAGCCCGGCCGGAGGCTGAGTCGGAGAAAAGCCTTTCCTTTTGATGCTGACAACTTTGAAGCACCTTGGAAGACATCTTTCCACATGGTCTTAGGATCGTGGTCAGGACCCAGGCACCGAAGGCAGCAGTCGTGTGTGTCGGTGAGAGACATTAGTTTCTTGCACCAATCACACTTTTTGAAACCACTGGAAGCCATCGGGGAAAAAAGAGTCCCCGCGAGGTCAAAGGACCAGCCTTCCAGGGAAAAAGAAAAAAAGGGCGCGAACGCCAGCCACGAAGGGCAAAAAACGAAAAAATAAGATCGGGCTCGATACCGGTGTACTGAACCCGGCGGGAGGGGAACCGGCGTCGAACCGGAGAAAAAATAGCGAAGGAATCGCGAAAAAATCCAACTATTTTCTGGGAGGACTAGGCCACACATCCGACGGGCTTCACGGAAAAAGAGAGACTGAGCAAGATGGCACCTTTAGGCAAGAAGGGAACCGCTCATGCGTGCCTGCATTCCCAAAGGCTGTCATGGAAAGCTGGGGAAATGCTCCGCAAGGGCTCCATCGACGTCGATGTCACCCATATGTGAGGACTGACTTCCTGCTTGGTCCTGGAGAAACACTTGTTTTAGCCTTAAAACATCCAGAGAGTATAGAAAAGATGGAGAAAAGTGGCAAACCTAAGATCACAAAGGCCTCCACTGGGATTTGAGTCTGACCACCCTGCTCCTAACCAACTACTCTAACCATTTGGCTATTAGACATTCCTGTTCTGTAATACTGTGGCGACATCTATGCAGACCTCTCCATAGACATCCATAATGGGCACATCCATGTTTGGGAAATCATGCTTAAACTTGCACATACCTGCTTTTTTTTCTGATGTTCTGGCTTGGATGTCCCAGATTGCACTTGTACTGTACCTCCTTTGTAAAATGTGCCTTAAAGCCATGGTAGCTGTCAGGGGCGTGACCAACATGTTCCTGGCAGTTAGCATGCTCTTGTATATGCTATGTGGCACAATTAACGTGGGTGCAAATAACAATATCCATAGAGGTATTGTTAGGCGTACCCATGCTAATTTCCACCAAGCACACAGCAACTGCCCTCATGCTAGTGGCAATGTGATCTCTTCATAACCACACTCAACCCCTAAACTGCCAAATCACCGCTCTAGCACTTGGCAATCACTCGCTCTCATGCCCACGCTAGGTGTCTCCATAGATAATAAAACACGTTAACCACTTAGGAAGCTTTAGTAAAAGGGCTCCTAAGATCCTCTCAAGCTGATTTGCTAGTTGTCCTTTCCTTCTAGAAATTAAGTTTAGAGTGATTAAGAAAGTCTACATTTATGTATTGGGCCCCTACTTTGTGGAACTCCTTACTCTGGATATTTGAGCTGAGATATTGTATAAATCATTTAAAATGCAGTTGAAAACCTAACTATTCTTATGGTGAATTTCTTGATGCACATACTGATTAGACTTGGGTTACCACCCTCCATAACTCCTCTTATTTCTCAGGAATTAATAACATGCTTTCTTAAGGATATTAATTGTCCTATTCAGTTCCCTTGCTCTCATGTCATCATCTTTTTTAATTGATACTTACTTCTTATATATGTTCATGGTTTATGTTTTAATTTTGAATTTATTTATGTTCAGTGACCACCTGACACTTAACCTGTAGTTATAAACCTCCATGTTCACAGTTGCCTGCTCAAATGGCGGTATAGCAGATACACAAATTAAAAAAATAAAATAATTATGTGCCTTAATTAGGTGCCTCCTTATAAAATTACCCTTTTTGGATGTCAAAACGGTGCACAGATGTCCAAGTAGGCAGGGGTATGATGGATAAGAAATCACATGTTACCTTTCTGCAGGAAATCCACTTATCAGCTTAAAAGCATAAGAACTTAAAATATGCCATTCTGGGTGAGACCAGGGGTTCATCAAGCCCCGTATCCTGTTTCCAACAGTGGCCAATCCAGGTCACAGCTATCTTTCAGGTTCCCGAAAAGGTCCACAGATTCCATGTTGCTTATCCCGGGCTAGACAGTGTATTTTTCTGGTCCTGTTTAATAATGATTTATGGACTTTTCCTCCAGAAACTTGTCCAAACATTCTTTCAACCCACCTACACTAACAGCTTTTACTAAATCCTCGTAACGAATTCCAGAGTTTGTTTACACATTGGGAGAAAAAATACACTGGTCAACAAATTTTTACAAAAGTCATGTTACTGAAATAAAAATAGTCATTTCTTATCAATTTTTATATGCTGAACACGAATATCACAGTGAAATTGCAAAGCTGGCTCTAGTTTTTTTGTAATCTACAAGAATTAATTTTTACATCACGAAATGCATGTCAATAGTAAATATAATAGGCCTTTGGTTAATACCTGTAAAAAAACAAGTCATAGACTACTTCTTAGATTTTTTTGCCTGTCTCTTGTACAGCTGTTTGGGAGCTTCTCTGGGAAGTGTCCAGCAGTAGTCAGCCAGCATTGTAGTGGACTATTTTCCCTGGTATCTTTGCTCCATCGTTGCAATATCCTGGTGAAAATGTTCGCCCTGTTCATCACTAACCATACCACAGTTGTCAGGAAAGAAATCAAAATGGGAATCAAGGAAATGGATCTTTAGAGACATATTGCAGCCAAGTTTCTGATACTGCATCAGCATGTCTTCTACTAGTTCCTTGTAATTTTCTGCCCTAACATTCCCGAGAAAGTTTGTTGACACTAGGCGAAAAGCATTCCATGCTTGTTTCGCATTACCCTGCAGCAAGTTGTTGAACCAGTCATCTTTGAAGAGCTCTCGAATCTGAGGACCCACAAAAACTCCCTCTTTAATCTTTGCTTCGCTGAGTCGAGGGAATTTTTCATGCAGGTATTGGAAAGCTGGCGAAGTGTGGTCCATGGCTTTCACAAAGTTTTTCATCAAACCTAGTTTGATGTGAAGGGGTGATAAGGATATTGGAAGTGGGTGCTGGATATTCTTCTCTCCAACTGTTACATTTTGTCTGTGATTCCATTCCTTCCGCAAGTAGTGCCAATCCCTTGCTCGGCTATCCCACTCACATAAGAAACACATGTATTTTATATATCCCTGCTGCAGTTTCATTAAAAGGGCAACTACCTTCAAGTCACCACAGAGGTGCCAGCTGTATTTGTTATAGTTAATGGAAGTCAGTAGATGCTTTAAGTTATCGTATGTCTCTTTCATGTGGACGGCACGCGCTACTGGAATAGATGGAAGACGGTTTCCATTGTTCAAAAGCACAGCCTTCAGACTCAGTTTCGAAGAGTCTATAAATAGTCTCCAGTCTTGTGGGTCATGAGTGATTTTTAAGGCATTCATGAGGCTTTCAATATCGGAACAGAAGATTCCATTGTTGGAGTCTTGATCCTAGCAATTCTGCCTTGTTCTTGGATAAGTCCAAATCACGAACCAGGTTATTTAGTTCTTCCTGTGTTATTCTGTGTGGAGTTGATATGCATCCCAGTGAAAATCTGGGTCACTGCATGCTGACGGACCAGGAGAAGAACAGGTCGGCTCACCCTTGTCCTCATCAGATAAATCAAGGGAATATTCTGATGGAGGTTCTGGAATAGGAAGGCCCTCACCATGTGGAACTGATCTCAATGCAGATGGAATGTTTTGGTAGACTATGCTCGACTTCTTTTGCTTCGTTATTCCGCTGGAAAGAGGAGGAACCAAGCAGAAGTAACAGTCATTTATGTGGTTGCTTGGCTCTCTCCACACCATGGGGACTGCAAACGGTCTTTTGTGAAAGCTGTGTTGTACATGTAGCGCAGCATATATGCGAGGCTCAAGGCTTGTCTTGGTCACCAATCTTGCATCCGAAGTAAAGATGATATGCCTTCTTCAGTTGAGAAGTGATACTTTTCTTCTGGTTTGCAAATGTCACTTCCCCACAAATGTAGCAGAAATTGTCAACAGTATTAACGCACTTTCGTGGCATTACTGTTCTGTATTGTACCTAAATGGCTAAAATTATATGATTAATAAAAGTTACATGTAACAGTAGCTTAAACTGTCTCGCACACAGTCTGAAATATTTTAAATGCTCAACTTTTCTGACTGCGTATAGTACACTGCTGACGTCAGATAGCTTCAGTAGCCTCTGGCAGTAGTATTGCATTGCATCAGAAAATGATGCAGTCAACACTGGATGATGTGTGCATGCTGGTACTATGCAATGTGATGCAATATTACATCATTCAAGGCTTATTTGGGATGTTGTTGATGTCCTACTGGATAAATTTACACGGTGAAACGTCAAAAATGAACTACATGTAATATCTTCAAAACGAGAGCCAATAATTTTTTTTTAATGTTATATTCATGTTCAGCTCACCACGATACTACAGATTAGAGCCTTTTAAAGTCAGTAATGATTTCAATGTTGACTAGTGATATTTTCTCCTATTAGTCTTAAATGGGCTATTTGTAGCTGCATTTCGTATCCCCTGGTCTTTCTACTTTTGGAAGCAGTAAAGCATAGTTATTCGCCTGTAACAGGTGTTCTCCGGGGACAGCAGGAATCAGTCCTCACATATTGATGACGTCGGCGCCGATAGAGCCCACACGGAGCAAATCCCCAGCTTTCAAAGAAAGCCTTGGGGATTGCTACCACACATGCGTGGTCCGCTTCTCGCCCAAGGGTGCAATCTTGCTCAGTCAAATAACATAGCTAAAAGACAGCAAAAACAAATAAAGATGGTATGACTGCAGCTCCAAGGGGAGGAGGCAGGGTTGTGAGGACTGATTCCTGCTGTCCCTGAGAACACCTGTTACAGGTGAGTAACTACGCTTTCTCCGGGAAAAAGCAGGAAGTCAGTCCTCACATATGGGACTCCCCAGCTATAGGCTACCAAGAGCCTATAGCCAAAAAGGGCTCCCTCGTGGAGAGCCACAAGCAGCAGCAATGAAGTCCGTATAAATGGACCAACAGGACCCCTGTGTCTAGCACTCCGGTAGCCTGAACACAGAAGGGTCGGAGGGTAGGAGTTGCCTAGACCCCAAAAATGTTACAGAGCATGGCCTGGCTGAAGGCACTGTCCCGTCGGGACTCTCTATCCAGGCAGTAATGAGATGTGAAGGTATGGACTGATGACTAGGTGGCAGTCCAGCAGATGTCTGCTAGCAGGACCGAACGCAGGTTGGCTACTGAGGTCGCCACAGCCCTGACCCGGTGCGCCGTGATCCGGCCTTCCAAAGGAAGCCTCACCTCCTCATAGGCCCGGGCAATACAGTCCGCCACCCATGTGGACAGCGTACGCTTGGACACTGCCTCCCCCAGCTTACTGGGGTCGTAGGAAATGAAAAGCTGAGAGACTTTTCGGTGGCCTTGAGTGCGTTGGATATAGAAGGACAAAGCCCTCTTACAGTCCAAGGAATGGAGGACCATCTCTGCGCGACTGGTGTGCGGTCTGGGAAAGAAGGTAGGGAGGGCCATCTCCTGGTTGAGATGGAAAGAGGACACCACCTTCGGAAGGAATTTGGGATGCGTGCAAAGCCTGTTCTTGTAAAACCTGGTGTAAGGCACCTCAGCCACAATGGCCTGGAGTTCATTTACCCTACAGGCAGAAGTGTGCACGTCCAGGGAAACCACCTTCCAGGAGAGATAGCGAAGGTGGCAAGTAGCCAAGGGCTTGAATGGTGGCAGGGTGAGCTGCCCCAACACCACATTGAGATCCCATTTGGTCGCCGGGGTGCAAACCGGGGGCTTAGACAGGAGTAGGCCCCTTAGGAAGCAGCTACTTAAATCATGATCCGTTTTTTCAGAACGTTGATTACTCAAATTCTAAATAAGATACGTTCAAAAATGTAAGGCAAAAACTTTTTTCTTCTTTATTTATTCTTCTTTTTTTATCAACTTCAATGTGCATTCCAAATCGCAATATTTTTCCAATACCAATGTGCATTGGCATTGTCTAAAGAACAGCCTGGAAAAATATTGCGATTTGGAATGCACATTGAAGTTGATAAAAAAAGAAGAATAAATAAAGAAGAAAAAAGCTTTTGCCTTACCCTTAGGAAGCAGGACACCACTGGGTGGGCCGAGAAGGGCTTCCCATCCACCTGATGGTGGTTCGCTGCTAGGACACTGAGATGTAACTTAACAGAGTTAGAACTGAGCCCTGCATGAGAGAGGTGGTGCAGGTATTGCAACACCATGACCACCGGGCAAGAGCAGGGGTTGCCCCCCCCCCTCTCAGTGCACCGAAGTGCGAATCTTTGCCACTTAAAGACATAGGTCTGTCTGGTAGATGCTTTGCGTGAGGCTAGCAGAACATCCTCCACCTCTCTAGGGAGGTGGGGTGGGGCTAAAGTCACCCTCTCAGCAGTCACACCGTCAGCAGTCAGCAAGAGGAGCCGAGGTTGGGATGTAAGAGAGAGCCCCCCTCCTGGGAAAGGAGTTGGGAGCAGACCCTAGAGGTATGGGTTCCTCCACCGCCAGCTGCAGGAGCAGTAGAAACCACAGTTGCCTGGACCACCTAGGAGCTACCAAGATGACCAAGGCCCTGTCATGGAGAGTCTTGAACAGAGTCCTGGCGATCAGTGGTGTCGGAGGGATGTGTACAGAAGTCCCTCTGACCATGAGACCAGGAAGGCATCGGCGGCCACCCTGGTGGGGTGAGGCTGCCGGGAGCAGAAGCGGGGTAACTGGTGATTGACCGAGCTTGCAAACAGGTCAATCAGCGGTTCCCCCCAGGGCTGGAAAAGCCTGCTGGCTACCCCTAGGTCCAGCTGCCACTCATGCAGCTGGAGAATCCTGCTGAGTCTGTCGGCCAGCAAGTTGTCTTGGCCCGGCAGGTATACTGCTCTGAGGAGGATACCCTGTTGGACTGCATAAGAGCACAGATCCAGGGCTTCCTGGCAGAGGGAACGGGACCCCGTGCCTCCCTACTTGTTCACATAGAACATGGCCACCTGATTGTCCATCTGAACTATGACTGACCGGTGCCCTAGGCGATTATGAAAGGCCTTCAGTGCGAGATGAATGGCCCGCAGCTCCAGGAGGTTGATCTGCTGCATGCTCTCATCTGGGGACCAAGTGCCCTGGGTGTGGTAGCCCTCGCAATGGGCTCCCCAGCCCAGCAGGGAGGCATCTGTGGTAAGGACCCTCGAGTGGTTGGGGGTCTGGAAAGGCATGCCTGCTTCCAAGTGCTGGTTCAATCGCCACCTGATCAGGGACTTCCCCAGCTGGCGGGTCACTGTCCTGGAGGTATCCCGTGGCCTGGGACCATTGGTTCATGAGGCACCACTGTGCTGTTCGCATATGGAGGCGGGCATCTGGAGTGACATGCACCGTGGAGACCACGTGTCTGAGAAGGCGCAGAAGATGCCTGGCTGGCACCGAGGGGTGGTGCTGCATATCTCTGGCTAGCAGCCATAAGCCTGACTGTCCTGTCTGCGCGCAGGAAGGCCTTTGACCGAAGGGTGTCAATTCTTGCCCCAATGACTTCCAGCCCTTGCGACGGGCAAAGGTTCGACTTGGGGTAGATTATAACAAAACCCAAGTGTTGCAGGACCAGAGTGGTGCATGTCATGGCCTGCTGCACTTCGGGGCTATAGTGCCCTTGATGAACCAGTCATCAAGATAGGGGAAGACAAATATCCCCTAGAGCCTGAGAAAGGCAGTGACCACTGCCAGACACTTTGTGAATATCCTGGGGGCCGAGGTTAGGCCAAAGGGAAGCACCCTGTATTGGAAATTATTGCTTCCCACCACAAAGCGTAGGTATTGCCTGTGTTTTGGGTGGATTAGGATGTGAGTATAGGTGTCCTTTAAGTCTAAGGAGCATAGCCAGTCTCCCTGGTTGGAGGTAAGGCAGCAATGTTCCAAGAGAGAGCATCTTGAACTTCTACCTCACCAGGAATTTGTTGAGATTGCACAGGTAAAGGATGTGCCTTAGGCCCCCTGTCCTCTTTGGCATGAGGAAGTACCTGGAGTAGAACCCCTTGCCCTTGAGGTGGTGGGGCACTGGTTCCACAGCTTGGTCCTCAATAAGGCCTGCCAACTCCTTCAGAAGAAGGTCCCGGTGAAGGGGAGACCTGAGAGGCTTTCCCGGAAAGTAGGGTGGAGGTACTTGGCTCAGAAGGAGGAGGTAACCTTCCCTGACCAACTTTAATGCCCAAGAGTCGGTGGTTATAGCTCCCTACCTGTGGGCATTAAGGGTAAGGCGGCCCCCTGTAAGGCTGCTGATCTCCTTTTGGGAGAGGGGCTACGCTGTAGAAGTCAAAAGCTCCCTCCAAGCTAGGCCGAAGCTGGAGCCTGGGGCTTGGGAGCCTTCTGCTTACGCAGGCCATGCCCTTGTCCCTTGGCCTGCTGCCCTTGCTGGGGAGCCGGGGAGGCCTGGTAAGGTGGGTACTTTCGGTAAGCAATGGACTTCCTCAGGTAAAAGGGCTTTTTACCCGAGCCCTTCCTTCATGGAGGGGCAGTGGTCTTGGAGAGCCTAGTCCTCATCATGAACTCTGTCTCCAGCTCTGCAGCCTTGTCGGTTTGCCAAAGAGGTTTTCTCCCTGACATGGGACATCGACCAACTTGTCCTGTACCCATTGCTCAAGTTCGGTCGACCGGAGCCAAGTTTGGCGGTGCGCACCGATGCCCACTGCGGCTACCCAGGCTGCCGACTCAAAAGCATCACAGGCCGCCTGAGACATAAATTTGGAGCACTCATGGACGGCTTTGTACAGGCTCTTGAAGGACTGCAAAGGTTCCTTGGAGAGACCAGCTGAGTACCCGGCGAGTTTCTTTGCCAGGTCCCTCAGATACATGCCCATATAAAACTGGTAGGCATGGATCCAGCAATTCAGCATCGAGCCCTGGTAGCACTTTCTGCCGAGGGCATCCAAGGTGTGGGCCTCCCTGCCGGGGGCACCGAGGAGTGCATCTTCTGATTCTTCAGCCGACGCATGGCCGACTCCACAACCATGGAGTTGTGCGGCAGCTGTGACTTCTGAAACCCAGGGCTCTGGTGGACTCTATACATCGAGTCAAGCTGCTTGCTGACCACCGGTATCAATGCCGGTGTCTCCCACATGCGGAATATAAGCAGCTCCAGGATGGGAGGAATGGGCACCGTAAGCATTTCCCATGGAGGAGCCTCATGTTGGAGGATCTTGAGCTTGTTGGCCCGAGGATCCTCCTCAGTAGGAAAAGCCAAGGCCTTGGACATGTCCTTGACGAAGCCCATATCCTCCAGAGGTGACCTTCTCCAAGGTTCACAGACCGGAAGAGACATCTCGGTGCCGACGGGTGTCCAGGGACTCCTCGTCCTCAGTCTCCCAATCAAAATACTCTGAGGAGGACCCGTGGTGTTCCCCGGGCCTCGAGGGCCCCAGCGCCACGGGCCTCGAGCCTGGAAGACTCGTTAGTGATGACCTCGGCCCCGACGAACGGGAGACCGAGCTTAACCTCGGCCAAGTATTAACTCAGGCCCACATGACCTTGAGGATCAGCTCGGCCTCCGGGGACATCTTTGATGTCAAACGCCCAGTGGTCGGGGCGGAGGAACTGGACGTGCCGGACATCAGCACCCGCTTCTGATCCAAGAATGCAGTCACACTGTGCTCCAAGGCCGCCATCCTGGACAGCAGTCCTGGTGGCACCACAGCCTTCGACGTGGGCATCGATGGACTCGGGCCAGATGCCAGCTCCCCAGGAGTGGAATCCTCAATGAGGACTGTGTCTATCTGACAAGGTTAGTCTGCAAGCAGATCCTTTTGGAGAATCTTGGCTGGCCGCTCCCTCTCCGACGGCTCGAGCAGACGCCTGGGGCTCCGTGACTGGGCCCAGGAGGATCCTGGCCGATCGGAGCCATCCAAGGACGCCGCCTTCGAGGGCTGCTTTCTTCCTCTTCAGTTCCCTCGAGGGAGACCCCCTCTCTGAGGACCCACGACGATGCTCATGTTTGGAATGTTCTTCCCGAAGTGTCGAGGCCTCTGATGAGGTAATGGCTCTCAGAGGCACCGGGGAGGTGGGAAAAATGTTGTCATGCTGCTGCTGGTGGTTCCTCAAAGCCTTGGAAGACATTTTCTTACACAGGCCACAGACCGCTGGGTCATGGTCTGGGCCAAGGCACAGGAGGCAGCAGTCATGTGTTGGTTAGAGACATAATCTTACCACACCAAACACACTTTTTAAAACTGCTGGTAGCCATGGGGGGAAAAAGAACCCCAGCAAGGTTGAAGACCCTTCGAGCTGCCAGCAAAGAAAAAGGGCGCGAAGACACCAAAAGAAAAATAAAACTTAAAGTAAAAGAATCGACCCTGATACCGAGGCACCGTAGTCGGGGCGGGAAAGGTACCGGTGCAAGACCAGACGAGCAAAACACTTGAGAAAATCAACTTTTTCCGGGGAAAAAAAACAGACGACAGGCTCCATGGAAAAAAAGAGACTGAGCAAGATGGCACCCTTGGGCGTGAAGGGGACCACGCATGTGAGGTAGAAAGCCCAAAGGCTTTCTTTGAAAGCTGGGGATTTGCTCCACGCGGGCTCCGTCGGCGCCGACGTCACCCGTATGTGAGGACTGACTTCCTGCTTGTTCCCAGAGAAAAAAATGATCCACGTTTATCTGTTCTACTCCATTCATTAATCTATATATCTCTATCATATCTCCACTCAGCTGCCTGTTTGCCAAATTGAAGAGCCTTAACCGTTTAAGCCTTTCCTCAAAGGGGTATTCTTCCTCCCCTTTACCATTTTGGTGACTCTTCTCTGTACCTTTTCTAATTCTGCTATATCCTTTTTAAGACATGGCGACTAGAATTGTACACAATACTCAAGGTGCAGTCAGACCATGGAATGATATAGAGGCATTATTATATCCTTTGATCTATTCTCCATTCCTTTCCTTATGATTTCTAATATTCTATTTCCTTTTGTCGCCGCCGCTGCTGTACACTGGGCAGAGGGTTTCAACAAACTATCCACAATGACAGCTAAATCCTTTTCCTTGGTGATGGTTCCTAATGTGGAATCTTGCATCATGTAACCGTTATTTGGATTGTTCTTCATAAATTTGCACTTCTCCAGATTAAATGCCATCTGCCATTTGGAATCCCAGTCTTCCAATTTATCAAAGTCCACTTGCAATTTTGCACAATCCTCTTGTTTTTTAACAACTTTTAATAATTTTGTTATCTGCAAATCTGATCATCTCAGTCATTTTTCCCATTTCCAGGTCATTTATGAATATGTTAAAAGGCAGTGGGCCAGCACAGATCCTTGTTGTAGTCCACTATTCTCCTTTCTCCAATGAGAAAATTGGCCATTTAGCCCTACTCTGTTTTCTTTTAACCAGGTACTGATCCACAGTAGTACACTGCCTCCTATCCCATAACTTTTTAATTTCGCCAAGAGTCTTTCATGAGGAACCTTGTCAAAGGCTTTCTGAAAATCCACATACACTATATATCAACTGGTTCACCTTTTTCTACCTGTTTATTCACACCTTCAAAAAATATAACAGATTAGAAAGACAAGACTTCCCTTGGCTAAATCCATGTTGGCTTTCTCTCATTAAACTACGATTATCTAAATATTCAGTAATTGTATTCTTTATAACAGTCCTACCATTTTGCCTGGTACTAATGTCAGGCTCTCTGCTCTGTAATTTCCCAGATCACCACTGGAACCCTTTTTATAAATTAGTATTACATTTGCCATTCTATAATCTTCAGGTACTACAGAATATTTTAATGATAGTTCACAGATTATTAATAGTAAGTCTGCAATCTTCAGTACCTTTGAATGTCTACCATCTGATCCAAGTGATTTGCTACTCTTTAGTTTATTAAACAGTTGTAATACATCTTCCGAGTTTATCGAGATTTGTTTCATTTCTTCTGATACATCTTATTTAAATACCATTTCAGGCATGGATAACTTACCTACATATTCTTCAGTAAAAACCAAATCAAAGAGGTTATTCCATATCTCCATTATGGCCTTGTCCTCCCTTACTGCCCCCTTTACTCTATCATCTAATGTCCAAGTGACTCTCTCAAAGGTTATTTGTTATGAATGTAGTTGAAAAAGATTTTATTATGTGTTTTCCTTCCATGGCAAGCTTCTTTTCAAATTCTCTCTTTGCCTGACTTATCAGCACCTTGTATCTGCCTTGCCAGTACGTATGTTGTTTCCCGTTTTCATCATTTGGCTCCATTTTCCATTTCCTGAAAGATGCTTTTTTGGCTACAAGAGCATTTCTGATCTCACCTTTAAACCATTGTAGTCATTGTTTGGCCTTCCTTCCACCTTTCCTAAAGCCTGGAATACATCTGGTCTTGGCTTCTAAGATAGTATTTTTAAACAACGCCCAAGTTTGATGTAAACCTTTAACTTTGCAGCTGCTCCTCTTAGTTTTTTCTTAAGTAATTTTCCTCATTTTATCATAGTCTCCCTTTTGAAAGTTAAAAGCTAGTTCTGTGGATTTCCTTGCTGTCTTCCCTCTATTAAATAAATCAAATGCAATCATGTTATGATCACTATTGCTAACTGGCCTCAATATCACAATGTCTTGTACCAGATTCTGCAGCAGAGGCCCATCAGGGCCAGAAGGACACAATCCTCTTCAGTGCACTCAGGTGCCATCACCCACTGCAAGCCCCAATCAGCAGTCAGCCACAGGGCAGTGGGAAGAGGACATCCCCTGCTCCCCTGCAGCAGAGGCCATCAGAGCCAGAAGGACACAATCCTCTTCAGCAAGCTCAGGCACCATCCCCTACTACAAGCCCCATTTGGCATTCAGACATAGGGGAGCGGGAAGAGGACATCTCCTAACTCCCTGCAGCAGAGGCCAATCAGGGCCAAAAGGACACAATCCTCTAAAACGCGCTCAGGCGCACCCATGCCTGAGGGCCCTTTGCGTGGCCCAGAAAAAGAAACAAGTCCAAAAATCATGAAGGGATACCCACCAATCTGGGCAAGCTTTCTATAGCCTGAAAGGTCATGAAAGGCACCCACCAACCATGGCAAGCTCTCTAAGCTTCGCAAAAAAAGGGGTAAGCCTCCACTAACTTCAACCACAATCCACAAGATTCTACCATAAAAACGTAGAAACATGATGGCAAAAAAAGACCACATGGCCTATCTAGTCTGCCCTTCCATATCAACCACTATAACAGTCTCCTTTTTCCCTTTAGAGATCCCCTGTTATTGTCCCATGCTTTTTTTAATTCAGATACTGTTGTCATCTCTACCACTTCCACTGGGAGACTACTCCATGCATCTACCACTCTTTCCATAAAGAAATATTTCTGCATATTACTCCTGAGTCTATTGTCTTTCACCCTCATCCTATATCCCCTCATAGGAGAGGTTGCCTTCAATCAAAAGAGGCTCTCCTCTGTGCAGTTATGCCACAGAGGTATTTAAACATCTCAATCATATCACCTCTATCCTGCCTTTCCTCTAAAGTATACATATTAAGATCCTTAAGTCTATCCTCATATGCTTTATAATGAAGACCACTAACCATTTTAGTAGCCACCCTCTGTACTGACTCCAACCAGTTTATATCCTTTTGAAGGTGTGGTCTCCAGAATTGCCCACAATACTCCAAACGAAGTCGCACCAAAGACCTATACAAAGGCACTAACGCCTCCTTTCTTGTGCTGGCCATTCCTCTCCCTATGCACCAAAGCATCCTAGCTTTTGTTGCCGCCTTTTCTACCTGTTTGTGTCTGATGATCTTAAAGAAGCTAATCACGCCTAGGTCCCGTTCTTTTGTGGACAGAAGTACTTCACCCCCTATACTATATCGCTCCCTTGGATTGTTGCAGCCCAAATGCATGGCCTTGCATTTTTTACATAAAAAAACAATAAAAAGCAATTAAAACTATCTGGTGGTATAAAAAGGGAATTAAAAGGGGTAACTTTCTTATTCTACAGAGTTACTCACATTTGCACTCTGCGAAAATCTTTTTAGAAGAATGCTAATATGCAATTGTAATTCTGTATGTAAGCATGAATTCATAAGAATAATGTTTTTACTCTTTTATTGCTTTTAGCATACAGAATTACAATTGCACTTTAGCAGTCTTCGAAAAAGATTTTCACAGAGTGCAATGTGAGTATCTCTGTAGAATAAGAAAGTTACCCCTTTTGATTCCCTTTTTATACCACCATTGTTCTCTGAGTTACCCTCTGCCCTGTAGTTGATTTATTTGTTGTTCTTTGTTTGTCCTGTCTTATCATTAGGTCTGATTGACAGATAGTTTTAATTGCTTTTTATTGCTTTTTATTGTTCTAATTTTATAGAAAAGTATTATTTGGGTGGTGTTATGCATTAAGTTTTTATCATTTTTATCATTATCACTATTTTTATGATATGTTATTAACAACTTTACTTAATTAGTTAATCATTGTTTTTATTGTTGTATATTCTTCCCCTTTTTTACTTTATCCAACCATATCAATGTTTATTACTGTTTTCATTTTATGTAGAATTATTTATTTATTATTATTTGTTTATTTTTAAGTTGCATAACCCCTGAGGAAGGCGTTTTCCGAAACACGTTGGGGATTCCTTAATAAAGGTACCTGTGACCTCCGCACGCTTCTCGCTTTTTGTGTTGGGTTCTCTCTCTGTGAGAGTTGAGGCTCTTTTTTGTGTTTCCTCCACCCTTGCTATAATACTCATCTTTCTATACCTCTCTGCCATTATCACACACACTGCATCACAAACCATGTCCTCCACACAAATACCAGTCCTTCACTCTTATGTGCACCACCTAATCATGTACCCCACCACTAGAACAAGATCCAAACTTTACCAACATCTCATTCGCATAAAGCCTTAACAGTTGCTCATACACACACCCCAACAAGACCTCAGCAACCACACTCCACACTTGAAATGTGCACTAATTAACATCAGAGCAGCTCACAATAAAACACATATCCTCACAGATTACCTCTTAGACATGGACCTTGATGTAATGTACATAACTGAATCCTGGTTCACGGAGTCAGACAATGTACTCATCAATCAACTCTTACCACCTAACTATAGCATCTTTATCTCCTCAAAATCTGAATGCAGAGGAGGAGTTATATTCATCATCTCAAAAAAAAACACTTCAACTTCCACACTTGCAGCGCTAACTTCACTACAACATTAGACACTCTGTCCATAACAAATAACGTCATAATAATTTGTTTAGGGGATTATTCTGTCCCACGAATAGCGTGGATGGATGTCCATCCTCGCTATTCGTGCCCCTTCCTGCCGGCATCTAACTTCCCTGCCGGTTGTACAGGGAAGTTAGATGGGGCGGGAAAGGGGAGGATTATGGGTGGCATTAGAGTAGGCAGTGGGCGTTCGCCAGCCCCGGATGTACAGGGCCGATTCTAATATTGGCCCTGTACATCTGGGGCTGGCAACTTGAACGGGGAAGTTTTCCACCACCAAGGTGGACTAACTTCCCCAATTCTGCAGGATCAGTGGGTCCGGGGCTGAGAAGGGGGCAGAGGGTATTCTCCGCAGCCTGACCCTGGCCCTAGGAGAACATATTGTGGGTCGGGCTGCAGAAGCCGGCAGCCGGGGATTGCGGCTTTTAAATGGAGCTGCGGTGCCATGACAACGAGGCGGCATGGCATTGTGGCTCCATTTAAAAACCCTGACTGAGTTAGTCGAGCAAGGCCTGTATATGCAGGTCGGGCTGAATCGCAGTCCTGGCCTGCACATACAGGCCTGATCATGATTCTGATCCCGTGGGGCTAGACGTGCCCCGTGGGATCAGAATCGCAACAGCCTCTGTACGACCACTTCAGACCAGACATACAGAGGGCTTCTACATCCGGGATGGAATAACCCCCTTACTATATAGGCCCCCAAGAATGGCCCTGATGACCTGCAACTTTACTTGAAATGGCATGCCAACATCGACCACAAGCAACTCAGTTGTTCCTCCTAGGTGACTTCAACCTCACTCTCTCCATCTCCAGAGCTGCAAAAGTCTTCCTAGATGCAGTGGACGCACTAGAGTATTCACAGCTCATCAAAGGACCAACACATAATAAAGGAAACACACTTGATTTAATCTTCACTCCCTAACAGACACTTAGGACCAACACCCTCCCCCTATCCACAACTTGCACAGTGCCATGGACTGACCACAAAGTCATCCACTTTTCACTCCCCTGCGGATTAGTTCGTCAAGCAAACCCCCATACTCATACATCCACCTGCAGGTTCCACAAACTGGAAAAGGAAGACTTCCTGAACAAAATCACACCTCACCTCAATCATAATTCGGATGATCTCAATGCTCTCATCCAAAATTGGAACCAGGCCATTGTCGAGGTAGCAATTAAGCAACACACACCGACAGTCGGATGCAGAAAAAACACTGCCACATGGTACAACACACAACTACAAACCATGAAGCACAAGCTACGACTTCTAGAAAGACAATGGCGAAGCTCTCAAACAACAAACAACAAGGATGCATACATGGCAAAGCTTCACAAATACCTAGTGGCAACATACCAGGCTAAAAAAGAACACTTCTCCAAAATCCTATAATGCTCCCTCAATAGACAGAGAGATCTTTTCAACTTAGTTAAATCAATGACAAGAGACCCCCATAACAAGAAGAAAAGACAGATTTGTTTTTATTTATCTATTTAACATTTCTTATATACCGCCTTTCATGATATCAAGGCGGTTTACATTGAACAAACTGAAATTACATTGAACAGGGCATTATAACTTGGACATAACTGTTTTTACCTGGAACATGGGCAATGCCCAAGCCCACAAGGAGCACCTGTGGGACTAGAAACCCCAGTCCTTCTGGCCCAAGGTTGCTGTCCTCTAGTGGAATTTGAACCCCCAACCTTCCAGCCTGAGGTACCTTGCCCCAACCACTAGGCCACTCCTCCACTCACACTGCAGGCAATGGCAGATTACTTTCAAAGCCTAGTCCGCCCTCAGAACACCGATACCAACATAATCCCCACAAATACAATCCACAGCACCGACAAGAACAAAATCAAAATCAACTGGGACACATTCTCAACCACATCATGGGAACAACTGGAAAAAATCATCAAAAAACATCTCATTTCCATTGGACCCATATCCAATAAATGGATCAAGATTGCTAGAGAAGAATTTACCCCAATACTTAAAATGGTAGCATTATCACTCACCAAAGGAAATTTGCCAGCAATGCTAAAAACAGCTTTCATCCGCCCTCTAATCAAAAAAACAGCCCTTGACAAAAACCAACCAAGCTCCTACAGACCTATTACCAGTCTACCATTCCTAGCCAAAATCAAAATCATTTCCAAGAACATATAGATTGCACATTTCCCACTGGATCCACAACAATATGGATTTTGCCCCCAGCACGGGGTTGAAACATTACTAACTGCCCTCACTGACAATTTAATAACAGGCATGGACAAACACCAAAAAGGCTTTATACTTATTTTCCTAGATGTCAAACCAGCTTTTCATTCTGTCCCACGTGATAAAATCCTGCAACGACTATAAGACATAGGACTGACTGGAAACACCCTAAACTTATTCAGATAGTACCTCGATGATCAACACAACCAGGTGAGAATTGACACCAAAGAATCAACATTTACTCTGCAGCAAGGAGCCCCTCAAGGATCTGCCCTGTTATTTCTAATCTTCAATATCTTCCTCCAATCTCTATGCACATTAATACAGACACACAAATTTCTATGCCATGTTTATGTGGACTACTTCATGATATACACACCTTTCTCAATCAGCAACCTCACAACCACATCGAGGGAGCCTTCAGAGCAATCAAGGTCTGCTATTCGAACACAATATGACATTATTTTATTTATTTATTTATTTAACTGTATTTATATCCCGCTTTTCACCGGGTCAAAGCGGTGGGACATTTAACAAAAAGGGGGGGGGGGAATCAATTAAACTACAAGAAGACTGAGGTTCTGTATATAACTAGAAACAACAACTTCACACTGCCTCTCACAATAACCGTCAACGGATACCTACTGCAGGTCAAACAAGAAGTCTGATTTTTAGGTGTCAAACTGGATCAAGGCCTCATCTTCATACCCCATATCAAGAACGTAACAAAATCTATATACTACAAGCTCAAAACAGTACAACAACTCAGACCCTTGCTTGATGCACCTGACTTCCGCTCATTCATACAAGCACTCATTTTCAGAAACCCGGACTACAGTAACCTTATTCTGCAAGGCCTACCCAAATGCACACTACCCCCTCTGCAACTTGCCCTTAATAGTGCTGCAAGAATCCTGACCAAAGCAAATAGAGCTGAACACATCACCCCGGTTCTTAAACGATTCCATTGGTTACCCACCGCAGAGCACATAAGATATAAAACACTCCTTACTATATTCAAAATCAACCATGGACTATCATCTGCATATCTACCATCTCTCATTAAAAACACACCAGATATCACAACCAGAAAATCAAGCACCCTTAACATGCTACACACCCCTTCAACAATTACTGGGATGAATCAAGTAACCTCCAGGACAGCGTTTACATTATTTGCCCCAACCATCTGGAATGCATTGCCAGTAAACCTACGTTCCACAAATAACCTAATGGATTTTAGAAAAAAGCTAAAAACCCACCTTTTCATTTAACACTTTGTTGACCTGACCTAATCACCAGAATTGAATGGACCTTCTCTTGGACACTTCGCACACCTTACACACCCAGCCTAGCTAATCAACCTGAATGGCTGAATGGTCTATATAACCTATGCAACCCCCCACCCTCCTTTATGTCCCACTCAGCACAATGCACTATAGCTACATGTTCATAATGTTATGCTATTAATTCCTGTTCTTTTATGATGTTATATTAACATTGTTTTATGTAAAGCACTGTTGTTCCAATTGTTCTATGTAAACCGCTTAGAATTGGAGATATAGCAGTATAAAAAACTGTTAAGTAAATAAATAAAATACTAAGGACTAGGTTTAAATAGCTTCCCTTTCTGTTGGTTCATGAACAAGCAGCTCCATGAAGAATTTAATGGGTTAGCGTAATATTTCCTCCTTTAATTCGAGGACCAGAGAGGTTTGCATCTTGATTCACTGATCTTTACCAATTAAAGTGCTTTTCTTCTAGACAGACCCCAAAGGGGTGATTATAATGTCCTACTTACTCTCAACCACTCACACATGCCAATATCTGTGCTCCAATAACAGCCTCAATTAATCCTATGCTAAATTTCTTGCTAGTCTAGATTAATTCAAGTCAGGATTCCTTATTAATAGAGGCAACTGGAGTGTGAGCTCATTAGTGATAATAGATAGATAGTTTTTCCCTATTTCCCTCTCACCTTATAGTCTCTCCCCACTTTCTAGCTTCTTAAACCTCATCAGTACTTACTGTATGGAAGATGCTTGGTGAGCCCTCCTCCCTGAGTGTAGGGGTTATGCCTTTGTTTCTAAAAGGTTTAATTCATATATTATAAAATTATTTTCATAAAATCTATTCTAACAAGACACCTATATGTGAAGGCCAATTCGGTATCCATTTTTAGCCTATTTTATAAATACACATAGACACCTATATCTCTTTGTAAATTACTAAGGGGAAAGCAGCAGAAATTATGCCTAGATTGATGCTGTGGGGATTGAAGTCTGCTTAGTAGAGGTATTAATGTTACCATATAGGCATGCACTTTTATAAAATATGGGGGTCATTTTAGAAGCCTTATTCATGATTTGGATGTCTGAAAATGGGCATTCTGATGTACAAATCACAAAGACATCCCTGCAGCCATATTAGAAAGCCTAGTATATAACCCCCTTGTACAGTCAAATCCATGGTGGAGGTGTGGCCAGGGTAGTCCTATGGAGATGCACGTCGCCACATGATTTCAGAAAAGTCTGCACACATCTTGAAGGACTACCCAGAGGGACTACTACAACTGGAAATAGATCTGCATTTCTAAGTATTTATCTTCTGGAATATAATCTAAATCTTGGGGGTAAAAGGTTAATCTTTGGGTTAAAGCAGATAAATCTGTGCATTTTAGAATTCAGTGTGTTTGCTGAGTCAGTCAGGTCTTAGTACTACCAGAGAGCTTTTCATTTAAATCAAATCAGAGTATAGCTTAGCATACAAGTAGAATAGTCTCTGAGTACAAAGAACTAAGGGCCCAATTTTCAAAGGCATCTACATGGGGAACTTCCTAAGCTACCCATGTAAATGCCTTTTCTGGGATTTTCAAAAGGCACCTACCCACGTTGTGCCCTTCGAAAATCCCTGATATGTCCCTAACGAACCCAGATGCTATCCACTTAGCTTTGGGGTGTGTTGGGGGTATTTCAGGGCCGAGCAGAGACGGTCCATGGTGCTACCCATATAGCACTGATTTTTGACATTACACAGTTAGTGCTCTGTGCCTTAAAGATAGGCGTGGGAAAACCTCGCTTATCTTTAAGGCCCTGGGACTAACCGTGTAGCATCGAAAATCTGTGCTACATGGGTAGCTCCTGTGGCTTCCTGACTGTGCAGCAACACACGTATTTTCAATGCTGGGGACACATATGACCCCAGCATGGAAAATCCGGGTTAGATGGGAAGGGGGCAGGCTATGTGCCAACGCGGTGCATAGCATCGCCCAGCTCAAATTTGGGCCCTAAACTTGTTTCTAGTGACTTTTACAAAGAGGTCTTCCAGTTAGGAAGCAAACGATCTGTGAAGCTGTCATAAATAGATGTTAAAGGCAAGTGACAGATCAAAGGGGCAATTTGAAAGGCCCCTCTCTCAAACCAAGGCTGTGTGAATCATCCAGGAAATTGGTAAGACTTTATCTTAGAGACACAGGTCAGGAACTGTGTAGCAAGCCAGCCTTTAAGTCTTCTTTCCCTCCCTTCCACCACGACTCCCACCCCTGGTATAATCTTAGCTTTATAGACTCTTATTCAAGGGGGGGGGGGGGAGGTGCCCATAATCATTTTCAGGTGCAGCTGGTTATCCTCATCAGGAAGACATTTATTAAGGACCTAAGATTAATTATTCTTGAGGTGAACAAAGTTCATTTAACATATAAGTATCCCTTGCCAACCTAAATAAGTTAACAACTTACAAAAATCCAAGTTATCAATATCCCTGTTTAATGTACATTACCAAGTTTAAGTTACAATATAAACCACTTTGATTGAAATGATAAAGCGGTATATAAATCCTGTTAAATAAATATCTGAACAAAACCTTAAAACTAAGGGATATGTTTACTAAACCGTCTTAATGTTACCGGCGCTAGTTGCAGCGTTAATGTGAAGAATGCCATATAAGGTAGTGGGCATTCTGAAGGGAAGGTTGCAAGGAATCGGTACTGCGCGATAGTGGGCGCCGTGGCACGTTAACGCTCGTTAACTCTAAGTTCATGCCTGCACATTGTTAGAAGCTATAAAGATGTAGCCCACTGGTTACTCCATTGACTGCGGAGGCAGAGGTCATGGGTTCAATCCCACAGTGGTATTATGTAGGAAGGCTGTCTGAGGCATTTCCTTTTAATTTAAATCAGTGCTGCCAGCAAAAACACCCTCACAGTTCCGTAACCTAAGGTGCCGCATAAGGCACCCTATAGGGCACTCCATAGGACACATTATAAAGTGCCCTGTCCGCCAAGGCACCTTTATAATGTGCCCTATAAGGCGCCTTATGAGGCATCTTAGGATACGGCACTGTGAGGGTGTTTTTGCTGGCAGCACTGATTTAAATTAAAAGGAAATGCCTCAGACAGCCTTATTAAATAACACCACTGTGGGATCAAACCCATGACCTCCACCTCCACAGTCATTGAAATAACCAGTGGGCTACATCTCTATAGCGTCTAACACACCACTGGTTTGCTACAGAAAGACTGCAGGTCACCACACAAACTGTCTGCTGTGGTTACCAGGATAGAGTAAACCCACCCGTACCCATGATGCACTGCACATGCAGATCAGCAGCCCACATCTGATCACAAGATGGGGTATGCGCCTCTATAGCACCCCGGCCTGGTAGGGGGAACTGACCATGTGTGTTACTGGCACAGAGTAGCTACAGACCGTGACATTGTGCGATTCCTGTGCTCACCCTGAGGGTGAGGTGGGGCGCCCAGCACCAGGTCCGCAGCACCTGGCTTGACTGAGATAGGCTGTGCTGCAGGTCCCCATCAGTGCCAGTGTGTGATAGGTAGTCCCTGCAGACACACCTAGGATACACCTGTGTCCATCTGTATTTCCCAGTCATGGCTAGCCCTTGTGGACTATGATGCACCCAGAATAGTGCATATCCTGTGTGATTGCCATGGTCACATGTTATAAGAGAAGGGTGGTGTTTGGACCCAAAAGCAGATTATGTAGCACCATCAACCCACTCTCTGTGGGTCAGGGTGGGGGGACAGGATCTCCCAACAAGAGATCCACATTCTACATCTCTGCAATGGTGGCAGTAGAGGGGATCATCAACCCCAGTCCTGCTGGGGAATAGGCACCTTACAGGACAGTCAATGCAGATATGTACACATCACAAAGCACTGGCAGACATGCGGTAGGCCTGGAAAAGCTCAGCTGCCCCCCACCACTATCTGACATTCACCAGCAGAAGGCACAGTCAGTCTGCACCCTGCAAGGTGTTCCAGCCATACACATGCTAACTGCAGACAGTCTGCTAGCTAGTACATAGTGCATGTTCCTGGAGGAACTGTGTGCACCTACAAATGGGATGTGAGCACACACCCCAAGCAAGTATGTCAGTGACTAGGCCCCAGAAAAGTGAACTCATAGATATCACTTGAGAGAAATACTGTATAACACTATGGGGGAACCTAGCCATGTCATGGTCACTGCTCAGTCAGGGTGAGAATGACCTCCCAGCATGACATGCTGTGGCCACCCTGTCCATGCAGGTGGTGGTTGGGCACTACAATGTCCCAGCCATTGCCCTATGCCGATGCATCCTGCCCAGACCGCTGTGTCCGGGCCATACCCACAATACCTTGCTGCTCATTATGCACATTGGCAGGCTAATACTGGAGACAGTACAAGCATTGGGGGCTCAGTAAGGTGTAGGCAGCCACAAAACACTGGGTAGACATACACACACTCCCATACCTATTTCAGCATTGTGGTTGGCAGCCCTGGCCACCACATCAGTTCTTGGCACAGTGCAGGCATTGCTAATGTATGCAGGTGCTAATATTGGTAGCTGCTGCTCCGCGCAGGGCCCAACAGCCTGACTCTCCATGAGGCTTTGGATAGTGGAGCCTGTGGGTGTGGGTGTTTGTGCCCCTGTTGGCCGATGCTCTAGGGCAGAGGTTCCCAACTCCGGTTCTGGTGGGCCAAGCACAATTCAGGTTTTCAGGCTGTCCCTAATGAATATGCATGAGATACATTTGCATACAATGGGGGCACTCCATACCAATGCATCTCATGCATATTTATTAGGGACAGCATGAAATCCTGAAGGGTGTTTCGTCCTCCAGAACTGCAGTTGGCAATCTCTGCTCTAGGGAATGCACATGTTTATGGTGTATGTGCTCTGTAGGGTAAAATATAGGGACATGGTCTGCAGGAGCCACAACTGGGACGTGAACCTGTGACCTTCTGCCCCTGAACACACTGGCTGTGCGTACTGCACCAAACTGTTGCCACAGAGGCAGGTCATTCCCTGGGGATACCAATACTGTTCATCAGACAGCCCTTGTCTGTTGCACTGCATGCCACCCACCTGAACAGGGCTTGGCCTTGGTGTGCTGTGGGCAGATGCCACTGTCCCCTTCACCACTAGTACTCCTCCGCCACCATGCTGACATGCCCTTATGCCGGTGATGCTGGTGGTGTGCAGTCCCAGGCCATCCAGTTTGATGGTAGGCGGCTGCCTATGGTGTGGGATCTGGGGTAGGGGTGCCTACATAGACATCCGCGCTTCCCCCCGGCACCGCCTGTCACTGTTATGTGCCCTTTGGGGAACCTGCTGGGTGATGTCCCCTGGGACACTGTGGGACACACACTCGTGGGCATGTTTGACCTTGGTCAGTTGTTGGCTTGCTGTTTGCAGGTTCTGAGTTCCTATGTGCCACCTAGGCATCTGCCTAGTCCACCCTGTGCCCCAGCTGCCCCACTGCATGTCCCACCTTCAACCTCCTGTACCCCATTTGCAGCCTCACTGTCGTGCCCTTTTGTACTTGGGCACTATGCTGTTGCTGCACATGTATCACTACTATCACTTTTCTTGGTTTCCCTGCCTTTGCTGTACATTGCTGACTGAACTGGTTTCTCTCTCCTGCAAATGTGCCTCTAACGTGAGGTTTTCACTGGCATTAATTTTCGGACCTTCATTTCACAGCGTTAGTGTGCCTGGATCCTCTTCCCACCCACTCTCCACCCATTGACCCCTTCTCTCCACCCTCTGGAGAGACTTACTCCACCCTCTGTGCGCCTTAACGCCGCCGGAGACGTTATCGCGAGATAAGTAACGTTATCGCGCAGTAATCTTACATTATCACACGATAGCGTTACTTAATGCGCGATAATGTCACCGCTGTAACATTAGTGCTATTTAGTAAACATACCCCTAAGTTGCAGACAGCAGTCCAGTAGTGAGATGGGGTTTTTCCAGTCTTTTGCATTGAGTATCACATGTATGATTTTCTCTAAATTGGTGAGGGGTCTTATTTGTGCACTAAGTGCAAGGAGCTCTTTCCTCTCAGGGAACAAGTCCAATCTTTGGAGGCTAGAGTAGCAGACTTGGAGGACATAAGGAAGACTGAGAAGTATATAGGCGAGACCTACAGAGACGTAGTACTGAAATCCCTTCTCCAGTCTAGCAACCTCCCTGTTGCCATTGAGGAGAGCAGTCACATGCCAGGAGAGCATCACCCTGGTGTGCCAGGAAGTGATCCTGTCCTCCAGGTGATGTAAAACCCTCTCGCATTGAGGAGGTTTCTCCAGTGCCATATGCCCATAAGGGAGGGTTAGGATGGCCATTATAGTTGGTGATTCGATCATTAGGCATGTAGATAGCTGGGTATCTGGTGGATGAGAGGACCGTCTGGTAATATGCCTTCCTGGTGTTAAGGTAGCAGACTCCACGCACCACCTAGACAAGGTGTTAGATAGCACTGAGGAGGAGTCTGCTGTCTTTGTACATGTTGGTACCAATGACATAGAAAAGTGTGGTAGGGAGGTTCTGGAGGTCAAATTTAGGCTTTTAGGTAGGAAGTTGAAATCCAGAACTTCCAGGGTGGCATTCTCAGAAATGCTTCCTGTTCCATGTGCAGACCCAAAAGGCAGGCAGAGCTTCAGAGTCTCAATTTGTGGATGAGACGATGGTACAAAGCAGAGGGGGTTGGATTTGTTAGGAACTGGGCAACATTCTGGAGAAAGGAGGGGCTTTTCTGAAGGGAAGTGCTCCACTTTAACCGGGATGAAACCAGGCTGCTGGCATTAGCCTTTAAAAAGGAGATAGAGCAGCTTTTAAACTAGATAATAGGGGAAAGCAGACAGTCACCCAAGAGCACATGGTTCGGAACAATGTATCCATGAAGGATACTAGCAAAATATTGAAGTTAGGTCATATTGACGGAGGTTCCAGTAAAAATACAGTAAAAGTAATCCAAATCCCCTGAAGTACAGAGCAGACAGAGCTTAAATATTCCAAATTACCCCTGCCTACTGATAACCAGATTAATATGAATAAAATACAACCTCTAAAATGCTGTTATGCAAATGCTACAAGTCTAAACAATAAGAGAGTAGAATATATAGCACTAAATGAGAGGTTAGATTTCATTAATATCTCAGAGACATGGTGGAAGGAGGACAACCTGTGGGACACTGATACCTGGGTACAAATTATATCAAATTGGTGGATGGGTTGCCCTCTATGGGCATTGAGTCGCACAGGATTAAAGTGTTACAGGAAATAAAATACACGGTAGAATCTCTATGGATTGAAATTCCCTGTAAAAAGGGGACGGCAATGGCAGTGTGGGTATACTACCGACCGCTAACAAATGTTACAATACAGTAATGTTAATGGGTGATTTCAATTACCCCAGTATCGACTGAGTCAGTGTCACAGCACGATCTGCTAGGTAGATAAATTTCTAGATGAAATAAATGACTGCTTCTTTAAGCAGCAGGTTCATGAACCGAGAAGAGGGGAAGCCATTTTGGACCTAGTCTTTAGTGTTACACAAGATCTAGTGCAAGAGATAAGGGTGTTGGGACCACTTGGCAACAGTGATCATAGCATGATCATGTTTGATTTCATAAATGGAGGAAAGACGGCAAGGAAATCCAAGGGAGACTATGATAAAATGAAAACAGAAAAAACTAAAAGGAGCAGCTGCAAAGGTTAAAGATTTACATCAAGCATGAGTGCTGTTTAAAAATACTATCTTGAAAGCCCAGACCAGCTATATTCCATGCTTTAAGAAAAGTGGAAGGAAGTCCAAATCATTTAGAATCCCTTCAGCAAAGGCTCCAACGATCCTGTGAGCAGTGAGTGAGAATCAGCTGTGCCTACTTAGTTGGGAACTGTGTGTGAGAGAAAACTGCAGCCAATCTGAGCACTTTTCAAATCATTTAGAATCCCTTCAGCAAAGGCTCCAACGATCCTGTGAGCAGTGAGTGAGAATCAGCTGTGCCTACTTAGTTGGGAACTGTGTGTGAGAGAAAACTGCAGCCAATCTGAGCACTTTTCAAATCATTTAGAATCCCTTCAGCAAAGGCTCCAACGATCCTGTGAGCAGTGAGTGAGAATCAGCTGTGCCTACTTAGTTGGGAACTGTGTGTGAGAGAAAACTGCAGCCAATCTGAGCACTTTTCAAATCATTTAGAATCCCTTCAGCAAAGGCTCCAACGATCCTGTGAGCAGTGAGTGAGAATCAGCTGTGCCTACTTAGTTGGGAACTGTGTGTGAGAGAAAACTGCAGCCAATCTGAGCACTTTTCAAATCATTTAGAATCCCTTCAGCAAAGGCTCCAACGATCCTGTGAGCAGTGAGTGAGAATCAGCTGTGCCTACTTAGTTGGGAACTGTGTGTGAGAGAAAACTGCAGCCAATCTGAGCACTTTTCAAATCATTTAGAATCCCTTCAGCAAAGGCTCCAACGATCCTGTGAGCAGTGAGTGAGAATCAGCTGTGCCTACTTAGTTGGGAACTGTGTGTGAGAGAAAACTGCAGCCAATCTGAGCACTTTTCAAATCATTTAGAATCCCTTCAGCAAAGGCTCCAACGATCCTGTGAGCAGTGAGTGAGAATCAGCTGTGCCTACTTAGTTGGGAACTGTGTGTGAGAGAAAACTGCAGCCAATCTGAGCACTTTTCAAATCATTTAAAATCCCTTCAGCAATGGCGCGCCCGTGCCTTGCGGGCCCGCGCCTGAGGGCCTCGCAAGAGGGCCCTTTGGCGTGGCCCTTAGGCGGTGGACCGTGCGAGACCCACTATCTGCTGCTATATGCTCATTCTGTTCAGCGATATGCTGTTTGTAGTTAATGTAAGGTAATGTAATGTAAGTTATGTACTGTGTTCCCTGTTTGTACTCCTAGTGTTTTGTTGTGATGTAATGATAATGCAATGTATGTTTCCCTCACCTTTGTTTAACTTTGTGCTGTATTAACCGCTTTGATTGAAGGAAAAGGCGGGATACAAAACATGTTAAATAAATAAATAAATAAATAAAAACTGCCAGCATGGTTTAAAGGTGAGATCAGAGATGCTGTTGTAGCCAAAAAAGCATCTTCAGGAAATGGAAAAAGGAACCAAATGTCAAAAACTGGAAACAATATAAGCACTGGTAAGTTAGATGCAAGGCATTGATAAGGCAGGCAAAAAGAGAATTTGAGAAGAAGTTTGCTGTGGAAGCAGAAATTCATAATAAAGACTTTTTCAAGTATATTCATAGTAAAAATCCTGTGAGAGAGTCACATTAGATGATAGAGGGGTAAGATGGGGCATTAAGAGGCGGAAAGGCTATAGCAGAGAGACTGAATGAATTCTTTCTTTGGTCTTCACTGAAGAAGAGGTGGGAAAGTTACATATGACTGAAATGGTATTTAAAAGTGATGCATTGGAGAATTGAAAGAAATATTGATAAACTGGGAAGATATAACTAGTTGATAAACTAAACAGTAGCAAATCATCTGGACTAAATAGTATATACCCAAGGGTGTTGAAAGAACTGAAATATGAGATTGCAGACCTACTATCAGCAATCTGTGAACTATCATTAAAATCATCTGTAGTACCTGAAGATTGGAGAAAGGCCAATTTAACACCAATTTTTAAAAAGGTTTCCAGAAATGATCCAGAAAACTACAGGCCAGTGAGCCTGATATCAGTAAAAGGCAAAATGGTAGAAACCATTATAAATCATGTAGATAGTCATGGATTAATGGGAGAAAGGCTACATAGCTTTCGCCAAGGAAGGTCTTCTTACTAATCCATTAGATTTTTTTTGAAGGTGTGAATAAACAGGCAGACAAAGGTGAGC
This sequence comes from Ichthyophis bannanicus, assembly GCA_033557465.1. Classification (NCBI taxonomy): domain Eukaryota; kingdom Metazoa; phylum Chordata; class Amphibia; order Gymnophiona; family Ichthyophiidae; genus Ichthyophis; species Ichthyophis bannanicus. Next base: position 181,356,880 of record CM066034.1, read on the forward strand.
CGGTCAATATAGTGTATCTGGATTTTCAGAAAGCCTTTGACAAGGTCCCTCATGAGAGAGACTATGCAAAGTTAAAAAGTTATGGGATAGGAGGATCAGGAACGGGTTAAAAGACAGAAAGCAGAGGGTAGGGCTAAATGGCCAATTTTCCCAATGGAGAAAGGTGAACAGTGGGGTACCTCAGGGATCTGTGCTGGGTCCACTGCTTTTTAACTTACTTGTGAATGACCTAAAATGCGATTAACGAATGAGGTAATCAAATATGCAGATGACACAAAATTATTCAAAGCTGTTAAAACCCAAAAGGACTGTGAAAAATTGCAAGAGGACCTTGATAAATTGGAAGACTGGACCTTCAAATGGCAGATGAAATTTAATGTGGACAACTGCAAAGTTATGCACCTAGAAAAGAACAACCAAAACTATGGCCCTTATTCTCAAATGCGGGCTGCAGGGGCTACTCGTCCCGCCAGGATGGACAGTCCCACAGTCCACCTAGGTCCTATTCCCTCATGGCTCTCCCTATACGTTCTGTGCTTTAGGATGGGGAAAGCCAACGGAAGGAGGCGGTGTGGGGGCGGAGTGGGGGTGGGCCGCCCTGCAGCACCTACAGGGCCCATTCAGATCATGCTCTTGTAAGTGCTGCTGTGCCTGCTAGGAAGTGTTGCTTATACCACCTCAGAGGTGGTATAAGCAGCACATTTGTCACATCCGGGCCTGGGCAAGGGGTGGGGGTTCCCTGCCACTCGATCCAGGCCCCAAGAGGCCAGCCGTGGGTCGGGTGGTGGAGATTTTAGGGGTGAAGCCGTGGATGCCAGTGCACCTGTGGGAAGAACATACCCACAGGCAGAGGAGGCACGCCAGGCTTTCCTCAGCCCTGATTCTGGCTCCCATGAATGGCTCTGTCTTCTGTAGGGATGTCCGGATAGCCTGGATGTCCCCCTCCCGGAATGGGGCTCAATGGTTACACAATGCAAGGTTCCACATTAGGAACCACCCCCCGAGAAAAAGATGTAGGCGTCGTCATGGATAATGCATTGAAACCTTCCGCCCAGTGTGCAGCGGCAGCTAAGAAGGCAAATAAAATGCTAGGAATCATAAGGAAAGTAATGGTGAATAAGAAAAAGGATATTACAATGTGTCTGTATTCTATGGTGCGACCGCACCTTGAATATTGTGTGCAATTCTGGTCGCCATATCTTAAAAAGGATATAGCGGAATTTTAAAAAGTACAGAGAAGAGCCACCAAAATGCTAAAGGGGATGGAAGGATACCCTATGAGAAGAGGCTTAAGAGATTAGAACTTTTCAACCTGGAAAAGAGACGGCTGAGGAGAGATATATAAATTAATGAATGGAGTGAAACGGGTAAATGTAGATCGATTGTTTACGCCATCAAAAAGTAAAAAGATTAGAGGACACGCAATGAAGCTACAATGTAACCCATTTAGGATTAATAAGCGAAAATATTTTTTCACTCAATGCGTAATCAACTCTGGAATTCGTTACCGGAGGATGTAGTAAAAGCTGTTAGTGTATCTGGGTATAAAAAAGGTTTGGACAAGTTCCTGGAGGAAAGGTCCACAAATCATTATTAAAAAAAGACCCAGGTAATCCACTGCATGCCCCAATACAAGCATTGTGGAACTTCTGTGTCTTTTTGGGAAATTACTAGGTACTTGTGACCCGGATTGGCCACTGTTGGAAACAGGATACTGGATACCTTGGTCTGACCCAGTATGGTATTTCTCATGTTCTTATCTGGTCCAGGCTGCTAATGCACCCATGCCTTCCTGCTGCCATCAATGAGTAAGTTGCAGAAAAATGCTCATTTCATGGCAGCAAGACTTGCTGGAGGGAGAGCAAAATGTTCTCTTACCAGCACAGTACTTACTGCTGGGTCAACAAAACCTGCATGTTCATTAACAATCCTTTCAGTTTGACTGCCTCGCTGCTGACATCTGCAGATATCAAATGGCAGGATGGGACATGCATATATCATAGCATAGATGCCCCCCATTCTGTCATACCTTAGCCAGCATGTTTATGTACCCTTTTCTGTAGCCATGCAAAGCACAGTCACCAGAATTACAACTGGTGCATTAAGACTTGATCACATCACCCCTTTACTAAAGAACCTACACTGGCTACCAATAACACTAAGAATGAAGTCATTATAACAATCTTCAAGATACTGCAAAACCAATCAGCCACCAGCCTGAAAACGTTAATAAGAGTCCCTAAATCCAGATCAAGAAGATCCTGCAAGCAGAACCTACTCTTTATCCCTACACTCAAAACAAAATTTAAGAAGCAGACGTGCAACAGAGCTTTCACCCTTCTTGCTCCTTCTAACTGGAACTCCCTACATGAACTCTTCTGAATGGCAGAAACATTACAGGACTTCAGAAAAAGACTCAAAACACACCTCTTCCTTGAAAACATGGAGGCCGATTCAGAACGGTGCTCATCTGAGCCGTCTGAACGGCCAAAATCCAGATGGGGCCAAGATGTACCAGATTCCAGAAACACGGGAGCTGGGCACACCTGTGGTTTGGGAATTGGGCACTAATATGGGTCAGCGTATTCTGTGGTGCAAGATGTCTGAAATGCTACCCGTCCCCTGCACAGCCCAGTGCAATTTTGTCCCGTCACTATGGCACAGACATGTCCAGCCAGCTGACGAGAATAGCGTTGCTGACACAGGCACCAGCAGGACACTGTCTCACTGCCAGCAAGGGCCCACAAGGGCATGCTGTGCCAAATGCATTCATCTGGGCTGGGTGCCGTGGTGAGCAGGGAGCTGCAGGCTATCATCGGTGATATGGCCTGCACTTATTCTACTATTGGGGAGGAATAGGCTGGCCATCCATCTCGCTGCCGGTGGATGTACAGAGGCTGTTCCTGAATAGCCTCTGTACATCCTGCCACCTTGCCCCACCCCTGCTCCGTCCCCTCCTGCCTACAAACCAGAATAGCTAGAGGGAGGTTGGGCATCCAAACTCACTATTCGTGGGTCAGAATAACCCCCTTTGGGTCTGACACAAATGACTAGCTTATAAACTGTATACCGACATAATTAAAAAACACTGTCTCATTAAACCTTTGTTAGATATAATCCTAGCCGTGTACCCCCTCCATATGCTAATACATGTTGTTCATTCCCCTTTATATGTTGTTCAAGTTAATGGTACCCCTCCTAGTTCAATGTAAGACCCAATTCATTTGAGTTCACTATTGTTCCATGTAAACCGCTTTGACTTTTCATAAAAGTGATATATAAAAGATGTTAAATAAAATTTCAAGGATGCCCACATTTTTAAACTGGCCTGCAGACACGCACTTATCCAGCCATGCTGTTTACATGGGCCCGTCTCCAGAACCGGTTCCATGGACATGCATCTTTCACAGAAGAGTGATTTCAGATGGCACTTACATGTGCCTTCCTGTATGGCCACCACTCCCCCAGTAGCTTGGACATTATGACCTGGATTTCTCAAATTCTTCCTCAATGTCAATTCTTCCTCAATGTCCCTTCTAAATTGCGACTTAACATGCGTAAGTCAAGACTCCACCTGGACTCTGCCCATATTCCACCCTTGAATATGCCTACACATGGGTCTTTTTTGGCACCACCTCTGTTTTTATATCTGTAACCCTGGAGGGAATTTTGAAAAGAATAATTTACTGTTTTGAATGTTAACCACTATCTCCAGGAACAAGCAGGAATGAGTCTTCACATATGGGTATCGTCGGTACCGACGGAGCCTGCGCGGGAACGCTCCCCAGCGTCCAGTAAGAAAGCTTTTGGGAGCATCCCACAGCGCCTGTGCGCTGCCTTCCTGCTTTTCCCAACCGCCTCTCTCCAGTTCTTCTTTTCCGCGGAGCCAGCAGGTCGTATTCCTGTCACCGCAGAAGAATTCTTTATTTTTTTCTTTATTTTTCTGTTCGCATCTGCCTTCTTCGACGTCAGACCGGTACCGCCAGTCTTTTCTTTTCTTTTCTTTCTTACAAAAAACCCCCAAAACCTTTTCTTTCTTCAACTGTGCATTTTCGGTTTGGGCCTTAGGCCTGAACATATTTTCTCCTCATGGAGAAGCCCACTTCCGGGTTCAAAAAGTGCACGAAGTGTGGCGGTACTATTTCTGTCACCGACACCCATGACTGGTGTCTAAAATGTTTGGGTCCTGACCATTCCATCACGAATTGTGTGTCCTGTACCATGATGTCTAAAAGAGGTCGGCAGAACCGAGCAGCCAAGCTCAGTACCCTGTTTCCTTCTGATGCAGCCTCGGTGGCATCGACGTCTTCCAGGGCTTCTTCTTCCTCCCATGGATCTCAGGTAACCAAACATAAATCTAGCCGGTCCTCGAAGGGCAAATCTCCCTCTAAGCATCGAGATGCCTCCAGGCTTATCCTCGAGGATTCCGCACTGGCAAAATTACCCCGGCGGGAAGTTACGGCTTCCAAAACATTGTCTATGGGGTCACTGGTTGACATCGATGGCTCGGCCTCGACCGATCACCTGTTGCCATGTTCTGGGGTACCGGTGGCCTCCACTGGTACCGACATCCAGACTCTGGTGGCGTCGATAGATCAGAAGATTCTGTCCATGCAGCGCACCCTAACGGTGTTTATGCAGGCTTCGACGCCTCCGGTACCGCAACAGTCTCCGTTGCCGGTACCGCCTCCGGCACCGGCATCATTCCCGGTGCTGGTACCGATTGCATTGCCATCGGCTTCAGTGTCGACTGCAACGGTACCCTGTCCTATGATGCCCATCGGTACCGAACCGGTACTGCTTACTCCCGATGTCGATCCCACTCGGTACGCGTATCGGGCTTTACAGGAGCATCCAGACAGGCGATACTTCGATTCCTCCGAAGACTCTGATGAGTCGGAGGTTTCTGTCGATGCACTGGTACTTCTTCCTCAGGAGTCTGATTGTCCAAAACGAAGAATGTCTCCTCCAGAAGACTTGTCTTTTCAGGACTTCATTAGGGAAGTGGCTAGGGGCCTCTTCATTACAGTGGCCCCTGAGTCAGAGCCCAGAGCCAAGCAACTAGATATTTTGCAATATCCTAAGACTCCTAAAGAAGCAGCTACTTTACCTATTCATGAGATTCTCTATGATCTCACGTTGAGCATGTGGGAGATTCCTCTTACCATCTCTCCTCATTCTCGTAGATTAGACACCATGTACCGTGTCCCTCCTTGTCCTGGCTTTCATAAGTCTCAGCTTCCTCACCACTCTATTATGGTAGAGTCTGCCATGAGGAAAATAAAGAGTGCAAAGAGACACTCATCTAATCCTCCAGGACGTGAATGCAGGACCCTTGATGCTTTTGGCCGAAGGGTTTTCCAAGCTAATATGCTTGCTGCCAGAATCAACTCCTATAGTCTCTATATGGGGATGTTTCTAAAAGAAGTCACAGATCATCTGCAGACTTTAGCCCCTTTTATTTCAGAAGATAAAAGGCAGGAATTTCTCACTTGGCTTAAACATGCCCAAGATGTTTCCAAATTTTCCAACCGTGCAGCCTTTGACTCTTTTGAGTGTGTAAGCAGAGCCTCGGCTATTGCCATAGGTGCACGCAGAATTGCTTGGTTACAAGCCTCTGATTTGGAACTTTGGGTCCAAGATGAACTGGGAAATCTTCCTTGTACAGGTGAAAACCTTTTTGGCAGGGATTGGAAAGCAAAGGCCACTCAGATGGATGCTGAGAACTCTGCTTTGGATCGACTTTCAAAGTCTACCTCTGCTCCTGCTAAGAAAAGATTGTTCAAAAAGACAACTTTTTCTAAAAAGGGAAGATACTATCCTGCTTATGGTCAGCAGGCATCTTCTGCAGGTCATTTTGCTGCAAAGCGTCAGCAACCACCTAAACAGGCCAAGTCAAAGGCTGCCAGGCCTCCCACAGCTCAGCAGCCTCAGCCTCCTCAGGGCCTTTGACTTGCAACTAGAGAACTTAGCCTTTCTGGCTCTGGAAGAACCAGAGCCCCTCACCATTCCAGGAAGGTTGGCTTACTTTGCTCCCAGATGGGAGCAAATCACAGCAGAGCAATGGACCCTCTCCATTGTAAGGGAAGGGTACAAGCTTCATTTCTTAAACCTTCCTCCCCACACCATGGTGAGACAGTTCAATTCTCCAACATCTCTCCTCAACCTTCTGGGTCAGGAGATTGCTACCCTTCTTGCCCAAGGGGCAATAGAAGAAGTACCCCTTCTTCAACAGGGCTCAGGGTTCTACTCCCCTTATTTTCTTATTCCAAAGAACACAGGGGGCTACAGACCCATATTAGATCTCAGAGAATTGAACAAGTTTCTATTCAAAGAGAAATTCAAGATGATTTCTCTCGGTACTCTGCTGCCATACCTTCAGAGTCAGGACTGGCTTTGTTCTCTAGATCTCAAGGATGCATACACCCATGTCCTCATCCATCCAACACACAGAAGGTTCCTTCGGTTCCTTTTTCAAGGAAAGCACTACCAATACAGGGTGCCTCCTTTCGGTCTGGCCTCTGCACCAAGGGTGTTCACGAAATGCATGGCAGTAGTAGCTGCATTTCTACGCACTCTAGGAATATTCGTTTTCCCATATCTGGACGACTGGCTCATTCGAGCTCCATCCCAGTCAGAGGCCCAGATTTTTCTAACCTGCACAATGAGTGTCCTTCAGTATTTGGGACTGGTAATAAACATCCCAAAATCCCATCTCACCCCTACTCAGTCTCTGGAGTTTATAGGGGCCTTGCTGGATACCACAACTGCAAGGGCCTATCTTCCTCAGGCCCGTTGCCTACACTTGGTGCAGTTAGCCTCCCAGATACAGTTAAAGTCCCATTTAACTGCTCGAAAGATGTTACAACTATTAGGCCACATGGCATCCACCGTGCATGTGGTTCCATATGCTCGCCTTCACATGAGGGCAGCTCAATGGACTTTGTCCACCCAATGGACTCAGGCATCAGGTTGCCTGTCAGACAAAATAGCAAACGCCAGTCGTCTATTTTGGTCTCTCCAGTGGTGGAAGTCCCCTCCAAATCTGTTGTTGGGGTCCCCTTTTCAGCAGTCGTTACCCCAAGCAACTCTGACAACAGATGCTTCTCCAAAGGGTTGGGGAGCTCATCTGCAGGATCTCTCCACCCAGGGCATCTGGTCTCCACAGGAGACTTCTCTGCATATCAATCTCTTGGAACTCAGAGCAATATTCTTAGCTCTCAGAGTGTTCCATTCCCTGCTCAGCTACAGGACAGTCCTCATCCATATGGACAACCAAGTAGCCATGTTCTATGTAAACAAGCAGGGCGGGACTGGCTCTCTGTCGCTTTGCAACGAAGCTTTGCGACTGTGGGCCTTCGCCAGAGAGCATCACATCCATCTTCTGGCAGTATATCTTCCAGGCGTTCAAAACTCTTGGGCGGACAGACTCAGTCGAGTCCTGCTTCCACACGAGTGGTCCCTTCACATGGACCAGGTAGCAAGGATTTTTCGAATTTGGGGAACCCCGGACATAGACCTCTTTGCAAGTCCGTAGAATGCCAAACTTCCCCGGTTCTGTTCCAGAATTCCGTGTCAGGGAGTTCAGGCCAAGGATGCCTTCCTCCTTCACTGGGGTCAAGACTTCCTTTATGCCTTTCCACCAATTCCCCTAATTCCCAAAACACTATTCAAGCTTCAGAGAGATCAAAGGACCATGATCCTCATAGCACCACATTGGCCACGTCAAGTGTGGTACCCTCTACTTCTGCATCTCTCTCAAGCTCCTTCCCTGGACTTGGGCTCTGCACCAGACCTTCTGTCCCAGGAAGAGGGAACTTTGTGGCACCCAAACCCCCAGTTGCTCCATCTCAGGGCTTGGTTGCTGAGGGCCTAGACCTTCAAGATTTTCATCTCTCTCAGCAAGTCAGAGATGTTATTCATGCCTCTAGAAAGCCTTCTACTAGACGTTCCTATGCTTTCAAATGGAAAAGATTTACCATTTGGTGTTCAAGGAAAGGTCTAAACCCCCTTGCAATACCTCTGAATTCTCTACTAGAGTATCTCCTGCATCTATCCCATGCAGGTCTGAAAACGAATTCAGTAAGAGTCCATTTGAGTGCTATTGCAGCGTCCCTCAAGCCTCTCAATGGACAACCTATTTCCTCTCATCCTCTTATAGCAAGATTCATGAGAGGCCTTCTTTTAACTAAACCTCCCATTAGACCACCTCCAGTGGCATGGGACTTAAACCTGGTTCTTGGCCAGCTTATGAAGCCACCCTTTGAACCTTTAGCCACCACCTCCTTGAAATTCCTTTCTTAGAAAGTTATTTTTCTCATTGCAGTCACCTCAGCACACCGCATCAGTGAGTTGCAAGCTTTGGTGGCTAATCCTCCTTATACAAGGTTCCATCATGATAAGGTAGTCCTCAGGACCAATCCACACTTTATGCCTAAAGTGGTCTCACCTTTTCATCTGAACCAAGAGGTATATTTACCTGTCTTTTTTCCAGGACCTCATGCATCAAATGCAGAGAGGAATCTTCATACCTTGGATTGTAAGAGAGCTCTCGCTTTTTACTTACAAAGAACACAGCAACATAGAAAGTCTTCTCAACTCTTTGTTGCTTTTGATCCTTCTTATTTAGGACTTCCAGTCTCTAAGAGAACCTGTCCAACTGGATTGCTCAATGTATTTCTTTCACCTACCAGAGTAGGAACATTTCTCTGGAGGGCCATGTCACAGCTCACAATGTGAGAGCCATGGCAGCCTCAATGGCTCATCTAAACTCTGTTTCCATTGACCAAATCTGTCGAGCGGCCACCTGGGCCTCGGTTCATACCTTCACAGTCCATTACTGTTTGGACAAGGACTCCCGCCGGGATGCCTCGTTTGGTCAGGCTGTTCTCAAACACCTGTTCCATTCCTAATCAACTCCTACCCACCTACCCTGGTCGGATGCCAGAGATCCATGGGGGGAGGTAGAGTCCTTTTCAAGGACACACAACCTGGGGTTTCTCTCTGGCATCTGCAGCTAGGGAGTCCCCATATGTGAAGACTCATTCCTGCTTGTTCCTGGAGATAGCACAGTTACTTATCTGTAACAGGTGATCTCTGGGAACAGCAGGAATAAGTCTTCACAACCCACCCACCTCCCCTAGGAGTTGTATCTCTCTATCTATCTTTCCTTTCCTCTCTCTCTCTTTGTCTCAGCTTTAAAACTCGAACTGGAGAGAGGCGGTTGGGAAAGGCAGGAAGGCAGCGCGCAGGCGCTGTGGGATGCTCCCAAAAGCTTTCTTACTGGACGCTGGGGAGCGTTCCCACGCAGGCTCCGTCGGTACCAATGATACCCATATGTGAAGACTTATTCCTGCTGTTCCCAGAGATCACCTGTTACAGGTAAGTAACTGTGCTTTCTAGTACACTTTTAACTCTTGTAGGTCTGGAATTTTATAAAAGCTCTTTTATTTTGTTGCTTGTATGTTGTTCCATGTAATTTGACATTTTGCATAATTTTTGTTGCACTTAATACTAATCTAATCTAATACATTCAGATTTTCTTTAAAGTGAAAATCTCCAAAACCATTTACCAATATATATGGCTATTTACAAAAATATATTGTCTCTATGAAAATTGCCCACCATTTTCTTCAGTGAAAGTAATTACTGAGTTCAGCAACAAGCATAATTGTACCCTTGAGGATGGGGTCAGGTAAAGGGGAAACAACAACATGTGTGGTTTGCAATTTCAAAACTACATGCATTGTTTCCACTGAAAATATGCCCCACAGAAAAAGCAAGTGCAACTCTGTATTTTTTCCTTAGGCAATTTAAGTGGTAATGTACTGTATGCAAATCGGACCCAATATTCAAAGGCATTTACACAGTTTACAGACCTGTAAACTGTGTAAATGCTGCTTAGTGGGATATTCCTGCTGAATATCCCCGATTAACGTTACGCCCTGATGCTAACCATTTAACATTGGGGCTTGTCATGGGTGTTCCGGGATGTTCTGGGGGCTTTTGCTGCTCCTATCTTTTGCCTGCAGGAGCTAACTGGGCAGCATGCAATATCGCTGCTGCCCAGTGAGCTACTGTGGCTGTGGAGGCTGCACAGCGACCCCGGATATTCAATGCTGGGGCCGCATATGACCCCAGCATTGAATATCTGAGGTTAAGGGTTGGCTGTATATTAAGTTGAAAATTATTTTTTTATAGTGAAAATGGATTTTTTTTCTGGGATATTTGGTTTAGAAAGGGTAAGGTATAAGACATACATTTTGGTTGACCCCCCCCCCCACCCCCAACCTTTTTGCTTGCTCTGAATGTTTTTCTTTGATTTTCATTTTGTTTTTTTCTTATTGATGTCTTTTTGTAGGAGTTTTTAAAATATTGCTTGATTTTTTTTTTAGTCCGTTCTCAATAATGCTGAATTTAGCAGAGCTATATAATAGTTTTTTTAATGTTGCTCAGGCTATGAATTCAAAAGCCATTATTTTAGAAAAAGACAGCTCTGATGGCTTACTCTTATTGACAGGCATGTCTATTATGTGATGGATGACTGAAAGGAATTCTCCCCATTTTTTTCAGTATTTTTTGATATTCATGCATCAACTAGCCTTAGCAGCATTTATTTAATATGGATCTCTTTTCTAGTGAAACATCATTAACCATACAGAGAATAATTTTATACTAGGGCAGCTAGTCTGTGAAGGTTCATGGGTACCGCTGTTTCATGAAGGCAACACAGGTTCTTGTGTCCCTTAATAAAATAGTCCCCCTAGAAAGCTGCTCTGAAAGAGGTATAACTTTGTTCATGTATATGCTGTTCAGAATTAACACATGTGTGTATTTTGCAAGACCATCCAAACCGCATAGAGATATCATAAACATACGGTGCAATCAAAATATTGAATCCCAAATGACCATTACTTAATATTAAATTAAGTACATCAGTATTTTACACTCTGTGGATTTTGCTGGATTTTCAAAGTGAAAGTGTGTACATTTCTTGTTAAGTATCGTCCAGTTGATATGCACATACGTCTGCTTTAATATTTATCCCAGGAAAACTATGTGCTAATATGGCACCTGTTTTTTGTTACATACAATTTTTTGGGTTAGAATATGTAAACATTCTAATAAGTATGCAAGCGAGTGTAAATCCTCCCCAATCCTGCCCTCAGAAATGCCTCCTCAAATAGCAGGCAAACTTAAATGTTTGCAGACTATCATATATACGTTTACTGCTTGTTAAGTGATTGTGTTGTGTCTTTAGCTAACCTGAATGAGCCTACTCTTGAATGATTTCAGAAGCTAAGCAAGGATGGGCCTGACTAGTACTTAGATGGATGACCACCTTGGAATACCAGGGGCTATAAATTCACTCCATGGAAGAAAGGCCTGGCAATCTACTTCTGGTCACACCTTGCCAAGAAAATCCAGGAATTGGGTTGCCATAAATCAGCATTGACTTGATGGCTTGCACTGCATTTGAACCATGCCATTTCTAAGTGCAAAGAACTAACTGCCATATTGGAGGCCAATTTATAAAGTCATTTACACATGTATGCGGGGACATATGTACATAAATGGCCTCTTAAATTCTTAGTGAGGTAAAAGCATGCCTACTTGTTTTCATAAAATTTGTCTTTATAAATGTGCCTTAATATAAGTGCCTCAAAAGATGCTTAAACTAGGAGCCCTTTATAAAATCGCCCTCATTTTGCCATTTTATATAGGTCAGGCAAGTGAGCCCCTGCTTTCAGAAATGAGGCTAGACAAAACTGTGTGCACATACAGTATTTCTATGCAGTGTGCATGGATATTAGCAAAATGGCTCTGCAGAGCTACAGACCTAACCTTTGATGCCATGACAGCCTCCTTTTGACCAAACTGATGATAGGGAGGGAATCTACTCCAAGGGTACAGACGAACCAAACTATCATTGAGCTGGGCATGGGTCTGGCTCATCTACTGCTTTAGTTGCTGGGCTTTGTACCCATGGGAGATAAGAGACTACTAGAGCAAGCACTGTGGAGCTAGTGGTGTGATGAACAGACAAAGATTAGCTCACAAGCAAGGTTTGGAGTATCTGAGCCCCCTAGTACAAACCATCTTACCAGAAAAACAGAGTACAGACGTTACTATTGCCTTAAGCAAAGGAATACGGTAATGCTGGATTAAATCCAACCCTCCCCCCCCCCCAGCAACATTTTGCTAATGTCTATGCACACTGCATAGAAATATACATGCCCAGGTTCACCTAGCCCATTTTGAAAGCACAGACCCGCTTGCCTGACCTCTATAAAATTATCCTCCACCTGCACAAAATGAAGTTAATTTTATAAAGGGTTCCTAGTTTAAGCATGATATTGGAACATCAGTGATTGGTAGTGAGATCAAAATTTGCTTTATCATGAATTACTTCTAATTCTACTTGAAAAAGTAGAAAAAATAGTCAGGGGTGGCTCAAGGCAATCTGCTGCCTGAGGCGAGGGATGAGATGGTGCCCCTCTCCCCCATAGTGTATGTTTGTGGGGAGGGGGGGCTTTCTCAGAATTCCAGTCAGGGACTGAACCAAACCAAAAAGCCGATTAGATAATATGGAGGAAATTCAAGATGTTTGCACACCAAGGAACTAAAAGAATGAGCAAGAACCACAGCACACTTTATAAAACTAAATTATAACTCAGTTTTATTCTGTTATAAACTGCGTTATGGTTCTTGCTTTTTCTTTTTGAATAGATATTTTGCATCCACAGAACCCCCTCCCTCAACAGTGGGTGCAGAGCAGAACTAGGACATTCACCCACAGAACTGAATACCTTTTAAAAAAATCTGATTCTCATCATCTCACTAACAAACATTTTCCAGTACCAGCCATATTGGGAACTAATATAAAACCTACAAAAGCACCAAAGATCTACAAGACCAAATCTAGCATATCATTACCAGCATAAACTTCCAAAACTCATACAAGGTGCCTACCCAGAAAAAAAACAGCACTATAAATACTGCAGCGGGCCCTAGAACATCTAACACCTATTTGAAAAGCTGAACAAGGCGAATTACTACAGTACATATCCCTGCGTACAAATTTCATGTTAACAGAACACACCGGCCGTGGTCACACACTCAGAACACAGACTCTCACTAATTATAGAATCAGTGAACACAATCTAAAGTAAAAAAATTAAACCAAAACCCCAAGAAGCCAGACTCTGCATGCAGTGCAACACCAGATGAGAGATGCAGTTCCCCATACTGTGTAAAATATAAAGATAGCTAGCACAAAGTACAATCACTAAATTGAAAATAAATATATTTTTTCTACCTTTGTTGTCTGACCATTTTATTTTCTGGTCATGCTGGTCCTGATCTGAGGCCTCTGCTTTCCTGTCTTATCTTAGCACTCTGCCATTTCTTGTCGCTTCTTTTGTTTTCTTCACTTCCTTCTATCAGCCTATTTCCAGGCCCAGTAACCCTCCCCACGTGTCAGCTCCCTGCAAGCCTCCTCCCCATTACCCAGTCACTTACCAATCCCATCCCCAAGTGTCAGCTCCCTCCAGTCCCACCCCCAGGTGTCAGCTCCCTTCCAGTCTCCCTTCAGTTCCATCCCCCTCCTCCATTCCCTAGTGTCATCACCCTTCCAGTACCATCCTCCGTTATCAGCTCCCTTCCAGCCCCCACATTCCACCCATGTCAGCTCTCTTCCAGCCAACTCTTTGCCCCTCTGTCATCTCTCTTCCAGACCTCTTTTTGCTCCTCTTTCAGCTCCCTTCCAGCCTTCTCTTTCCCCCTCTGTCAGTTCCTTTTCAGTTTCTAGCCCCCTCTTTCCTCCAGTTTCCAGACCTTTTTCCCCCCTTTGTCAGCCCCCTTCCAGCCATCTCTTCCCCCCGGGTTGCTCCGTTCCACTCCCTGTCTTTCCCCCCCCCCCCCCGTGTAGCTCCATTCCACTCCCCCTCCTGCCGCCCGTGAAGCTCCATTCTGCTCCCTCTCCTTCCCCTGTGTAGCTCACTCCGCTTCCTCTCCTGCCACCCGTGTCATCTCCGTTCTGCTCCTTCCCCTTCCCCAGTGGCTACGATAGCGGTAATTTCAAATGAAAAGGAAACCAGTGCGGAGCCTCCCGGCCCTATGGAACACCTGCAGCTGCGTCCCACTATAGCATTACTTCCTTTAGGGGGTGGAATGCAGCTGCAGGATTTCCATAGGGCTGAGAGACTCTGCACTACTTTCCTTTTCATTTGAAATTACCGCTATCTCAGTGGCTTGTCCACCTTTTTTCTTTTTTTTTTTTAAAGGTAGAGTAAGGCATCTCTTTTGGGGGCATTTTTTTACCATCTCATTCGGCCTCATGATAGAACCTCCCCTGAAAATAGTGCCTTTTAACTCCACCCTTTCCCACAGGTTTGCTAACAATGTGCTCAGTTATGACTTTTTCTTTACATAGTTATGTCCAACAGTATTCCTTCTGAGCTTAATGCAGATAGACTTTGTTAAGAATCCAAAAAAATGAAAATCATAGGGTCCCTGGAGGGTTATTACATGATGTTACTCAGACGTCTGTAAGACATAGGTTCAGTTACAGTGCTTGGCAGTAGTGTGACTATTAAGGAATCGTCCTGATGGTCAATCTGAGATCTTTCTTCTGAACCACACTTCAGTTTGGGAACTTTTCCCAACAATGACCTTTGAGAAAAAGGCAATACTCGGTGGTCAAGAATGCATAAATTAAATTTTCTCAGATAACAGGCTAAGACAAACAGCCTTTTGCCAATCTGTGTAACAACAATTCATCATTGTACAAAGCAAAAGCTGTGTCATTTTCAGTGTACCAAAATATCCATGCCACTCCATAGGTTCCATGATGGATCCATCCATTCACTTGTCTGTCTATATGAATAAACAAGCCTATCCATTCCAAAGGGATCTTCTGTAGCTTGTTGCCAAAAATAGCAGTAGATGCTAGTGGGGAAGAAATGGCAGAAGAAATGCGTAGGGCCATGGATTTTGGCAGGGATCCCATCCCCTGAAGACTGGAGCAAGGCCATGGCTAAAGTATGAAAGGCTGAGGATCTCATAGAGGTAGATTAAAAAAAAAAAAAATTAGAAGCTAGGGGAAGGAAGCATGTGTAGGATGGACAGTATGCCAGAGTGGATGGGGTGGGGTAAGAGGACAGGGACTGAGGGAAGGGGACATGGCAAGAGGAGAGAGAAGATACAGAGTGTGTGGGGAAAGGGGGAAGAGTACAAGAAGGTGGGAGATTGAAAACTGGAATACATGAAGGAAAGGGGATCAAATGTCTGTATGCAAGAGGAGTACACTATATACCTAATTCCCCCATGCACACACACACGCACATACCTACACACATACACCCCCTATGTATGTTCACGTACACACACACACCCACACACAACACCTTATGCACACCCATACCCACATTCACCCCTACACATGTGCACACTTACACACACTCATACACACACACACGCCATGTGCACATTCACCCATCAATCACTCCCCCACACACATGTGCACATACATACAGATTCCCATGCATTGTTTCACACACACCCAATATGCATCCACACACACCTCCCACACACATGCAACCACACACCCTAGCAAGAGAGATTTTGGGATCCTTTTACTAAAGGTGGCTATGGTGATGCACTTAACACACCAATAGCATTGACACCATGGCACATTAAGTACAGCACCACCATGTTACCTGTTGGGGACATTGAAAGCATTCTCCTGACAGTTAATGCAGAGCCCTGTCCTAGCACATCTTACAAATATTGTGGGTGCACTTAACTCCTCCTATTGAGTTGGCATTAGGTGAACCACGCTAATTGCAGGAGTTTTAACAGACAATGTTTCCCCAGGTGCTAACAGTTCAGTGCTCACCATGCCCACTCTCCATCCCTAACCTGCTCCCTTACCACCCCAATGTGCAACTCACAATTAGCAAGGAAATCAGTCCATGCTTACTATCATGGCCCCATGCTAGCTGTCAATGCATGTCCCAGCACATCTTCAGTGTGCATCAGAACATATGCTGACAGCTAGCGCCCTTTAGTAAACGACCCTCTTTATGTCTCTTCAAATATATGCATGAGTTTGCAAATGGAGGAAGGAAGACGCACCATTTTATCACACAATGAGGCATATTTACTAATGCTTAACGTGTGTTAAGTACTCCAGTGCTTATTCATTTCTATGGGCCATCACAGCACTTAATGCATGTCAACTTTACTTAACGTGCGTTAACCTTTATTAAACATGTGCAGGGCTTTTTTTTCTTGAAGGGATACTTGATAATACCGAATACCAGTACCTTTTTTCATTGCCTGTTAAAACTGATCCAGGGTCCGCGCACATCAATGGAAAAGACCTGCCTATGAGTACCGGCACCATATTTTGCAAGGAAAAATACTCTGACTATGCGTATATACCTTTCAATGTGTTTTATTAATTTTTTTAGGAAATATCATTATTTAATATTTTTGGAAGTCCCTCCTATCTGGCCATTTCCTCTCTTATAATCTAAGTAAAATCAGGGCACTGCTGTTTTTGGTCCTTTATTAGAACCCCTGTCAGGATATATATTAAATTTATGAATAATGCACAAGCGCATGAAAAACTTGACTCAGAAAATAAATTTGTGCATACATATATACTGTACAGAAGGTTGTGAGCACACTAAGTACATATTCTTGTATTTCCTCACTCAACTAAACTGGGACGTAGATGCTTTTAAAGCATAGCTAATGCTATTACTTAAGAAACCTTTTCCCTCCACTTAACATGAGAAAAAGGCAATTAAAGACTGAACCATCAATTGCATGAAAACTGTTTGCTAAATGGCTAGGAATTTATTGAAATCAAATCCTTGAAATGCATAACTCAGGTCTAAACAAGCAGCAAACATATTGCTTGATGCAATTAGCAACAGTGTTCTATCAATACAGTTTGTCATAATAAGCCAAAGTTCTAAGTGCTGTGAATTCAATAAAGTCAATCTGAAACAAGGTTGCACTTAACTCATACAATACAATAAAAGATCTCTTTCCATCCAACTGTTATTTGTATAAAACAACTTGATTGTTGTACTGAAGGGTTCACTATTTGTGTAAAGGTGGTGTTTATTGGGTTCAGTGCAGGATAGTAGGGATCAGTCAATACTAGTTCTGCCTTACACAGCTTTGTGATAAAGAACACTCACTGGGAGGATTTATCATACTTTTTTCCAGCACCATATAATTACGTTGACTGGCGGCCTATAATATGCAACCCTTAAGATCAGTCATCTTTAAATTCTGTGATCTGTCCTTTACTTTTGCAGCAGTAACAGGTTTATAATTTTGCCACGGTAAACAAGTGAGATATACTTTTAATTTCAGAACGAGTGCATTGAATGAGTTTAAAAACTTCCATATAAATTATTGAATGATGCAGATTTTGTCACTACTACTACTGCTATTTTCTGACTTGGAATTCAGTGCTCATTATTTTTCTTTTTGCCTGGTTTTCCTCGCCATATTCTTGCTTTTGTTTTCTTCTAGAAACCTCCTATTGTGTGTCCTTGATGTTTCTTTTTTGTATGTTCTTTTTATTTAATTTTGATCTCACAACTGTTTCTTCTTTCTCTTTCATTTCCTTTGTTTAAGCTATCAATATCCCTTTTCTTCTTCCCATTCATACCATTAATTAAGCTGTCAATTATGGTGTTTTCTACCTTGTTAATCCTTTATACTAGCAGCAAAAGCAAAAAGAGGCAATAACACCACAAACAAAATACAAGAAAACCACAGTGGTGATAAAAACAAAATAAAACAAAAAGGACACACAATATTTATTATAAACAATTATATAAATACCATACTATAATAACCATGCATAAGAATATAACACTTTTAAAACCTGCCCAAAATATTTTGGCAGATTGCTTGCATCAGGGGCATATATACATACATCAATAAACAAACGAAACCTGTATGGTAAAACAGTACAAAAATAAATAAATAAACCAATCCAATTGGTGAAAATGAATCTACAAAAAGAAACAGAAACAGATCATGAAAACCTAAAACATATCAATAAAAACTTAAAAGATATACAGTACATACACACATAAATATGTTCTCCATACCAACAATAATTAAGACTATACCATATAACTATCGTAAACATATAAATAGAAATTGAAAATAGCAGTAGAAATCAACTGGAGGAGGGTCTGACAATAAGAATCTAGGAAAAGCCTCAAAAAAAGAGAATAAGAACACAAACACAAAAATCAATTGAAAAGATCAAAATAAATCTTATTGAAAGGAATTTAAAAGTCGTAGCTAAAGTCACAGGCATCAATGGGGTAACACTCCCTATAAAAGACACAAAAAACACATCAATAAAAATTATATATCATCAAAAAAGCTAAAATAAATTGTCAACCCAAGGGTGTTGAAAGAACTGAAATATGAGATTGCAGACCTGCTATCAGTAATCTGTGAACTATCATTAAAATCATCTCTAATACCTGAAGATTGGAGGATCGCCAATGTAACACCAATTTTTAAAAAGGGTTCCAGGGGTGATCCGGGAAACTACAGACCGGTGAGCCTGACGTCAGTACCGGGAAAAATGGTAGAAACCATCATAAAGAATAAAATTACTCAGCATGTAGATAGTCACAACCTAATGGGAGACAGCCAACATGGCTTTAGACAAGGAAGATCTTGTCTTACTAATCTGTTATGTTTTTTTGAAGGAGTGAATAAACAGGTGGACAAAGGTGAGTCGGTTGATATTGTGTATCTGGACTTTCAGAAAGCCTTTGACAAGGTCCCTCATCAGAGACTTTTGGCAAAACTAAAGAATCATGGGATAGGAGGCAGTGTACTATTGTGGATCAGGAACTGGTTAAAAGATAGAAAGCAGAGGGTAGGGCTAAATGGCCAATTTTCCCAATGGAGAAAGGTGAATAGTGGTGTACCCCATGGATCTGTGCTGGGTCCGCTGCTTTTTGACATATTCATAAATGACCTGGATAGTGGAATAACGAGTGAGGTTATCAAATTTGCAGATGACACAAAACTATTTAAAGTTGTTAAAACCCAAGAGGATTGTGAAAAATTGCAAGAGGATCTTGATAAATTGGAAGACTGGGCATCAAAATGGCAGATGAAATTTAATGTGGACAAGTGCAAGGTTATGCACCTAGGGAAGAACAACCCAAACTATGGTTACATGATGCAAGGTTCCACATTAGGAACCACCACCCAGGAAAAAGATTTAGGCGTCATTGTGGATACCATGTTAAAACCCTCGGCCCAGTGTGCAGCGGCGGCCAAGAGAGCAAATAGAATGCTAGGTATGATAAGGAAAGGAATGGAAAATAAAACAAAAGATATTATAATGCCTCTATATCATTCCATGGTGAGACCGCACCTTGAATATTGTGTGCAATTCTGGTCGCCGTATCTTAAAAAGGATATAGCGATTTTAGAAAAGGTTCAGAGAAGAGCCACCAAAATGGTAAAGGGGATGGAAGGATACTCCTATGAAGAAAGGCTAAAAAGTTTAGGGCTCTTTAACCTGGAAAAGAGACGGCTGAGGAGAGATATGATAGAAGTCTATAAATTAATGAACAGAGTGGAACGGGTAAACGTAGATCGATTGTTTTTTTTTTTTAAATTCTTTATTTTCGTTTTATAACAACAAAGGAAAAGGAAGACATACAGCTAAAAGACAGATACATAACGTGTAATACATACACCAAAGTAAACCCCTGCCACCCCCCTCCCCCCTGCTTCTTCTCTAGAAAACTAAGCATTCCCGAAGCGGGCGTGTACTTACATTATTGTGTTACAAAACCTAACGGTGATCTAAAACATGATGAGTGCACATTATACAGGCATGTTGGAACAATGAGCAGATTGTACATAATCATTAAGCATCTGCCATTTAGACAAGCGAGAGTGAGTTTGGACATGGGGAATAGCTCTCCGAGGTATCTGCTCATATTTACTATATAAGCAGACGAGATTCCACCATTCATTGACAGTAAGTCGAGAGCTATCCTTCCAATTCCTCGTGATTAAGCATATAGCTATACCCAGCATGAAATCAAGGAGAAAGCGACCCTTCTTAGGAAGAGAGGGGACCTCCGCCACAGAGCGGAGTCCCACGACCTTCCAAGAGAGAGGTTCGTGAAAGTGTAAGATAAATTGAATACTACCCCAGACCCGCCCCCAATAGACCTGTAGTTGAGGACATTCATAAATAACATGAGCGAAGGTTCCCACAGCAGTATGGCAAGACCAACACAGGTCCCTAGCATTTGGGTTCCATTTGGCTATTTTTCTGGGGTATAAAAGCATCTGTGTGCAAAAAAGAAGAGAGTTTGGGTAACAGAGGCAGACCGGGAAACCCGCACTACTTTGCTCCAGAAAACGCTCCATTGCACAGGGGTTAAAGTGGTTTGCAGTTCGCGCTCCCAGGCTTGTTGGGCTCTAAAAGTGGCCGTGTCTGTACCCTGACATATTATTTTATAAAAGTTAGAGGCTACCCCATGTGTACTACTAATAGAGTGAACTATCTCTAATAGCCCATCCTCAGTAGGGGCAGAGGGCGGCATGATTCGAGCACTTTTGAGGCAGTGTTGAAGCTGCATCAATTGAAAGTAGTGTTTCACTGGTAACGCAAATTCCTTTTGTAAATCAGAAAAGGTTTTCCAACGAGCTGCAGAGAAAAGCTGTTGGGGTGTCCAGATCCCCCTTGAATACCAGGGTTT
Organism: Ichthyophis bannanicus; assembly: GCA_033557465.1. Classification (NCBI taxonomy): domain Eukaryota; kingdom Metazoa; phylum Chordata; class Amphibia; order Gymnophiona; family Ichthyophiidae; genus Ichthyophis; species Ichthyophis bannanicus. The sequence goes on from CM066034.1 coordinate 181,377,666, forward strand.
CCATGCTATTGTTCTATTTAGGACTTGAATTCTGGGGTTATTCCATAGCGGGAGTCCGTCCTGAGGACATACATTCGGGCCCAGTGATAGAATGAGAGTGTTAAAGGCCGCAAGAGTATCGACAATCATTGGTGGATGGCGGGTGTCTACTTGATAGGACATACCGGGGAGATGGGTCAACGGAATTGGGCTACTAAGCTCCTCTTCTATGTCAAGCCAAACTGGTCTGCTGTCTGTTGAGGCATCTAGCCATCGGGCACCTTGCTTAAGTAGGAAGGCTTGATGACCTTTTACGTTCAATGAGAAAATCTTACATGGTGCCATCAATCGGTAATAGACATTTTAGGTAAGGGCGCTTGATAACATACAACATAATCAGAATCTGTACAACAATGACATAATCACCGAGTATTCTGGCTAATACACCCCATATTGAAAAGTATGTACCAACGTATCTTAGAGAAGAAGCAAAACCCCCAAAGAATATGGCGACCATATGTCTGCGAGAGGAGGCCCTAGAGAGGAACTAGAAAGACATATAAAAAAAAGAAAAGAAACACCAGAGTCCATAATTAACACTGTCTCTGATACTCATCGAGGCTACTGTGGGTAGATGGAGTCGGGTCACAGATACCATCAAGAGTAAGGCAACAGACTGCCCACGCCAGACTCTTTGCTGGGCTGCGGCAGATCCAATATGGCAGGTACAGCGGATATGAGGAGACTTGCAGGAATATTCTGGAAGTCAGCGCATCAAGTCGGCTTCTTTGGAATCCAAAAACTCCGCTAGTAGATCAGGGTCCTCAAATGTTCTTGTCTGATTGTGAAGCGTGACTCGGAACTTGGCCGGGTACATCAGGCCATAGCGTGCTTGTAGTTGTTGAAGCCTCGGCCGGAATTCCAGAAAGCGCTTTCGGCGGTCGACCGTGGGTTTAGCCAAGTCGGGATAGAAGGAGATCTTGTGGCTCTCAAACTCCATATGGCCCTTTGCCCGAGAGGCACTTAGAATTTGCTCCACGTGTTGATATCTCAAAAGTCGAAAAATGATAGGCCGCGGGGTCTTCCTGTTGAGCGTTATGCTTGTGGGTACACGATGAGCGCGATCAATCTCCAAATCTTTGGTAAAGGTGATTTGGAGCAGGGAAGGGAGGATTTTGCATAAAAACTCTTTCATGTCTCCCGATTCCGCTCCCTCCGGTATGCCCACGAGTCGTATGTTGTTGCGGCGCGCTCTATTATTGCCATCTTCCACCTCTTTCTGCAAGGCCCGCACCTGGCGTTCAACTTTGTCGAGTTTGGACAACCGGGCCGCATGGGAGTCCAATATGCTCTCCATTTTGTCCTGACGCGAAGAAAGCCCTTCTAGCTTGCTTTGCAGCACACCAAAATCTTCCCGCAGCGCTCGGAGTGCTTCACCGTTTGCCTGCACGAGGTTTTTGACCCCTCTAATCTCTACGAGGATTTCCTGCTGCATTTCGGGGCCCTCGCACAAGGCCGGCCCCTTCTGCGGGGACGGAGGTTCAGTTTTGGAACGTTTGCCGTGAGAAGCCGCTGGAGATCCAAATTCCAGGCGCGTTGGTTTGGTCCCCGCCATCTCACCAATGTGCCCCGGCAGGATCAGAGTTGAAGTTCCAAGTATGTGAGGTGTTAATTCAGGATTCTGAGTAGGCCTCTCGGGAGCCTCAGCGTTATGCGACCATCCCGCTGGACATCAGGCTCCGCCCCCCCCCGTAGATCGATTGTTTACGTTATCAGAATATAGAAAGACTAGGGGACATGAAATGAAGCTACAGGGTAAACTATTTAAGACTAATAAAAGAAAATATTTTTTCACTCAACGTGTAATCAAACTCTGGAATTTGTTACTGGAGGATGTAGTAAAGGCTGTTAGTGTAGCTGGGTTTAAAAAAGGTTTGGACAAGTTCCTGGAGGAAAGGTCCATAAACCATTATTAAGAAGTGACCGAAAATATCAATGCTTGACCCAGTACAAGCATTGTGGAACTTGTGTCTCTTGGGGAAACTGCTAGGTACATATGACCTAGATTGGCCACTGTTGGAAACAGAATACTGGGCTTGATGGACCTTGGTCTGACCCAGTATGGCATATCTTATGTTCTTATGTAACCCAAATCTTAACCTGTGCACTCACTAGAGGGGTATCTTGATCCACTGATAAAAACCGATGGCTTCCACAAATAAAACAGCCACAGACAAATACTAAGCCTTCACATTGGCATACAAATTCTAAGAAAGAACTGGGAAAAATACATTGTAATGAAACTGAACAATGTCACCACATAGAGCAACAAAGTATTGCACCAAAGCTACTTAAAAGGTATATTGAAGCAAAGGCAACTACTCTCACAAATCAGCAACTTTTTACATAGCTACATAAAAAAGACTACAATCTGCATAAAAAACAGCTATTGCCAAATAAAAAAAAAATAGAGACTAATGAAAAACCAATTAAAAGTGCCAATACAAAAGTTAGGGGTCTGTTTACTAAACAGCAATAGGGGCGATCATGCAAAATTGGAACCACAGCCCGTTTTATTCAATGGGGCCGCGACACTGATTTCACACAATCGCCGCTATCACTGTTTAGTAAACAGACCCCTTAGAATTAATAATAAACTAAACATTACCGTTATATAGTGTAACCGAATATAAAAGCATATTGGAGCTCATTGCACAAAAGCAATTTCTCATGCAGAACAATTACAGAAATACATAAAAGGAACTAAAATCAGCGTGAAAAAAACTATTAAAACATTTAGAAAAGATAAATAATACAATTAGAGATACCAGTGCAAAAGTGAAACTAAACCATTTCAGTGACAATGCTCATTGCTGCAGTATATAAAAAAGCCCTGATGTTCCCTTGCATTACAAACGAGTAGACAACTCTAAAAAATATGCTAAGCACTTGCAAAGCCATGCTAACTGGAAATGGAAACAAAATAAACAAAACCATGCCAGGTACTTGCTACCAGCACCACCATTGCTCTTGCTATTGCTGCTGTTGAAAAATAAAGACAAAAAAAATCCCTCATTTGACCTTTCCTGAGTCCACCCAGCTCCTCTTACTATAGCAATTTATTGACAGGGGATAAAAGTGATTCTCAAACATTCCTACCCTGGAGCTGTGACTATTGCAAAGGATACCAGCAGACTAAGACAGGCATCATTTTGTCATATGTCAGACATTAATAATTGTTCCCGTCTTAGTTTGCCATAGGACCGGCTCAAGGGGTTGTAGCACCCTGAGCTAACATTTGCTTTTGCCCCCCCAACTCCCCCCCCCCCAACTGGGTCTGATCTTACAGTGCAAGCTGCGCAAACAGGGGTACATTTTCAGTCCACTTGCTTGTTAAATGCAATCTATGTATTCTGTGTCACTATCCATATAAATAATAGCGAGGCCGCGGAGCCCCCAGTGCACGCGGCCGGCACTAACCGGGGGGGCGGCTGGTCGCGTGCTCGCTCGGGAGCCGGCCGCAAAGGTTCGCAGGGGCGGGCCCTAGCGGCGGCGGCGTGCCATTGGCTCCCGTGGCCCAATGAAAGGTGCGGGAGCCAATGGAAAGGTGGTAGGCAGGAGGCAAGGGGTTCTGGGTAGGCGCGGCAGCGTCCGACGGCCTTTCCCTTGCGGGAGCTGTGGGAGCCGGACGTCTTCGTCAGTGCGGTGCGTTGCGTTGCGGGGACCCCAGGCATCGGGTAGAGTAACTGCGGCCCAGGCAGGCGAGCATGTTACTGGGGGACTGGTGGGAGGCGCGATCGCACAATTAAAGAAAAGAAACTATATATATATATATATATATATATATATATATATATATACAGCTGGGGGTTTCCTTGGTAGAGGGGTTATTGGGGAGCCTCTTAGTTGGGGGGCTTTTGTCTGATTGGAGGAACTGGTGGGGGCCAGGCAGGTCGGTGTAGGGGGGTTTAGAGTTGGGCAAGTGGGGGGGTGGTGTGCAGATACTGCTGGTAAGTATTCCTACTTGTACAGTCTCCGTGGCTAGGGGATATGGGAGGTGCTGGCAAGCAGACCCCGACGAAGGTTGGGGGGGTTGATAAGCGTAAGGGCAAGGGGCGAGCAGATGGAACGGGCGTCCGGGGGGAAGCAGGCTGGCGCTGGGTCTGGTGAGGCGCAGGCTAGTGGGGGAAATAGGGGCGGGGAGGTAGGACACGAGGCGGGCCAGCCGGCGGTGCGGGGGGGTATAGGGGGGCTAGGGGGAGGGCACCCAGCCGTGGAAGAAGATCTAGGGGGAGCAGCAGGGCGGGGGACGGCGCAATACTGAGGCGGGGCAGCGGGGGGGAGGACCCGGCGTTGAGGCACCTGGCGGAAGTGGTCAGGCGGGGCGGCCCGGTTTGTCACGGGCGCCTTGGTCAGCCGGGGGGGCCAGCGGTAATGACTGGTGGGGATGGTGGGGCCCCATGTGTGGTCCAGGGTTCCTGGGAGGGGGGTGCGCTCCTGGCTGGGAGCACTGGCAGAGTGGGGGGCAGGGCTCCTCGAGGGTGGCTTGGTCGGGGGCGTGGCAGCAGCCTCGTGCTGCGGGGGGTCCCGTGGGGTCTTTTCCTTTTTTATCTCCGCAGGTGCCTTCGGGATGGCAGAGCACCACGAACCCAGGCCAGGAGGGTCCGCCGGTGCGGGCCGAAGCGTCACGGAGTGTCGAGGTCCAGCCGCCCGGAACGGCGGCACGAGCGTCGCAGCATGTGGATCCGGCAGCGACAGGGCACCCAGAGGTCGTGGAGGTTTCGGAGTCGACGGCAGCTGTGGCAGGTGAGTCCGGGGGAGCGCCTGGTGGTGGCAAGAGGGGGCGGGGTTTGAAGAAAAAGCGGCAGCATTCCTGCCGCCGGCGTAGGACGTCGGGATCCGGCTCCTCCATGTCCTCCACATCTTTGTCGTCTTCGTCTTCGTCTTGCGGTAGCAAGGGCGACGGCAATGGGGGCGGGAGGGGGCTGCGGGGGCTTCTGGTGCCGCGCCTTCCGTGGCAATTTTCTCCGAGCTTTGGGAAGGCGTCCCGAAACTGTTGCGGTGCAAAATTCAGGAGCGGCGCTACATAGATATCTTTCGGTTGTTAGAGGGTAGGAAGCGCTCGGGGGACAGTCGGCGGAAATGGAAAGCAGATGAGAAAGCAGGTCGAGTACGGAGAGTTGCACGTAATATGACTAACTGGACTAGGGCATTTTACAGCTAGCTAGTGTTTGGGGTCGCGCGCATCCTTCGCACTATGGGATGTTGTTGGCGTACGCGGACTCCATCTTGGAAGCGTCTCAGTCGCATGATGGTTGGGCTTGGCTCAACTATGATGAGAAGTTCCGTGATAAGATGGAGGAAAACCGGACGCTGTCATGGGCTACACAGGACATTAATCTGTGGCTCACGCAAATGTCAGCCAGGCCGGCCGGCGGGAGGTTCTAAGGGTGGGGTGGGAGCGGCGCCGGGGACACTGCGGCCCTTTCGGGCTGGGGAGCCGGCGGTGGGGCAAAAAGGGGCCGGAGGGGGGGGGGCGCGGGGATGTTTGCTGGTGCTTCAACAAATCCTCCTGCCCTTTCTCGGATTGCAAATTCCGCCATGCCTGTTCCGTCTGTAATGGTGGGCATTCCGCCCTTAAATGCGTTAGGAGGGGGCCGGTCGGCGCCGGCTTGCCCCCCCCTAAGCAGTAGGAGCTGGTTTGAGGTAGCTCTGACCCCGATATGGCTCGATGCATTGCGGGGTTGGTTGCTCAGGTACCCCAGGAAGTCGGATAGAGTGACCTTGGAGGAGGGTTTTCAGGAGGGCTGTCGGATTCCAGTTTCCGGTTCGGTCGCGGTACGTGCAGGGCGGAATGCGCCCTCAGTTAGGCGGTTCGCCCACATCGTGCGGGACAAATTATCCGTGGAGATTGGGCTGGAGAGGGTGGCGGGCCCCTTCAAAGAGCCGCCCTTCACTAGCTTCGTGGTGTCCCCATTGGGGGTCATTCCGAAGAAAGAGAGTGGCAAATATCGGTTGAATCATAACCTGTCCTTCCCCAGCGGGGCCTCTGTGAATGATCGGATCCCCAAGGAGGCGTGTGCAGTCCGCTATGCCTCTTTCGATGCGGCCGTGGAGTTGGTGAGAAGTTGCGGGCGGGGATGCTTGATGGCGAAGGCGGATATTGAGTCGGCCTTCCGTTTGTTGCCGGTTCATCCATCGGCGTTCCCTTTGCTGGGGTTTTGCTTCGAGGGCAGCTTTTACTTCGACCGGTGCATGCCTATGGGGTGTTCCATCTCGTGTGCATACTTTGAGCGGTTTAGCACCTTTTTGCATTGGGCCTTAGTGGATCGGGTGGGGTGTGATCAGGTGGTCCACTACTTGATTTCCTGCTCGTCGGGGGTGCACAATCCGGTCTGTGCCAGGTGTTGCTTGACGGTTTCACGCAGATGTCACGAGAGTGGGGTGTTCCGCTGGCAGGGAAAACAGAAAGCCCGGCGATGCGTCTTATGTTCTTGGGTATTGAACTGGATTCGGTGGCGATGGAGGCACGCTTGCCTGTAGGGGCGGTGGGGGGCGGGCTAACCCTGTGTTCTTTCTTTTGCAGAAGCATTTTCCATCTTCGTGTCGCTGTTGGGTGATCGGCCATTCTTTTGTCTTCTGGGCCGGTCGGCGAGCAGCAACGCGCCCGGTTGGGCGGAATATTGGACTGGATGCGCTCGGGGTGACTGTTTCATGGCTGGGTGAGCGTGGGCTACGTTGGATTCAGCTCCTGCCTTTGCTGCGGCACCACGAGCGGATGCAAGGGACACCTGAGGCCTTGCTGATACACCTGGGTGGCAACGACCTGGTGTCCTGGACTTGTCGGCAGCTGATACGGACCGTCCTCAAGGATTTGCGCGTGATCTTGACAATGTTCCCTGGTGTGCATCTGTTGTGGTCGGACATCATTCCCAGGCCTGCTTGCAGGGATCAGCGGCGCTGGTCGCGGGTCTGACGAAGATTAATCGCCAGATTGGCAGGTGGGTGGGGGAGCAGGGGGGGGTGCCAAATTTTGCACCCGTGGGCCGATGTAGATTGTGCCGGCCTGTATAGAACGGATGGAGTACACCTATCCCCGGTTGGGATAGATTTGCTCTTGAATGATTGGCAGGAGGCCTTGGAAGATGTGTTGCGAGGGAAGAGTGCTGGTCGCAGCTTTGCCGGGGTGGGGGTCGGCTCGGGCTATTAGAGGGCCCGAGCTGGTGGCGGGATCCCGGAGGTTTCTGGGGTCCGGAGCCGGAGCCAAGCTGGAGGGCGGGGGTGGGGTACCCCCGACCCGGACAGTCCCTCAGACTTTTGCTAATAATATGGCGAAGCCGGAATGAGGGAGGCGAGGCAAGTTGCCGGGGCTGGGACCCGGTGGAAGCGGAAGCGGCGTCACTTTGCTACTCACATGGCTGGTGAGGGCTCGCTCTGCTGGGGGGGGGGGTAAAGTTAACTGTGTTGAATTGTTGTTGGTCATTGTTATGGTTAATAGAGCTGCGACCAGTTTAATTCCCAATACAGTGTGTTGTAATTTGTTTAAGAAATGTATGGGGCCGGGGAATTGGGAGGGGGGGTTGTAAGGGAGGAGGAGCGACCGGTCCGCCGTACCCGGTTATAACGAGGCCGCGGAGCCCCCGGTGCACGTGGCCGGCACTAACCGGGGGGGCGGCTGGTCGTGCGCTCGCTCGGGAGCCGGCCGCGAGGGTTCGCAGGGGCGGGCCCTAGCGGTGGCGGCGGGCCATTGGCTCTTGCGGCCCAATGAAAGGTGCGGGAGCCAATGGAAAGGTGGTAGGCAGGAGGCAAGGGGTTCTGGGTAGGCGTGGCGGCGTCCGACGGCCTTTCCCTTGTGGGAGCTGTGGGAGCCGGATGTCCCACCCGCCCGCCCAGAGTTTAGGTTTGGATTTGGTTTTGGAGGTTGTGGGGTGTTGCAGCTGGAGGGGGGTGGCGGGATCCCGGAGGTTTCCGGGGTCCGGAGCCGGAGCCAAGCTGGAGGGCGGGGGTGGGGTACCCCCGACCCGGACAGTCCCTCAGGCTTTTGCTAATAATATGGCGAAGCCGGAATGAGGGAGGCGAGGTAAGTTGCCGGGGCTGGGACCCGGTGGAAGCGGAAGCGGCGTCACTTTGCTACTCACATGGCTGGTGAGGGCTCGCTCTGCTGGGGGGGGGTAAAGTTAACTGTGTTGAATTGTTGTTGGTCATTGTTATGGTTAATAAAGCTGCGACCAGTTTAATTCCCAATACAGTGTGTTGTAATTTGTTTAAGGAATCTATGGGGCTGGGGAATTGGGAGGGGGGGGGGTTGTAAGGGAGGAGGAGCGACCGGTCCGCCGTACCCGGTTATAGCACTGAATACCTCATATATAGAGAGCGATGATGTGATCATTGTCTTATCTGTTTAGTCTAAGCCTGATATTCTGCAGGCCTAAACTAAATGTGTAACTTTCTTGAATAGTGGCTGAATATTGCTACTATTTAGATAATTTTCTGGCCTATCCTCACTCCTCCCCTTATTCCCCACAAGTATACAATAATGTTTGGCCATTCTGCAAGTTAAAACAGCCTGATATTATCTGTATATTTTTTGAAAATGCATGGATGGGCTAATTATGTGTTTGCCAGAGAACACCTAAATACCTTTGAATATCAGTCTGATAGGTCATAATTATTCATTCATATGGAAAACTCCCAGATTCGCCAATAAAACTCTCTCAACTACAGATGCATAGCAGAAGTAGGGTTTATAAAAAATTTTCAATTCAAATTCTAGTCTCACATCAGTGACAATACCACTATCTCCCTCCAGTGCTAGACATTGTGCATCATAACACAAAACCCTGCAAATGGACACTTGATACCGGCGTCAAGAACACATATTGCACTCCTCTCTAAATGATCTACATTGCAAGCAAGGTAATACTGTGGGCTCCTGACTACAAACAACTACAAACTCTCTGCCTGAGAACTCTTAAAGGGAGCTTTTTTGCATCTTTAATCGCTAAATTTTGTTGTTTTTCTGCTGTATTGCAAAATGGGTTTTTGTGTGTGTGTGTTCTGAGGCAAAGCTTTTATTTTTTTTTTGTCCTGTAGCTAGAGTTGTTTTCCTCTTCACCAGCTTTCAAGTTAAAAGGATAAGGCAGGCTCTTTGAAGTCATTGACCTCATTAGTGTTAGATCCCTCCCTTCCCACCCCAGCTCCCACTCACCCCATATGAGAATTCTTGATAAAAAGGGCAATTCCCCAATTAGCTTGTTGACTTGAAGCACATTTCAAATGGGACATCGAAGTGCAATCAGGGACATCAAAGCCAGAATGTCTGAAAAGAAAGACAAGCACGTGCAAGTTCAGATGTCTATACAGATGTCCCCAGGAGAGCATTTCAGAACCAAGACATCTTATAGCATAATGGTTAGAGTAGTGGCTTAAGAGCTGGGTGACCAGGTTTGAAATCCCACTGTGGGACTTTGTAATCTAAAGCGAGTCACTTAATTCTCCATCTTCTATACACTCTGGATGTTTTAAGGTGACGAGAAACATTTTCCTGATGCCTATTCATGCCTGGATCAGGAATAAACATGCACATGCCTGCAGATGGCTCTGCTGCTTCTGGGATTGATTGGGGACGTGTAAGTCAATTGCTCCTTCCCAGACATACCTCTGCCACACCCCTGTGCCTACTTGAACAACCCCTTACTAGAGACATCTGAGAACAGCATTCCTGGAATTGTTATGAAGACTTGTCCATGATTTTGACATCCATGTGCATGTCTACAGACGTCCAAACCATGATTAGACCTTTTAGAATGACCCTCATAGGCAACAGACATTTAGTTGTTGGTAGGGAAAATCTAGGAAGCAAATAGTTCCACATTTGGATATCTACTAAAAGTAAATAATTTGCATTCATTAAAGAGTCAGGAAAGCAAAGATACAAAAAGAAGAAATAGCCAATGCAATAAAATGGGGGAATAAAACATTTTTCAGATATGTTAGTGAGAAGAAGAAGCACAAAAGTGATATTGTCAGACTGTGTTCATGAGGAACTAGCTAAACTAAAAGTAGACAGTGATGGGACCGGATGGGATACATCCAAGAATATTGAAGGAATTTGGGGATTTTCTAGTGGCTCCACTCTTTTCAATGCTTCTTTAAAGTCGGGAATAGTCCCAGAGGGCTGGAGACAGGCACTTGTGGCCCCTTAACACAAAAGCAGAAGTAAGGATGAGGTTGAGAAACACAGGCTGGTCATTCTAACCTAGTGGCTCTCAACCCAGTCCTCTAGGACCCCCAGGCCAATCAGGTTTTCAGGATATCGACAATGAATATGCATGAGATGGATATGCATGCACTGCTTCCATTGTATGCAGATCTAGCCCATGCATATCCTGGATATCCTGAAAACCTGACTGGCCTGGGGAGTCCCAGAGGACTGGGTTGAGAAACCACTGTTCTAACCTCTCTAGTGAATAAATTATTGGAAATGCTTCTAAAACAAAGGATACTGAGGTTTCTGGAGTCCAATGGATTGCAAGATCCGAGGTAGCATGGGTTTGCCAGAGGCAGGTCTTGTCAGACCAGGGAAGCATTGCCACAGGGCAAATTGTGGGAAGTGTTATTCCATAACCCGAATAGGCCATTGGCATGTGCATGGGAGACATGTATCTCCTGAAAACGTCTATAACCACATTCCAATACATGGCACCCATGCATATTTCTGGTGCTTACATGAGGATGTCAGAACGTGCCCGGGAGGGGCAAAATGGAGGCGTGGTTTGCCACTGAGATATATATAGTGTATTCAGGAAGGGCCTGTGTACTTTTTGGATATCCCCACAGATGTGCTGTTTATTCCTGCCAGAGATGTGGAATATTTTGCTGTGTTTGTATAAAGGTTGTGACAAGTACGTTTTAAACTGGTGTGACTGCAGTCTGGAAAAACACCACAAGATGCATTTATAAAGAACAGACAGCAGAGGTGAAGGAATCTTGTAAGCTAAAGAGGCATTAATAACCATCCTTAAAGAAATATTAAGAAGAGTAATAGTGATTACTCCAGCTATGCTGACATTTGTTGTTTGTGCTAAAAGAGCTAATCTGGAGGAACCTAACAATTCCTGTGTTATGAAAATGGGAATGTTGATGAATGAATTGTATGTATGTTAATCTGGAAAATAATCTTGTTTGAGTGAGAAAGGGAGATCATATTTGTATTTATAGGTTCTGAGCATCTTTTTAACAGAATTATGTCTTTTGTGATTGCAAGTGAGAGTGTGTGTGTGGTTTCAGTGTTGCATGGGAGGATCTGGTGTGCTGATCTGCAATTCAGGAAGGACATAAATGCCTGGCCAGTTCCTGGACCGAATGGATGACCACAGTGTCACCAGCTGCCAGTGTGATACGGCAACCATACATCAGCTGTGCCAAGCACTGGGAGACATGACTGATGTTATGCCAACAGTCCCCCAGCTGTGCCATGAGGCCTATATCCTTACTCAGTCCAGGATCTATACAAGCTGTGAGAGTGATGATATATCTGGAGACTGGCTACTTGGTATGATGGCACAGGGATCCCCCTTCCCATGCCCTCAGAGGCCTGACCAGGGGAGCATTGCCACAAAGCAGACTGTGGGAAGGAAGGCAGGGTTGCTCCATAGATAGCGGAAATGAACCAAAACAGAGAGTGGACGTTGTATGGGACAGGTGTAGCCACATGTAGGGAGCTGCTGTGAGAAATGCCACAATATAGGAAGAACTGAAAGCCTTTTTATAATGTCAAATATCATTTAATGCAAGGTCTGTCATGACATACATGTTCATATTTACATTCTCTTATACTATATTAGAGTGCACTGGGGTTACTTAGCAGTTTATGGGCATAAATAGGACTAGTATATGGTCTAGTTTGCATCAGCATTCATTTATCATTAGTATTAATATCTAGTTTTCATCAGCAGCCTACTGTCAGTGAGAACAGCAGCTTAGGAGATGAACGTTTTAACTGAGGAGGCGTGGCCATCAGAGCCATTCATGGGTATATCGTAGAGACGAGCACGATCAGAAACGTGTAACTTTCCAGAATATGGTGAGTATAGGCACATTCAAAATGTGATCGGCATTTACCCATGCCTCGTAATATTGGTGAGAACATTTTTCTCCGTTTCACTCTATGGCTTGTGCCTGCAGCTGTGTGCAGGCCTCATGCTGGATACATAAATAGGCCTGCTGTACTGCATGTTGGACGTGTCACCTTGGACATGGCTATGAGCTGATGCCAGAAATGCAGGCATGTCTATACCCGCGGCTGCGGAATTTGTTCTTAGTCGTACCCATGCCCATTTAAAACATTTCTGCTGGAGCTTGCCAGCCTATATGGAATCTGTCTCTTGGTGTCCATCTCATGGGATAGCCTGTACATTTTTATTTTTTATTCTGTATCACTTTATTATTGTGTGTAGTGCTGCAAATTGTATCTTGTCTTGAATTTTTTAAATACAATCTAGTTTTTATAAGCGCTGATCATAACAAGCGCTGATCATAACAAGAGACAAAACATTCACACCCACGCCCTCCATCGCCCTAAACAATGCTACCATCCCAATAAAACAAGAAATAAAATACCTGGGAATAACCCTTGACAGGGAACTCAACCTTAAATCCCACATTGCGAAGACCACTAGAAGCGCCTACGTCAAGATGAGGACAATCAGACGACTCAAACCCATCCTTGCCCCTGAGCATTTTCGAACAGTCTGCCAGGCCATCATCACCCCCACCCTGGACTACGGCAATCACATCTACCTAGGACTCCCAAAAAAATCTACACAACCACTTCAAATAGCACAAAACACTGCTGCAAGACTCATAACAGACAGTACAAGCCACGAACATATCACACCCATACTATACCACCTCCATTGGCTACCAATCAGCTCCCGAGTCCGTTACAAAGTTCTATTAACCACATTCAAAATAATAAACAACCTATCTGCAGACAACCTACAACAGCTCATAACAGCTGACGACAGCAAAAGACCAAGAAGAAAGGGAATATCAAACAACATCAGAACCCCAAAGGACTACACCAGGACAAACCAAGCCACATCAAAAAGAGCTTTCACCTTAGCAGTCCCCGCCATATGGAACTCTCTCCCTGACCACCTCAGAGCAACAAACAACATCAAAGAATTCAGAAAGCAGCTTAAAACCAAACTATTCAGAGGCCATTTCAAGGACCTCACAGAATGACTCTTAACCAACCATTTAAGTTATCACAGCCAGCTTTGTAAATACGTAACTGTAAATATGTATCATAGAACACAATGTATATAGCCTCACATCAAAATCAACTACTCTCACTCACACAGCACACTGTGACAAATCACCCACTGCATGCTACTGACAACACCTCCTTTGATTGTTTGCCGTGCCAACCGCTTTGATTTCATGAGAAAGCGGTATACCAAGTCCTTTTAAATAAAATAAATAATATTGAAAAAATAAATGTTTTTGTGGCCATCGTGTTTGTTTATTATGGTATTAAACTGTCAGTAATAAAAAAATGCCAAATTAAGTACAAAATTGAAAATTGTTTTTCATGGAATGTGCAATCCTCATTGCTATAATTTAGTGCTCAATATACAGTGTAATTCTGAATAGAACTATCCTTTTTTGGATTATAAGTAGGTTACTGTTTTTCCCAAAGCAGAAGGAAAAAGTGTGCAAGCATAGGGGGTCATTCTAAACTCCGTTTAACAGGTCTGGACATCCTATCTGGATGTCCAGACCCACTAAACAGCTAGGCAGCCTGCCAGGGACAGAGCTCCCTGTACAAACAGGTGATTTGTACAGGGAGCTCTGTTCATGGAAGGAAGGGGGAGGTACAGAGGTGGAGCAAGGGTAGGCGGTGGGCAGAGAGCAGCCCCAGACATACAGGGCCAATTCTGAGGCCGGCTCTGAATGTCCGGGGTCAGCCACGGAGACGGAAGTTGGAATAAGTCTCGCTGGATGTCGGAGGACTGCAGCGCTGGGTAGAGACAGAAGGTGAGGGGGGTGCAGAGGGATCTCCACAGCCCGACCCTGGCCATGGAAGGCCAGATTGGGGGGTTGGGCTGCGGGGAAAGAAGATTATTGTCTACGGCTTGGGATCATGGCTCCAGAATATAGCGACAGTGCCATGGCATCGGGATGTCATGGCACTACAGCTCCATTCGGGAGCCTGGCTGAGTTAGCCGGGTATGTGTGCTGGACATGCGGCCAATCAGAATTGGGCCCTGGCCTGCACATACAAGCCATAGATCCGATTCTGATCCTGTGGGCACATCTAGGCCTCATGGGATCAGAATCAGGTTTCTGTACACCCCGATTATGATTGGCCGTACAGGGGCTGGACAGCTGGTATGGAATTGGCATTATACTGTATCTACTGTATCCTTAGGATAAGGATTTAGCTCACATTTTTATCAGGAGTAGCTGAAAATGAGTTACATTCAAATATTTTCCTATTCCTTGGAAGGTGTACTATCTAAGGGGGCCCTTTTACGAAAGTTTATAAACTTGTTGCAGTATACGCACAGCATATCCTCATTGCAAAACACAATAATATAATCCTATAGCTTTATAAATGCCCCACCTGGCATTTATAAAATGACTGCAGAGAAAGTAGGTGCACTCATTCACAACTGCTCTGAAGTCGTCATACAGTATACTCTGCAAGGCCCTAAAATACCTGAAGACAGTCATCCCAGGATCTAGATCAGCTGGAGAGCTCTACCACTTGAAGCAGGACACCTCAAGGCACTGAGAATTTAAGTCATTGAGAAAAGCCAGTCATCTGTTAGTAAAGCATTTTTTAAGGACCAGGAAAACCAAAGCTATGGAACGGGGCAAAGTCAACAAGTATGGTAAGGGAAATGTGTAAATAAAGAAAATCTTCAAAGCTAATCTGAGTGGCAGCAAGCCAAAAGTGGCACGCTGCCACCCAGGGTTCACTTTTTTTTGGATTGGGTATTCTTGGCCTTGCATTTGTAGAATACCCTAAGAGAATCAAAACGACAGCTAGACAGGCTGAAAAGACCCAAAGCACCTGAAGAGAGTCAACACAGCAGGTAGAGAGGCTGGAAGGTCCTACCCCTGTGCAAGAGCACCTAAGGATGAAGAAAACCAGTGTTCAGGGGATTGGGGGGTGGCGGGGGAGGGGGGACTGCATGAATGGAGGAAAGAACAACCTAGGCAGTGAAAGTGGCAATAACAACAATGCCTTACAATTAAGAATCAAAGATACAAGGAAAGTGAAAAACAGGAAAAGGAGGAATACTCCATCAATCTGATAAAAATGGATCCCAGAGCAACACAGTAAGAACAAGGCAGAAGGAAGAGGAAGACTGGTGAAACCTCCTAAGGGACAGAGCTGGCATAGCAACAACAAAAGAAGGATGGCATGAATCACCAAGGCAGCAGAAGAGAGGCAAAGGGCACAACAACAGTGGTATAAAGACTGCAAGGCACTGAGAGAGAGCACTGTGAAAGCAGTACTAATAGTGGTGATTTTTATTTATTTATTTACATAAGAACATAAGACTTACCATACTGCCATCAAGTCCACTATCCTGTTTCCAACAGTGGCCAGTCCAGATCACAAGTACCTGATAGGATCCTAAAAGGTAGACAGATTCCATGCTGCTTATCCCAGCATTAAGCAAGGGATTCTCCAATCCACTTTAATAATAGTTTATGGACTTTTCCTCCAGGAACTTGTTTAAATTTCTTTTAAACCCAGCTACATTAATAGCTTTTACTACATCCTCTGGCAATGAATTCCAGAGTTTGATTTTGTTCTCTTTCAAATACACACGCACAAAGCTGTAATTTACAGAATCGTCTCTCTCACTCAAGATTCCATGCTGCTTATTCTAGGGATAAGACGTGGATTTCCCCCAGTGCACTTTAATAACGGTTTATGGACTTTTCCTCCAGAAACTTGTCCAAATCCTTTTTTAAACTCAGTCACACTAACAGCTTTTACTACATCCTCCAGCAACAAATTACAGAGATTAATTATGCACTGAATGAAAAAATATTTTCTGATACTAATCTTAAAAATACTTTGTAGCTTCACTGCATGTCCCCTGGTCTTTGTACTTTCTGAAGGAGTAAACAACTGATTCACGTTTACTTGTTCTATTTCACTCACTGTTTTATAGACTTATTATACTGTATCTCTCCTCAGCCGTCTCTTCTCCAATATGAAGCCTTTCTTCAAAGGGATATTTTTCCACCCCCTTTATCATTTTGATCACCCTTTTTTATATCTTTTCTAATTCTGGGATATCATTTTTTAGATGTAGTGACCAAAATTGCATGCAGTAATCAAGGTGCCGTTGCACCAAGGAGCGATACACTGGCATTATGATGTAATTTGTTTTATTCTCCATGCCTTTCCTTAGGATTCCTAGCAGTCTATTATTTTTCTTGGCTACAACAGTACATACAGCAGAGGATCTGAATGTATTATCCACGATGACCCATAGATCCTTTTGCAGGCTGGCGACTCCTTTTATGGAAACTTGCATCATGTACTAAAGTTTGAGTTGCTCTTCCCTAAGGGGGTCATTCCAGAACATGAATAAGGGGTTTGTATGTGCGGCAGTGATGTTTATGGCCGAAAACATCCCAGACCGTATTCTGAAACACTGCTGACATGCACATTCACAGCACTAGCACAAGGATCTCAGAACGTGAACGGGAGAGGATGGAATAGGGGCGTAGTCAGCCGCAGAGACATAGCGAGTGTATTCAGGAAAGGCAGTGTACATATGAAAGTGTTTCTCGGAAACATCCATGTTATTCCTGCTGAAACATTGTATATGGCTAGAACTTAGAAAAAAGTCTGCTCTTCTCTGCAATGCGGCCCATATTAAAGAATGGTTGTGACAAGTATGTCATGAACTGGTGTGAATGCAGTGTGGAAAAAACACAAGATGCAGTCTTAAGGTACAGATGCAGAGGTAAGGGAATATTGTAAGGTATAGACATATTAATAAACACCCTTACAGAAATATTAAAAAGAACAATAGTGGTTACTCAGGCTCTGCACTAATATGCTGTTTGTGCTAAAGGAGCCAATCTATAGGACCCAAAAAATCCCCATGTTTTGAAAAAATGGGACTGCTGATGCAGGGGATAGTATGTGTGTGAGCAGGGAAAGGATTCCTTTTTGGTTGAGAAATGGAGATCATATTTGTAGTCCTGGTACCCCATGTAATTATATTATGTCATAGCTGCTATGTATAAGTTGAGGGCATCTTTTGGACAGAATCATGTTTTTTGTGACAGAAAGGGAGGATGTGTGTGTGTGTGTGGTTTGAGAGGTACATGGGGGATCTGGTGTGCTCATCTGTAATTCGGGGGGGACATGAAAGCCTGGCTGGTACCTGGACCATATGGATGACTGTAGCGTCACCAGGTGCCATTGTGATTGGGCAAACTCAGAGAGGGTTCACCATAGCTAAATGACAAAAGATATCCCTATCAATGCTAAGGGACCCTCAGAATGAGGGCACTCAATAGTGATAACAGCACTAAATCATACCCATAATGCATATTTTGTGTGACCATGTATTAGTGCTGTTTGCACTGCTGAATGCCCATATTCTGAGGGTTTCTATTATTTACAGGGATATGTTTTGACATTGAGCCATAGGGAACCTATGCTGATTTCTTCTGGATTATTGTACATAGGGTACTCTACTTAGATCAGATATTGTTGGCAGTGTGACAGGGCAGCCATACATCTGCTGTGCCAAGCAATGGGAAACACAACTGATGTAGTGCCATCATTCCCCAGATTGTCCCAAGCAGCCTTCATCCATACCCAGGCCAGGATCAGTCAGAGCTGCGAGAGTTGTGATATATCTGGAGTTTGGCTACTTACTGTGATGGCAGAGGGGACCCCCCCCCCCCCATACCCACACAGCTCTGACCAGGGGAGCAGTGCCACAAGACTGGCTGTGGCAAGGCAGATAGGGTTGCCCCATAGGCAGCGGCTTTATTCAGACCGACATATGCCATAATGGGACAGGTGTAGCTGCTGTGAGAAATGCCAGTACCCAGACAGGTGGGCCTCAGATGCCATAGCCAGAAGGCCCTACTACACCTACTGATCATTTGTATAGCACTACAAGGCGTACAAAGCACTACACAGACACACATAAAAGATAGTCCCTGCTCAGCGGAACTTACAATCTAGTCAAGACAGACAACAGCAACTGTAGACGTGATACATTCAGGGGGGATGGTCAGGAAACACAAGGGAGCTTAAGCGGATCAGATCCAGCAGCAGCAATGATGCGGTGAGCACTCAGCCTGGATATGAGAGGAACCAGAGATGAGGCCTGATGTACAGACTGAGATAGTTTGTTCCAGGCATAAGGAGCAGCAAGGTGAATTTGGCAGAAGAGAAGGGCACAGATGGAAGCAATCTGACAGAAGAGTGGAGTTCACGGGGAGGGGTGTAGGGAGAGATGAGGGGAATGGTAGTGCAGAGTAGCAGAATGAGCGCACTTTAGGCCATAGGCACAAAACAGGCATTCATTTGTTGCTCAGCAATATTATGCATCCTTTGGGAACCTGCAATGCTGGTTCAGGGTTTTGTGCACTTGGTGAGGGTCCATCCGTAGCAGTTTAAGGCGTGTTTGTAGAGATTACCAGGGCAGGAATCACTGGAGCTGATTCCTAATGCCAAGTGCCATTTCCTGACATACATGCTCACATTTACATTCTTGAATACCATATTGGGGTGCACTGGGTTTACCTAGCACTCTTCAGGGCATGAGGGGGGCTGGTATATGGTCTAAGTTGCAGCAGCTGCCATTTCTCATTGGTATTTCTGTCTAGTGTACATCTGCACACTACTGTCTGTGATGAGCAGCTTAGGAGATGCACGTTTTTCCCGAGGGGGTGTGGCATCTGTGAGTACATCACAGGATCCGAAACGTGTAACGTTTCAGAATACTGTGGGCGCAGGGACATCCAAAACGTTTACCTGTGTCCGAAGCAAGGGACTGACTGTATAGCACTTGCAAGTGTCTGCCAAACATGTCTTTCTCCCCAATTCCAGACCTGCAGGCACGTCTAGACCAGCAGGTGCACAATTAGGTTCAAAGGGGGCCCGTTTTTGATGTAGATATGTCCAAGGGTCAGATGTGCAAGTTATGGAATCATTCTCCATGTGTATAACTTTACACTTGTCCACATTAAGAGGGTAATTGTGTAAGTTCCTGGGTAATTAAGGCACATTGCCACATGCTATGTGGGATGCATTCTAGAAAGTAAAGAATAAGCGTACTTTACTTTTTAGAGTATTGAGGAGCATGAACCTCATTGCAGCAGTTATGCCTGTTTTAGAGCAGCTATGAATGCCCACAACCAGACTGATCCGCGACACATGCAAGTTATGCTGGGCACGTCCCATGCATTTACCACACAGACTTTGCACTTACCACACTTTAGTAAAAGGGCCTCTTAGAGATTAGCCATATCCTATATTTAAACAAAATGGATGGAAATCTTCCAGCATAAAAACCGATCTGTGGAGGTTTTCTTAAGAACCAAATAACTGGATATTTTTAAAACTTAATAGTAAGGGCAATTTTGAAACTGGGTACAGGACTGCATGCTAAAGTTTCAAAAGGAAATGTCATGGGATCTTTTTAAAATAAGATTGAATGGACGTAACAGTTACATAGTACCTGTATGTTCTACCTACATGGGTGTGGATGAAAAGAGTACACTTCCGATCTGAAAAATGCAATCTCTGCGAATAGATCCCATGACATGTCCTCCTTTCTTTCCATGCAGGTAAATCACTGGTGGCAGCAGCCACCAACGTACTTTTACCCACACTGAGAAAAGGGAATTATCAATATGCTTTTTTCATGAGCAAATACACTTTAGCCATGGAAAAAACTGATTGGTGCTTCTCCTATTTATTTTGAAGTTAATCCATGTAAAAAAGAATACTTTTTTCAAAATGCCAATGATCTTTTGCTTGGCATATCTGGCATTATGTCTTGCTTAGTAAAAGTCTCTCTTTTTTAGGTCTGTATGGATCATTATTGATGAATAAGACTTTATGTGGCACCTATTGAGCTTAAATGACTGGCTGAATTCACTAACCAAAGTCTGGAAATAGTTAAAAATTTGTTCTTGCGGAAGCTTAAAATAATTAGAGTGAATTATTCCCAATGAAGTTAACATACACAGCAACCTCCATTTGTACACAACTTAATCCACATGTTTGTACAGAAGAATATAGTCTAGCTTTATTTGTCTCAACAATTCTTGAAGGTATAAATTAAGAAAATATCAAACATACTGTAAGCCAGTGAGCGTTGCATGTTGTTGTTTTGATTATGCATGCAAGTCTGTATTTATGAGACAAGTTTGCTATCAAACTATTCTACAACACATGAAAAGAACAGCAGGCCTTCTGCAAGAACAGATGGCTGCTGTAGCTTCAGAAATGTTCTGGTAAGGTCAGATAATTTATGTTTTCCCTCTTCATGAGCACTTATAAAGAAAATAGTACAGCTTCTCAGTGCGATTACACACTACAGACAAATGTTTGAAAAATATCCAAACAAAATGTTTAAAATAGATATTATATATAATGTGTGAGGATATATTATATATATTTTGAACAGTCTGTTTATTTTTTTCTAATTATTAGCCTATTTTCTGAAGGAAAAAGGATTGCTCAGTGTACGTGAGTGTGTTTTCCTAATAACTATGGGGCTAGTTTTCAACAGCAGTGCTAAATGCTGGCGCTGATGTTTAAATTAATAGGAATATTTAGTATCGCTATACATGTAGCAGCCATTAGCCGAAACAATGCACGCTTTCATGTGCATAAGTACATACTTGTCTTTATAAAATCGAGCGTGAGTGTGAAATGACATATGTATGTTTAGATGCAATCACTCACACTATCCCTAGAGCTACACCTACTTTTTTTGCAATTTTAAAGAATTGCATAGTCTGTGTGCAATTGCTTGCCCTGCCGACGCCCCGCCCAAACTTTGCCCATGTGAGCGCTGACAGTGAAAGTATGTGCCATGCAAACTGTGCAGGTTCTTTCAAGCTAGTCAGTATTTTATAAGAGATCAATTGCGTGCATAAGTTCCCACTTATACAGTAACGCACATTACTTTATCATGCATTATTGCTTTTTAATATATATTTGTTAATGCAAGCCCCATTATTTACTAATAAAGCATATTAACTAGCAATAACTTGCATTAAAAAGCATTGTTGTTTATTAACGCATTTACGCAGGTTAATCTAGCCCTTCATGTGCATATAATGCTCTAAAACAGTGAAAATCAAGGAAAGTGTCTACACATACAAGATTAGACAAGATCTCTGGAGGAAAAAAGCAAAGATAATTAATTCAATTGTATGCATCTTTCTCCACACTTTCCCCTTGTCCTACATGGGCACAATAATTTAAAAGAAATGTATCTTGTTTTTAAAATGAATGAAGGGGCACAACATGAATATGATTTGGTTTTGTATGGATATCTCTCACCTGTCCTGACTTTTGACATCCAGTCCTGGTTATAAAATAGCTGCCAAAAGTTTGGTTGTAACATGCTTAAGATTATCCACCAAGTTGCTCCAAAGCTCAAAAGGTAAAGCCAAGTTGTAGGAAAAGAATCAGAGAAAAACTTCTGCAGTCTTGGCTTATGCTGCAATAATTATCTCTGAACATCAAACATTCATAGGTCAAAAGGAATGAAAACAGCTCTGGAAAATGACTTGTTCTCAGGGTCCATAGACAGATCTCAACAGATTTACATTTTTTGCAAAAGTTATTACATATGGTAAGTTCCATGTTCTGAATGTCTTTGATCTTACTTCAATTAGGAACATTTACAAATGGCCCATTTTCACAAAGAGCTTTTTATTATCTGCCTCTACGTAAGACTGAACTAAAATTAGAACCCAGGTTTCTAAATTTAACTACCCCATTCCACTAAAAATCAATTGTATTTTATACTATTTTTTAGTTTATTTTAATATATTATTATATTATTTGAATAGTATGTTCAAAGGTATAAAACAAAAAACAGATGTCTGTGCAACTTAGATGTAGTCGTTTCTGAGAAAAAAACGAAATATAATGATAGACAGGATTAATGGCACCCTTCACTAATATTTGGTTGCAGTGATGACAGCTTCCAAATGTTTCTTGTAGCCATCTATAAGTATTGTGCATCTGTCTGCTGGTACTTTCTCCCACTCTTCAAATGTGAGTTGTTCCAGCTCATTAATGTAACTGTGGCACGGCGGACACAGTGCATCCCCCTTTTCCACCCTCCCCCCCCCAATGCCCCAATAAAATCACACAACTCCATTATTGGCATAAAAACACCGGTCGCAGCTTTATTAACCTTAACAAACTTCAACAACAATTCCAAACAATACCATTCCGCCTCCAACCCAACAGTAATGACTCACCAGCCATGTGGGTAGCAAAGTGAGGTCATCGCTGTTGCCACTGCAGCGAGGCTACTGCTCATCCTACCACCACTTTCTCCGGCTGCACCATACTACTAGCAAAAGCCTCACCGGGGTTAGCCGGGTCGGGGGTACCCCACCCCCGCCCAACTAATACCTATGGCTCCGGACCCCGGAAACCTCTGGGATCCCGCCGCCCCCCCCCCCCCGCTGCAACTACCCCAAACCACCACCCCATCCAAAACTTGGGTGGGAGGGAGGGACGTCCGTTGTCTCGGGGCCCGCATACACGAATGCGTGCCCCGGCAACTGTCCCCGTTGCTTACTTTCCCTCCCCCTCCGTTTTGCCGATGCCGATTGGCTCCCGCCGCTGCCACTCAACCGCAGGAGCCAATCGCTTTGAAAAATGCCGCCCGTCCTCCCGGCATTCTTCCGGCCCCCGCAGCCCGCCGAGGATGCCACGCGCCGCCGGCCCGGTTACAACCGGCCGGCCAGGTACAGGGCCCTGCGGCCTCCTTCATAACCGTGGCACGGCGGACACGGTGCATCCCCCTTTTCCACCCTCCCCCCCAATGCCACAATAAAATCACACAACTCCATTATTGGCATAAAAACACCGGTCGCAGCTTTATTAACCTTAACAAACTTCAACAATTCCAAACAATACCATTCCGCCTCCACCCCAACAGTAATGACTCACCAGCCATGTGGGTAGCAAAGTGAGGTCATCGCTGTTGCCACTGCAGCGAGGCTACTGCTCATCCTACCACCCCTTTCTCCGGCTTCGCCATACTACTAGCAAAGGCCTCACCGGGGTTATCCGGGTCGGGGGTACCCCACCCCCGCCCAACTAATACCTATGGCTCCGGACCCCGGAAACCTCCGGGATCCCGCCACCGGTTCAGGCACTCTCTAACTCCTGAACCGCCCCCCCCCCCCAAGCTGCGACCGATGTACCTCCTGGAAATCACCCCTTCCACAGCCTCCTGCCAATCATTCAGGAGCAAATCCATACCGACAGGGGATAAATGCACCCCGTCCTCACGGTACAGACCCGCACAAGAAACTTCAACCCAGGGATGCTGTATCTGAAATCCCCCATGCTCCGCCACCCACCGCCCAATCTGGCGATTAATCTTAACCAAACCCCTAGACCACCGTCGCTGCTCCCGACAGGCAGGCCATGGAATGATATCTGACCATAACAACTGGACCCCCGGAAACATCAGCAACACTTCCTGCAAATCATGCTTTGCAGCCCGGATCAGCTGCTTACAGGTCCAGGAACTTAAATCATTGCCCCCCAGATGAATAAGCATCCACTTCGGCCACTCCTGAGAACGCCCGTGATGCCGCAGCAAAGGCAGGAACTGCACCCAACGCAGTCCTCAAAAGCCCAGCCATAGGATCACCAGCTCACCCGGGACCACGCCGAGATTGGGCCCCATCGGCCGCACTACTGCTCTCCGCTCCGCCCAATGCACAAAGGAGTGGCCGACCAACCAACAGGTCCCAGGACCCCGGCCCCCACCTGAAACACAAAAAACAGTTAGCACCCCCCCCCAAACACCCTGACATCCCAATCACAAACGCACATAACCCCGAAATGCCTGCGATGCCCAGCGGCCAATCCTCTGAATCTCTGCCTGAGGCAGACCCGCCACCGCAGCACTGGTAGCCGCCCCGATCCGGAACGAATGAGGAGCAAACCCCGCCGGGTCCATCCCAACCCTTTCCAGAGCCAAAAGCAGCACGGCCGAAAACTGAAAACAAGTCAACGGGCTAGCATCAGCATGCAAGAAAACATTCCCCTCCCCAGCGGAACGAACACTCAGGTATTCCCGCATCAAGGCCACCGGGCAAGTGAGGGGGTGTCCAATAGCCCGCAACACCACCCACTGACCACGACCCTGCTGATCCGTTTTGGACCGTGCAAGCCACACCTGCGTCTCCGCGTCCCCTACAGACACGTGCCGCCAACTCAAACCGCACGCCATGTGGCGGGAATCCACCACTAGCTCACCAACTCGGAAAGCCCCGAAAAAGGCCAAACTGAAAACCGCCCGAAAAAGCCGCATTTCGTAAATGGATGACGCATCCCCCGGTAGTGTCATTGAGATCCGAACCAACAGCCCGTGCGTAATGGGCCGGCGACCATCCCACTGGGGAGGCTGAGAATGCCCCCACCCTTGCAATAATTGCCGAGCCAGGCACCCCCCACCCATGCCACCCCAGCCCACTGCCCGCGCGAAAAAGGAAAACCTCGCTAAATTCGCCCGCACAGTCGCTCTCGACCGCCCGGTAGCCTTTGCCGCGACCACATATTCCGCCAATAAATGGTCGGGGACACACCCTTCCCGCCACCCCCGAGTCACCAGAAAGCTGACCACGTCGTCGCTTCCGCGCTGATACTTCTTCCAAGTTCCCGGGGCTACAGAACGCTGCAGCAGAGCTAGCATCTCCACCGGCCAAGCTGCCATAAGAACTCTGGGACCTGCACGCCGGTGCTGTCCGCTGCTGGCGCCAAAATCCGAAACTGCTCCCACTTAAAACGAGAAAGAGCATCGGCAATACCGTTAGTGCACCCAGGAATATGCCGCGCCCTAACCACCACATTCAACCGCAAGCAAGCTAGTACTACCGCCCGCATCAAAGAAGCGACCTGCAAACAACGCGGAGTATACTGATTGACCACGCTGACCACCGCCGCATTGTCACAGTACCACACCACCCTGCGATTACGCAACCGGTCCAGCCAAAGCTCCAGAACGACCAAGATGGGGAACAACTCTAAAAAAGTAATGTTCGCCGTAAGCCCAGCATCCCGCCAGGACTGAGGCCAAACCGCCGCACACCATGCCCCCCCAAAGTAAATGCCCAATCCCCCACTGCCCGCCGCGTCCGTAAAGAGCTGTAAATCTTCAGAAGAAATGGCGGCCTCCATCAACACGGACGTTCCGTTAAAGTCCTGTAAGAAAACGTCCCAGACTCCCAAATCAGCCCGGATACTCTGAGTTATCCTGATGCGATGATAAGACTTCGTCGCACCTGCCGTAGCTGCCGCCAGTCGCCTCAGAAACACCCTACCCATAGGTATGACCCTACAAGCAAAATTCAAGGAACCGACTAAGGCCTGCAACTCCCGCAAGGTGAGCTTCCATGCCCCCAGCGCATTGGTGACCAGCAAACGCAAACGCAGAATCTTTGCCTCCGGCAGGCGGGCCACCATGGCCACCGTATCCAGCTGTATCCCCAGAAAAGTTATGCACGTACTCAGACCCTCTGTTTTTTCTTCTGCCAGCGGCACTCCCCACTCCCGGGCTAGAGCTATAAACCCGTCCAACAAAGCCCTACACTGGTCGGAGTGCGCCTCCCCGGCGAATAAGAAATCGTCTAAATAGTGCACGACATGCGCGTAACCCACCCTTTTAATCAACGCCCAATGCAAAAAGGTGCTAAACATCTCGAAGTAAGCGCAGGAAATCGAACAACCCATCGGCATACATTTGTCAAAGTACCATCCCCCTCAAAATAAAACCCCAATAGAGGGATAGCCGACGGGTGAACCGGCAACAGCCGAAAAGCCGATTCGATGTCAACCTTGGCCAATAAACTCCCCGCACCGCAACGACGCACCACAGCAACTGCCGCATCAAAGGATGCATAACGAACAGAACACCAGCGCTTGGGGATCCTATCATTAACCGACGATCCCGCCGGGAATGACAAGTTGTGAATCAGCGGATATTTACCCGGTTCCTTCTTTGGCACTACACCCAAAGGAGACACAACCAAATTTGGAAATGGCCGGCAGGAAAATGGACCAGCAATCCTGCCCAGGGCACACTCCGATTGCAACTTAACACGGACCACCTGCGACAATCGTTGCACTGAAGTCACGTTGCCTAATCCCCAACCCCGCCCCTCGCCCAGCACGGGAATGTGAAAACCGTCCCGAAAACCCTGCCCAAGGATCTCCCAGATCCTACGCTGCAGATAATGCTGGAGCCACGGGCGCAACGCCTTGAGCCGAATCGGCATGGGAGCCCGCTCCCACACGTCTGCACTACTTGGGAGTCGAAGCAGAAGTGGGGGCATGCCGAAATTTACAGTCGGGAAAGGGACAGGACAACTTATTAAATCTCCAGCAGAGATCTCCGGCACCCTCACCACCTGCCTTCAGTGCCCCTGACGCTCCATCATGAAAGGAACGCCCCCTGCCCACCACGCTGGCCCCTGCAACTTTCAAAGCCACAGACCCACCCGCTCCCCCAGACCGCACTGCCATCTGAGTTAGCCACAAACTAATGTCTTGATTCCCCCAGGACAACAACTTATTTTCTTCCATCTTATCCCGAAATTTTTCGTCGTAGTTGAGCCAAGCCCAACCTTCATGTGTCTGTGCGGCTTCCAAAATCGAATCTGCATACGCAAGCAACATCCCATACTGCTCCGGATACTCATGGCCCCAAACGCTGGCTAATCTTAGAAAAGCCCTAGCCCAATTCACAACATTACGAGAAACGCGCTTGATCCTCCCTGCCTTTTCATCCTCCTTCCTCTTCTTACGGCTCTCGCCCGACCGCCACCTCCCTTCCAACAAGCGGAAGATATCAATATACTTTCTCTTCCGGATTTTTCTGCGCAACGCCCGCGGAACCCCCTCCCACAGCTCAGAAAAGGACGCGAGCGTCGGTACCGCCCCACGCCCCTCCGCCCCCGGAATAACGGGAACCCGCGGCCGATCCAGCGAATCCCCGCTCGAAGAGTCCGAAGACGACCTACTGGAAAACGAGGATGACGATTCGTCCCTATGACGCCTCCGACAAGCATGCTTATGCTTCCTCCGGACCTTACCCCCGACGCCGATGCCCAGAGCCCCACCCTCTCCTCCCCCAACCGACAACTCACCTGTACGTAACACCGCATCGCTGACTGCAGCTGCACTTGCCGGCTGCTCCGTAGCGACCTCTGGGGCCCGGACGTTCCGAGGGTCTTCAGCACGCTCACTGCCCGCCGCCGCCGGAGCTATCCCCGCCTCACTGTCCGCCGCTCCAGGACCGGCCACCGACATTCCACCGGGTGGATGCCACACCATCAAGGCCTGTGGAGGAACATAAGAGAACACAGGGGAAGGGGGAATGGGGCCCCCCGACCATGATGGCGCCCAAGCCCCCAGCCAATCTGCTCGGGAGGTTCCTTGGCCCCCGCCCCTTCAAATGTCCCAGGCCACTGCCCCACTGGCGGCAGGAGACCCCCCTTGACCAATCCCCCCAACACCCCCACCCTGACCAAATCGCCCCAGAAAAGGGGACGGAGCACCCCCCATGTACCCCACAGCGTCACCACTCCACCAAGACTGTGGCCCCTGCCCCCCTGTTATTCCCATATCCCAGGGGTGCATCACCCCAGCCGGTGACTCAGCCCCCACCCCTCTACTCCCGGCCACCGCAGTCGCATTAGCACCTGCCATCTCTCTGTTCCCGGAGGAGGAAATCACACGAGCACCCCGCCGACCCCAAGCTCTCCCAGGCCTAACCCCCTCACCCACAGAGACCCCCCTAGAGGCCGCACCAACCTCACTGTTCCTCCGTCTGCCACTCCTGCTCCCCCCCCCCGTGCAGTTCCCCCAGCAGTTCCCCAAGAACCTCTCCCAGACTTCTTCCCTTTATTCCCCCCGCTTTTCCCAGCCCGGGCAGGCATCCTAAGCAGTAAAGCACTGTACCACAAGCACTCACGAGTCCTCACGAATCCCCTACAGGAAACAAGTGCTCCGGAACTGGCGCGATCGCAATACCAGCTCAGCTGTATCCCCAGAATCCTCGCACTTAGAGCACCAACCGTCGACGCTGCCACCACCTCCAAGCCTGCAAAGCAAAAAAAAAGAAACACAATAAACCACCGCCAAGCGAAACGTCCGTTGTCTCGGGGCCCGCATACACGAATGCGCGCCCCGGCAACTGTCCCCGTTGCTTACTTCCCCCCACTCCGTTTTGCCGATGCCGATTGGCTCCCGCCGCTGCCACTCAACCGCGGGAGCCAATCGCTTTGAAAAATGCCGCCCGTCCTCGCGGCATTCTTCCGGCCCCCCGCGGCCCGCCGAGGATGCCATGCGCCGCCGGCCCGGTTACAACCGGCCGGCCAGGTACAGGGCCCTGCGGCCTCCTTCGTTTCCAGGATTCCTTTTACCAGTGGCAGATTTAAGCTCTTTCCAAAGGTTCTCAATTGGATTAAGATCAGGACTCATTGCGGGTCAGTTTAAAACAGTCCATTTTTTCCTTTTTATCCATTCTTTTGTACTTTTGGATGCATGTTTTGGGCCATTATCCTGCTGGAGGACCCATGACCTTCGACCCAGACCTAGCTTTCTGACATTAGGTAGCACATTTCACTCCAAAATACCTTGGTAGTCCTCCAACATATTTAACTGTAAGAAGGTTGTTTTTATTCCTTATAAGCTTCATTTCTTTGCCTGTCAATATATTGTTGGTCTTCATTGCTAAAGAGCTACAATTTGGTTTCATTTATCCACAGAACATTTTTCCAGAAGGACTGTGGTTTCTCAAGGTGGGTTTGGGCAAAGATCAAGCATACCTTATTATGTCTGTATTTGAGCAGTAGGGCTCTCCTTGGCCTTTGCCCATGAAGTCCTTCTTTGTTTAGTGCACGGTATATGGTACAGGTTGAAACCACCACTCCAGATTGCTCCGGACCAGTCTTAAACTCTTTGGGTGTTCACACTAACCTTTGAAGGATTCTTGGATTAATTTTCCTCTTTCCGCCATGTCCTGGGAGGTTCTTGACAGTTCCACGAGCAGAAAACCTCTTAATAACATTATGAACTGTAGACACAGAAATCCCAAGGTCTTTGGAAATGACCTTGTACCCCTTTGAAGTTTGATGTTTAGTGACAGTGGCTTTTCTGACGGTCTCAGGCAGCTCTCTTGTCTTCGCCATTGTGAGAATGGAACAGGGAATGAATATGGCCATTCTAAACATAAGAGCCATCATTCATTGGTTGATTCAATTCACGTGTGTACTGATAATTGATCATAGGTGCATCTAATTTTACTGCAATGGGAATGTGGTTCTTCTGTTCAAACTGATTTGAAATTTTTATAAGGGTGCTAATAACCATGTCCTATTATTATCCAAAAAAACAAAAATCATTTATCCACATGAAATTACTAACAAAAAGGAGAAATCAAATGCCCTAAACTACCTCATAATTAAATACAGAAAAAATTATCTTTGTCGGAGCTTGTGCCATGAAAGAAACTTCCTTCTTGCAGTACTATGCTCCTTTTGTTCTATTTTAAAAGGGAATGAATCCTATCTCAAAACCAAGGGACGAATGAACATATCCCCCAGGAAAAACACCATAAATGCTGTATATAAGAAATTAGAAGTACTTAGCTGACGATTAACTGTTCCAATAGACCGCTGTTGAAAAAGATCACAAAAGGACGTTGTTCATCATGGGCTCCGTCCAAGCGCAGCTCCGGCCCATAGAAGCTTTAATATAACAATGGAGCTTCACTACAGCGTTCCAAACGTGGTTCATGTAGACAGATTCTCGTTCAAACTTCTAAAAAAACGTTCTCCAAACAGCAACACCTGGCTGTCATGCAATCCAAAACCCGGCGTTCATAACGCAATGTGCATACTCAATGTTCATAAGTTACTTTCATGGCACAAGCTCCGACAAAAATATTTTTTTCTGTATTTAATTATGAGCTAGTTTAGGGCATTTGTTTAATCCTTTTTGTTAGTAATAATCATGTTCTGGCAATATCCCAATTTTTATACTATTTCCTTTTTTAATGGGTCTTGTTTTATTTGATACTTTTATGTGTCAAATATGTGTGCATATTTATTTATTATTTTATATACCGCACTATTCTGCATCAGTGTGGTTTACATTGAACAAACTGAAATTACATTGAACAGGGCATTATAACATGGAGATAACTATTTTACAGGGAACATGGGCTATGGAGGGTTAAGTGGCTTGCCCAAGACCACAAGGAGCACCTGTGGGACTAGAAACCCCAGTCCTTCCGGCCCAAGGTTGCTGTCCTCTAGTGGGATTTGAACCCCTGACCTTCCGGCCTGAAGTACCTTGCCCCAACCACTAGGCCACTCCTCCACTCCTGGATTTCAACCGGATGCACAGAGGGGATCGTGATTTTGATCCTGCGGGGTACATCTTGCCCCACAGGATCAAAATCGTGAACAAGCACATACATGCAGGCAGGGACTGCAATTCAGTCCTGACCTGCACGTAAATTAGTAGCCCGACTAACTCAGTCAGGGCTTTTAAATGGCACTGCGGCTCCATTTAAAAGCCACAATGCCGGCCGCGCAGTTAAAGTTTTATTCCTCACAGCCCGACCCCCGATCTGGCCTCCTAAGGCCAAGCAGCTTAAAAAAAAAACGTTCAGGGACGTTATTCCACCTCGGAGGTGGAATAACCTCCCCGGACATTTTGCCGGCCCCGGACATACAGGGCCGACATTAGAATTGGCTCTGTACATCCAGGGCCAGCGACTGCCCACTGCCCACCCAATTTCCGCCTCCAGGCCACCCGTTCCCCACCCCGTCTAAGTTTCCTGCACAATTGTGGGGAAGTTATTTGGGGGCAGGAGAAGCCACAGATAGCGGGGATGGATGTCCCATCGGCCGTCCATCCCCGCTATTCATGGCTCTGAATAACCCCCATGGTGTTCACCTCTCAGAAGTTAAAAAACATTTAGAAATGCCCAAACTTGATTTTTAGAACTTGGCTCTTTAATTGGCTCCTTTCAAATATGTAGTATTACAAAACCTACCTCTTAAACATGTAAGTAGTAAAATTGAGAAGGTGTGAGGACCATTGCAAAACTGTTGTGAGCACAGTGGCGCTGCTATTGAGCCAAATGGCGAAGGCATATATCAATAAAAGAAAAATATGGGAAAATGATTGTGTGATAATAAATACAAATAAAAGCAGGCGGTCACTGCGAGGGGAGGGAAAGGGGGGGACGGGTTGAAGGCTAAGCAATAGGCAACATTGTAATAGACACCAAGAGACGATAGCCAGTTTGATGATGGATTGTTGTTTAAATATAAATGTACAATATGGGGCTAAGAAGTTGTTTGTATTATATATGGAATAACGTTAATAAAAAGTTTCAAATGAGGGGGGAAAAGAAAACAATGCTAACGAGATAAAGGGTGAAAGATTGTATATATTTAATTTGCATATGTGAGTTCTGATGTGCTATAGAAGCACGAAGATCAATAGGGGGAAGTGAGATGGGAGGGGGAAGGGAGGGGGAGGGGAGGGGGGAAGGTAGAAGGTTAGGCAGTATTGTTGTCTGTACTAGCTGGTAGGGGAGCTAATAGGTTAAGATTGTAAGAAGGCTGTGGAAAATGTACAATGATGTGTTCAAAAAGATGTATGTATTACTATTGAAATTCTTAATAAAAAGTTAAATGGGAAAAATTGTTAATCACAAGTACAAAATCCTGAGTGAACTTGCTTTTTTGAACATTTATCTTGGTAAAATGTATTTTTTTTCTGAAGTGTGTGTCACCAAATACACATTTTTTACATTTTGATGGTGCTAAACATAATTTATGAAAGAACATAAAAAGTGCCATATTGAGGGGGCGGAGCCTGATGCCGAGCTGAGTGGACGTGTTGAGCGGAGGCTCTGTGGCGACCTACTAGAATCCTGATTATTTGCACCAGTTTTCGGCTTAAATACCTTTCTAAACGGTCAGGGGTGCCTTCCTGATGGCGGGCCCGAAACCGCAACGGCTGGACTACTCCGGGGCTGTAAATAGCAGCGCAAAACGGTCGAAAACGGAGCCCATCTCCCCACAAAAAATGGCGACTACCAGAGAGGGACCTGACGCTCATCTCGAACTCCTTACAGAAATCCGAGGGGTCAAGGAGCTGGTTAAAGCCAATGGGGCAGCATTGGCTTCAGTGCAAGATGATCTCGCCGGGCTGAACGCCAAAATCGAGAGCCTCTCTCTGCGCCAAGACAAGGTTGAGGGCATACTCACAGTCCATGCGGCCCGGATAGAAGCTATCCCTAAGCTGGAGAGGCAGATCAAGGCGCTGCAGCGGGAGGTCGAAGATAGCAACAACAGAGCACGTCGTAATAACATTCGTCTGATGGGTCTGCCGGAGGGCGCAGAAGGCAGAGACATGCGTGCGTTTTTGCTTAAGGCCATTCCAGAGATTTTGCACTGTCAGTTTGACAAGGATTTCGAGATTGATCGGGCCCACCGCGTTCCATTCCATATTGTGGCACATGACTCTAGACCGCGGCCTATTGTTTTGCGCACGTTGCGCTATCAGCAGGCAGCACAGATATTGGAGATGGCGCGGTCAAGAGCGCCGATAGAATTTGAGGGGCGAAAGCTCTCCTTCTTTCCAGACCTTGCCAAATATACCGTCAGTCGGCGTAAAAAGCTCTTGGAATTTCGTCCTCGTCTCCAGCAGATACAGGCGCGTTTCGGCCTATTATATCCTGCGCGTATGCGAGTCACTCACCTCAATCAAACTCGTACCTTTGAGGAGCCCGATGCACTGCAGCACTTCCTGGAAGAAGCTGAAGCAGCCCTGATGCGTTGAGGTGCATGCCCGGGGATGGACTAATCTATCGGGGGAAGCCCCTCCATCTGTGTACTGCAATAGTTTCTCTATGCCTGGGCCTTGTGCCCAGCGAGATCCCATCGTGGCTGGAAGCAGCAGCATCAGCGCTTGGGAGCTGAAATTGCTCTTGGAATCGTTGGGGAGATGGACTTCTTTGCTATGCTGTTCAGGTTTTAAGTTTTATTGTGTTGCCTACTGTGTGATGTTTAATAACCCCGGTGTATAATTCCTGTGGAGGTTTTATTGGCCTTCTATGGCATCGCTAGGTTAGGCATTTTGTTATAGCGCTCCCAACCTTTGCTGCTCTTACTACCAGCGGTAAAGGGTCTGCGCTCTTTCTCCTGGGTCTCCCGAGCCTGCTCGGTCGGCCTGTGCTCACCAATATTTAAGCAGGGTCTCGCCTCTCCTCCAGGGTCCTTCTTGTGGGTTAGTTTTGATATTGTATGTGAGAAGCGTTCATCTACTGCTGGCTATATGTTGTTGAAACACTTCCCCTGGGATAATCAAATACTTTCACTGTGTATGACGCACCATCTGCTTGGGCCCCTCGGGGCTATCTTAGATGCTAGTTTCAATGGCTCCGTGTAAATTACTCTCCCTCAACGTGCAGGGTATTAACAGCCCGGTTAAGAGGCGGAAAATTCTGGACTATGCACGGCGGGGAGGGGCAGACATTTTATTGCTCCAAGAGACACACTTGAATTTACATGAGTCATTGAAGCTTGGGCTGAAACCTTATAAAGTCATAGCTTACTCTCCAGCTGTCAGGAAGCGTAATGGGGTAGCCATCTTGGCTAAAAGCTCTCTTGGGTTAACAGTGTTGAGCGTTAAGTCTGATACAAAGGGGCGCTGGGTTAAAGTGGTATTGAAACTGGGTACGTTAGAAGTGCTCCTTATGTGTCTGTATGCTCCTACAGGGGATAATTATGATTTTTTCACTGAAATTATAAAGGAGTTGTCTGCTGAGGATGGGAAGCTGCTCATGGTCGGGGGGGATTTCAATCAAGCATTGGACCCTCTGGTTGATCGTCAACCCCCCCCGTTCTCTTAAGAGCTCCCGGGGGCATCTAATGCTTACTTCCATGATTCAGGAGCTCGCTCTGGTGGATATATGGCGGCTCCAGCACCCACAGGATCTGGAGTTCACCTTTTTTTCAGCGCCCCATGCTTCGCAATCTCGTATAGATTTTTTTTTAATCTCTAAAGCTTTAGTTCCTATCATGGGCTCTTCTCACCTTCTCTCAATTCATATCTCGGACCACGCACCTGTTTCTGTAGTCTTGCAAGATGATTCACTACACACTCCGTCTTCCAGTTGGGGTCTGGACAGATCTCTGCTTGATATCCCGGAATTTCAGACGGAAATAAACTCCGCCATTTCTGATTATTTCCAATTTAATTCCATCCATGCCACCTCCACCTGGGCTTGGTGGGAGGGCTTTAAGGCTATGATCAGAGCGGTCATCACAGGTTTTGACATACGGCTGAAGAAACAGCGGAAGCACAGGCTGCAAGCTCTGGAGGTACAGATTAAAGCTGGGGAACGAATCCTTGTGCGTCGCTCAGACCCGTGTATCTTATTGCGCCTTCAGCGCTTGCGGTTCCAGTATAATACTCTTCTTTCCAATGAGGCGTCTGCCTATGTTCGCCGGCAACAGGGGTATTACTATCGTGAGAAGAATAAAGCGGGGAAGCATCTGGCGTCTACATTGAAAGGTAAACGTGAGATTAAACGTGTGAGTGCCATTAGGACTTCACAGGGAGCGGGGATTGTTGTTAAAGATACACAGATCGCCGAGGCCTTTCGTGATTATTATGCGCAACTCTACAGCTCGGAGTGTGAATTTTCTCCTGAAGGTTTCGCGCACTTAGTAGCTAATATACAACATCCTACCCTCTCCGAGGACCATTGCAAGGTGTTGGATGCTCCTTTCACTATCGAGGAGATTAAAAGAGCCATAACCTCTATGGCCTCGGGTAAGGCTGCCGGCCCTGATGGGCTTCCTGTGGAATTCTTTAAAAAGTTTGCCCCAGCCCTTGCCCCTTATTTAGAGCAGTACTTTCATCACTTAACCACAGCGGGGCAACCTGTAGGCTCCTTCGCGACGGCGAACCTCATAGTCTTCGAGAAGCCCGGTAGAGATCCTCAGTTAGTCTCCAATTATCGCCCCATTTCACTGCTTAATGCGGATTACAAGATTTATGCTACAGTTCTGTCCGCCCGGCTATCGGGGATTATTCCATCTTTAATCCATGCTGATCAGTGTGGTTTTACGGAAGGCCGCTCGACGGCGGACAATGCGCGTCTTTTATGCCATATCCTTATAGGAGCTGATGATATGGAGAGCCCATTGATGGGTCTATCGTTAGACGCAGAAAAGGCCTTCGATCGCTTAGAATGGTCTTTTCTTTTTGCGACTCTCCGTTGGTTCGGTTTTGGGGACTCATTTTTGAGGGCCCTTGCTCCTCTCTACCTGGATCCCGTCGCGCGGATCAGTGTTAATGGAGTTGTATCCACGCCTTTGGCGCTGCGGCGGGGCACCCGCCAAGGCTGCCCGCTCTCCCCTATGCTCTTTAACTTAGCAATGGAGCCTCTTGCTCTTCTTCTCCGGCAAAACGCGGAAATTCATGGTGCTAAGGTGGCGGGGCTCGAAATTAAGTTATCCGCGTATGCGGACGACCTTCTTCTCTTCGCCTCACCGGACTCTGTTCCCATAATATTGGACACCATTGAGAAATATTCGAGATATTCAGGCTATAAAATTAATTGGTCCAAGTCTGTGGTGTTTCCTTTGAATAAATGGGCCCGTAAGGAGGCTATAAGTGATTATCCCTTTTTGTGGGAGTCGGGGACAATAAAATATTTAGGGGTCCGTTACTGCTACCCGTTTGAAGAAACGGTCAACCGCAATGTAGAGGAGATCCTTGCTTTGGTGCGGGAATTAACTACACGGTGGCGCCCCTTGTCGCTCTCTTGGTGGGGCAGGTTAGATACCATCAAAATGATGATCGTCCCTAAAATTAACTATTATTTAGAGATGCTGCCCTGTTATCTCCCTGACTCAATATATCATCAAATAGAACGGTCGCTATTGCAGTTTCTATGGGAAAGCAAAGTACCGAGGATTGCTAAAGATAAATTACGTATGCAGCGGGAGCAAGGAGGTGTGAACTTTCCCAACTTTAAAGCTTATCATCACGCCTTCTTGCTCAAGCAGGGCTCTCGCTGGTTGGAGAGGTCTGTCTCGGAACGGCCAATTTGGGCGCTTCTGGAGGAAAAGCTATTAGCCCCTGTACCGTTGTGGTATGTTCTTGGAATGCAATTTCCGTCCACGTCTCAACTTCCCATAGTTATTCTTGATACGCTTAAAGCGTTTCTGCTGTTTGTCAAAACCTGTGAACCCAAAGGGACTTCTCATTTCCGGCTGCCCCTTTGGAACAACCCCTTATTTCTTATTCAGAAGAAGCCTTTTGCCTGGAAAGTTTGGTACTCCCGAGGGATTTGGTTAGTGAATCATCTGCAAACTTCTAACAGATGGAAGACCTTTGTAGAGCTCAAGCAGGAATTTGGTCTGCCTATTTCCTCTCAGTTCCAGTGGCTCCAGTTGAGACATTGCCTAGTTGGTGCAGGGTTAACTCCGTCGCAGGATCCCAGCACGGAGGGAGTTTTTGTGTTCCTTGAAAAAATTAGGCAGGGCAAGGGAATTGTGTCACAGATTTATAAACGCTTTGCTGCGGCCTTGCCATTAGCGGTGGGCAAAGTTCAGAAGAGATGGGAACGTGACACCGGGAGGGTGCTCTCTGAATCGCAGTGGAGGACATTTTGGACTAAGCAAGTTCGAGTGACTAGGTCTGCCTCCTTGACTCAGACATTGTTTTTTTTTGCTCACAACAGTTTTTACACTCCCGTTACACTTGCCAGATGGGACAATTCTCTCAGTCCCCTCTGCTGGACATGTGGCGGCGAAGTAGGCACGCTACGGCACTTAATTTTTGAATGTAGTGGGGTGAAAGCCTACTGGGACTCCATTTGGGAGCAGGTGCAACGAGTTCTCCAGTTCAGAGAGCCCCTCTCTTGGCAGATCGTATGTCTTCGGTCCGCAGCCGAGGTGCCAACACTTCCTAAGAACGGCGTTTTTCTGTTCGATTTCATGATAGGTATCGCGATTTGTTTACTTGTTAAATACTGGAAAAATACACTGCGCGCTACCTTTCATGAATGGTGGAACCATATCAGTTTATATAGCCAGTTTGAACAATGTTCCTGCAAATCTCTGCCTTTATCGGGGAAACGCATGCTCCAATGGCAGTTGTTACATGATTTTGTCGCTTCTGCTAATGTACGTAACTGAAACTGTATTTTATTATTGGATGCTTTGGTAAAAATCCCTGGAGGAGAGGGTCGGGGGTGAGGAGGACCGGGGGTGGGAATAGGGTGGGTTTTCTTTCTTTTTTTTTTTTTTTTTGGATTGTGTTAGGGGTAGTATTAGGCTTTGCTATGTTTTGTTAGTATGTCTGTGCTTTGCTGTGTTTTGTATTGTTGGAAAAATGAAAATAAATATTTAAAAAAAAAAAAAAAAGTGCCATATTGAGTCAGACCAAGGTCCATCAAGCCTGGAATCCTGTTTCCAACAGTGGCCAATCCAGATCGCAAGTACCTTCCCAAAAGGTACGCATATTCCACTTGGCCACGTGCAGTCACCACAATCTGCGTGTCCATACACAGGCATTCGTATTGTGATCCTTTATGCGTTTTTGCATAAATGTGCCTGCTTGGTGATGCTTTTGTCAGCACAGGAGCATGGGCATGGCAGCTAATTTGCACATCCAGACAACCTCCCCCATACACTGTTTTTTCACAATCCTTTGCAGGTGCGAGTGGCTGCAGTGTCCTGCAGAGAACATGTCTCTGGAGGAGACCAATACTTGGTTTGCTATAGCCCTGCTGCAGTTCTCAGACAGGGAATGGCGGAGGGCAGCATGCAGGCACCCATATGCCAGGGTCCGTAGCCTGAGGAGTCAGTACATGGACCTGACCAATGACCTGTGTGTGACTAGATACCAGTTTGACTGCGTAGCCATCCATGACCTATTGCAGGAGCTGCAGCTATGATTTGCATCCCTCACACACAGACAGGAAGCTATGCCTATCCATGTGAAGGTGCTCACAGCCCTAGACTTCCTAGGAACAGGTTCATTCCAGTCGGTGATGGTAATGGCAGCAGGTCTGAGCCAGGCAGCAGTGTCACACTGCATCACACAGTTCCTGGATGCCTTTGGGGGAAGTGCCGCATACTACATTACCCTAACAAACATCACAGCAGTGGCAACAGGTCACAGTGCAGTTCCTTGAGGTGGCAGAATTTCCATCAGTCCTTGGGGCCATAGACTGTACACAAGTGGCCCTCTGTCCGCCATGCCAGCATGAGGCTACATACAGGAACCAGAAGGCATACCATTCGATGAACATGCAGGTGATCTGTAATGCACAGGCAGAGATCACCAATGTCATGGCACGCTACCTACAGTAGGCTTGTGCCATGATGCATACATAGCCAGTTTGGGATACATGCTGCTTTTGAGGATGGTGCCATTACTGGTGACTGGCTTCTAGGTAAGTCGACATGGACACAGACACAGCAACATGCATGCTTGCTCTGGACAGCCCTCGGGAACATAAGAGCATGAGTGACTGTGGGTTTGCAGGTAGGCTGTGCCTCTCCCCTGGTGGCAGCAGTGGACAGATGTGCAGAAACAGAATGAGGGTGTTTGCTGGGTTATGCACAGAAAGCATCAATTGAGCCACATGAGCATAGATGGTGCAGCAGGCAGTGAAACCCAGACCTGCCAGACACAGAACAGAGTGGTGGCATAGACGAGTGGGAAGAGCACATACCCAGGCATGGGTTGATCAGTGGTGTGCATCCCAGTGTCACCGTACACCCGCTCACCCCGTGCCAAGGACACCCAGAGGCTCCGAGAACACCAAGATGTGATACCAGTCTACCATTCCTAGCCAATATCAAAATCAGTTCCAAGAACATATAGATGCACATTTCCCACTGGATCCGCAACAATATGGATTTCGCCCCCAGCATGGGGTTGAAACATTACTAACTGCCCTTACTGACAATTTAATAACAGGCATGGACAAACCCCCAAAAGGCTTTATATTTATCTTCCTAGATGTCAAACCAGCTTTTTATTCTGTCCCACATGATAAAGTCCTGCAACAACTATAAGACATAGGACTGACTGGAAACACTTTAAACTTATCCAGCATTTTCCCACCTATCTTGGGCCTATCAGTTCAATGGTGCACCTCCCTGACAGCTTGGCAATGTGCAACCGGTCACATTGCAGCATTGCCTTATATCTTTTTTGAACCTGTCTTTTCGGCCATCCCTGTGATTGGCCTTTCACAAGAGCCTCATTGCATGTTCACTGCTGGTCTAGTGATTTGTGTGTTCATCTGTGTTGGAGCTGGGTGGTGTGGCATTCTGTCACTGGTCTGTAACACATGGAGGGCAGGGTTCAAGTCCCATTTGCTCCCCATGTTTTGCCAGGCCAGCTGGTATTACTCACATATGTTTTCAGTTCTCAGTACTCTCCTGTCTATGTGAATTTCCTTGTTTTTTCTTTCATGGCGCTCTCCCACAGGTCTTTGCAGTTTTCAGTTTACTGACCTGGATTTTACAGAACACAGGGTGTCATGCTACTTTGCCTCATATCACAGTGGTGGTTGCTATAGCTTGTCTGTATACATTTTGGGGGCTGTGAGGAAGGTGTATGGGACAGTTGGTGTGTTCAGCTGCATATAAGCATGTGTTGATCTTTTGGGTCATCTGTGCTTGGGCATGAGTTTTGTCTCCACAGTATTCTCTGGGGAGGTATGTTTCTAATTCCATGTTTCCTGTTGCTACCTCTATGCTGCCTTTATTTAAGACTAATAAGAGAAAATATTTTTTTTTCACTCAACGTGTAATCAAACTCTGGAATTTGCTACCGGAGGATGTAGTAAATGTTGTTAGTGTAGCCGGGTTTAAAAAAGGTTTGGACAAGTTTCTGGAGGAAAGGTCCATAAACCTAAAGAGGACCCAGAATATCCACTGCTTGCCCCAATACAAGCAATGTGGAACCTGTGTCTTTTGGGGAAACTGCTAGGTACTTGTGACCTAGATTGGCCACTGTTGGAAACAGGATACTGGGCTTGATGGATCTTGGTCTGACCCAGTATGGCATATCTTATGTTCTTATGTTCAGTGGACACTGCTCTGTCCACATGCAATTCATGTGGGGGCACCCCGCATCTTTTTTTCCTGGATCAGGGCCCTGTTTTGGGTGTCCATACATTTGGTGGTGTGGTCTCACTGTGTGCCCACCCTCTGGGTCCACAGGACTCACCAGGCAGTGGGCGTCGCATCCTGTCACCTGCATTGGGGTTGTGCAGTGGGGCGGCATTCCTTACTCTCTGCACTGTGGTTGATTCTCCACATGCATTCATCCTGCACATGTCCGGTCCATCCCTTTCATGCACTTTCTCTGTCCCTCAAATTATGATTGCGTGCTTTCAATAGTACATGTCTGCCAGCTTTACTGCTATTTTCTACTTACTGAGCTAGAGTGATTCTGATCCTCTCCTAGCCCCTGCATGCTGCAGCATGGGCTGACCTTCTGTGCCCCATAGGGAGCAGCAGCTCCTCCTCCTGCAGGATAAGTCTGCAGAGTAGGTGGATCTCAAGCTCTGAAAAGTTGGGCTGACATGTTGCCATTCTTTCTCCTTGCTGTCTGGGTTTCCCTGCGGTAGGTGGGGGGGGGGGGCACTCCATCCTGTTTTCTGTTGCACATGGACCACAGTGCAGGTGGGCACATTTTAAGACTTGCACAGTTTCAGACTTGCATGAAGATGGTGGCAACAGAATCAGGTGCAGGCGTACATGGGCAGTGCACATGCTACGCAGGGGCGGTTTCGACGGGCGACAGGGGGATACATTTTTGGTGTTTATACATGCTGTGCATGAATGCACAACGGGCACCTCTATATGTGTAGGCGTGAGTATGTCCATGGGGTGATTCCAGTGCCCTGGGTACATACATACATGCATTTACAGAATCATCTCTGCTGGATGCCCGTTTCCATTGTGTTTCCGTCGGGGCTGGACATTCTTACCTGAATTGGCCTCCATGTGCATAACGTTATACTTGTCCACATTAAATTTTTTCTGCCATTAAGATGTCCAGTCTTCAAATTTATCAAGGTCCTATTACAATTTTTCACAATTCTCTTGTGTTTTAACAACTTTGAATGAGTTAGTGCCATCTGCAAATTTGATCACCTTTCATGGGTTGAGGGCAATACTTAAAACGTATTGTTTACTTGAACCTTCTGTTTTCTTCTAAAACAATACAATAGTATAATTTGCAGCAGCAGCCTGAAAAATCTGCATCAGTGGAGCAAAAGGCTCTGCCATCCCTGATGTTAAACAAAAATAAGTCATCCAAAGAGCGAATAGTATTTCTAGTCCCAGTTGTCCAGATAGTAATGTACAAAACAATTGAAAAGCTTGAAGTAAGCACATGATGTCAACTTGCCCATAGGAAGGCATTTAGCAATAATGCCCTTGAAAATGAATACTAAACAGAGGGATAACCTCAAAACTGACATCATATCTCCCTTCACTGACATCATATCTACCTTCACCATTAAGATGTTGTGACCACGCTATCTAACCATATTAACTGCACTGCCACATAATGAATACTGTACTGTGCATGCTTCCTACAACAAAATATATTAACCAACACTCCTTCCGCTTAAGAAAATTATGAATAAGCTTATTCTTGCTAGGTTATTTCTTCAGGATGGTGTTCAAAAGGAGAAAAACATTTTCTCAAAAGACAGCCCATAAAAAGGCATGTTTACTTAACCGCGCTAATCACTAGCATGGAGTTTAGCCTCCAGTAAGCACGCTGTCCTGTGCTAAAAATCCCATGCTACAGGATAGCAGGTGAGTATGTGGAGATAAGACAAGTTGGGGCGGAATGTGGCGTTGTCAGTGCATTTTATTTTATTTATTTATTTTTATATACCACCTTTTCCTTCACTCAAAGTGCTTACAAAAAAGGGTGGGTAGAGGGGACATTTAAGGGGAGGAGAGGAAAACAATACAGAACAATAAACAATGCTGTAAGGTAAGAGTGTGGGGATTATTGGTTGATGGAGCCATAGTGTTCAGCAAAGAGTAGTGTCTTGAGCATCTTCCTGAAATCCTTAAGGTCCTTTGTCGAGCGCATTGGTTAGGAGAGGGCATTCCAAAGTGTAGGTGAAGCAAGAGAAAGGGCTGTTTTGGCGGTGGATTGGTTGGCACATTGGAAGCCGGGTGGAGTGATGACTTTGTTTGTCATGTTGCTTCATCTGGGTCTTGAGCTGGAGTCCTTGGTTATAATGTGCTGTAGTGCAGAGGCTGAGAGGTTATGAAAGTTTTTAAAGATTTTATATCTTTATATCTTATCCGTGAGTGGATGGGTAGCCAATGCAGCTGCTGAAGTATTGATGTGATGTGCTTGCTTTTTGTAGTGTTTGTAATGATCTGGGCCGCCGTGTTTTGTACCAGCTGTACGGGGTGGAGATATTGCTTGGGCAATCCTTGATAAAGCATGGGCATGATGGGCGCATGCTAACTGTGATTGTTGCCAATAGTCAGTGGGTGGCATTAGGTGTACCCATATGGCAGGGTTCACGGTGCCATACATTAGCAATGCACCAATGTCAGGGGGATGGATGCACACATCTCCTGAATTTGGTATGGACCTCCGTGCATGTTGCGCAACCTGACTACATTCTACTGGCAAACTGTTCACTAAACATTCCCCCAGAGTTTTTGCCATTGAATCCAAATCATACTAAACTTATATTCCAATATACAACGCCTTCCAGGCATGCCATAAAACATTCATTCCTCACAAAATTATGCCTGATGTGGTCCCTGTAAATATCCATCTTTATTTCACCTTCTGCATTGCAGATCGCCTGCATGTTCATGGAGTGGTAGATTTTTCTGTTTCTGTAGGTGGTTTCTGCAGTGTAGTCTATGGCACCCAGCACAGCGCGGAAGCCTGCTTTCTGATTGGAATTGAAGTATGGTCTGTTGCCACTGCTGTACTGATCTGGGGAAGCTTATGTACCGTGCACTTCTGGTGAGGAATGCTACCTGGAACTGTGTCAAATATTGCAGCACCACTGAATGACCAATCCCTGCTTTGGCAGCGAACACAGTCTGAAAGTTGCCAGTGGCCAGGAATGTGTGGGCAGTTGTTACCTTGACATCCCAGTTGTTATCTTGAACAGGATGGGATGGCCTCTCTGGATGGAGGCACTGAGGTCTGGCTCTAGCTCTTGACACAGCTGGTGTATGGCTGCTTTCTCAAACCTGAAACAAATCAGGCACTGGTCATCTGTGAGTCCCATGTACTGAGCCCTTACCCAGTGCATGCTCTGATAGGAGTATCTCTCCACACCCTCCTGCACTCCCTGTTCAGCTCATCATCTGTAACCACTAGAAACCACTGGTTCATGCTCTGCATAACTGCTAAGCTCCACCAATACCCATGGGGAACACCACCTTCACCACTCCAAATCCACATGGCACGCTTGTGCTACCGCCACCAACACGCTGTGCTCTGTGCTGTGTGAGACGCAGACACAGATGAATATAGACTGTCATGCACACCCACATAGACTCTGATACCTGCACCCACACCTATGGCCATGCACACTCCTCAGCTCCTTCATGCCATCACACAAAGGAATACACACACTCCTACTGCCATGGCTCGAGCAAACACAGGAATAACTTGTGGGACACATAGGAGGGGGGTCCAGTGGACATTGTGCTAGGTTGTGGAGGGGAGCAGCTGGGGCCTGTGTCCTGGTAGGAGGATTGGGGTTGTTGAGGGGGCATATTGGGGATGAGGTCATAATGAGGGATGCAAGGGGAGCACAGTTGAAACACAGGGGGTTGCACAACATGGTAAGCAGCAGAAAGGGATGGCAGACTCTTCTCTCTCAACTTTATACTCCTCCTAACACAATCACATTTTTTAGTCAGCATAGACAACAAAGTTCTGTACCTTTTCAGGCATTATAGGTGGTATAGTAAATAAACTAAACCATAAACCATAGATGACCTAAGCCAGGATGTCTGGCAGGTGCAACCAGCATGTCCAAAGCTTTGGATGTCTGCACCCTTACTCCGCCCAGCTTGTATCCAAAAAAATGTCTACAGATACGCCCATATTAGGACACCTAAACTTGAATGTTCCATCATCAGAGATATTCAGATCTGCCCAGATCTGGAATCAACCTTTGCGCCTCTCTGCTGTTTTGATATCCACATCACCCATTTTGAATAGAAACATGATTGCAGAAAAAGATCATATGGCCTATCTCTAGTCTGCCCTTCCATACCAGCTACTATAGTCCCTTTTTTTCCTTTAGAGATTGTCTCATGGTTTCTTGAATCCATCTACTGTTCTGTTCTTTACCACCTCCACTGGGAGACTATTCCTTGCATCTTCCACTCTTTCCATGAAGAAATATTTCCACATATTACTCCTGAGTTTATCCCCTTTCATCTTCATCCTATGCCCCCTCATTGCAGAGCTTTCTTTCAATCAAAAGAGGCTCTCCTGGGTGGACTGCAGACATGTCTGATCGGTTGGTGTTTCCTAAAGGGA
This sequence comes from Ichthyophis bannanicus, assembly GCA_033557465.1. NCBI lineage: Eukaryota > Metazoa > Chordata > Amphibia > Gymnophiona > Ichthyophiidae > Ichthyophis > Ichthyophis bannanicus. Next base: position 181,422,550 of record CM066034.1, read on the forward strand.
AGGAAGCGGAAGGTAAAGGGGGCTGGTGGTCCCTCTCAGGCTCCCTCGATCTCAACTCCATTACCTTTGGCCATCAGGCCACTTGATTCTTTCTTCCTTCAGCCAACTCAGCAACCAGTACAGGCAGGGGAGTTTAGCCCGGTTGTGTTGGTGTCAGAGTCTGGTGGCTTGACACTGACCTTGGGCAGAGATTCTGTCTTCCCTGTTTCACAGCGAGCGGTGAAGACACTGTGTGTGCAGGAGTTCCCGGATGTGCTAAGACAGGCGGACACTGTCTGCATCAACGATCCTACCAGTGGCTGAGGGGCAGTACTAGGGTCTCCAGTTGAGGGAACTTTCTCCTCTCCGGATCAGTGGACCTACACCATTATTCCCGAGCAGGCAGTCGGAGAGCAGGCAGCAGAGGTGACTGCCCTGCAGAGCCAGGCTCAGATGCTGGGAGTATTGAAGGGTGGCTCCACAGCGATGGAGGAGTCTAAGGGAGATATGATAGAAGTCTATAAATTAATGAACGGAGTGGAACGGGTAAACGTAGATTGATTGTTTACCTTATCAGAATATAGAAAGACTAGGGGACATGCAATGAAGCTACAGGGTAAACTATTTAAGACTAATAAAAGAAAATATTTTTTCACTCAACGTGTAATCAAACTCTGGAATTTGTTACCGGAGGATGTAGTAAAGGCTGTTAGTGTAGCTGGGTTTAAAAAAGGTTTCGACAAGTTCCTGGAGGAAAGGTCCATAAACCATTATTAAGAAGGGACCCAGGATATCAATGCTTGAACCAATACAAGCATTGTGGAACCTGTGTCCCTTGGGGAAACTGCTAGGTACATATGACCTAGATTGGCCACTGCTGGAAACAGAATACTGGGCTTGATGGACCTTGGCCTGACCCAGTATGGCATATCTTATGTTCTTATGAGTCTTTCTTGGCCTTCACAGTACAACACTCTAAGATCTTTACTTTAGAGTCGAATTGGAATGTGATTGTCCAGTTGGGGGTAGTTTTGGTTCCTTAGGTAACTTCTTTTTCTCAGAAAGTACAACAGCATTCGGTGACTATTGAGGAAACTTCTGCCAAGATACTATCGCTTCAAAATTCTTCAACTATGGTTCAAACAAAAGTTAGTTTTCTGGAAGAGCGTTCTGATATTAATATTAAGGAGTCCTCTTTAATTAAAGCTAAACTGGAGACTTTGGAGAACTCAGCCAGGGCTGCTAACCCAAGATTGGTGAACTTTCCCCGGGCCTCTCTTTTGTCAGCTAGAGACATGTTTCATAGCTACTTGACTGATATATTGGGGATACCCCCTGAGTCACATCCACCAACAGTGAAGGTATATTATCTGCCGCTTTCTAAGAAAACTGCTGTGTTAGGGGAGGTCCAGGATTAGGGCAGTCTGATGTTCTTAATATTACTGATATTCTGCTACATTGTTGATTACATTAGCCTTATTATCAGATAAAAAATGGTTAATGAAGATTTTCTTCAAGAAAAGAAACTTGCAATTTAGTGATACTCGGAGAAGGAGATGAGAATTTCTCCTCCTATGCCCTGGTGTCCAGCAGTTGGAATGTCTCTTTTTCCTTAAATATCCTTGTAAGTGTTTGATTATGTATCAAACCTGTTCCTATATCTTTTATGAGCCCTCCCAACTGCTGACCTTTCTGAATTCCCATTGTTTGGGAGCTTCAGCGGGGCCTCCCACAGAACTATTGTGAAATTTTGATTTTCTGATTGTTTTGCCTGTTTTGATTATCTTCTCTGTATTTGTAATGGGTTTATTTCTTTGCACTTGGATCTCCTCTTTTGGTGGGCTAGAGTGGGAATGCTTGTATATCTTGAAGGACTAGAAAAGGGGAATGTTAGTTCTGGAGAGAGATCTGCAATTGCGAGTATATACTTCTGGGAATTTTCTGAAAGGAATTCTTTTTATTAAAGCTAATTAATCTGTGAACCCACTATTTTTTGTTAAATCAGTCAGGGCCTAGTAGCAGCAGTTTAAGTTTAAATTTAAAACACAGAAGAGAGCTTTCTGGTTACATTTGGAACCCAGCAGAAGAGCTGTAGTTTAAATTTAATAGCTACTCGGGGCCTAGCATCAGCAAAGTACTTTTAGTTTAAATTTAAAACACAGAAGAGAGCTTTCTGGTTAAATTTAGAACCCAGCAGAGAGCTTGTAGTTTAAATTTCATAATAAGTTAGAGCCTAGCAGCAGCAAAGAGCTATTATTTAAATCAAATAAGAATATAGCTTACCTCAGCAGCACAGGACAGGGTACTGTGTAGCAGCCCTCTTTTAATAAGTGTAATTTCCCTCCCTCCCTCCCCACACCCACCCACACCTGGGATAATTGTAGCTTTATAGGTACTTATACATCTTAAAAGACAGGAGGTGCTTTCAGGTGAAGCTCGTTACCCAAATCAGTCATACACTAAGGACCTGAGATTAATTAAGCTTCAGGTGAATAAGGTATATTAAACGTATTAGGTACAGTTTCCTTGGTATAAATATCCATAGCAGCCCTTAGTAAGTAAAGAACTTAAAGATCTAAACAAAAACGTAAAACTAAGATGCAGACAACAGTCCAGCAGCGAGATGGGGGCTTTCCAGTCTTTTGCATTGAGTGTCACATGTATGATTTTCTCCCAGTTGGTGAGAGGTCTTACGTGTGCACTAAGTGCAAGGAGCTCTTTGCTCTCAGGGAATGAGTCCGTTCTCTAGAGGCTAGAGTAGCAGACTTGGAAAACATAAGAAAGACAGAGAGGTACATAGACGAGACCTACAGGGATATAGTCCTGAAGTCCCACCTCCAGTCTGGCAGCATCCCTGTTGCCATGGAGGAGAGAGGTCATGTGACAGGACAGCATCACCCTGGTGTGGCAGGAAGTGATCCTGTAACTAGGACCTGTCCTCCAGGTGATGTAAAACCCTCTCGCACCGAGGAAGTTTCTCCAGGGCCCTGTGCCCATGAGGGAAGGGTTAGGAAAGCCGTTATAGTTGGTGATTCGATCATTAGGCATGTAGATAGCTGGGTGGCTGGTGGACGTGAGGATCGCCTGGTAACATGCCTGCCTGGTGGGAAGGTAGTGGACCTCACGCGCCACCTAGATAAGGTCTTAGATAGTGCTGGGGAGGAGTCTGCTGTCTTGGTACATGTCAGTACCAATGACATAGGAAAATGTGGTAGGGAGGTTCTGGAGGCTAAATTTAAGCTTTTAGGTAGGAAGTTGAAATCCAGAACTTCCAGGGTAGCGTTCTCTGAAATGCTTCCCGTTCCACGTGCAGTACTCAAAAGGCAGGCAGAGCTCCGGAGTCTCAATGCGTGGATGAGACAATGGTGCAGAGATGAGGGTTTTGGATTTGTTAGGAACTGGGGAACATTCTGGGGAAAGGAAGGGCTCTTCCGAAGGGATGGGCTTCACCTTAACCGGAATGTAACCAGGCTGATGGCATTAACCTTTCAAAAGGAGATAGAGCAGCTTTTAAACTAGATAATAGGGGAAAGCCGACAGACGCCCAAGAGTGGATGGTTCGGAAAAATGTATCTTTGAAGGATGCTACCAAAAGCAGAGAAGTTCCAAAAAAGAGTAAAGTATCCCAAATGCCCTCGAGTATGGAGCAGACAGAGCTTAAAGATCCCAAATTACCCATGTCTACCAATAGCCAAATTAATATGAATAAAATACAGTCTCTAAAATGCTTGTATGCAAATGCTAGAAGTCTAAAAAATAAGATGGGAGAGTTAGAATATATAGCACTAAATGAGAGGTTAGATATGATTGGAATATCAGAGACATGGTGGAAGGAGGACCAGTGCGACACTGTGATACCTGGGTACAAGCTATATCATAATGATAGAGCTGATCAAATTGGTGGAGGGGTTGCGCTCTATGTTAGAGGGCATTGAGTCAGAAAGGATTAAAGTTTTGCAGGAAACAAAATTTGCTGTAGAATCTCTATGGATTGAAATTCCAGGTAAAAAGGGGAAGGCGATGGCAGTGGGGGTGTACTATCGACCGCCTGGCCAGAATGAACAAATGGATGATGAAATACTCAAAGAAATCAAGGAAGCTAACAAACGTTACAGCACAGTAATAATAATGGGTGATTTCAATTACCCCGGTATCGACTGGGTCAGTGTCATGGCGGGACATGCTAGGGAGATAAAGTTCCTAGATGACATAAATGACTGCTTTTTGGAGCAGCTGGTTAATGAACTGACCAGAGGGGAAGCCATATTAGACCTAGTCCTTAGTGGAACACCAGATCTAGTGCAAGAGATAAGGGTGTTGGGGCAACTTGGCAATAGTGATCATAGCATGACTGCCTTTGATTTAATTAGTGGAGGAGGGATAGTAAGGAAATCCACAGTACTACCTTTTAACTTTTGAAAGGGAGACTATAATAAAATGAGGAAAATAGTTAAGAAAAAACTAAAAGGAGCAGTTGCAAAGGTTAAAGACTTACATCAAGCTTGGGTGTTGTTGAAAAATACTCTCTTGGAAGCCCAGACCAGCTGTATTCCACGCTTTAAGAAAAGTGGAAGGAAGTCCAAAGAACTGCCAGCATGGTTTAAAGGTGAGGTCAGAGAGGCTGTTGTTGCCAAAAAAAGCATCTTTCGGGAAATGGAAAAAAAGAGCCAAACGACGAAACCTGGAAACAGCACAAGCACTGGCAAGTCAAATGCAAGGCATTGATAAAGCAGGCAAAGGGAGAATTTGAGAAGAAGCTTGCTGCAGAAGCAAAAACGTGAAATAAAGATTGTTTCAAGTACATTCGTAGCAAAAAACCTGTGAGAGAGTCAGTTGGTCCATTAGATGATAGAGGAGTTAAAAGGGCACTAAGAGGCGACAAGGCGATAGCGGAGAGACTGAATGAACTCTTTGCTTCGGTCGTTACTGAGGAAGATGTAGGGATGTTACCCATGACTGAAGTGGTATTTAAAGGTGCAGAAAAACTGAAGGAAATATCAATACATCGGGAAGATGTATTACAACTATTAGATAAACTGAAGAGTAGCAGATCACCTGGGCCGGATGGTATACATCCAAGGGTGATGAAAGAACTGAAATATGAGATTGCAGACCTGCTATTAGTAATCTGTGAAGTATCATTAAAATCATCTCTAATACCTGAAGATTGGAGGATCGCCAATGCAACACCAATTTTTAAAAAGGGTTCCAGGGGTGATCCGGGAAACTACAGACCGGTGAGCCTGACGTCAGTACCGGGAAAAATGGTAGAAACCATCATAAAGAATAAATTACTCAGCATGTAGATAGTCATGGCCTAATGGGAGACAGCCAACATGGCTTTAGACAAGGAAGATCTTGTCTTACTAATCTGTTATGTTTTTTTGAAAGTGTGAATAAACAGGTGGACAAAGGTGAGTCGGTTGATATAGTGTATCTGGACTTTCAGAAAGCCTTTGACAAGGTCCATCATCAGAGACTTTTGGAAAAACTAAAGAGTCATGGATAGGAGGCAGTGTACTACTGTGGACCAGGAACTGGCTAAAAGATAGAAAGCAGAGGGTTGGGCTAAATGGCCAATTTTCCCAATGGAGAAAGGTGAATAGTGGTGTACCCCACGGATCTTTGCTGGGTCCGCTGCTTTTTGACATATTCATAAATGACCTGGAAAGTGCAATAACGAGTGAGGTTATCAAATTTGCAGATGACACAAAACTATTTAAAGTTGTTAAAACCCAAGAGGATTGTGGAAAATTGCAAGAGGATCTTGATAAATTGGAAGGCTGGGCATCAAAATGGCAGATGAAATTTAATGTGGACAAGTGCAAAGTTATGCATCTAGGGAAGAACAACCCAAACTATGGTTACACGATGCAAGGTTCCACATTAGGAACCACCACCCAGGAAAAAGATTTAGGCGTCATTGTGGATAACATGTTAAAACCCTTGGCCCAGTGTGCAGCGGCGGCCAAGAGAGCAAATAGAATGCTAAGTATCATAAGGAAAGGAATGGAAAATAAAACAAAAGATATTATAATGCCTCTATATCGTTCCATGGTGAGACCGCACCTTGAATATTGTGTGCAATTCTGGTCGCCGTATCTTAAAAAGGATATAGCGTTATTAGAAAAGGTTCAGAGAAGAGCCACCAAAATGGTAAAGGGGATGGAAGGATACTCCTATGAAGAAAGGCTAAAAAGGTTAGCGCTCTTTAACATGGAAAAGAGACGGCTGAGGGGATATGATATAAGTCTATAAATTAATGAATGGAGTGGAACGGGTAAACGTAGATCGATTGTTTACATTATCAGAATATAGAAAGACTAGGGGGCATGCAATGAAGCTAAAGGGTAAACTATTTAAGACTAATAAAAGAAAATATTTTTTCACTCAACGTGTAATCAAACTCTGGAATTTGTTACCGGAGGATGTAGTAAAGGCTGTTAGTGTAGCTGGGTTTAAAAAAGGTTTGGACAAGTTCCTGGAGGAAAGGTCCATAAACCATTATTAAGAAGGGACCCAGGATATCAATACTTGACCCAGCACAAGCATTGCGGAACCTGTGTCTTTTGGGGAAACTGCTAGGTACGTATGACCTAGATTGGCCACTGTTCAAAACAGGATACTGGGCTTGATGGACCTTGGTCTGACCCAGTATGGCATATCTTATGTTCTTATGTTTTTTTCCAAATATTTTTTTTTTGTTTTGACTGTGTTGTTAATCATATCCCAGTTTTTGTTCAAGAGTGTATTCTTGATGGTTGTTATAAATTGTATAAAGACAAACAAAATAAAAAAAAAAGAGGCTCTCCTCCTGTGCATTTATGCCACAGAGGTATTTAAACATCTCTATCATATATCCTTTCTCCCGCCTTTCCTCTAAAGTATACATATTGAGATATTTAACTGTGTCCCCGTATGGTTTATAATGAAGACTACTGACCACATTGGTAGCTACCCTTTGCACTGACTCCATGCTGTTTATATCCTTTTAAAGGGATGGTCTCCATAATTGCAGACAATACTTCAAATGAAGTCTTATCAAAGACTTATATAGAGACACTATATAATACTTAGAGAAATAATGAACAAACAAACCTCTTCCAATGACGGGGAAGCTGTAAAACTGGAGGGCATAACATGAAGCTGCAAGGGGGTAAATTGAAAGGCAATGTCAGGAAATACTTTTTCACTGAAAGGGTGGCGGGTGCTTGGAATGCCCTCCTGATGGACGTGTTGGGGGCAAATACAGTGACAGAATTCAAAATGGCATGGGACAGACACAGTGGATCCCTTTACAGCAACAGGATAAAATCAAAATAAACTGAACTATCTAAATTCTCAACAAACAGGGGTGTCCTACACAGAGCAGTGGGTTCACCCCTAAACAAAGACATGGGGAGGAGAGGCGTGCATGGAGTGGCAGGTGCTCCTACTCTTGCCATCTTGGTGGGCAGACTAGATGGACCATACTGGTCTTTATCTGCCGTCATTTACTATGTTACTATGTTACTTGCTATTTTCTGCAGGCTATTCCTCTCTCTTTGCACCCATGCAGCCTTCTGGCTTTCACTGTCATCTTTCCTACCTGTTTAGCCCCTTTAAGATCACCAGAAGCAATAACGCCCATATCACACTCTTTTCATGGACAGAAGTACTTCACCTCCCTCCATTCTATACTGCTCCCTTGGATTTTTGCAGCCCAAATACATGACCCTGCATTTTTTAGCATTAAATCTCTGCTGCCAAATTCTCAACCATTTTTCAAGCTTAGCAAGATCGCTCCTCATCTACTCCTTCCTGGGTGTCTACTCTATTGTAGATTTTGGTATCATCTGCAAAGAGGCAAACCTTACTCGACAGCCCTTCAGCAATACCACTAACAAAAATGTTTAAAAAAATCAGACCAAGGAAAGATCCCTGCGGCATATTACTGGTTACATCCTTCTCCTCAGAGTAAGCTCCATTTACCTGCACCTTTTGTTGCCTCCTACTCAACCAATTTCTAACCCAGTCAGTCACTTTTTATAGTCTATTCCTAGGAAGCTCAATTTATTTGTAAGTCGTCTGTTTGGAATTGTGTCAAAGGCTTTACTGAAATCTTCATATACCACATCTAGAGCTCTCCTTCGTTCCAGTTCTAGTCACCCAATCAAAGAGATTGATAAGATTTCTCTGACAAGACCTGCCCAGGGGCAGCTCAAGCAATCTGCTGCCTGAGGCAAGGGATGAGATAGCGCCCTCCCCAACCCCCCCCCCCTCCCCCGGAGCAGGAGAGGGAGGATCTTTCTCAAAACTCCAGTCAGAGACTAAACCAAACCAAAAAGCTGATTAGATACTATGTAGCAAATGCAAGATGTTCGCAACCCAAGGAACTAAAAGAAAGAGCGAGAACCACAGCAGTTTATAACTCCAAATTATAATTCATTTGTATTTTGTTGTTATGGTGCTTGCTTTTTCTTTTTGAACATATATTTTACATTCAACAATGGGTGCAGAGCAGAGATAGAACATTCACCCACAGAACTCAATATATTTTTAAAAAATCTGATTCTGATTCTGGTCATTTCACCAACAACAAATATTTTCCAGTACCAGGCATATTGGGAACTAATATAAAACCCTACAAAAGTTACTGAAGATCTACAAGGCCAAATCTACCCTACCACATACCAGCATAAATTTCCAAAACTCATAGGGGTCTGTTTACTAAACATTCCTAATGTGCGGGGCCGCGGTAGTGTGCCTGTGCCATATAAGGAGTGGGCGGTTCAGGCAGAGAAAAGAAAAAAAACGGGAGTAAGCGATCGCACATTTGCGCGGGGCGCTATTGTGCGCCGCGCTATTGTGCGCCGTGCATAATAGTGCGTGGGAAGGCTAAGTGGCGCCCTGATGTACACACACACAAAGGAGCAGAGCCATAGTACAATGGTTAAGACACTGACTGTGGGTGCAGCTGCCATGGGTTCAATTCCCCATTGTGCACAACAAAAAGGGCTGGCTGAGGCATTAACTGTAATGGGTAAAAGTGCTTTAGGAGGCATATTAATTTTGGGCGGCATAAGGCGGTGCACTGTTAATTTTGGGCGGCATAAGGCGGTGCGCAGATGCCCAAGCATAGGAACAGAGCCACAGCACAATGGTTAAGACACTGACCAATGGTGCAGAGATCAGGGGTTCAATCCCCCACAGTGCCCAATGAAGAAGGCTCACTGAGGCAGTGTGTATTATGGGGATGAGTGCTGTAGGGGGCAATCTATTTTTATTTCAGTTATCACTACTAGCAAACGCACTCACAAAGCGTGTTAACATAAGGCGGCCCATAAGGCACATGTTAAAGTTCACTGTCCGCCAAGGCACCCTTGAATGTCCCCTATAGGGCACCATATATGTTGCGTCACAGGATAATGTATAGTGCACCTTATATGGACGGCAACCATAAGGTGCCCTATAGGGTGCCCTATAAAGCACCCTCAGAGGCACCTTATGGGTACAGTACACTGAGGGTGTGTTTGATGGCAGCAACATATGTACATTAAATCTAAAAAAAGCTTTGGACAACCCTATCAAACAACCCCACTGTGGGCTCGAACCCATTACCGCTGGCTCCACAGGCAGTGAAGTAACCATTGGGCTACAGCTATATAGCTGCCAGCAAGCCCCTGGCTGGCTGCAGAGAGCCTGCATGTCACCACACAGACAGTCTGCTGTGGGAACCAGGATAGGGTTAGGCCACCCATACCCATGATGCACTGCACATGCAAATCAGCTGTCCACAGATGAACACAAGATGGGGAATGCACCCCAACAGCTCCCCGGCCTGGTAGGGGGACGTGTCCGTGTGCACCCACACAGCACCTTGGCCTGGTAGGAGGTACTGACCGGGTGTTTAATTTGCACAGAGTAGCTACACACAGTCACACTGTGCGGGAACTGTGCTCACCCTGAGTGTGCGATGAGGCGCCCTGGACCAGGTCCACAGCACCCTCCATGGCTGAGAGAGGCCATGGCAGAGCTCCAAAACAGTCGTAATCTGTGAGATAGGTAGTTTCTGCAGGTACACCTTGGATATCTCTGTCTGTCTCAGTCAGGGGGGGAACCCCACAGACCCCTAGGTGGGCTATGTACCACCAACCCCCCCCCAAAGCTGAGGGTGGCAAACAGGCAGGGTCTCCTATCAACAGATCCCCATTATACACCCACCCCCCCTGCAATGCTGGCAGTAGAGTGGACCATCAACCCCCATCCTGTTGGGGAACAGACACCCTACAGGGCAGTCCAAGCAGCCCCACACACACCCAGACCACAATATCAGACAGACAGTAGGCCTGGATATGCTAAAATGCACCCCACCACTATCTGATATTCCCCTGCATCAAGCCATCAGCCACTGCACCCTGCAAGGCACTCCAGCAGGGCACATACCAGCTGTGAACAGTCTGCTGGTTAGTCCCACTGGAAATGCATGCACCCACAACTGGGATGGCAGCACACACAAGCAGATACATCAGTGACTAGGCCCCAACAGGTGACCCATATATATCACATGAGGGAGGTACTATGAAGCACTATGGGGGTGCCTAGCCATGCTGCCATCACTGCACAGTCAGGGTGGAGTGAAAGCCCAGCAGCACATACAGAGGTCACCCTGTCTGTGGAGGTGGTGGACGGCCACTACAATGTCCCTGCCAGTGCCCTATGCCCTGTGCAGATGCATCCTGGCCAGCCCACCCTGTCTGAGCTATACCCATGGTACCTTGCTGCTCATTATGCACATCATCAGGCCAAAACTGTGGACAGTGTTTGCAGCCAACACACACTGTATAGACCAGGGGTGGGCACCTCCGGTCCTGGAGGGCCGCAGACCAGTCAGGGTTTCGGGATATCCCTAATGAACATGCATGAGATATATATGCATTAGAGATATCCTGCCAACCTGACTGGTTTGTGGCCCTCCAGGGCTGGATTTGGAGACCCCTGCCTTACACCTCTGTCATTTAAGATCGTGAGTGGGCAAGGTACAGATGTCCTAGACATCGAAAGGGTATATAGAATGTGTCACATTCCTCCTCGATTCTCACCACCACCAAAAAGTTGTCTAATAGACAATTTTTTGGTGGTGGTGAGAAGTGAGGAGGACTGTGACAAATTCTATCTAACCTTTTTGATGTCTTGGACATCTGCACCTTGTCCACTCACAATCTTAAATGACAGAGGTGTAAGGCAGGGGTCTCCAGATCCAGCTCTGGAGGGCCACAAACCAGTCAGGTTGGCAGGATATCTCTAATGCATATATATCTCATGCATATTCATTAGAGATATCCCGAAAACCTGACTGGTCAGCGGCCCTCCAGGACCAGGTTTGCCCACCCCTGGTATAGACAGACACACACTCCCACACGTATGCCAGCATTGTGCTACTATAGAGGGGTTCAGAATCCTTGCCCACCACACCAGTCCTGGGCACAGTACAGGCATGGGTATGGTATGCAATACCGTTGGGGGTCCCTCCCTAGGGTGGTAAACACTGTCAGGGGCCAGACCTGATGCACACACCGCAAACATCAGATAGATTATTATGATGGAGCTCATAGAGCAGACTGTGCGTAACGTAGGGATATCTATCTGCCAGTACTCATAGCAAACGTTTGAGAGCTGTGTACCATATACCCTGGTGTAGGGTGACATTGCTAAGGTATGCAAGTGCTGGTATTGGGAGATGCACGCAGGGCCCAATGTCCTGCCTCACCAGGAGGCATTGGCCAATGGGGCCTGTGGGTGTGGGTGTGGGTGTGTCTGTCCCTGTTGGCTGCTGCTGTACGGCAGAGGTTCCCAAATCCAGTCCAGGTTTGCAATACACTGGTTGGGGTTTCCTGCTGTCCCTCATGAATATGCATGAGCTACATCTACATGCCATGGGGGTGGTGCATAGATATACAGCACGGTTATTTGTATGAGTGGCAGCATGGAACCTGAATGGTGTGTGGTCCTCCAGGACTGCATTTGTGAGACTCTGCTCTAGGTAATGCCCCTGGTCATGGTGTCTGTGCTTGGTGGTGTAAAAGATAGGCGTATGACCAATGCGTATATCCCCAGCAATAAAGGATTGCCCTTACTAACATGGTTTAGTTGTGGGGAAAATATGTGGACAGGAATGGCAGTAGCCCCAGCTGGGCTTTGAACCTGTGACCTTTTGCTCCTGCACACACTGTCTGTGTGCACTGCACCACTGTGTTGCCACAGATTTGCTGAATTCCCTGGGAAGTCCATGACTGTACATCCGACAGGGCCTATGTTGCAGTGGACGTGCCAGCCTGCACATGGCTCGGCCACTGTCTTCTGTGGCTAGCAGCCACTGCCCCCTCCACCACCTGTACCCTACCGCCAACATGCTGGCATGTCCGTATCTTGGAAAAGCATATGACCTGATTGAGTTGTGGCAATCCAGGACTGCATTTTGGGGACTCGGCTGTCGGTAATGCCCATTGTTATGGTGTGTGTGCGGTGTTGGGTACAAAATGGGTGTGTGAACCATGCTTATGTTCTCTGCAATAAAGGAGTGTCTTTACTATCTCTGTTTAGTGGTGGGTAAAATATGGGGATTGGGTTGGCAGGAGCCCCAGCTTGGATTTGAACCTGTGACCCTCTGGTTCTAGAGGTACTGCCTTTGTCTGCTGCACCACACTGTGGCCACAGTGATAGTGTAGTCCCTGGGGGTGGGAAACCTGACCAAAGGAGTCAAAAACCCTGCTCTGCACATTTGTACTGTGGGCTCAGTCACCTTGTCTGGTGACAAAAGTGCAAATAAACCCCTCAACCGACCACGACGAACTGGGGATAAATATAACCAAGCTGGGCAACAGTGATATTAATGGGCAACCATAGCAAACACTCCCAGGAAGGCTCAGAAAAAAGGAAATGGTTTTTGGAAGGGTCTCCGCTCCGTAGCCCCTTCCATACTTCATTTCATTTTTTTGGAGCTTTCCTGGGTGTGTTTCTTATGTTTGCCCATTAATATCAGGGTTCCCCAGCTGACTTCCTATTTTTAATATGTTTGTTTGGGTCTTTTTCTATCTTTATTTGCACTTTTGTTCTGTGCACATGTATCACACTGCTCACGTTTTGCAGGTTTCCCCGGTTTCCCTGTACATTGCTGACGGAAATGGTTTCTCTTCCCTTTAAATGCCCTCTACCGTGAGTGTTTCACTCGCGCTATTTTTAACCTGCAAATTCGTCCCCGATACTGTGCGGGGAGCCTCTCCCCTCCCCTTCCCCGCCCATTGACCCCGTCTCTCCGCCCCTCGGGAGCCTTCCTCCGCCCTCAGAATGCCTTTCCACGCCTCTATCGGACATTTGCGGGCCGGGTACTTGTGCGGGGCACGTTAGTGCGGCGCGCAATTGTGCGGGGCCCACGCGCACTTGTGCGGGGCATTTAAGAGCGTTTCTGAGCGTTTGAGTGCCGCGTTTCCGTGCGCTATTGTGCGGCACGCAATTGTACGGCTTTTAGTAAACATGCCCCATAGATTACTAGAAAGTGCAGAATCTCACTTTACCTCTATTCTCCTCTGAACACAAAGAATATAACTAGAATAGAGGTTGGAGGAATGTAACTAGTGTTAGTGTCCTGCTTAGCTGTGCTAACAATGAAACTTTGACATAATGAATATCAGAAAGTAAAAGGTTTCATAAGTATCCAGTCATAAGTGATTCAGAAATCTATTATATTCCTTGGATCCCTGAAGAACCTCTCTGATAGCTTTACAAGATTACAAATATATATAATATTATTAGAATTCTTTACTAAAAAATTAAATATAAAATACAAGACCTTGCGATGTATTGCCTCAGAGGCCTTCCTCTGCCGATGCTGACAGGGGGATCGAATGCTGAAATTTGAGCTTCCGCACCACCCTGCTTCTAAATGTGGCCCTAGGTTTTGAGTAGGGGCTATGGGGAGGAAAGTGCCACAGTAAGGGAAAGAGAAAAACTTTAGCACACTCTAGGATCAGCAGCCATGAGAACTAGAGGATCCAGACTGATGACATCATCCAACAGCGACCATAACGCTTGGAATCCCTGCCAAAAGTCGCGGCTGTGTTTATTTCTGATTTTGCTGCCTCTGGCCTGACGCTTCCTTTCTGCTGCTTTTTTTCTCGTGCAGACAAGCTTAAGGGGGAAAAAGAGCAGTGGGAAGGCAGCGGCGGCCCAGAGGCAGAAAAATCAGAAATAAATACAGTCGGAGTGCCGCCCCCTAGAAAATGCCGCTTGAGGCCACTGCCTCAGTTGGCCTAATGATAGAACTGCCCCGAATAAAACAATGCTACCTCGGATCCTGCACTCTATTGGACTCCAGTAACTCACTATCCTCTGTTTTAGCAGCGTTTCCTTTAATTTACTCACCACAGAGGTCCAACTAACTGCCCTGTAGTTCTCTACCTCATCCTTATTTCCACTTTTGTATAAAACAAACACATGCGCCTTTCTCTAGTCCTCTGGGACCACTCCCTACTCTAAAGAAGCATTGAAAAGGTCAGACAGTGGAACCACTAGAACTTCCCCAAGTTCATTCAGTACTCTTGGATGTATCCCATCTGGCACCATCGCTTTGTCTACTTTTAGTTTAGCTAGTTCCTCACGAACACAGTCTTCTGAAAATCGTTTGAGATTCTCTTCACTGCTGTACTTATTTTTGGATGTTTTCTGAGGTCCTACTCCTGGCCCAACATCTGTGAACACAGAATACAAATACTGTTAAGTAATTATGCTTTATCCTCAATCAGTGTCTACATATTCCTCCCCTTCATCTTTGAGTCTGACAATACCACTTTAGCACTTTCTTCTCTCACTAACATATCTGAACAATATCTTGTTTCCCCATTTTACTGCATTGGTTATTTTTACTTCTATTTGTATCTTTGCTTTCCTGACTACTTTCCTAGCTTCTCTAAAATTTCCAAATATTGATGCTTGTCTTTCTCTCTGTGATCTCTTGTATTTTATGAAGGCCACCTTCTTTTTCTTCACCTTGTCAGCTACTTCTTTCAAGAACCATAGCCTCCTTTTCCTTTCACATTTATTTACTTTCCTAACAAAAAGGTTTGTTGCCTTTAAAATATCCCCTTTCAGTTTTGTCCATTTCTGTTCTACATCCCCCAACTGTTCCCATCCCGCTAACACGTCCTTGTAGTATTGTCCCATCTTGGCAAAGTTAGTTTTCCTAAAGTCTAGGACCCTCACTTTTGAATGGACTTTATCAGTCCTAGTCCTAATACTGAACCACACCATCTGGTGATCACTGAATGCAAGATGATCTCCTACCTAAACATCACTCTCCCCATTGGTAAGGATCAGATACAGTATGGCCCCTTAATGTATGGGTTCTGTTACTAGTTGCTGGAGTAATTCTCCCTGATGATAATCCAAGATCCCCTTACTTCTAGAGGACATTGCAGCAGGGATTCATCAATTAACATCTGGCAAATTGAAATCACTATTAGTATCACTTCTCCTTTCATGGCAATACTGTGAATGTCTTCAATTAAATCTCTGCCCACTTCTTCTGCCTGTGAAGGAGATCTATATATCATTCCAATGTAAATGGATTCCCCATTCCCTCTTTCTAGTTTAACCCACAGTGCCTTTTCCTTCCCTTGTAAGCCCTGTAATTCTATAGCTTTAACCAATATATTCTCATATTGCATGTACACCACTTTGACCCGGCAAAAAGTGGTATAACAGAACAGCTAAATAAATAAATGAAATATATGGTGCCACTCTTCCACTTTTTCTTTCTACCCTGTCCTTCCTAAATAAAGTATGACCTGGTAGAATTACATTCCTGTTATGGTTGCCTGTGAACCATTTCTCTGTAACTGCCATTAAATCCAAGTCAGCCTCTTCTAATAAAGCCTCAGCATCTGGGATCTTAGTTCCTATACTATGGGCATTAATGCACACTGCTGTCTAGACATTGCCCCTTTTATCCATTTCTACAGAGGTATTAAATATTTCACTTACCTGAAGAATGTCTAATCCACATTCATTTCTTTTAAAATGACCCCTTAATATACATTTTGATAATCCTTTGACCTCCTGGGACAGGTTTTTCCTTAGTCATGCTGATTCTCTGGGTTTTGAGGAACGTTTCATTCCCTACTGACAAAGCCAGTCACTCTCTTGACTTGATCTTCTTTTCCAAGCCCTTTCACACCTTCCTCATGTTCTTTTGATTTCTCACCTTATCCTAGAGTGAAAATGTATTAGTCACTTTTTCCTATTCAGTCACTCCTACAGTCTCTTCTTCTGTTCAGCCCCCTCAGTTCTCATAGACCTGGCATAGAATCAACCCTGGTTCTCTGCCCTCCCTCATTAATTTTTTTCCCCTCTGACTCTGACTCCCTTCCTCTTTAAGAGCAACTCACTTTATGAGATTCCTCACTCACAAAGCTCTTAGGTGATGTAGCCCTTCTGCAACCTTTCTGCTGCTGTCATACTAAGTGCCACCCTTCATATCAGGCTGGCCTTCATCTTCTTAAACAATAGGCCAGATGCTTTAAGTGCCTTTGGAGCAAATCCAAATTCCCTTCTCAAATCTTCTGGTTTTAGTGCTATCACTCCTACAACAAATTGGCTCTTCGTCAATGCTTGCCAGACCGATCTCTTCCTGGCATCTGTCATATCTGGTATTCCCTCTGCAACAAACTTTGCTACATTCTTCAACAATAAGTTTGAAGATATTCAGGCCTCTTTCCATGCTCCAATCCCTCTCTTTAATCTTCCCTCTCTCCCTAGTCCTAATGGCTGTGTTCTCCCATCCTTGTCACCAGATGACATTGGTCCTCTGGATTCCCCTAGTTCATTATTTTCTACCATCCCTGGTTCAAGACGGTCTTCCTTTAATCTGTTACCTTTCTCATTGGGCAAGCTTGCATTAAATATGAAACCCACTACTTGTCCTCTTGACCCTCTCCATTCCCATTGGTTGAAACATAATAACCTGGAGGCTTCCACCTATCACTCTCTGTCATCTGGTCTTGTTCCCAGTCCTCTCAAAAATGCCCCAATTCATCCGATTTTGAAGAAATCCAGCATTGATACACTTCAGTTACTATCTGTCATCCCGTCTATAATCTTTATTTTATTATCTTTCTTCTATGCAAGGTTCATGTTTTTCTTGATTCTGGCCATATTGCTTTGTTAATTTCTCTCGATCTTTCAGTGCATTTGACCCTGTTAACTGTTTATTCTCCTAAGTTGCCTTGCTGATATCGATCTTGGTGGGACTGTTTTATTATGGTCTTCTCTTTACTTTGTAATCATCAGCCTTGTTCCCTTGCTAGGCATGACTCTTATTTCCCCCTTGCTTTCCAATATATTGATGACTCCCTTAGCTACAGTCATCTACAATTATGGGATTAGTGCATTTTATTATGCTGATATACTGTTAGTGACTTATAAAGACTCTTTATCTTCCAGTCTTCAGCCACTTTATACCTGTCTTGAAGCCTTTGCTTCTTGGTTTGATAACACTCATCTCAACAGACATTCCACTGGTCTCACAATATCTCTTTCCATCACACTTACTACAACTGTTCTTTACCTTGGAGTCACCTATTCTAAGGTTTGTGGTAGTAAAAGCCTCTTACTTTGTTCTTCGCCATATTCATATTGTCAAACCCTTTCTTTCTCCACAGGCTTTGGCTACTTTGGTCCATGCACTTGTAATTTCTTGACTAGATTATTGCAGCTCTTTTTTTTTGTGGTATCACTAACTTTAAACTTAAGAGGCTTCAGTCAGTTCAAAATATAGCTATCAGTGTCACTCTTTCTTTTCCATAGTCATTGGCTCCCTTGATCATTTCACTGTCAGTTTGAAATCCAAATTCTTGCTCCTAAGACCCTTCACACTTGCATACCTACCTTCTTTTATGCACATCCCTTATCATCCAGCTTGTCTCCTTCATTCTAGCAGTATGCATCTATGAACTATCCTGACCATTGCTCGTTCCCTTTAGAAATCCACTCCTAACTCGGCATTTTCTTTCTGGCACTGCCCCTCTGGAATTCCCTTCCCATCTATCTCTATGCCGAATTTTCCTACAAAAATTTTAAAACAGCATTAAAGATTTAGGGACCGATATTCGAAGGCATTTACAGTACATGGTTTACAGAGTTGTAAAATGTGTACATACCCCTAAGTGGGATATTCAGTGGCACGGTTAGTGCCGCTGAATATCCCTGAGTAATACCGCTATACATCCCGATGCTAACCACTTTGCATCGGGGCGTGTCGGGTCGGGGGCATTTCGGGGCAGAACCCAGGGATAACCAAGCAGCAGTGATATTCAGTCGCTGCCCAATTATCCCTCAGCAGTGAAATTTAGGCGCAGGGAAAGCTGTCCTACCTTTGCCGCTGAAGCTAACCAGTATCACCACACGTGTATAGTGACCAACATGAGAAAAAGGCTATCCTGATCCTATTAACTAAACCGGACAGAATGCTATTAACACTAAAGTTTTGTCGGATTGCATGTCAAAAGGGTGAATACTCACTCTCTGAGTGCAGGCCCTCCATTTTTAATAATTTTTAAAAAGTGACCAACAGGTCCGTGTGCGTAAGGTTATAGGTTCCACCGAACCAACCGTCGCACCATTGATAGATTAATCAGTTAGGTCTCTGAACACTAACTAAAATCACTCATAATATGCCGGTACACGTAGTACTCTATCCTTCAGCTTGTATACTCATCTGACAGAGAGGTCATGCCAGCAGTTACGCAGTTTATCCTCATGGGAATTTCCGGCACCAAGGAAATTGCTGTATAAGGGTTCTCGGCTCCTCTGTCATCAATTACGCAGTTTATCCTCATAGGAATTTCCGACCCCTAGGAAATTGCTGTATAAGGGTTCTTGGCTCCTCTGTCATACCATAATCCGGCTGAACTTATTCCATCCACATTGTTGGGTACTGCGACACAATGATTGTGTTTCGAGCCTGTTCGTCCCTCGGCTCTTTATCAAGCTCCGTCAACCCAACTTCCTGTTCCGTTTCAAAATGTGATGACATCAACAGATATTCGATGCTGTCATGAGGTCAAAATGAACGTCAGACACATAAAACTGTGGCTTAATGCAAAGACCACCATTCAACCTCGGTGTTCAAACCGTTAGGAGAGGTGGAGTTGAGCATATAAATCCAACATTGCTCCTTAAACCGAAGTTGTCTATGTAGATTCCTATGAGGATAAACTGCATATTCACAGGTTCTCCTGTAGTTTATAGTTTATCCTTCTTATCATAACATCAAGGTAGTTTACAAAATGAAATAAGAGCATAAAAACATGTAAAAAAATGAGAAAGCTTCAGAGAGGAAAGATAAGCAAATAAAACAAAAAGAATGTGGAGAAATCAGGAAATATGGAGAGGGGGTGCAACCAAGAAGACTTACATATTATTCCAAATGATCATATGCTAAATCGTACATGAAATGAAAATACTAGCCCTTAAAGCCCTTTTTAAATTTCTTAAGGGGGGGTTTCTCTCTGAGATAGAGGTGGGGGTGTGAATTCCAGAGGTGGGGAACCAAAAAGAAGAATGCTGAGATGTGAGTAGAGTCGAGGAGTGCCTGTCATTTGGTAAATGAAACTAATAAATATGCAGCCTGAGAACAAAGTATTCTGGTGGGAGAATATGGAGTTAAAGAAATTGCCAAGTATAAGGACATCCCAGAATAAAAAATTTTATGTGTCGGCATAAGCATTTTGATTTTTGCTCTATATGCCACAGAGAACCAATGTTTCTCCATCAACAAGGGTGTAATGTGATTATATTAAGATGCATCTTGTATGAGTTTAATAGCTGTGGTTTAAACATTCTAAAGTCTAACAAAATTGAAATTAGTGATACCTGCTTTAACTGAGACTGGATATTCAGCAGCGGAACATATCTAGTTTCTGCCCCTGAATATCTGGGTTGGATGGTCACTGACAATGTTATCTGGTTAGTGACAATATTTAACCGCTTATCACTATCTAATTAGTGGCTGAAATTAGGACAGCCATTCACCCGTCCTCTTTAACTGCTTAAGCTATCTGGTTTGTGGCAGTTATCACAAGTTTTGTATAGTTCCCCCCCCCCCCTTTATTGTTCGGTTGTAGTATAGTTGTCTATGACAAGAGTAATCGATGGTGAAGAAGAAAGGGCCAGTAATCCATATGACTTCCGTTTTTGAGTGAATGAGTTTTAGCTGGTTTTTGAAAAGCCAAGAGCTAATTGTACTCAGACAAGAATTAAGTTGAGAAAGGTCCAGGGCCTAAGAGCTAGTACAGGTAACGAGCTGTATATCATCTGCATAATAGAAACTGAGAATGCTATGTTCCTTTATTAACTTAGCTAATGGACTGAGAAATATCTTCAAGAGAATAGGAGACAGAAGAGAGTCTTGTGGTATACTCAAGATAGAGGGAGGGTATAAGACATAGAGGAGTCATATGTGACTTGGAATGTGTGGGTGGGTAAAAAAGAGGAAAATCATGGTAGAACTGTATGGGGGACACCTAAAGCTGAAAATGTGCATGATCCAAGAGGTAAGCAGAGCTCCAGAGTCTCAATGTGTGGATGAGACAATGGTGCAAGGAAAAGGGTTTTGGATTTGTTAGGAATTGGGCAGCATTCTGCAGAATGGGGGGGGGGGGGCTTTTGCACCTTAACCAGGGTAGAACCAGACTACTGGCATTAACCTTTAAAAAGGGGAAAGAGCAGCTTTTAAATTAGATAACTGGGGAAAGCCGACAATCGCCCAAGAGTGCATGGTTCGGAATGATGTATCTTTGAAAGATACTAGCAAAACAGGGAAGTTAGGGCATCCCAATAGAGAGGTTCCAATAAAGATAAAATGCCTGTATACAAATGCTATAAATCTAAAAAATAAGATGGAAGAGTTAGAATATATAGTACTGAATAAAAGGTTAGATATATTTGGGTGAAAGGAGGACAACTAATAGGACACTGTGATACCTGGATACAAATTATATCACAATGATAAAATAGATCAAATTGTTGGAGGGGTTATGCTATAAGTTAGAGAGGCCTTGAGTCAAAAAAGAATAAAGGTATTTTAGAAAACAAAATAGATTGAATTTCTAACTATAGAAATTCTACAATACAAAAAGGGGAAGGCAATGGCAGTGGAAGTGTACTGATGCTAAAAGAAATCAAGGAAACTAACAAAAGTTACAACACAGTAATAATGGGTGATTTCAATTACTCCGATAGCGACTGGGTCAATGTCACATCAGGGAATGCTAGGGAGATAAAGTTTTGAGATGAAATAAATGATTGCTTCATGGAGCAGCTGGTTCATGAACCAACATGACAGCAAGTTTATTTCAGACCTAGTCCTTAGTAGAATAAAGGATTTGGTGTGAGAGATAACAGGGTTGGGGCCACTTGGCAATAATGATCTTAACATGATGACACTTGATTTAATAAATAGAGGGAGGATAGCAAGGAAATCCACGGCACTAGCATTTAACTTTCAAAAGGGAGACTTAGATAAAATGAGGAAAAAGGTTACAAAATAAACTAAAAGGAGCAGCTGAAAAGGTTAAAGGATTACATCAAGCATGCTTAAAAACATTATCTTGGAAGCCCAGGCCAGATGTATTCCATGTTTTAAGAAACATGGAAGGTAGACCAGAGAACTGCCAGTATAGTTTAAAGGTGAGGTCAAAGAGACTGTTTTATTGACAAAAAAAACATCTTCCAGGAAATGGAAAAAGGAATCAAATGAAGAAAACAAGAAACAACATAGGCACTAGCAAGTTAAATGCAAGGCAAAACCATATAATAAAAACTTCAAGTACATTTGTAGCAAAAAATCTGTGAGAGAATCAGTTGAACCATTAGATGACAGAGGGGTAAAAGGGGCGCTAAGGGAGGACAAGGCCATAGCAGAGAGACTGAATGAATTCTTTGCTTCAATCTTTGCTGAAGAAGATATAGGAAAGTTATCCATGCATGAAATGGTATTTAAAGATGATATTACAAAGGAATTGAAACAAAACTCGATAAACCAGGAAGATGTAATACAGCTAGTTGTTAAACTAAAGCGTAACAAATCACCTGGACGAAAAGGTATATATCACATGGTGCTAAAAGAACTTAAATATGAGATCGCAGACCTACTATTAGTAATCTGTGAACTATCATTAAAATCATTTTAGTACCTGAAGAGAGTGGCCAATGCAATGCTAATTTTAAAAAGGTCCCAGGGGTGATCCAAGAAATAGAGACTGGTGAGTCTGATAGCAGTCAAAATGGTAGAAACCATTATAAAGAACAAAATTACTGAACATGTAGATAGTCATGGTTTAATAGCATAAAGCCAACATGGATTTAGCAAAGGAAATTCTTTTCTCGCTAATTTCTGATATTTTTTGGAAGGTGTGAATAAAAAGGGAGATTAAAGGTGAGCCAGTTGATGTGGAGGCCTTTTCCCTTCTGGACATCCAGCCCCTTGTGCAGCCGGGCAGAATCGGAGCATACAGTGGTAGATGCCCCCCCAAAATCAGAATTTGGGTCTACCGTCCTGGATGTGCAGGCCGGCCCCGATTCTGATCAGCCGCATGCCCAGCCGAATACCCAGCTAACTCAGCCTGGCTCCGTAATGGAGCCACAGTGCCATGGCATCTCGTTGACATGGCACCGCAACTCCATAATGGAGCCGCGATCGCCGGCTGCCACCGAGATTGTCCTTTCTCCACAGGCAGAACCCCTGATCTAGCCTCCCATGGCTAGGGTCCGGCTGCAGGGAACCTTCTGCACACCTCCCTACTTTGTCCCCACTGGCCGCCATTGCTACCCCATGTCCAGGGGGACCTATTCCACCTCAGAGGTGGAATAAGTCCCCCATCTAACTAGCGTATCCTGGATGTACAGGACCGACCTCAGAATCAGCCCTTTATGTCCAGGGTGACGGCCCATCCATGCACTGCCCTCATTCCGTCCATCCCATCCTGTCCCCCTGTCTAAAGTTCCCCTTACAACTCTGCTGTTCGTACAGGGAGCCTTCCACAGGGACAAAAAGGGGGATGAATAGCAGGGATGTATGTCCAGGCAGGGCATACATCCCCGCTATTTTTGGCTCGGAATAGACCCCATAGTGTATCTGAATTTTCAGAAAGCCTTTGACAAGTTCTCTCATGAAGGACTTTTGGGGAAATTTAAAGTCATGGTATAGGAGGCAGTGTACTATTGTAGATTAGGAACTGGTTAAAAGATAGGAAATAAAGAGTAGGGCTAAATAGCCAGTCTTCTTAATGGAGAAAGGTGAATTCTGGAGTACCCCAGGGATTTGTGCTGGGCCTGCTGATTTTTAACGTACTCATAAATCACTTAGAAATAGAAATAGTGAGTGAGGTGATCAGATTTGTAGATGACAAAAAAATTATTCAAAGCTGTTAAAAAGCAAGAGGATTGTGAAAAACTGAAAGAGGACCTTGAAGAATTGGCAGACTCGACATCCAAATTGCAGAAGAAATTTTTAATGTGGAGAAGTGAAAAGTTATGCACGTAGGGCCCGATTCTGTGCAATGAATAGTGGGGATGGACGACCCATCCCCTCTATTCGTGCCTTCTCTGCCTGCATCTAACTTTCCCGCTAGTTGTACAGGGAAGTTAGACAGGGGCGGGGAATGGGAGGATCGAAGACGGAGGCAGAGTGGGCGGTGGGCAGTCACCAGCCCTGAGCATACAGGGTCGATTCTAATGTCAGCCCTGTACATCCAGGGCCGGCGACTTGTATGGGGAAGTTATTTCACCTCCCCATACGTAAAGAATTGGCAGCCCGGGGCTTGGATTAGGCAGGAGGGGGCCCGAAGGCATTCCCCGTAGTCCGACCCTGACCTTAGGAGGCCAGATCAGGGGTCAGGCTGCGGGGAATGAGTCCCTGAAGTCCAGCAGCCAGCATTGCAGCTCTTCGATGGAGCCGCGGTGCCATGGCAAAATGACATAATGGCTTTGTGGCTCCATAGAAGAGCCTTGACTGAGTTAATCGGGGACAGTCCTGTACATACTGAATCACAGTCCTAGCCTGCACATACAGGACTGTTTGCAATTCTGATCCCCCAGGGCTAGATGTGCCTCACGGGATCAGAATCGCGATCCCCTCTGTACGTCTGGCTTAGATCAGATGTACAGAGGGGATCTATGTCCGGGACAGAATAAGCCTGTTAGGGAAGAACAACCCAAACTACGGTTACATAATGCAAGGTTCCATTTTAGGAATCACCACCTAGGAAAATAATCTATGCGTCATTGTGGATAATACGTTGAAACCCTCCGCCCAGTGTGTAGCAGCCACTGCCTAGGAAGCAAATAGAATGCTAGGAATCATAATGGAAGGAATGGAGAATAAACCAAGGATATTATAATGCCTCTGTATTGTTCCATGTTGAGACCACACCATATCTTAAAGGGATATAGCAGAATTAGAAAAGGTACAGAGAAGTGTCACCAAAATAATAAAGGGTATGGAAGGATTCTCATATGAGGAAAAGCTTAAAAGGTTAGGGCTTTTCAACTTGAAAAAAGATAGCTGAGAGAAGATATGATAGAGATTTATAAAATAATGAATGGAGTGGACTGGGTAAATGTAGATTGGTTGTTTACTCCTTCAAAAAGTAGAAAGGCTAGGGGACATAAAATGAAGCTTGTGGTGTAGAAGATCCCTCTGATCCCTTAGAGAGAGGTAAAATGGAAGAGTTAGCTTCAGTAGCTGATAGAAAACAAAAGCACATGGCTCATGGTTTCCAGGGAAACCACAAGCAGAGTGAGTCACAGGAAAGGAAAACACGCCCCTGCTGCAGTTTAGCACCTGCTGGAAGGGGGAGTCAGGTTAAACCCTAGAAGCCAGAGATATAAAGAATGCTCATTAGAGAGAAAATTAGAACAGCCAAGGGAACAGCCATGAGCACAGCCAAGGGAACAGCCAAGAGAACAGCCACGAGAACAGCTGAGAGAACAGCTACGGGAACGGAGAGAAAGACCACAGCCAGAACAGGAGGTAAGCTCAGAAGCAGAGGAACTGCTTGGGAATGAGGACCCAGAGGAGCTGATGGTAATAGAAGATTCTCTGAGGTTTAATTCAGAGAGGGAAACCAGCAAAAGAAACAATTGGAGAACCAGTGCCAAGAAGCCAGGTAGAAACAGCCCAGGTTTGGTGCCGTGTCTGAAAGGCAGCCAAAGGGAAAGATTACCAAGAAGGCTGACTTGGGAGCACTCACAAACTCCAAGGTTTGGATCTGTAGCTGACCCTGAAGTGCAGAGAGAATCTCCTGTAAGAAAGCCAAAAGGTAGGCTGAGTGATTGGTTTAAAGACAAAACTGTTTTTAAGAAGTGGTCTTGTGTTAGCCCAGAAGGGTGGGGCTCTCCTCGTGGTAAATACTGTGGTAATTCTCAACCGTATCTAGCAGAAGGCTGCAGAGAAAAGTCTCAGGCTGAGGAACGGGGTGTGTGCTTGGAAACACCGTGTAGCCAGTTTCAAACATTCCCAGCTGATAACCATTATGAGGCAATGGAAACAGAACCAGCTGTAGAATACATGCCAGTGGAAGAAATGGACTGTACATTATCTGTTTCTGATAATATAATACCTGTGTGCTAATACTAAGCTGTTCAGAGAGCTGCAGGAGGCAGCTGGAAGAAAAGCACAAAAGGTTTGAGCAGAGAAATGCTTGTTTAAGTTGGATTACTGTGAAACGTATGTGATGCTGATATAAGAAGCTATGTTTGTTCAATTCTTATATTGTTTCCTGCCAGAAGATGTATGGCAATTTGTTCTTCATTTCCTGTATGTAAAGCCGCCCGGAGGGGAATTAAAATCCTGTTTATTTGCCTGAAACCATTCGTGCTCAACTACTCTCTTTTATTTGGATAGTAAATACTACAACTCCCAGGAGGCAGTGCTTTCCCCAAGCTCTGTTCTACTATCTAAAGAAGGGATCAGGCCGCTTAACTCTACATGCCCAGGCTGTGGGGTACTAGCGTGTTACAAGCTATAATGTAGCACATTTAAGACTAATAAGAGAAAATATTTTTTCACTCAGCAAGTAATCAAACTCTGGAATTCCTTGATGGAGGATGTAGTAAATGTTGTTAATGTAGTTGGGTTTAAAAGAGGTTTGGACAAGTTCCTGGAGGAAAAGTCCATAAACCATTATTAAAAAGGGCCAGTGAAATGCACTGCTTACTCCTGCAATAAGCAGCATAGAAGCTGTGTACCTTTTTGGGAACCTGACAGGTATCTGTAACCTGGATTGGCCACTGTTGGAAACAGAATACTGAAACATGACGACAGAAAAAGACCACATGGCCTATCTAGTCTGTCCTTCCATAACAACTACAACAGTCCCCTTTTTACCTTTAGAGATCCTCTGTGTTTGTCCCATACTTTTTTGAATTCAGTTACTGTCCTCATCTCTACCACCTCCACTGGGAGACTATTCCACGGATCCACTACTCTTTCCGTAAAGAAATATTTCCTCATATCACTCCTGAATTTATCTCCCTTCACCCTCATCCCATGTCCAGAACTTGCTTTCAATTGAAAGAGGCTCTCTCCATGAACATTTATGCCACGGAGGTATTTAAACATCTCAATCATATCACCTTTATCCCGCCTTTCCTCTAAGGTGTACATATTAAGATCCTTCAGTCTGTCCTCATATGCTTTATAATGAAGACCACTAACCATTTTAGTATCCACCCTCTGCACCAACTCCATCCTGTTCACATCCTTTTGAAGGTGCGGTCTCCAGAATTGAACACTATACTCCAAATGAGGTCGCACCAAAGACTTATACAGAGGCATTATCACCTCCTTTTTTCTGCTAGCCATTCCTCTCCGTGTGCACCCAAGCATCCTTCTAGCTTTTGCCGTCACCTTTTCTACCTGTTTAGCTACTTTAAGATCATCAGACACAACCACGCCTAGGTCCCACTCTTCTTTAGTGGACAAAAGTATTTCACCCCCTATACTATATTGCTCCCTTGGATTGCTGCAGCCCAAATGCATGACCTTACATTTTTTAACATTAAATCCCAGCTGCCAAATTCTAGACCATTCTTCAAGCTTAGCTAGATCCCTTCTCATGTTATCTACCCCTTCCTGGGTGTCTACTCTATTGCAGATTTTGGTATCATCCGCAAAGAGGCAAACCTTACCTGAAAGCCCTTCCGCTATATCACTAACAAAGATGTTAAAAAGAATCGGACCAAGGACAGATCCCTGGGGCACACCACTGGTAACATCCTTCTCAGAGTGAGCGCCATTTACTTGTACTCTTTGTCGCCTCCCACCCAACCAATTTCTAACCCAAGCAGTAACTTTAGGGTCCATCCCTAGGGTGCTCAGTTTGTTTATAAGTCACTGGGCTTAATGGACACTTGGTCTGGCAGATTCTATGTTCTAAGTCTAGAGATGAGTAATGAATGATTATGGCAATTTGCCCTTTGTCTCAGTGACTGTTAATATCACTGAGAAGGGCTGTGATAACTGTTTTTGTGCTATGTCCACTACAGAAAACAGATTGGAGAGGATGTAAGGCATTTGTTTTATCCAAAAAAATCATCCTAGTTCTGGGAGACACTTTTCTCAGCAAACTTAGTGAGAAAAGGTAAATTTGATTCTGGATGATAATTATGTAAGAAGATAAGATGCCATACATCCTGATAGTGTTGTTGAGACAACTTCCATCCTTTTATTCTTTCAAATGAGTTAGTCTATCCAGAACAGCAGAATGAGGAGCACTTGAACATGTCATCTCCTCTTGATGCCGGGCCAAATCTCATGATAAGAGCCTTAAAATAATGCAACTTAGCGCTTGTCCACACATCTGCAAGAGATAATGCACTTAAACACTTCTAGCACTTCTGCTACCAGGCCAGACAGGACAATTCAATTGAAAAACAAGGTCAGGAGGCAGTACATCCTCTATGGATATACTATGGATCAAGGGTCACTGGACCCCTTCTTGACTGGGCCCCCACAATGTCGAAGCATCTTGGGCGGTAATGACAAATGGTAACTGAGATCCCATTGTGTACTGCATGCAAATCTGTGCTGCTCCTTCAATGACAGCCACTCTGTTCATGCCATGGAGGAGGAGTTATTTCAGAGAACCATAGACTAGTTGTGAAAAGGCTTTAAAGGGCCCTCCCACTTTGGGTATGAAGAGACTACCTTGTAGCATCCTTCAAAATGCCTATTGTATGCCTTATGTAGACTTACAGCTCAATTGCTGCATCCTGGTCTCCACCACAAGACCTGTCTTTCAAATAGTTCAGCAACAATGCAGGGCATCAAGTCCTGCTCCCCCCCCCCCATCAAGTCCTGCTCCCCCCCCCCATCAAGTCCTGCTCCCTCCCCCCCCCCCCCCCCGGGAAAATTAAACTTTAAAAAAAAACCGGCTTCTGCTGCTGCTGCTGCCGCCGCTGCCGTGGCCGGCAATAGCAGCAACATCGCAAGTCCCGCGGGCTCCCCCCCACCCGGCAGATCCCTTCCTGCTTGCCTGCCAGTTCTCCGCTTCGGCTTTCAGAGCCGCGAAGGGAGAGCTTCTCCCTCGTGACTCTGTTAAGCCCGCTGGGGCAGATGGGAAATGCGGGCCGCGTGTTTGAGACCCCTGGCATAGAACATGCACAGTATAATGTTTCAGCACAATTGCCCATTCTGGCAATGTTTCACTGCCTTCCGGTAACAGAAACGGTTGAGTTTAAGATTTTGTGTCTGATGCACAAAGACGTTTATACTTGATTGCCACTCTTTTTGTCTATAAAACTGAAGGAATAGATGACACCATGAACACTAAGGTCTTCCCAAAACGTTTTACTGCAGCTACTTGATTTGGCTCAGATTCATTTTGTATTTACAAAGAAAAGTGGACTGTCTTATGCGGGTCTGTATTTGGATTATCAAATGCGCTATGAGCTAAAAGAAAAGTAATTTTGTGTTTTTTAGAAAAATATGTCTGTTTGCTCAAAAGATTCAAATGGAAGAATTCATTATGACAGTCAGGTCAGATGGGAGATGGGATGGGCTAGTTGATACTGCATTGGGTTTTGTACAAACAATGGCATTTATAGCACTGGGTTATTGCTGTTCTGTTTTAAGATATTTAAGGGGCATGTTTACTAAAATCCGCAAAATAGCGCGCCGCAAAATAGCGCACGGCAACGCGGCACTGAAACGCGCAGAAACGCGTTTAAACGCCCCGCACACGTGCGTGTCACCCCCGCACAGGTACGCGGCTCACTAACGGGCCCCGTACAAGTGCGGGCCCGCAAATGTCCGATAGAGGCGTGGAACGGCGAAAGGAGGGCGGAGGAAGGCTCCGGAGGGGCGGAGGGACGGGGTCAATGGGTGGAGAGTGGGAGGGGAGAGGCTCCCCGCACAGTATCGGGCCCGAATTTGCATGTAAAAACATTTAAAGGGAAGAGAAACCATTTCCGTCAGCAATGTACAGGAAAACCGGTGAAACCAGCAAAACGTGAGCAGTGTGATATATGTGCACAGCACAAAAGTGAAAATAAAAATAGAAAATGACCACAACAGAACTATTAAAAATAGTAATTCAGCTGGGGAACAGTTATAGTGATGGGCAAATACAGAAATCACACCCAGCAAAGCTCCAGAAAAAAGAAATGAATTTTGGAAGGGTCTACTGAGAGGAGACTCTTCCAAAAAACATTTCCACGTTTTGGAGCTTTCCTGGGAGTGTTTGCTATGGTTGCCCATTAATATCACTGTTGCCCAGCGTGGTGATATTTTGTCCCACATTTCCCGTGGTCATTTCCGGGGTTTATGTGCACGTTTGTCACCAGACAGGGTGCATATGCCCACAGTAGAATTGCGTAGAGCAGGGTTTGTGACTCCATCCTGCCAGGCTTACTACCTCCAGGGGCTGCACTGTCTCTGTGGCCAAAGTGTGGTACAGCGGACAGAGTCATTACCTCTAGGACCAGAGGGCAGAGGTTCAAAACCCAGCTGGGGCACCTGCCAGCCCAGTCCCTATATTTTACCCACCACTAAATAAAGATAGCGCAGACACCCCTGTATGCATGGGGAAAACACCCATATTTTACCCAACACCGCACACACACCACAACAATGGGCATTACCTACAGCCAAGTCCCCCAAATGCAGTCCCATACTGCCACATTGCAATCAGGTCAACTGCTTTTTCTGAGAGAAGTTCATGCCAGCATGTTGGCGGACAAGTACATGTGGTGCAGGGGGCAGTGGCTGCTAACCACAGAAGACAGAGGCCTAGCCATGTGCAGGCTGGCACAGTCCACTGCAACAGACAGGTCCTGCCGGATCCACAGTCATGGACAGTCCAGGGAATCCAACCAATCTGTGGCTACACAGTGGTGCAGTGCACACAGACAGTGCATATAAGAACAGAAGGTCACAGGTTCAAAGCCCAGCTGGGGCTACTGCCAATCCTGCCCACATATTTTTCCCACAACTAAACAGTGATAGTAAGGACACACCTTTCATGGCGGGGACATATGCAATGGTAAGACATCTATCTTTTACCCCACTGAGCACAGACACCATGAACAGGGGCAGTACCTAGAGCAGAATCACCCAAATGCAGTCCTGGTGGGCCACACACCAGTCAGGTTCCATGCTGACACTCATACAAATGCCTGTGCTGTATATCTATGCACCACCCCCATGGCATGTAGATGTAGTCCATGCATATTCATGAGGGATAGCAGGAAAACCCGAACAGTGTGATGCAAACCTGGACTGGAGTTGGGAATCTGTGCCGTAAAGCAGCAGCCATCAAGGGCAGACACACCCACACCCACAGGCCCCATTGGCCAATGTCTCCTGGAAAGGCAGAACATTGGACCGTGCATGCAGCACCCAAAACGAGCACTTGCATAACTTACCAATGTCACCCTACACCTGAGGTATACGGTACACAGCTCGGAGACGTTTGCTAGGAGCACAGGCAGGCAGTTATCCATACGTTACGTACATACTGCTAGTTGACCCCATCCAAACAATCTGTTAGGTGTTTGCGGGGCATGCTCCAGGCCTGGCCTCTGACGGTGCTTACCACCCTGGGGAGTGACCACCAGCTGTAATGCGTACCATATCCATGCCTTGCCGTGCTCAGGACCGGTTTGGTGGGCAAGGCTACTTACCCCCTCAATCGTAGCACCATGATGGCAGAGGTGTGGAAGTGTGTGTCTGTCTATACAGTGGGTGTTGGCTGCAAGCCCCTTCAACAGCCCGCACTGCCAGCACTGTTGCCAGTATTGGCCAGTCAATGTGCATAATGAGGTGCAAGGTACCATGGGTATAGCCAGGGCAGGGTGGCGTGGCCAGGATGCATCTGCACTGGGCATAGGGCCCTGGCAGGGACATTGGCTGGGATATTGTAGTGTCCGGCCACCACCTACACAGACAGGGTGGCCAAAGCATGTCCTTCTGGGGGATCACGCTCACCCTGACTGTGCAGTGACCACAGCATGGCTAGGCCCCCCCATAGTGCTGTATAGTAGTTTTCTCATGTGATAGATATGGGTTTCTCTTTGGGGCCCAGTCACTGATCTATCTGCTTGCTTTGTATGCAGACAGCCCAGTTCTGGGTGCATGCATCTCCATTGGGAACATGCACTATGGACTAACCAGCAGACTGTTTGTAGCTGGTAAATGTCTTGCTATAATGGCTTGCTGCAGGGGAATATCTGGTGGTGGAGTGCAGCTTACCATACCCTGGGCTTATGTCTGTCTGCTATTGTGTTATGGTTGTGTATGGAGCTGCCTGCCTGGGGGGGGGGGTGGTGGTGTTCCTCAGCAGGACTGGGGTTGATGTTGCCCTCTACTGCCACCTTTGCAGGGAGGTAGAGTGTGGATCCCTTGATGGGGACCATGTTTGCCACTGGGGGGGGGTGGCAGACAGGGATATCCATGGTGTTTGTGCAGAAACTAGCTATCTTACACATTAACACTGCTTTGGAACGCCCGCTTGGCCTCCATCAGCCATGGCAGGTGTTGTTGACCTGGTCCTGGCCACCTCATTGCACACTCAGGGTGAGCACAGTACCCGCACGATGTAACGGTGTGTGGCTACTCTGTGCCAGTAAAACACCCGGTCAGTGCCCCCTACTAGGCCAAGGTGCTGTGTGGGTGCACCCGGTCACTTCCCCCAACAGGGCCGAGGTGCTGTGGGGGTGCATTCCCCATCTTGTGTCCATCTGCGGACAGCTAATTTGCATGTGCAGTGCATCATGGGTACGGGTGGCCTAACCCTATCCTGTTGACACCAGCAGACTGTCTGTGAGGTGACGTGTAGGCTATCTGCAGCCAGCCAGGGGCCTGCTTACAGCTATGGAGCTGTAGCGCAATGGTTACATCACTGCCTGTGCAACCAGAGGTCATGGGTTCAAACCCACAGTGGGGCCCTTTGGTAGGGCTGTCCACAGCTTTATTTTTATTTACTGTACATATGTCTATGCCGGCAAGACCACCCTCAGCTTACTATACCCATTAAGTGCCTCTGAGGGTGCTTCATAGGGCGCCCTGTAGGCCACCTTATGGTTGCCATCCCTATAGGGTGCACTATACATTATCCTGTGTCGCAACATACATGCTGCCCTATAGGGGTCATTCAAGGGTGCCTTGGCGAACAGTGCACTGTAACATGTGCCTTATGGGCCGCCGTATGTTAACATGCTGGGAGAGTGCGTTTGCTAGTAGTGATAACAAAATAAAATTATACAGCCTCCTACAGCACTCCACAACATAATACATACTGCCTCAGCAGGCATTTTTCACTGGGCATTGTGAGGAGTTGAACCCCTGATCCCTGCACCATTGGTCAGTGTTTTAACCATTGTGCTGTGGCTCTGTTCCTGTGCTTGTGCATCAGCGCGCCGCCTTGTGCCTATCAGCGCGCCGCCTTCTGCCGCCCAAGGGGACCAGTGCGCCGCCTTCTGCTGCCCAAAAATAACTGTGCGCCGCCTTATGCCGCCCAAAAAGCACTGTGCGCCGCCTTCTGCCGCCCAAAAATAACTGTGCGCCGCCTTATGCCGTTCCAAATTAATTTGCCTCCTAAAACAATGTTAATCATTACAGTTACTGCCTCAGCTGACCTTTGTCGTTGCGCACACTGGGGGATTGAACCCATGGCCCCTGCACCATTGGTCAGTGTCTTCACCATTGTACCACGGCTCTGTTGTTTTGTATACTCAGCAGCGCGCCACTTTGCCTTTCCACGCGCTAATGTCGACCCCCCGCACATTAGCGCGACGCACACACGTCCGGTTGCTTACTACCGTTTTTTTTCTATTTTCTGCCTGAACCGCCCACTCCTTATATGGCACAGGCACACTAGCACGGCCCCGCACGTTAGGAATGTTTAGTAAACATGCCCCTAAGTTGTCTATTATTGTAATATTTCATTTTAAGTTTTGTAAACTGCTTTAATACTTCAGTGCTAAATGGTATAGCAAGTAAATAAATCAAAATCAAATCAATGTAAATGAAACTAGTGCAATAGATCTGTATTTGCAAAAGTGATAACATTGTGCTTTATACTCTTTGCATCACAAAACAATGTTTTGAAAAAGTTTTCATGAGTGAACCCTTAGTTTGAAATTGCATGTTCTTTGTCAAGATAAATGTGGCATTGTTTTTGAAGTGCTCAGGTATTTGTGTCTCACTTCCATGACCTCCTCTGTCCCTCCCTTTCCTTTCTATCTTTGCCCCATTCTCTTTTTCACTCTTCCTACAATATTCTGCTTCTCCTCCATCACTGACTCCCATTTCATCTTACTAGCTGCTTCCTTCAAACAGCACGCAAATATTACATTTTAGCCCTAACAAGTGTGACCTAACAGCTCATAGAGCAGAGCATATCATGCTATTTAACATATGTCAACTGAAATCTTATTTGCATCCAATGTCCCTTTGTTTATCTGTGCTTATATATCTAACCTTATTCTCTGACTGGTAGAGAGGGTAATTTTGTATAGGTTATGTATGTGGCTAACTGGACATTAGGTCCACTATTGTAAAGCAAGGAAAGCAATAGAAATAGGAAAAATGTAAGGTATTAAATAAAGAAGTAGAAGAAAAAAAGAAATGAATACATAAAGAAAGACCATTAACGCAATGAAAAATGCCCTCTGGATTGGAAATGTTCAGTAAAGTACAAACAAGATATCATTTTCTAGCAAAGCCCATTTCTTTCTGACTTTACTGCTTGATAAACAGTGTATAAATTACTGACTTACTGAACTATTAACATGGGAAAATTTAGCGTATTAAATGTTGATATAAAACTGGATGAGTAATTGCATACTGTAGATATAAACAAAAGGCTAATTGCAACATGGAAAAGCCATTTTGTACCCACTTATGTTAGTTTAAAACTTCTGACATACAGTAGCTGACTGAAGAATCTTTGCTTCTATTAAACTACAAATAAAGTACAAACTCAGAGGGCTAGATTTAAGTTTGAAAATTCTTCATGAAAATGGAATTGCAGATTTTAGGGAGTATTTTTTTTTGCCTTTCCCACTACATAAATCAAGCCTATAGATACTATTTACAAAAGGATTTACATTCGGCACAGAAAAAGAAACATTATTTTGAAAGAATTGTATTTTTGGTATTATTATTTTCTTCTGTATCATTTCTTTATAGAAGCAAAGGGGTAAATGTGTGAACTTTTCTTAAAATAATGATTTTAGGGGGGTATACTCTTACGGCCTTGTTTAAAACTAATATTCAATAAATTCTGAGTACTGCTCTCTAGTGTTCAAGGAACAACTAAAGCAAGCTGAACCCAAACTACATTTTCTTTGGCCAAAACATGCCTTTGATTGGTGCTATGTCTGCAATAATGACACGGGCGACTTTTATCATTCCTTTCACCCCACTAGTAATGAACAAATTCACTGCATATTACTTTGGACTTGATCTCTGGCAAAACACCACTGGAACAAACAATTTGATTTGTCAACACCTTTACAGGGATTCCTCAATCAATGTCACAAATCCAAATTTAAACAGCAAAGTACATTTGACTGCAGGACCCCAGACTGATTAGCACTCTGAGTTCAGTGAATTGCACCAGACAGAACAGCAATCAGATTATTAACTCCACTTGAAAATACTCTCTACTGCCTGGGATTAGCATGCATATTTTGATATAGATCGATAAGCAATCTCCTTTCTATAAGAAATGCTTGCAACATTCATTTGGCTGATCAAAGGTGCATATCAGCTAGCTGTGACAGCTGGCTATTGTTTCCTACGTTCCTTACAGGAGTGTCTCTATTAAAAAAAAATGTTGGCCTCTTTTTATTTTTTTACCGAATAGTAAAAAGTAAAAGACCATCATACAACTCCATCTACTTTTTAATAAAGCAAGATTAAAACAAAAAGTGACTCTTGATCTTTCTGTGCTAATTTAACACATCTCTACTACCATCTTGCAGTATTTTAAGGTTTGATCTGAAACTAAGGGCATGCTTACTAAAGTGTGTAAGAATTTAATATGGGGTTTAATGCATGGTAGCTGTTAGCAGAGGCCTATGCTAATGGTTACTGTGTGTTAAAAGCACTGCTGTGGTGATACGATGGGACTGTAAGCTCTGTCGAGCAGGTACTGTCTTACATACAGCTGTAGAGTGCTGTGTACACCTTGTAATGCTATACAAATGATAAGTAGTAGTAGTTTAAAAGAATGCTGAGCTCCTAATGCAGTTTTGGATGGGATTAGGGTGGACTCTGGCCGAAGAGCAAGCATGTCCACCACTGACAGCCAGCTCACTAGAAGCTGTCATGTGCTACCCGTCACGACTGTCAATAGTGCAGCTTCACTTAATGCCACCCTGCTACTGGAGGTCGCATAGTGTAGCTGCTACCCATAGCCATTTAAAATAATGAATTCCGCAGCCATGGCTGCAATTAATCTGACCCACACCCTAATCCAATATCTGATCCCCCTGCAACAAGAATTATTATTCAGGAGCCTTCATTGGGAAAGGGGGGGATCAGAGGGAGTCCTCAGCTAAAGTATTTTTTCTAGGAGGTGTATCTAGATCAGGGCGAGTTCTCTTCTGGGGGGCTTGATCACTGAAAAGGGATCAGATGGGGATTCTTGATCAGTGGGTTTTCCGGTGGGGATCTTGATGGAGATCAGGGATTGGATTGGGGGATAGGTTGGTTTTATCACGGCCACGGGAATTTCTTTTTTTGTGCTGGGACCCATGCTATATGCTTTGGCAAATAGAGCCAAAGCTTGTAATGCAGGCTCGTGCGATAGGTGTGGTAAATGCAGGGCAAATTCTGGGCACATCCCTTGCATTTACTGCACAGGCTTTCTAGATCAACTGTGCATGCATACCTTCAGAGATACGCGCACACACAAGCAATTTGGGCATGCAGTAGATCTGCAGTTATGATGAAAACAAAATATATTTGGTTCTCTTGTGATGAAACCAATAAACCTCTTGGACCTTCACATGCCTATTTTATATATATTGTATTTATAACAATTCACAAATATCATGCCTAAAGGGCACTAAAGGAAAAGTGAAGGTTAGCTGCAATCATGAAAACAGTCAAGAGGGCAATACATGAAAGAAAAAAAAATTAGCAGTTGTTAAAACAGCCTGAATTATTTGTAGACAAAATAGGAGGATGATGCTCAGAAAATGGGGGATAAATCAAAGAAGCAAGAAGTAACATTCTTAGTAAAAAAGCAAATGCTGAGGCCTAAGTTAACATACTTACATTACATTACGAAGCCTGCAATGATTAGATCACTATTCAAACTATCCTCCTGATGAGCTTGGTTCACGAATTCAGTAAGGAATTGATGTGAGGTTTTCTGAGAAACTGAGATTTGCCAGTTTAAGATGAGGAATTTTCTTCAAATGAAGCAATGTATCTTGAACTTTGGTGCTGATTTTCATGTAACTATTTGATAAAATATAAAAGAAATGTGTTATTTTTGAACACATTTCAACTGGAAACTTTCTTGAAATATGTTTCTGGGAGTTAAGATGTGCATAATATAGGGAGGAGGATATTGTCATTATTGTGTGGAACTATATTAAAGCTTACACCTACTAAACCCATGCCTAAGGCCAAAGCAATTGGGAGATACTCATCAGATGTGCTTCAATCAGCTACTCATGCCTTAATCTGCTACTAGGAGATCAGGAGTGTACACCCAGGCCATACACAGGAACAGTCCAGGTCCTGAAAATTATCTGTCTTTTCAATCTAGGTTCTTTATTCAATGGAAACTGAGCACTGGGTGGACAGGAGAGAGATCAAGACAGAAAAGGAAGAAAGCTCTGAGGTTGCTACAGCTACTTCCCCAGAGTGCTTGGTGCAGACCAGCAGCATAGCAAAGTGTAAATAAACTTGTGACCAATAATAGAAGACACTGTTTGGAACAGGTTGGAAAACTTACATTTAAAATGGGAGGCGGTATTGGTTCTTTGTAGTGGTGGAGAACCAGTGAGGAAGACAGGTAGGCAAACTGGAGAGGCCAATTTGTGCTTATATGCAGTTTACTATGATAACATAAGAACATAAGAAATGCCATACTGGGTCAGACCGAGGTCCATCAAGCCCAGTATCCTGTTTCCAACAGTGGCCAATCCAGGTCATACGCACCTAGCAGTTTCCCCAAAAGACACAGGTTCTGCAGTGCTTGTACTAGGTCAAGCATTGATATCCTGGGTCCCCTTTTAATAGTGGTTTATGGACCTTTCCTCCAGGAACTTGTCTAAACCTTTTTTAAACCCAGCTATACTAACAGCCCTTACTACATCCTCCGGTAACAGATTCCAGAGTTTCATTACACGTTGAGTGAAGAAATATTTTCTCTTATTTGTCTTAAATAGTTTACCCTGTAGCTTCATTACATGTCCCCTAGTCCTTCTATATTCTGATAGCGTAAACAATTGATCCACGTTTATCCGTTCCACTCCATTCATTAATTTATAGACCTCTATCATATCTCCCCTCAGCCGTCTCTTTTCCAGGTTAAAGAGCCCTAACCTTTTTAGCCTCTCTTCATAGGAGTAGCCTTCCATCCCCTTCACCAATTTGGTGGCTCTTCTCTGTACTTTTTCTAATAACTCTATGTCCTTTTTAAGATACGGTGACCAGAATTGCACACAATATTCAAGGTGCGGTCGTACCATGGAGCGATACAGAGGCATTATAATATCCTTTGTTTTATTCTCCATCCCTTTCCTTATGATACCTAGCATTCTATTTGCTTTCTTGGCCGCCGCTGCACACTGGGCGGAGGGTTTTAACATGTTATCCACGATGACTCCTAAATCTTTTTCTGGGTGGTTTCTAATGTGGAGCCTTGCATTGTGTAACTATAGTGTGGGTTGTTCTTTCCTAGGTGCATAACTTTGCACTTGTCCACATTAAATTTCATCTGCCATTTGGATGCCCAGTCTTCCAATTTATCCAGATCCTCCTGCAGTTTTCCACAATCCTCTTGGGTTTTAACAACTTTAAACAGCTTTGTGTCATCTGCAAATTTGATAACCTCACTAGTTATTCCTTTTTCCAGGTCATTTATGAATATGTCAAAAAGTAGGGGACCCAGTACAGATCCCTGGGGTACTCCACTATTCACCTTTTTCCATTGGGAATATTGGCCATTTAGCCCTACCCTCTGCTTTCTATCTTTTAACCAGTTCCCGATCCACAATAGTACACTGCCTCCTATCCCATGACTTTTTAGCTTTGCCAAAAGTATCTGATGGGGGACCTTGTCAAAAGCTTTCTGAAAGTCCAGATACACTATATCAACCGACTCACCTTTGTCTACCTGTTTATGCACACCTTCAAAAAAACAGATCAGATTAGTAAGACAAGATCTTCCTTGTCTAAAGCCATGTTGGTTGTCTCCCATTAGGCCATGACTATCTACATGCTGTGTAATTTTGTTCTTTATGATGGTTTCTACCATTTTCCCTGGTACTGACGTCAGGCTCACCGGTCTGTAATTTCCCGGGTCACCCCTGGAACCCTTTTTAAAAAATTGGTGTTACGTTGGCGACCCTCCAATCTTCAGGTATTACAGATGATTTTAATGAAAGTTCACAGATTACCAATAGCAGGTCTGCAATCTCATATTTCAGTTCTTTCAACACTCTGGGATGTATACCATCCGGTCCAGGTGATTTGCTACTATTCAGTTTATCAAATAGTTGTAATATATCTTCCCGGTGTAGCGATATTTCTCTCAATTCCTCTGCAGTATCACCTTTAAATACCACTTCAGTCTTGGGTAACATCCCTACATCTTCCTTAGTAAAGACCGAAGCAAAGAATTCATTCAGTCTCTCTGCTATAGCCTTGTCCCCTCTTACTGCCCCTTTTACCCCTCTATCATCTAATGGTCCAATTGACTCTCTCACAGGCCTTTTGCTACGAATGTACTTGAAAAAGTCTTTATTTCGTGTTTTTGCTTCCGTAGCAAGTTTCTTCTCAAATTCCCGCTTTGCCTGCCTTATCAATGCTTTGCATTTAACTTGCCAGTGCTTGTGTTGTTTCCAGTTTTCATCATTTGGCTCTTTTTTCCATGTCCTGAAGGTTGCTCTTTTGGCAGCAACAGCCTCTCTGACCTCACCTTTAAACCATGCTGGCAGTTTTTTGGACTTTCTTCCACTTTTCTTAATGCGTGGAATACAGCTGGTCTGGGCTTCGAGGATAGTATTTTTAAATAACACCCAAGCTTGCTGTAAGTCTTTAACCTTTGGAACCGCTCCTTTTAGTTTTTTCCGAACTATATTCCTCATTCTATCATAGTCTCCCTTTTGAAAGTTAAAAGGTAGTACTGTGGATTCCTTTACTATCTGTCCTCCACTGATTAAATCAAACATGATCATACTATGATCACTATTGCCAAGTGGTCCCAACACCCTTATTTCTTGCACCAGATCTGGCGTTCCACTAAGGACTAGGTCCAGTATGGCTTCCCCTCTGGTTGGTTCATGAATCAGCTGCTCCAAGAAGCAGTCATTTATTTCATCTAGAAACTTTATCTCTTTAGCTTGTCCTGCTGTGAGACTGTCCCAGTCGATACCGGGGTAATTGAAATCACCCATTATTACTACTCTGTTGTGGCTTTTGTTAGCTTCCTTGATTTCTTTGAGCATTTCATCATCCATTTGTTCATTCTGGCCAGGCGGTCGATAGTATACTCCCACTGCCATCACCTTCCCCTTCATAAATGGAATTTCAATCCATAGAGATTCTACAGCAAATTGTGTTCCCTGCAAAACTTTAATCCTTTCTGACTCAATGCCCTCTTTAACATAGAGCGCAACCCCTCCACCAATTTGTTCAGCTCTATCATTACGATATAGTTTGTATCCAGGTATCACAGTGTCCCACTGGTTATCCTCCTTCCACCATGTCTCTGAGAGTGCAATCATATCTAACCTCTCATTTAGTGCTATATATTCTAATTCTCCCATCTTATTGTTTAGACTTCT
This sequence comes from Ichthyophis bannanicus, assembly GCA_033557465.1. Taxonomy (NCBI): domain Eukaryota; kingdom Metazoa; phylum Chordata; class Amphibia; order Gymnophiona; family Ichthyophiidae; genus Ichthyophis; species Ichthyophis bannanicus. The sequence goes on from CM066034.1 coordinate 181,463,095, forward strand.
AGCATTGGCATACAAGCATTTTAGTGACTGTATTTTATTAATTTTATTAATATTAATCTGGCTATTGGTAGGCATGGGTAATTGGGAATCTTTATGCTCTGTCTGCTCCTTACTCAAGGGCATTTGGGCTACTATACTCCCTTTTGGAACCTCACTGTTTTTGGTAGTATCCTTCAAGGATACCTTTGTCCGAACCATGCGCTCCTGGGTGACTGTCGGCTTTCCCCTATTTTCTAGTTTAAAAGCTTCTCTATCTCTTTTTTAAAGGTTAATGCCAGCAGTCTGGTCCCATCCTGATTAAGGTGAAGCCCATCCCTTCGGAAGAGCCCCCCTTTCCCCAGAATGTGCCCCAGTTCCTAACAAATCCAAAACCCTCATCCTTGCACCATTGTCTCATCCACGCATTGAGACTCCGGAGCTCTGCCTGTCTTTTGGGTCCTGCACGTGGAACAGGAAGCATTTCGGAGAACGCTATCCTGGAAGTTCTGGATTTCAACTTCCTACCTAAAAGCTTAAATTTAGCCTCCAGAACTTCCCTACCACATTTTCCTATGTCATTGGTACCAACATGTACCAAGACAGCAGACTCCCCCCAGCACTATCTATGATCCTATCTAGGCGGTGCGTGAGATCTGCTACCTTCGCACCAGGCAGGCATGTTACCAGGCGATCCTCACGTCCACCAGCCACCCAGCTATCTACATTCCTAATGATTGAATCACCAACTATAACAGCTGTCCTGACCCTCCCCTCATGGGGACATGGCCCTGGAGAAACGTCCTCGGTGCGAGAGGGTTTTACATCACCTGGAGGACAGGTCCTAGTTACAGGATCACTTCCTGCCACACCAGGGTGATGCTCTCCTGTCACGCGACCTCTCTCCTCCATGGCAACAGGGATGCTGCCAGACTGGAGGTGGGACTTCAGGACTATATCCCTGTAGGTCTCGTCCATGTACTTCTCTGTCTTTCTTATGTCTTCCAGGTCTGCTACTCTAGCCTCTAGAGAACGGACTCGTTCCCTGAGAGCAAAGAGCTCCCTGCACTTAGTGCATATGTAGGACCTCTCACCAACTGGGAGAAAATCATACATGTGACACTCAATGCAAAAGACTGGAGAACCCCCATCTCGTTGCTGGACCTCTGTCTGCATCTTAGTTTAAAGCTTGTGTTTAGGTCTTTTAAATTCGGTATATAATAAGGATTGGTGAAAGTGTATCTAATACCCCTAATACACCCTGTGTACCTGAAGCTTAATTAATTACCACCAGGCATCCGTGCGATTACTGACCTATCACAATTCAGAAAGGCGCTCAAATCCCATTTATTTACTCAATACTACCAGATTAACCCTACCCCTACATAAGTGCCTCTCCCTCACCCCCTCAAGTTAATATATCAACTCTATTGTACACATGTTCACACTGAATTCCCAATACTCGATCTCATTGTACATATGTAAGTAGTTTAGTTTGCATACCCCGTTTATCCAAATTATTACTCCTGTTCTATGTAAATCAGCAGCTTTTTATCCAAGTTGTTTTCTCCTGTTCTATGTGAAGCCAAACAGTTTGTTATGGTCATTTTGTTGTATGTAAACCGCGCTGACAATAGTGCGGTATATAAGAAATTGTAATAAATAAATAAATTAATTAATTAATTAATCTCAGGTCCTCTGTGTATGACTGATTTGGATTAAGAGCTGCACCTGAGAGCAGCCCCTTTCCTCTAAGATGTGCAAGTACCTATAAAACTACAATTACCCCAGGGGTGGGTGGGTGCTGGGGAGGGAGGGAGGGAGATAAGTCCTATTAAAGAGGGCAGTTACAAGGTACCCTGTCAACCCTCAGCAGGGGGATGGGGGTACCACACAAAGCCCAGTTAGTTGAGAGAGGCAAGGTAAGTACAGCTGAGAAGGCTGAACTAGCACACCACTAAGACAAACAATAAATAATTAAACAAACAGTTAGACAAACAGTAAATAATTAAATAAACAGCTAGAACTCACAGTAAGATGTCCCAGGAGGCAAATATCCCTTCACTAGCAGAGCTCTGTAAAAGTACAGCCCTTCTCTGGTCAGAGAAAAGCAAACTAAAACAGACTATGCACACGTGGAGAAAACAGGAAGAAGGCTACACAATACCTCGGGGAGGGGGAGGATTCACTCAGGCAGGCAAGGACAGGAAAAAAGTTTAACAAACAGCAGGTTCTGGGGAGAGAGATTTAATTCAAAATGGCTACCACACAAAGCCCAGTTAGTTGAGAGAGGCAAGGTAAGTACAGCTGAGAAGGCTGAACTAGCACACCACTAAGACAAACAATAAATAATTAAACAAACAGTTAGACAAACAGTAAATAATTAAATAAACAGCTAGAACTCACAGTAAGATGTCCCAGGAGGCAAATATCCCCTCACTAGCAGAGCTCTGTAAAAGTACAGCCCTTCTCTGGTCAGAGAAAAGCAATAATATTTATTTATTTATTTAATTTATCATTCAAATTTATGTTCAGCCTATCCTAAATGGTTCAAAGCGTTGAATATAAAATATATTATAAAATAAAAGGCATTGGGGGGTATATTCAATGAAGGAGACCAGTGCAGTTAAAGCAACTGGCTGTCACCGCTTTAATTTAGTCCTGGACATTCAGCGTTGGGCCATATCCGACCACTGGCACTGATTATCCAGTTTGCCTGGATAATGCTTCAGGATAGGATATAACTTATCAGCAAGGCCAGTCCAAGGTTAACTTGAGCCACTTCCCCCCTCCATATCTAGCATCTCTTTTCCCTACACCCCCCCTAAGGTTCCCAGCATATCCTTTTTCACCCAGGTGTCCAGCATCTCCCCTATCCCTCCTTACCACCCCCTCCAAGGGGCTCAGCATCTCCTCTTTCCTCTGCTCCCAACTGTTCAACGTCTCTCCCTCCACACACCCCCCCCCCCTTGGTGCCTATTTTCTCCCCTATCCCTCCCTAGGCAGCCGGCATCTCCCTTCCCCACCTTCCTTCCCCCTCCAAGATGGCCATATCTCTTTCTCCCCTTCCTACCCATCCTCCATGTCCAGCATATCCCATTATCTTCTTCACTCCTCCCTGTCAATATCTCTCCCACATCACCCCCATTCCTTTCAATGCCTTCTCCCTTTTCTCCTCCACCAATGCTGTCACTCTCACTGCCACACCCTACCTCTGCCCAGTCACTCTGAAGCACTGTATAGTAGTATATACCATGCAGAGCCTCTGAGCACAGGCATGTGGCCAGTCTCTGCTGCGTTCTACCCCTTCCAGCATGTGCATGCGCTCAGAGGCCCTATGCTATGCACAGTGCTTAACGGTGGCCTAGGACAGGGCTAGGGCACCAGCAGCAGCAGAGGAGAGGAGGAATCAGATTCTGGTCCACTGCACTATCACCTTAGGTGGATGACTAGTCTACCAACAGGTGGGGCCATCCCTACTTTTTAATTAATGCATGACTACTATTATGTTGTTTCCATTGTATGTGATATTACAGTGGAAGCAACATAATACAACATGCTTTCACATTTAGACATGATTGTAAAGGTGCAAAAGACTTAGTATAACAGTTAACTGTTTTGGACTACCATCTAAATAAGCAAGCGACTAGCTGTTGGCTATTTACAATGTAAATAAATAAGTTTTCTTCTAAGCAAACTCTTTTATGCATTGATGGAGTTTAGGAGGTGATTTAATAAGTGTTAAATGAATCTTTTATTAGCAACTAAACCTTTTCTTTTCAATGCAACCTTTTGCTTTCTAATAAACAACTTATTTAACAGCTATTAAATTGCTCTATACCCTGCTGCTCTGCAGACTGCTGTTGAGACTAAGATTTGTGATGCACAACTTTAAAACATTCCTGTAAAAAAGAAAAAAAAAGGTTTGCTTTGTATCTCTTTGCCATTTTATTTTCAGATTGAAACCATGTCCAGGATATCTTCTAAATAAATTACAAATTCTTACCTGATGGTAGATGATGAAATCGACAATGTACTCTCATCCCAGGCAACAACTTTTTTTTTTAAAATAAAATGTTTGTCAGTGTGGGAGTTCATTTTTATTGCCGCATCACTCAAGGTCTATGACTTTATCATCAGTCTCTATACAGTGTTTCACAAATTGGGGAGGGGGAAGGGACTGCCAGGCATGAGCTACGTTCAAATCCAATTCCCATGAGTTAATAGAGAGCTATTACAGTCCTCAAGCTGTTGTTACTTCTGAAGACAGAGGGCATTCCAAGCATCCACCACCCTTTCAGTGAAAAGGTATTTCCTAACATTGCCTTTCGGTTTACCCCCTTGCAGCTTCGTGTTATGTCCTCTAGTTTTACAGCTTCCCTGTCTTTGGTTTGTTTGTTCATTAACACTTGCCAACATTACATTACATCTGCCATTTGGATGTCCAGTCTCTCAATTTCTCAGGGTCCTTTTGCAATTTTTCACAATCCTCTTGTGTTTTAACAACTTTGAATAATTTTGTGTCATCTATAAATTTGATCACCTCACTCATTATTTCCATTTCTAGGTCATGTATGAATATGCTAAAAAGCAGTGGGCCCAGCACAGATCCCTGGGGTACTCCATATTTCTTCATTGAGAAAATTGGCCATTTAGCCCTATTCTTTATTTTCTAACTTTAAACCAGTTCCTGATCCACAATATTACACTGCCTCCTATCCAATGACTTCTTAAATTCAGCAAGAGTCACTCAGAAGGGATATTGTCAAAGGCTTTCCGAAAATCCAGATACACTGTATCAACCTGCTCACCTTTATCTACCTGTTTATTTCCACCTTCAAAAAAATATAACAGATTAGTAAGAAAGGACTTTCCTTGACTAAATCCATGTTGGCTTTCTCCAATTAAACCATGACTATCTACATGGAGTGGAGGAGTGGCCTGGTGGTTGGGGCAAGGTACTTCAGGCTGGAAGGTCAGGGGTTCAAATCCCACTAGAGGACAGCAACCTTGGGCTGGAAGGACTGGGGTTTCTAGTCCCACAGGTGCTCCTTGTGGTCTTGGGCAAGTCACTTAACCCTCCATAGCCCATGTTCCCTATAAAATAGTTATCTCCAAGTTATAATGCCCTGTTCAATGTAATTTCAGTTTGTTCAATGTAAACCACACTGATGCAGAATAGCACGGTATATAAGAGAATATAAATAAATGTTTAGTAATTTCATTCTTTATAGTGGTTTCTACCATTTTGTCCAGGAACTTATCACCCCTGTAACCCTTTTTAAAAATTGGCATTATATTGGCTATTCTCCAGTCTTCAGGTACTACAGATGATTCTAACGATAGTTCACAGATTACCAATTATAGGTCTGCAATATCATTTTTCAGTTCTTGAATGACTCTGGGTTGTATCCCATCCAGTCCAAGTGAACTGCTACTCTTTAATTTATGAAATAGTTATAATATATCTTCCCGGTTTATTGAATTTGTTTCAATTCTTCTGATATATCACTTTTAAATACCATTTCAGGCATGGGTAACTTCTCTACATATTCTTCAGTAAAGACCAAAGCAGGTCTTGTCAAACAAATCTGATTGATTTCTTTGACTGGTTGACCAGAGATTTGGACTGAAGGAGAACCTTAGATGTAGTATACTTAGATTTCAGTAAAGCTTTTTACATTGTTCTGTGATAGGCGATGGCCTAGTATGTAGCAGAGCTAGGTCTGAAGCCCTTTTTCCTGCTTTAAAATGTTATTGCTGATTTTGGAAAATTATAGAATGCTGTTAGCTGTTAGAAAGACATACTGTTCTATTCTGGTTTGATAACATGTTCTGTTCTCCTGGAGATAAGAGAATTAAAACCTTTACTGTTTATTGTTTAGGTAAGCCAGATGTCTGCTTTAGTAGGAATGTCCTCCACTGTATCTTTGCTAGATGTGCACTGACCTCGTAATTAGGATGAAAATATAGCAGAGAAGCCGAACAATGTAAGAATATTTTGTCTAGCATTATGAAGATTGTTTAGTGTTTTGAGCCAGGGCTAGAGATACATCTTAGCCTTGCTATGTTTGGCCTCGCTTTGTTTTGCTTTTGTTAAGAATGCTTCTGATATGCCTTCCACTATCTTTGTGGCTAACTGACCTTGCAAGAATAGCGAAATATACTGTATACTTTAGTAAAAGTATTATGTTTAGTGTTATGTCTAGTTGCTGACCCGTGGCTAGTAAGACCCAAGCAGGGGGAGTGAGTCCTGGGCCCGGTCAGAGATGTCTATTGGATGAGAGTAAGTGGGCCACTGTGGCCAATGAGGAGTTTTGCCTGTATTAGACTGGAGAAGAAAAGTATATAAACTGTCATTTTTCTGAGCTCTGTGCTCAGACCATTTTGAATGCTACTGCAATCTGAGTCTGTGCACATTAAATTGGCTTGAATCTTTGCCTGACTCCGGGTATTATTTATTGCATTATTATCAGCTACTACATATTCTTGGTGCGTTGGCCGGGAATGTGCGAGTGGGGGATGGTATGCAAGTGAATATGCCCCGACATCTCGCCTCACAGGTTTGGTCCGGCTGGAGCTGAGCCTGACTGACCGCAGGAGGGTCTCTGGTGCCCCTGGTCCTTTTATATCGGAGGAGACTCTTCCTTGCCTCCGCAGGTTGCTGCTTCTGGCCGGCCAACACCTCGAACCCGAGGGGGGTCCAGGATTCAACCCAAGGAGGGATTGGTTGCGCAGCGCATTAGCTACCGGATCCGGTGAGTATTGATTTTTCTGGTTCTTAGTCAGATAGCTTTGGGAAAGTCTCGAGACACTTCTGGTACAGTAACAGGTAAAGGAAGTCTGATCAACTTCCACGGGCGATCCTAGTACCCCTGCAAGTAGTGCGCTGGGCAAAACCATCAGCCCTTTCGGTTTCAGTAATTCTGGTTTGTCAGTCAGCCCGGGAATTCGGAATTTGGAAAATGCTAGCATATTTGTCTGTGTGAAGAGTGCTTGTGAAAAGGAGGAAGCGTTGGGAGTTTGTCTTTGTTATCTGTTGAAACCACGAGTTTCCCTTCTAGTATAAGGGTAGGATTATATTCCGTTGGGTAATTTGTGACACTTTACCGCATATGAAATAGTAAAAGTATAGTTAAGAAGAGTCACTGTAAAAGCAAGAAGCTGCCTCTCTCATTCAGCTGCAGCACAAGAGGCGTGTTTGTGCAGAGGAATATTTTAACCCTATGAAGGCATGTTTTCAACGTTCTGCTGCTGGGCTAATGGGTGCTTATTTTAGGGAATTATACCTGTTTTTATTCAATATTTTGTAATAGTGATGTGCCTTCTGCTATGGTCATGTATTATATATCATTTAATAAGAATGTTTAGTCAGGATTGTGGATCTCGATAGTATTGTACTTAGCCTGGAAAGGGTTATATTCCTACTCGAATTCCTGTGCAGATGAAGTGAGCGGAAATCTTGTAGGGCTCAGGTTTCAATAAGAAAGGATGCTTGTATTTTCCCTTCGCCCTACGAAGCCGAGGTTACGAACACTGACAGGACTCTGCAGCAATGTGAGCCAGCGGTACTAGATCGCAACTTGAAAGTGCTTTGAATCCTGAGTGAATGAGGGGTTAATCTTATTGTTAATAAAATAAACTAGGAAGGAAAATGTGTATTCTAGATGTCCACCCGCTTTATGGAAAATGTATCCAGAATGAATGTCTTTTTGAATCTCTGCTTCCTAAAAAAACTGTAAAATTGAAAGAATTTCTTTTGCAAAGCCAAGCTGATTACGGCTGGCAGTTAGTTTTTGCCAAGTAATTTTATTCCAGTTATATGTAACAGCTATGTAGTCGTCATGTTATGAACTATAGTTCTTTCTGTTAGGATTTGTTATTATAACATGTTGCAGACGTGTAGTTTTCTATTGTAAGGACTCTATCTAGATTGTTCCTCTGTCTGTTGACAAGCACATGTGGGGGCTACAGTCCACCGCTGACACTGCAAGCAGGGATTCATTTTACCAGTTCAGAGTCACCCACAATCAGCGCCCGAGAACATGAAGTGGAATCCAAATAGTGCAGGCATCCCTCACTATATGCCCCATGAAATCCAGCAGCCCAGGAGAATTTGCGCCTGATAAATGCAGTTTTTGTCAAGTCAGTCCCAGGGAGATATAAAACAGAACTTGCAGAAACGGGATGGATTTGCGGGCATGAATACAGCAGCACGATTAAGTTGTTCAGAATGTCTGTGAATTGTGGAGATAATGTGACAGAGAAAGTGAATGTAAGATGGCGAAGAGAGCAGTTCTTCTTGCTGATACTTTAGTTGAATGATGTGGAGGAAGTTTTCCTAATCGAAGGAGCTGGATTGATAGTGCTGACTGTTCCCCGAGAAGAAGAGTAGCAGTTCTATAGTGCATCTCCAATCAGGCCAGCAAGTTCCTGTATACTTACCAGCATTGCAGCCCCACCTGGAGTATGGGCAGAGAATAATCCACCTGGCCTAGCAAAGAATATAGCTCCTGTACTTGTTACCCTTAAGCCAGGAGCAGAACCAGTGCATGTGCGTCAGTATCCCCTCCCAAGACCAGCAATTGAAGGCATTCATCACCACCTGAAGAAATTATTGCAGTATGGACTTCTCAGAGAATGCCAGTCACCCTGGAACACCTCCCTTCTCCCAATCAAGAAGCCTGGGACAGGTGACTACCGCCCAGTGCAGGATCTACGTCGAGTGAAAACCATACATCTAGTAGTACCAAATCCTTACACCCTCCTAGGACTGATTCCAGCAGAAGCCACTCACTTTACTGTTTTGGACTTAAAAGATGCCTTTTTTTCTGTATACCCCTGACAGAGGCCAGTCAGCTTTTGTTTGCATTTGAATGGAAAAACCCTACCACAGGACGGCGAGGGCAACTTACTTGGACTCGATTACCACAAGGATTCAAGAACTCACCCACTATCTTCAGTACAGCCCTCAGTCAAGATTTGTCAAGCTACTCTGTGATTCCGGGAAAAAGAATTTTGCTTCAATATGTAGATGATTTGCTCATAGCCACCAATAACAAATCTGATTGTATACAAGCTACAAGTGACCTCTTGCACCATTTGAATGAAGCTGGCTACAAGGTTTCCAGAGCCAAGGCGCAGCTGTGCCAGAAAGAAGTGAAATACTTAGGGTCCCATCTGTCCAAAGGAACCCGGAAGTTAGGACTCGAGCGAAAAGAAGCAGTATGCCGCATCCCAACCCCCACTACTAGGAAACAGGTGCGAGCTTTCTTGGGAGCTGCAGGCTACTGCCGAATATGGATACCAAATTTTGCGCTCATGGCAAAACCCTTGTACCAAGTCACACAGGGGATGGAACGATCTCCCCTGGAATGGGGCTCAGAACAAGATAAGGCATTCAAATTTATTTATTTATTTATTTATTCACATTCTCTTATATACCGCGCTATTCTGCATCAGTGCGGTTTACATTGAACAAACAAATTACATTGAACAGGGCATTATAACTTGGAAATAACTATTTTACAGGGAACATGGGCTATGGAGGGTTAAGTGGCTTGCCCAAGACCACAAGGAGCACCTGTGGGACTAGAAAACCCCAGTCCTTCCGGCCCAAGGTTGCTGTCCTCTAGTGGGATTTGAACCCCCGACCTTCCAGCCTGAAGTACCTTGCCCCAACCACTAGGCTACTCCTCCACTCCAAATCACTGAAAACAGCATTGATGTCATCCCCAGCCTTGGGCCTACCGGATGTGCAGAAACCATTTCGTCTGTATGTCCATGAATCAAGTGGAAACGCGTTGGGAGTCTTGACCCAGCCTCTTGGGTCTTGGCAGCGACCTGTGGCCTACCTGTCGAAACAATTGGATCCTGTTGCCAAAGGCTGGCCACCTTGCCTGAGAGCTGTAGCAGCCACAGCCCTCTTAGTGAGCGAAGCTGACAAGCTCACCTTAGGACAAAATCTTCAAGTCACTGTACCACACTCTGTTTTAACCCTGCTGGAGCACAAAGGAAGCCAGTGGCTCACTAATGCTCGAATGTTAAAATATCAAAATATGCTATGTGAGAATTCTAACTTGCAATTAAGTGTCAGCCAAACTCTAAACCCAACCACCCTATTGCCCGTCGGTCCAGGCCCTCCTGACCATGATTGCTTGGAAGTAATGGACATTGTGTACTCAAGTTGCCTAGACTCAACTGATATCCCCTTGGACCGCCCAGACAAAACTTTCTTTGTGGATGAAAGCAGTCTTGTCATCATTAATGGACATAGTTGTGTTAAATATGCAGTGGTGACCCTTGATCTAGTAGTTAAGTCCTCAGCCCTGGCCCCAGGTTCTTCCTATAGCCCTTCATAGGATATACTTAGCCCCTGCCCCTAAGTCTTTAGGAGTTTCCCCTTTTGAGATTCTGAGATTCTGTAGCCTATTGTATAGAGAGTGAAAGGAGATGTATGACAGATAGGATCTGAAATTACTAGATACGCACTATTTGTTTTAAGTTCTGTTTTGCAGGGTCTTCATGCGTGAGTACGAGACCAGCCCATCCAAACCCCTCCATCCTTTCAAGCCTGGAGCCTCGGTGTGGGTGACAGAGTAGAAGAAGACACCGCTGGCGCCCCATTGGAAAGGGCCATATATCATTTTGTTATCAACCCCAACAGCAGTTAAAGTGGCAGAGATCGACTCCTGGAATCACCACAGTCGTGTAAAACCAGCAGCAGTTCCTGAGAGTTGCCCCTGGACCTGGATCGCTAATCCTGCATCACCGTTGCGACTCACACTGCAAAGAAAAGATCCGTCTTCGTAAGAACTTTACCAACCTGCTCCTGGACGTCAAGGGAACAGACGTCCTCCAGTTTTGCATTCCAGCAGCCGCTTCTGAACTTGGTCGTGGACTTCCATAAATGATCCTGAGACTCCATTGCGCCTCACCCTACGACAACAGCCACGGACCTAAGACTTATTGGTCCCTCGGAAACTGCACTATTTCAAGACTGTTTGTTTATCCGAAGGTAAGCCTCGCATCTGGAGAAAGCTGAAATCATCAGAAATAGACTGTGTTGTGTTAAGAAATTGAGTCTTCTACGAGACTGTGTTCAAATGCTCCGGAAAAAAAAAAAAGAAAAAGAAAAAACTGTTTTGATCTCCTAAAAAGTGAACTGCTCTAAGGAGGCAATTATAGCCTGAGAGACTGTACTATGATATTTTAAGAACCTGAGACATCCCAGAGGACAGTGATACTTTGGAATCTACAGCCCTACTCCTGCCACAAAGCTGGTAGGTCTACGTACGGCAGAAGCTTGAGGACCTACAATCAACGCTACGTCTGCTACCTGTTGTGGATGCCGACAGTTCCACCAATTTTCCAGAGACTATGCCCATTATGAATTCTTATTATTGCTCCGTTCTGGCCGCAGCCTTGGGGTGCTTTAAATTGACTCTTGCCCTACTTCCCTGTGCAGCCTCCCGGACTTGTCTCAACCCCCGCCAGAATCTTTCCTCTCCTGTTATGGGAACTGTGATGGAACAATGAGAACGGGCCTATTGCTATGATGAACAGTATATATGTCATTTGTTCCTCCTATGTCTCCTGCCCCTCCGCTTATACACTAGGCATGCTATATGATTTGACAAAGATACTTGTATCAAGTGTATTATTGATTGTGGCTGTTTGCTTATGTATCCCATGTTTCCTCCCCTTATGCTTACGAATATTAGACTTAACGTAAGGCAGCTACACGAATCCTAGCAACGTAGGGCTACTACCCTATACCACAAAATGATCCCTCCACCCTAGTATGGCATACTATATGTGTGATTTGATTCTCACCCTTTCTCACTTGCGGGTGTGAATAATCAAAAGGAGGGAATGTGATAGGCGATGGCCTAGTATGTAGCAGAGCTAGGTCTGAAGCCCTTTTTCCTGCTTTAAAATGTTATTGCTGATTTTGGAAAATTATAGAATGCTGTTAGCTGTTAGAAAGACATACTGTTCTATTCTGGTTTGATAACATGTTCTGTTCTCCTGGAGATAAGAGAATTAAAACTTTTACTGTTTATTGTTTAGGTAAGCCAGATGTCTGCTTTAGTAGGAATGTCCTCCACTGTATCTTTGCTAGATGTGCACTGACCTCGTAATTAGGATGAAAATATAGCAGAGAAGCCGAACAATGTAAGAATATTTTGTCTAGCATTATGAAGATTGTTTAGTGTTTTGAGCCAGGGCTAGAGATACATCTTAGCCTTGCTATGTTTGGCCTCGCTTTGTTTTGCTTTTGTTAAGAATGCTTCTGATATGCCTTCCACTATCTTTGTGGCTAACTGACCTTGCAAGAATAGCGAAATATACTGTATACTTTAGTAAAAGTATTATGTTTAGTGTTATGTCTAGTTGCTGACCCGTGGCTAGTAAGACCCAAGCAGGGGGAGCGAGTCCTGTGCCCGGTCAGAGATGTCTATTGGATGAGAGTAAGTGGGCCACGGTGGCCAATGAGGAGTTTTGCCTGTATTAGACTGGAGAAGAAAAGTATATAAACTGTCATTTTTCTGAGCTCTGTGCTCAGACCATTTTGAATGCTACTGCAATCTGAGTCTGTGCACATTAAATTGGCTTGAATCTTTGCCTGACTCCGGGTATTATTTATTGCATTCTTATCAGCTACTACAGTTCTGCATAGGCGACATAAATAAATTGAGCACCCTAGGGTTGGACCCTAAAGTGACTGACTGGGTTAGAAATTGGTCGAGTGGGAGGCAACAAAGTGTACAGTAAATGGAGCTCACTCTGAGGAGAAGAATGTTACCAATGGTGTGCCACAGGGATCTGTCCTTGGTCCGATTCTTTTTAACATCTTTGTTAGTGATATTTCAGAAGGGTTGTCAGGTAAGGTTTGTCTCTTTGTGGATGATACCAAAATCTGCAATAGAGCTGACACCCAGGAAGGAGTAGATAACATGAGGAGGGATCTAGCTAAAACTTGAAGAATGGTCAAGAATTTGAAAGCTGAGATTCAATGCGAAAAACTGCAGGGTTATGCATTTGGGCTGCAGAAATCAAAGGAAGTAGTACAGTGCAGGGGGCAAAGTACTTCTGTCCACAAAAGAAGAGTGGGACCTGGACATGTTTGTTTCTGATGATCTTAAAGTAGCTAAACAGGTAGAAAAGGTGACAACAAAAGCCAGAAGGATGCTTGGGTGCATAGGAAGAGGAATGGTCAGCAGAAAAAAGAGGTGACAGTGCCTCTGTATAAGTCTCTGGTGCAACCTCATTTAGAGTATTGTGTGTAATTCTAGACACCACACCTTCAGAAGGATATAAAAAGAATGGAGTTAGTGCAGAGGGCGTCTACTAAAATGATTAGTGGTCTTCGCTATAAAGCACATGGGATCAGACTTCAAGGGCCCAATATTCTAAAGGCATTTAGATGTCTGACAGCCTTGTAAACCAGCCTTGTAAAAGCCTTAGACGTAAATATTCAATGTAACCTACAATATTAGTGCCGTTGAATATTCCCGTCTATGTCCCCTACGCGTCTCGATGCTATCCGGTTAGCATCAGGGCATGTTGGAGGCATTCTGGGGTGGAGTGGAGGTGGGGAGTCCCGGTAACCGGATAGCAGTTTGCCTAGTTCTAGCCGTGGATGGCTAAGCGGATAGCGGTCCAATATTGCCACTACCTGGTTAGGCTCTGCGGGTGAATCCCCTCGGCGCCTAACCTATATATTCAATGCCATAACTGCAGCATTGATTATCTGGGTTTAGAGGTCAGAGCTATGCGCCGACGCGGTGCATAGCCCACACAACTGAATGGTCAGGAAACAGAAGGGAGCTTAGGTGGATCAGATCCAGCAGCGGCAACGATGAGGTGAACACTCAGCCTGGATTTGAGAGGGACCAGAGATGATGCCTGATGTACAGACTGAGGTAGTTTGTTCAAGGCATAAGGAACAGCAAAGTGAAAGGAGCAATGTCTGAATGTGGCAGGAGAAGAGAAGGGCACAGATGGAAGCAATCTGACAGAAGAGTGGAGTTCACGGGGAGGGGTATAGGGAGAGATAAGAGGGGAATGGTAGTGCAGAGTAGCAGAATGAGCGCACTTTAGGCCATAGGCACAAAACAGGCATTCATTTGTTGCTCAGCAATATTATGCATCCTTTGGGGACCTGCAATGTTAGTTCAGGTTTTGTGCCCTTGGTGAGGGTCCATCCATAGCAGTTTGTAGAGATTACTAGGGCAGGAATCACTGGGGCCTGTTCCTAATACCACGTACCATTTGATGCAAGCTATATCCTGACATACATGTTCACATTTACATTCTTGTATACCATATTGGGGTGCACTGGATTTACCTAGCACTTTTCAGGGCATAAGTGGGACAGGTATGTGTTCTAGGTTGCAGCAGCTGTAATTTCTCATTGGTATTTATGTCTAGTGTGCATCAGCAAACTACTGTCTGTGATGAGCAGCTTAGGAGATGCACATTTTTTCCAAGGTGTGTGGCGTCTGTGGTCCATTGCAGGGATGGGCAGGATCCGAAACATGTAACGTTTCAGAATACAGTGGGCATGGGGACACCCAAAACATTTACCTGTGTCTGAGGCACGAGGCCAGCTGAATAGTGCCTGCATATTCCCGCCAAATACGTCTGTCTCCCCACTTCCGGTCCCATGGGCATGTCCAGACCCACAGTTGTAGAATTAGGTTCAAAGGGGGCCCATTTTTGAGTAAGATATGTCCGTGGGCCAGATGTGCACCTTATGGAATTGCAGTCCATGCTAATCTGTTAAGTTATCCAATTCCAAGAGGGAGTTTTTAGGGCAGTCCTCAATTGCAGATCACCTTATCCAGATCACCTCTAACCTGGATATTCAATGCTGTTGCTGCAACATTGAATATCCAGGTTAGAGTTCGGCGGGGAGGGCTATGAGCCAATGAGGCGCCTAGCCCTTCGAAAATGTGCACAGCTCAATATTGGGCCCAATATCAACATTAAAAATAAATCCTAAAGGTGATTCATAACTGTGCCCTTAATTTCCAGTCCACCCACTTCTAGCAATCATGCCCAAATGCTGCTTGAAAGAAGTATATTTTTAAATTCCATTGAAAAATGCTCAAATCCCTTTCCATCTGCAATCCATCTAGAAGAGCATCCCAGAAGGTAGGAATCTGAAGAGAAAATGTTTGAAACCAATGGCAAACTTTATACATATTCTTCACATTTCAAGCCGCCAATTCTTCTCCCAAAGACTGTAAAGCCCTAGTAGGCATATAGGACTGTACTTTCCTGCATAGATATCCTGGACCCATCCCCCTAGTTCAACTTTTTCTATGTTTCTTTCATCTCCCTTTTTACCTAACTATAGCTAGATTTCATTGCTCCTTGTCTCCTCCCTCTGGTCTCCAGTCTCTCTCTATTTTCACTTTCTAACTACTTACATACTTTCCAGTTCCTATTCTTACCTTAATAGTCCTCCCATTCCTCACTACTATCTTATTCCTTCCCCAGCCTCTTATTTCCTTGTCTTTTACCTATTTTCCTAGTTCCACCCTCTCTACTCATCCTCTCCCAAGCCTCTTTTACCTTCTTCTGCTGATTGTTCCTAATGAGTCCCAGTTACTTCTCTGTTTCTCACCCACTGTCCACCTCCTGTCCTTTTTTTATATCTCTTAACCCCTATCTAGGCTTCCATTTCCCCCTCACCTCTCTCATTTCTACCCTCTTTCAGACTCTTCAAAAACCTGTCCACTTTTTTGTCTCACATCCGTTCTATAACCTTCTGTTCTTTCAACTGTCTCCCAGACCTGCAGGTTGTTTAAACCTTCTTCCTTCTCCATATTTATGCAGTTGGTCTCACAGCCCTGCCCAGACTCCTAACCCAATTAGCCAGTCCCTATTGTCCTTCTAAGCTCTGGTAAATATCTTAGTCCCTACTATCCTACCCCCCACCCCAGCTAATCCCCAAGTCCCATATTACTCTCCCAATACTCAGCCAATCTTAGAGCCTTTTTTTGTTCTCCCACCCAGTTTTAGAGTATCCAGTTAAATCTGAATCCCTGGTCTCCTGCATCCCCATGTCTCCAGTACTTACCCTCCTGCCTCCTACTTTGCACCCCAGTACCCATCCATCTACTTAATTCGGCAATTTTCATTAATCCTGCATTTCCTTCTCCTTACCCCAGCATCCATTCCTATGCCCCCCTCTGAACCTGTCCCTGTATATGACTTTGATTCTCCCCCACACAC
The DNA here is from genome assembly GCA_033557465.1 of Ichthyophis bannanicus. Taxonomy (NCBI): domain Eukaryota; kingdom Metazoa; phylum Chordata; class Amphibia; order Gymnophiona; family Ichthyophiidae; genus Ichthyophis; species Ichthyophis bannanicus. The sequence continues at coordinate 181,479,319 of CM066034.1, forward strand.
AATATCTATCTCATTCTCTTCTCATTTCCCCCACCTTCTGCTTTTTTCCTACCCTGACCTCAGCATCTGCCCCCTTTCAGTCTCCAGCCCCAGCCACCCTTCTTGTTTCAGCCCCCATCAGCCCATTTCCAGTCCCACTTCCCCATTATCAGCCCACTTCTCATCCTCCTATCACCATCAGCCCATTTCCAGTCCTACGTCCTACAGTATCAGCTCATTTACAGTCTCCCCCCCCCCCCCCGCCTCAGTCAGCCTATTTCTGGTTCCATTCTACCCTCCTTCTAGCATCAGCCACCCTAATATGGCTCCCTCCTTTAGTCCAAGTCATAAGAACATAAGATATGCAATATTGGGTCAGACCAAAGGTCCATCAAGCCCATTATTATGTTTCCAACAGTGGCCAATCTAGGTCACAAGTACCTGTTGAATTCCCAAAGGTAGACAGCCTCCATGCTGTCTGTTCCATTGGTAAGCAGTGGATTTCTCCAGTCTATTTTGTTAGTGGTTTATGAACTTTTCCTTCTGGAACTTGTCTAAACCTCTTTTAACCCAGCTACACTAACAGCTTTTACTACATACTCTGGCAACAAATTCCAGAGTTTGATTATGCACTGTCTTGTGCAAGAAACAAGAAGTTCTATATTTGACTACATAAATGCAACTTAGCACAGCTGTAGGAGCAAAGGAAAATTCTCCTGCAGTTGTGAACGAGTGAGTTGGTGAGGCAGGATTCTGGCATCCTTTCGTGCTCCCCAAGTCAGCTCCTCATTGGCTCATCTCTTAAACTAGCCCTACTAATTTCATCAAAACTTTGGAAATCTGAGGTTTACCATCAGTTTTTAGTGAAAATTCAATTTAGTAACAATTAGTACAAAAAAAGGATAGACATATTTTAAACCATTATTTTTACATGCACCTTCAAAGCATCATCACCCGTAGTTCCATTTTGGTGTTCGTCGTTTGAGGCAGCAAACCCACAAAGCAGAGAGATCTTGGAGAAAAACTCCAAACTCCAGAGGCCCTTACGTACATTGTTTAAACAACATCACAAGGTCTACAAACAGCATATAAGGTTGGATAAGAACAAATAGTTTACTGCCTTCATTTAGTGTAGCGCTAATAAGTCAAAAACCCTGTTCAACTTTCTGTCTTCCCTGACAAATTCTGATCACCTAGGAGTCTCCCACTGGTTCAGTATTTTGTATCTAAGGTGACACCTATTTCTAACAGCTTCCCTTCAATACCTGAATTTAAATTGCCATCAGAAGTTTTATCCATTGAGACATCAGATTGTGCATCCACTGCTCTAACTACCACTTGGTCCTAGTTTAATATGTTGTCCCTCTTTGTCTTGAACAAGCTACTGCTTTCTATTAGGGACACCACTTGTATCCTGGTTCCCATCCCATCTGCCTGACTCAGAGAATCATCTTTGGAAGCCTTAACCTTCTGCTATGTCATTGTCAATCCTTATCTTCTCACTGGCCACCTGTTTATCTCCTACAAGCAAGCAATACTCTGGGCAATACTAAAGAAAGGAAATCTTGGTGTTTTGTGTCTAAACAATTAGTGTCCAGTTTCAAACCTGCTGTTCCTCTCCAAAATACTTGAGCAATTCATTTTTACTCGGTTTTCTAATTATATTGATAGGACAAATGTGTTACATCCCAGGCAATCAGCCATTTCTCTGCTATGTCCTTTACAAAATCCTATTATTGTCCTACTCAGTGTGCCTCATGCAAATCTTGACTCCCATAAATCAGCACTATTCATATCCCTTGATTTATATCAGTGATTCTCAATCCAGTCCTCTGGGACCCCCAGGCCAGTCAAGTTTTCAGGATATCCACAATGAATATGCATGAGATAGATTTCCATACACTGCTTTCACTGAATGCAGATCTATCTCTTGCATAGTCATTGTGGATATCCTCAAAACCTGACTGGCCTGGGGGTCCCAGAGGACTGGGTTGAGGACCACTGATTTATATATTCTGCCTTTGATGTTAACAATCACTCCCTTCTGCTTCAGCATCTATCTGAAACTGGCTTCAAAGGCATCATGTTGATATAGTAACATATTAAATGACGGCAGATAAAGACCAATATGGTCCATCTAGTCTGCCCAGTAAGATGGCAAGAGTAGGTGCACTTGCCGCTCCGTGCAGGCCACCCCTCCGCATGTCTTTGTTTAGAGGTGAACCCACCGTTCTGTGTAGGACACCCCTGTTTGTTGAGAAATTAGATAGTTCAGTTTATTTTGATTTTATCCTATTGCTGTAAAGGGATCGACTGTGTCTGTCCCATGCCATTTTGAATTCTGTCACTGTATTTGCCCCCACCACTTCCATCGGGAGGGCAATCCAAGCATCCACCACCCTTTCAGTGAAAAAGTATTTCCTGACATTGCCTTTCAATTTATCCCCTTGCAGCTTCATGATATGCCCTCTAGTTTTACAGCTTTCCCGTCTTTGGAAGAGGTTGGTTTGTTCTTTATTTCTCTTTAAGTACCCTTTTTCCAGGATCATACTTTTCAGGTTCGGAGTTGGAATTCTGTGGAATCTGCATCACTGCCCCTTTCCTGTGGTGTTACCCAAGGCTCCATTCTCGCCCCCTCACTTTTCAATATATATTTTGCACCTCTTGCCACATTAGTCCAGGACTATTGAATTAGTGGTTTTTACTATGCAGATGACATCTTACTTGTATATTACTCCTCCGCTATCACTCCAGATCTTTCCTCATTAAGTTCCAGATTCACTCTTTGACATTTCTGGGTATCATCTTTGACTCCCACTTGTCAGTTGAACACCAAGTTGCTGCCATGATGCGATCAATGTTTTATTCCCTTGTTCAGATCTGTTTCATTAAACCTTATCTGTCAATCCTGGCCATTCACACATTATTGCATGCTCTAGTATTGTCATGATTAGATGATTGTAATTCAATATTCTGTGGTCTCTGAACGTTCCTTCTTAAAAAGAAACTACAACTGTTATAAAACATAGCTATCCATTTCCTGGCAAGCACTTCAAAGTATGATCATTTCTCGCCCCTACTTCACCATTATCACTGGTTATCATTACCCTATCATTTCTTTTTAAAATCTTAATGTTTACATAAAAGACCCTCTATGAAGGCCTCCAAATCAACTGATCAGCTCTTCTGATTCCTTATCATCCATTCTGGAAAATCTAGTGCCAAAATTCAAGTTGTTTAGCTCTCCCATCAACATCTTGTGCCCATTTCAAATCCACATGTCACTCAGCTTTTATATTCTTGCACCTCATCTTTGGAATTCTCTTCCTGAATACTATTTTGAGAGGCCTTCCTGAGATATTAGGGTCAGGAGTAGTATTTGTCCTCTGGTCACACAGATTTGGATTTTTCTTTATTATTATAGTATTTTAGCCTCTTGGTATCTTCTGTTCTGTCCTTTATTTTTAAACAATGGAGGACTACTAAGAGGGACTTCTATTGCTGGGAAGAAATCTGCACTTGTATTTATTTGCTAGGAAAGTCTCTAAATCTTGGAGGAAAAGGGAATTGTTTTGGTTAAAGCTGATAAAATATGTGTATTTTAAAATTCCATATATTTGTTAAGTCAATCAGAGCTTAGTACCACAAGACAGCTTTTAGTTAGTGTTTTTTCCCTCCCACCCACCACAGGTATAATCCCTGATTTATAACCTCCAGTTAAGGGGAAAGGAGTGTTCTTACTCACTTTCAGGTTTAACTGATATCTAAATCAGCAAGTTATTAGGCCTTAGGAGTAGAATAATTAAGTCCTGCAGTTCATCTTGAGGTGAAAAATGAAAGAGCCTTATATTTATTAGGTATAATTGTATTGGTTCAAGTAGCCCTATTCCCCTAGGAACTTTAAACAACTGAACAATTTTAAATAACTAAAATATAATCTTTAATTCTAAGATGCAGACAGAAGTCCAGCAGCGAGATGGAGGCTATCCAGACTTTTGCACAGAGCATTACATGTATGATTTTCTCCTACTTGGTGAGAGGTCTTATGTGTGCACTAGGTGCAAAGAGCTCTTTGATCTCAGGGAACGAGTCTGATTTCTGGAGGCTAGAGTAGAAGATTTGAGGCAGCTAAGGCAGACAGAGAGGTATATAGATGAGATCTACAGGGATGTAATAGAGAGGTCCCACCTCTAGTCTGGCAGTCTGTCTGCTGCCATGGAGGAGAGAGGTCACATGAAAGGAGAACACCACCTTAGTATGGCAGGAATTTGTCCTGTAGCTCCAACCTTTACCCCAAATAATGTAATACCCTCTCACACTGAGGATGTGTCTCTAGAGCCATATGCCCATGAAGGAAGGGTTAGGACAGCCATTGTAGCTGGCAATTCAATCATTAGGCATGTAGATAGCTTGTGACTGGTGGGCCTGGTTATCTGCCTGCTTGGTGCGAAGGTAGTAGACCTCATGCATCACCTAGATAAGATTTTAGATAGTGCTGGGGAGGATCCTGCAGTCTTGGTACATGTTGGTACCAATGATATAGGAAAGTATAGGAGGAAGGTTCTGGAAGCTAAATTTAGGCTTTTGGGTAGAAAGTTGAAATCCATAACTTCTAGGGTAGCATTCTCAGAGATGTTTCCTGCTCCACACACAGGACCCAAGAGACAGACAGACCAATGAAGTCTCAATGCATGGATGAGATGATGGTGCAAAGAAGAGGGTTTTGGAACTGGACAATATTCTGGGGAAGAGGGGGGGGCTTATACAAAAGGACAGGCTCCATCTTACTGCTGGCATTAACCTTTAAAAAGTAGATAGAGCAGCTTTTAAACTAGATGATGGGAGAAAGTCGACAATCACCCAAGAGTGCATGGTTCAGAATGAGGTATCTTTGAAGAATATTAGCAAAACAGAGAAGTTAGGACATCCCTTTAAGTATAAATCAGACAGTTGAAAGATTCCAAATTAGCCCTGTCATTTGATAACCAGACTGTTAATATAAACAAAAAACAAACTTTGAAGTGCCTGTATGAAAATTCTAGAAGTCTGAAAATACGATGGGAGAGTTAGACTATATAGCACTGAATGAAAGGTTAGATATAATTGGTATCAGGTTGAAGGAGGATATCCAATGGGACACTGTGATACCAGGCTACAAACAATATTGCAATGATAGGGTAAATCACATAGGTGGAAGGCATTGAGTTCAACAAGATAAACGTTTTGCAGGAAACAAAATACACTGCAGAATCTCTATGGGTAGAAATTCCATGTAAAAAGGGGAAGGGAATGGCAATGGGGATATACTACCATCTACCTGGCCAGAATGATCAGACAGATGATGAAATGCTAAAAGAAATTAAGGAAGCTTGCAAAGTTTACAACGCAGTTAATAATGGAAGATTTTAATTAGCCCAGTATTAACTAGATTGGTGTAATATCAGGCCATGCTAGAGAGTAAAAAATTCCTAGATGAAATAAATGACTGCTTCATGGAGAAGCTGGTTCAGAAACTGACACAAAGGGAAGCTATATTAGACCTAGTCCTTAGTTGAACACAGGATCTAGTGTGAGAGGTAAAGGTGTGGGACTGCTTGGCAATAGCAATCATAACATGTTCACATTTGATTTAATAAATGGAGAGAGGATAACAAGAATATCCACTGTGCTAGCATTTAACTTTCACAAAGGAGATTGATAAAATGAAGAAAATGATTAAGAAAAAAACTAAAAGGAGCAACTGCAAAGGTGAAGAGCTTACATCAGGCCCGGGCATTATTTAAAAATACTATCTTGGAAGCCTAGAACAAATTATGCCATGCTTTAAGGAAGCCAGCATGACTTAAAGGTGAAGTCAGAGAGGCTGTTATAGCTAAAAGAAAATCTTTCAGAAAATGGAAAAAAGAGTCAAATGAAAACAGGAAGCAACATAAGTACTGGCATTGATAAGGCAGGCAAAGCGAGAATTTGAAAAGAAGCTTGCTGTAGAAACAAAAGCACATAAAAACCTTTTCAAGTACATTCATAGCACAACACCTGTGAGAGATCCAGTTGGACCATTAGATGATAGAGAGTTAAAAAGGTGCACTAAGAGAGAACAAGGCCATAGCGAAGAGACTGAATTAATTCTTTGCTTCAGTGTTTACTAAAAAAAGATGTAGGAAACTTACCCATGCCAGAAATGATATTTGAAGGTGCTGTATCAGAGGAATTGAAACAAATCTCGATAAATCAGGAAGATGCAATACAGTTATTTGATAAACTAAAGAGCAGCAAATCACCTGGACCGGATGGCATGCATCCCAGGATGCTAAAAGAACTGAAATATGAAATTTCAGACCTGCTTTTAGTAAGCTGTGAACTATCATTAAAATCATCTGTAGTACTGGAGGATTGAAGAGTAGCCAATTTTAAAAAAGGGTCCAGGGATGATCCGGAAAAATATAGACCAGTGAGCTTGACATCTGTACCAGGCAAAATGGTAAAGAACAAAATTACTGAACATGTAAATAGTCATGGTATAATCACAGAAAACCAACGTGGATTTAGCAAAGGAAAATCTTACTAATTTCTTACTTTTTTTGAAGGTGTGAATAAACATGGTATATAAAGATGAGCCAGTTGATATGGTGTATTTGGACTTTCAGAAAGCCTTTGACAATGTCCCTCATAAGAGACTCTTGGGGAACTTAAAAAGTCACAGTATAGGAGGCAGTGTGCTATTGTGGATTAGGAAGTGGTAAAAAACAGAAAACAGAGAGTAGGACTACATGGCCAATTTTCTCAATGGAGAAAGGTAAATAACGGAGTACCCCAGGGATCTCTGCTGGGCCTGCTGCTTTTTAACATATTTATAAATGGCCTGGAAATGGGAATACTAAGTGAGGTGATCAGATTTGCAGATGAAACAAAATTATTCAAAGTTGTTAAAACACAAAAGGATTGTGAAAAATCGCATTAGGACCATGATAAATTGGAAGATAGGGCATCCAAATGGCAGATAAAATTTAATCTGGACAAGGCAAAGTTATGCACTTAGGGGAGAACAACCCAAACTATGGTTGCACGATGCAAGGTTCCATATTAGGAACCACCATCCAGGAAAAGGAATTAGGTGGCACAATGGATAATATGTTGAAACCAACTGCCCAGTGTGCAGCAGCAGCCAAGATAGCAAGTAGAATGCTAGGAATAATAATAATAATAATAATTATGTATTTATTAAGCCCTACAAGGCATACACAGTGCTGTACAAACATAAAGAAAGACAGTCCCTGCTCAAAGAGCTCACAATCTAAAAGACAACAGACATGACAATACAAGAAGCATGAGGTCAAAGGGAAGAGGAGACACAAGGAACATTCTGAAAGCGGTCTCAAAGAGGTATGTTTCTAGCAAGTATTTGAAAAAAGAGAGAGAAGAGACTAGACATAGAGATAGGGGAAGCTTATTCCAGGCATAAGGAGCATCAATGTGAAAGGGCTGAAGTCTGGAGTTAGCATTAGAAGAGAAGGGCATAGAGAGAAGGAGACCAGAGGAGGAGGGAGTTCACAAGGGAGGGAGAAGGGAGAGAAGAGGGAGGAAAGATAATGAGGGACCATAGAATGCATTTAAAGGTTATGAGAACTAGTGGAGCTGAAAGGGAAGCCAGAGAAGCGCTTTCAATAGAGGGGTCACATGTGAGTAACGTGGCTGGCAGAAAATCAGTCATGCCACAGAGTTCTGAACAGATTGAAGAGGAAACAGATGGGACTGAGGAAGACCGGCAAGGAGAAGGTTGCCATAGTTAAGATGGGAGGTAAGTAAGGAGTGAATAAGGGTCCTAGTAGTTTCTTCAAAGAGGAAGAGCCAAATTTTACTAATGTTGAACAAAAAGAAATGACAGGTTTTAGCAATCGAATGTGAGAGGAGGAGAGCGAGGAGTCGAAAATGAAATTAAAGGAAGAAGTGCAATAGGACAATAACTGGAAGGAGTTGAAGGATTGAGAGAAGGGTTTTTGAGGATAGGAGTGATCACAGCATGTTTGAGGGCTGCAAGGAAGGTTGCAGTAAAGAATGAAGGATTAATGATGTATGAGATGGAAGGGGTAACAGAGGAAGAGACGGAATTGAGATGGATAGGGACAGGATCAGAAGAACAGGTGGTGGGTTTGGAGGTTTAAAGAAGAAAGGAAATTTCTTCATCTAAGATTATGGAAAAAGAAGAAAGTGTAGGGGAAGATGAAGGGAAAAGCTGATAAAGGAGAAAAGGAATGGAATCATAAGGAAAGGAATGAAGAATAAAACCAAGGATATTATAATGCCTCTGTACCACTCCATGGTGTAACCACACCTTGAATATTGTGTGTAGTTCTGGTACCATATCTTAAAAAGAATATAGTAGTACTAAAAAAGGTACAGCCACCAAAATGGTAAAGCTGATGAAAAGTTGCCCCTATGAGGAAAGGCTTAAAAGGTTAGGGCTTTTCAACTTGGCAAAAAGATAGGTGAGGGGAGATATGATAGAGGTCTATAAAATAATGAATGGAGTGGAATGGGTAAATGTAGATTGGTTATTTATTTCTTCAAAAAGTAGAAAGATTAGGAGACGCTCAATGAAGCTACAATGTAGCCCATTTAATAGGAGAAAATATTTTTCACTCAACATGTAATCAAGCTTTTGAATTCGTTACTGGAGGAGGTAGATAAAACTGTTAGTGTAGCTAGATTTAAAAAAAGGTTTAGACAAGTTCCTAGAGGGAAAGTACGTAAGCCATTATTAGAGAGGACCAGGGAAATCCACTGCTTGCCCCAGGATAAGCAGCATGGAATCTGTGTACCTTATTTATTTATTTATATTTCTTATATACCGCGCTATTCGGGATCAGCGCGGTTCACAGAGAACAAAACAAAGACCAGAACAACAAGCTGTTTGGTGTTACATATAACAGGAGCATAAACTTGGACAAACATGGGAGAACTATCTACATGGAGTATATGATCTGTTAACTAGATAACATACTCAAACTATTTACAGAAATTAGCAAAACGTTAGTAACAATGTGAAAGCTGTGGTTACGTTTGCGGTGGGAATGTAAGTTTCACTTTATGTCGGGTAGTATTTGATGAAAAGGTTGAATTTGAGGGCCTTTCTGAACTGGGCTAAGTCGGTTATGGCACGGACATCAGGTGGTAGAGAGTTCCAGGATTTTGGTGCGCAAAAATATGAAAGCTCTGTTTGCTGTTGATAGGCTGTAAGTTGTTATGGCCTTTGGTATTATTAGGGAGTCAACCTGTCAGGTACTTGTGACCTGGATTGGCCACTGATGGAATGAGGATACTGGGCTTGATGGAGTCTAGGTCTGACCCAATATAACATATCTTATGTCCTTATGAGTTCTTTTCGTTCTTATAAATAATGTCTATTGTAAACCGCTGTGATACTAACCCATGTTAAAGACAGTATATCAAGTTTTAATTAACAAACACAAGCACATAGCTGAAGTAGGAATGCTTACAGGGCAGTGTTCTAAGGAAAAGAAATCCACAGTCCTCTTACTTCTGATGTTGCTGTTCAGAGTCTCACATTCCTCAGCACACCACTTCTTAGGTGGCACTTGCATGTTGTAAGTTGAAAAAGTTTAATAACAGATGTTGATTTAAAAACATAGCATCTTCATTATAATGTTGGCTAGTATGCTTCACCATTTTTCCTTCATTTATGATGGGTTATATAGGATCCCTTTCAAGCCAATTGATTTACTTGTTTTTTTCTAAATTACTTCATAACCGTTAATGATTATAGATCTTCAGTATTTATCAGCTTAAAGGAAGTATGCAGAACAGTAAAGAAATGGAAAATCCCAGAAGTAATTTCTATTTAGCCCAGTCAGACAGATGTACATGGTTTGGTCAGGAAGTTAAAATCCCACTTAGATCCCCTTGTAAGATCTTTTTTGTAAGGCTTAAGTTCAAACCCCCTAATAAAATAAAAATTTACGAGGGTCATAATCACTGGTACGCTTTCATGCTAGAAAGTTTCTTTTATGATAATTTTTATGGGATAAAACTGTTTTAAATATTTTTACTGATAGCATAGAGTTCTCATTTTTTGTTCGAAATCTGTTTTCCAATTTAAAACAAATAAAAAAAATGCTGAACACCAAACCTAAACAGAAACCGAACCTGAATCCTCAGGCATAGGTCAGATTTTGATGTGTGGTCATGGAATATCAGGTCGCAGTATAAAGAAAAATTGAGTCCTACAGCTTGTTTCCTTGTTCTGGCCTCTTTTAGCAAGTGACAATGTCTTTACAATGTTCATTAAATTATGGGACTATTAAAGAATTCTGGAAGCTTCTTTACAAAAGAAAAAAAAATTGACAGGCAAGATGATTGACTCTCTCTCTCCCTCTGTCATTTAGACAGCAACAACTTCATTAGAAATTGTGGTTTTGTAATGAAAGCTTAAGAGATGGCTAAATGAAATATTAAAATAAAATGTACTGCAGCTTAATGACACATTAGTCTACATGTATTTAAATGTAAATTCTACAAAATAACTACAAAAATTCTTGATAAATTTTATGTTAAGGAAAAAAAAGAACTATTTCCAATTACCTTTCCCTCTGTTATTGTTCATCCATCTTTATCAAATTCTATTGTGGATAATACCATATTGATGCACTGAAAGTTTTATACAATATAAATCCATCAGGATTAAAGTGAAAAAAAACACTAACGGTAAAGTTAGTTTCTAGATTGTTTGGACATAATGCAGTACTCAACATAAATCATAACGGAATACAGCACTTAAAATAGGTGTCACATTTCAAGGTAATAAATAGCAGATTGATTCAACCTCCCCGTCGATCCTGCAGGTTACTTATATACACGATGGAAAATAAAGTACTAAAGTCATTCTGATTTACTTTGTAGAAATGAGACACTCTGTATTAGCTTAAATGAATGCTAAAGTCTGCCGCTGACAATTTATTACATTCTTAGCCCAAACTCTATTCAGATCAAGTTGCATGTCTTCCCTTGCATGCTGCACACAATTTATGTTGGCCTCAAGTACTTTATTGTTAAAGAGATATTTTGAAAAAGTCATCAATTTTAATAACTGATGTTCACATTTACAGTTCCTTAGCGCAGACATCTAAATAGGTTAAAGGAGTTCAAACAATATCTGCGCATATTTTAAAATATTTATCTTATTAATATTTCTTCTACTGTTTGGTAGCGCTGCTGTCTCAGAGTGAAGAGCACTGAATGAAATAGCTGAAGCTCTGCAAATGCTTGTTACACAATATAACAAGGCTTCTAACAGAAAGTTTCTGCCCTGAAGGGAAAAAATCAATGGGGCCACGGCGCCGATATTGTACGGAGTCCACTACTGCTCTCTAGTAAACAGACCTCTAAGGGGCATGTTTACTATTGAGCTAGATGTTAGCATGGGGTTTTAGTTTGCTATAAGAGACCATTTTATCACCGTGGAGTCATGCACTAAAAAATCCCATGCTAACCAGGTAGAGAACGATTGGGTGGATACCGGCCAGGTTGGGGATGGTGATTTGTGATTAGCACAGGTGTTTTGGGCATGTGCTAACTGCAAAGGTATCTTTTAGCATGGTGGCACTTAATGCCACCTTAATGCATTTTGTAAATGTCCCATGTGCTAGAAGAAGGGGGATAGGCACCTATGCCCACAAAGATTACTTTCAGACCCCACATAACCCTCCATTGTCTCAGAAATAAATTTAGACTGTGAACCGTTTGGGGGCAGGGAAATGCATACTGTACCTGAATATAACTCATCTTTATCTTCTCCTGGAAAGGCATCTCAATGCCAATAATATATACATGTTACCAGCATGTTTCTTAGTAAGCCAAGTGGAGGAGTAGCCTAATAGCTAGAGGACTGGCTTGGAAACCAACAGATCAGGGTTCAATTTCTACTAGCATTCCTTGTGACCATGGGCAAGTCACTTAACCTTCCTTTGCTTCAGAATAATGCAAGTTATCAATGTCTTTGTTTAAAATACATTATCAAGTTTGAGTTGCAGTGTAAACCATTTTGATTAAAATGATAAAGTGGTATCAAAAACCCCAATAAATATGCCCTGAAATTTAAAGTTGGCAATGTCTGAAACAATAAATCCTTTGTTGTTCACTCTAAGGGATAAGCAAATCTACCTAGCTAATAATTGTTTATGGACTTTTCCTCTAGGAACTTTTCCAAACGATTTTTAAACCCAACTTTGCTTGATGCATTAATCACAGGGCTGGCCCTACCATTATGCAAGACCAGGCCATTATCTAGGGCAGCATCTTCTGATGGACAGCAAAGAGCAACAGCAGTCAAATCAAACCAATAGATCCTGACAACCACGCAAACTCAGCCATCAGCACATTCTTTTATCTGCAGGGCAGACAGAGCACAATTTAGGGGTATGTCTACTAAGCTGGGCTAACAGTTACTATTTAACATTTATTTACTACTATTTAACATTTATAAAGCGCTACCAACACAGTGCTGTGCAGGCATATAAGAGTGACGGTCCCTGCTTGTTAAAACTTACAATCTAATCAAGATGAAAAACACACAAGAGCAAAATTCTAGCTAGGGCAAAACCAGGTTAGTTGTCTCCCATTACTACTAATAGTACTACGCATGTCTATTTAAACACTACATTACATTACATAACAATACATTACATCAGGTTACAATACATTACATTAAGGGTTACAATACAGGCAAGCTGGGTATCATGGGCTACATTACAACACGTCATGGGATATATTTGGAGGATGCTTACATGGTGACGTTTCGCATGGTTCCGCTGCATCTGGCCAGTTCTTCGGTGGAGTTGCTGGCGTGAGGGGGAGGAGGAGGCTGCGGCCTTTCCACAGTGCCGCGCCTAACATGGGCGCGTCAAGGAACGCTTCAGTTTTTAAATCTGTTGCCGGTGTGTTTCTTCGGCCTGATTGGCCATGCGGTGGAGAGCAGGGAGGAGCCTACCTGCCTGCTCCCTTCCCCGTCGCCAATCGGGCCGGTGGCCAGTTAACCTGGGCTATCTGCACCTAGGCCTCATGTTATTCAATGGGACCTAGGAGCAAATAGCCTGGGGTAACCATTAGCCCAGCTTAATAGACATCCCTTAAAATTTAAAAGTATGTTGTTTAATAATGCATTTTACAGGATTGTTTTGTGAGACGTGCCATTGAAATGATCATGATTGTTGAGTTTAATTATCAAATCTTGGGGACAGGAAAAGAAGATGGTGGTGTAAGGCTGCAGGTTTGCCTAAGCCCTAGGGCATCCGATATCATTGCAACAGTCCTCTTTAACCATATCCTCTGGCTGCAAATTCTTTTTTTTTGTTGTTTTTTTGAATTTATGAATTCTCAAGTACCATCCAAGCAAAACACTTGCAAACAGAAAAGGGCAGGGCCAGAAAAATATAAAATAAAGGAAAACAATATACATATCAATGAAGAAATAAACCAAAAGCCCAACAACTCGCAGATCCAAGAAAGGAAAAACAAAACAAAGCCAATGCAAAAGAAAAGCTTACTGTAGATAGGACTCTTAAGACTGCAGAAAGAAACAAAATGCTGCGTCAGCTGCTATCCTGTGAGGTTGGAAGTTGAGCACTGATGAAGACACCCAGCTTGGGGGAGATCAAAGAAAACAAAACTTTGAGACTGAAACTTAACAAGGCACTTGCAAGGAAAGTTTAAGAAAAATTGCCCCCCCCCCCCTCCCAGCTACGTGATTGCCAGTTTAAGCAATAAGAACTCCTGACATCTTTTTTTGGTTTCTCGGGCCAGATCAGGGTAACGCTTTCTGAAATATAACTTAAACAGTCGGTCTCTATCAGAGGGTAAAGTTAAGGATATTAATTAAGTAGATGATACAATTGAACCATCAGCTGAAGATTCCAACATTTCTGAAATATTCAATATATATGCATGCTGTAATCCGGTGTAATCTGTATCGTATCGACTGGGTCAGTGTCACGGCAGGACATGCTAGGGAGATAAAGTTCCTAGATGAAATAAATGACTGCTTCTTGGAGCAGCTGGTTCATGAACCGACCAGAGGGAGAGCCATATTAGACCTAGTCCTTAGTGGAACACCAGATCTAGTACAAGAGATAAGGGTGTTGGGGCCACTTGGCAACAGTGATCATAGCATGATCGCATTTGATTTAATTAATGGAGGAGGTATAGTAAGGAAATCCACAGTACTACCTTTTAACTTTTGAAACGGAGACTATGATAAAATGAGGAAAATAGTTAAGAAAAAACTAAAAGGAGCAGTTGCAAAGGTTAAAGACTTACATCAAGCTTGGGTGTTGTTGAAAAATACTATCTTGGAAGCCCAGACCAGCTGTATTCCACGCTTTAAGAAAAGTGGAAGGAAGTCCAAAAAAATGCCAGCATGGTTTAAAGGTGAGGTCAGAGAGGCCGTTGTTGCCAAAAAAGCATCTTTCAGGAAATGGAAAAAAGAGCCAAACGACGAAACCTGGAAACAGCACAAGCACTGGCAAGTCAAATGCAAGGCATTGATAAGGCAGGCAAAGGGAGAATTTGAGAAGAAGTTTGCTGCAGAAGCAAAAATGCGAAATAAAGACTTTTTCAAGTACATTCGTAGCAAAAAACCTGTGAGAGAGTCAGTTGGTCCATTAGATGATAGAGGGGTTAAAGGGGCACTAAGAGGTGACAAGGCGATAGCGGAGAGACTGAATGAATTCTTTGCTTCGGTCTTTACTGAGGAAGATGTAGGGATGTTACCCATGACTGAAGTGGTATTTAAAGGTGCGGAAGAATTGAAGGAAATCTCGATACATCGGGAAGATGTATTACAACTATTAGATAAACTGAAGAGTAGTAAATCACCTGGGCCGGATGGTATACACCAAGGGTGTTGAAAGAACTGAAATATGAGATTGCAGACCTGCTATTAGTAATCTGTGAATTTTCGTTAAAATCATCTGTAATACCTGACGATTGGAGGATCGCCAATGTAACGCCAATTTTTAAAAAGGGTTCCAGGGGTGATCCGGGAAACTACAGACCAGTGAGCCTGACGTCAGTACCGGGAAAAATGGTAGAAACCATCATAAAGAATAAAATTACTCAGCATGTAGATAGTAATGGCCTAATGGGAGACAACATGGCTTTAGATAAGGAAGGTCTTGTCTTACTAATCTGTTATGTTTTTTTGAAGGTGTGAATAAACAGGTGGACACAGGTGAGTCGGTTGATATAGTATATCTGGACTTTCAGAAAGCCTTTGACAAGGTCCCTCATCAGAGACATTTGGCAAAACTAAAGAGTCATGGGATAGGAGGCAGTGTACTACTGTGGATAAGGAACTGGTTAAAAGATAGAAAGCAGAGGGTAGGGCTAAATGGCCAATTTTCCCAATGGAGAAAGGTGAATAGTGGTGTACCCCAGGAATCTGTGCTGGGTCCGCTGCTTTTTCACATATTCATAAATGACCTGGAAAGTGGAATAACGAGTGAGGTTATCAGATTTGCAGATGACACAAAACTATGTAAAGTTGTTAGAACCCAAAAGGATTGTGAAAAATTGCAAGAGGATCTTGATAAATTGGAAGACTGGGCATGAAAATGACAGATGAAATTTAATGTGGACAAGTGCAAAGTTATGCACCTAGGGAAGAACAACCGAAACTATGGTTACACGATGCAAGGTTCCACATTAGGAACCACCACCCAGGAAAAAGATTTAGGCGTCATTGTGGATACCATGTTAAAACCCTCAGCCCAGTGTGCAGGGGCAGCCAAGAGAGCAAATAGAATGCTAGGTATCATAAGGAAAGGAATGGAAAATAAAACAAAGGATATTATAATGCCTCTATATCGTTCCATGGTGATACCGCACCTTGAATATTGTGTGCAATTCTGGTCACCGTATATTAAAAAGGATATAGTGTGTGATAAGGAAGCTTATCAGGACCTAGGAGACAGGGATAAAGAGAAGGAATTCACCCTTATCAAAGGACCTATTTTACAAGGTCAGAGACACAAAACTCTATTTACACCTAGAAAGCAGGTAATTCCTAGCTGCAATAGGTTGCAGAATGCCCCTAGTGGAGAAAAGGAGAGGGAATGCAGGCCCAGGTTAAGGAACACTTAAGTCACTGAATTCCCCAATTACTCAGCTGCCACGAGGCAGTTTGATCTCCAACACCTGAGAGGAGAGAGGGTGGGGCTGGAACCTGAGAGGTTTAAGTCTAGGTCAGATTATCCAGAGAGAGAGAGGAGTAGGAATGCTTACTGGAAGAGGAATGGAGCTTGAACAGTAAGAACAGCAGGAACCAGGAACACAAGTTGGAGGACAGGACGAGGAAGCTCAGGTGAATGGTGGCCAGAGCATGAGCGAGGAGAAGCTGATACAAGCCTTGACCCAGGTATGAGCATTAGAAGCTTGTCTAATTTGGAGCACTACAGAGTTGCAAGAGACAGTTTTTGCCCTAACGGAAGGCAGTCAGCCAAGCCCTCCAAGCTAGAAACGAAGGTAGAGCCAATGCAACTGGGTGAATAGGACCTAGCTGTAGAAGAAGAAGACTCATACATGGATTGCTCTTTATGCCAATCTTCAAATACAGAGGGTTTGGAAGGGAGTCAACCGTAAGGAAAGCCTCCAGAGTCCGGTAACCCTGAGAGCCTGTAGATAACTTGTGAAAGTCCTGTGTTAAAGGAGAAATACCTTTTGCTGAGCAAGCTGAAGCTTTCTAATTAAAACTTGTTAAACAGCTGCTAGCCAGTGCAGTGCACAGCCTGAAGCCATGCTGACGGTGAAAGTAAGGAGAGCTTTGATTTGGTTTTCACTATTCCTAAAAACCTTGCATAGAAAATTGTTTGCCTATGAAGAGTTTAACTTCTTGTTGAAAGTTTTCCTGTGCTTAAGGAGACAAACAGCCGGGAAGTGTTCTGGACTGAGAGAAAAGAAACCTGTTTTAGGAAAAGCTGTTTCTGTTTGTTTTAAAACAGCACTGCTAGCCATATCTGATAGCATTGGCTGTTGAAAGGACTTTTTTTATGCTGAAGAACATTATAAGCTCTTTTGTTTTGAGTTCAGTTATATCCTGATGTATTTTTGAAAGAATCCTGGAGAAACAATTTGTGAACCTAGCGTTTTCCCCATAAATAAATTTCTGTCAAAAGCCTTACCACTCAAAGCCAACTACAAATGTGTTTTTTTTTTTACCTGAAGCCAAGTACCTCCTGACTGAACTACCTTTCCCATGAGGCATTACAAGGCAGCCAGTCAGGTAAAGGCTAAATTAATTAATTTATTTAGCTGTATTTATATCCTGCTTTTCACTGGGTCAAAGTGGTCAATTGGGGGATACATTTAACAGGAGGGGATATGAGACACATATGCTAATACTTACAGGGAACATGGGCAATGGAGGGTTAAATGGCTTGCCCAAGACCACAAGGAGTGCCTATAGGACTAGAAATCCCAGTCCCTCTGGCCTGAGATTGCTGTCCCCAGGTGGGACTTGAACCCCTGGCCCTCTGGCCTAAAGTACCTTGTCCTAACCACTAGACCACTCCTCCCTCTCTGATGACAAGCATGCCCCTCCATACTGTCTGTAAGGGGCTAAGGCCGTGACAAGCGTTATTAGAAAAGGTTCAGAGAAGAGCCACCAAAATGGTAAAGGGAATGGAAGGATACTCCTATGAAGAAAGGCTAAAAAGGTTAGGGCTCTTTAACCTAGGAAAGAGACGGCTGAGGGGAGATATGATAGAAGTCTATAAATTAATGAACGGAGTGGAACGGGTAAACGTAGATCGATTGTTTACATTATCAGAATATAGAAAGACTAGGGGACATGCAATGAAGTTACAGGGTAAACTATTTAAGACTAATAAAAGAAAATATTTTTTCACTCAACGTGTAATCAAACTCTAGAATTTGTTACCGGAGGATGTAGTAAAGGCTGTTAGTGTAGCTGGGTTTAAAAAAGGTTTGGACAAGTTCCTGGAGGAAAGGTCCATAAACCATTATTAAGAAGGGACCCAGGATATCAATGCTTGACCCAGTACAAGCATTGTGGAACCTGTGTCTTTTGGGGAAACTGCTAGGTACATATGACCTAGATTGGCCCCTGTTGGAAACAGGATACTGGGCTTGATGGACCTTGGTCTGACCCAGTATGACATATCTTATGTTCTTATGAGAGAAATCTGCTGCGACCTAACAGAATCCCTCCTTCTGGTGGGATCATAATAAACCTTAGAAAGTGGCGGCAAATTATCACTAGGAATACCCAGTATCTCAGTCATATACTGCTTCAACATATGCCTTGCAGGAGCAAAGATGTTTGTGGAAAATTTACCAAGCGCAAATTTGATTCTCCAACAACTCAGTTTTGATCTTAAGAGTCATCACATCCTTAATTATAAGTGAATGATATTTTCTTTGCTTCTGAGCCTCCAGTTGCAACTCTTTCACAGTTTCTGTCACCATACCAAGCTCAGTAGTATTGCCCAGCACCTGTGCAGAGTTGAACATTACTTGAGATGCAATCCTATTAGCTTGCTGGATCATAACGTTACCCAAAGATGAGATGACTGTCCTAATCATCTCCAATGAAAAAACTGCAGGTGCTCCAATATAACGGAAAAAGAAGAAAGTTCTGATCCAGCCTCCGTAGCCAACGAAGAAGCGGTAGCACTCACAGCCCCTCCAGACGGTACTGCCTCTACCGGCACAGCCTCCACACTTCTGGATGCTTCATCTCCTCCTAAAGCTGGCGTTGCAATCTCCAACATCAGCGAAGACACTGGCCCCAACTCCGAAGAACTTCCTCCTGCCACTGTAACCTCGTGGCCCAGCATGGGGTCAGGAGCACTGGAGACTCCGGAGAGGGCCAATCCGGCAGACAAAACAGAAGGGGAGTGCAGCACTGGCAACAGTTCACACCCGAATGAAGACACCAAGCTCACAGGCCTCGGCATCAAATCGCTGGTCTGCTTCTGCAGTCCTACCCGGCATAGAAAGAAATCCATGTGTCCAGAGGTAAAGGAGAAAACGAGAGTACCCGTAGACTGAGGAGGCTTCTGGCGGGTCTTTCCCTTTCTCTTAGGCATATCAAATATAAACCATCCAGGAGCGCAGAGGTCTAAGCAGCCATCTTGAATCCAGGTCCAGACCTGGCAACAAATTCTAACTCATAATTTTGTGGTGTCTCTCCTGTCCCTAGTGCTATCCCTATTAACCTATCTAACCCACTCACTATTTTATAAAACTCTACCATGTGTCCTCTAGAAATCTCATCTCCATGCTAAAGAGCTCTAACTCATCCATCCTTTTGTTCCATTACCTTTAACATTTTACTGCCCTTTGTTGTACCTTTTCTAGTTTTTCTATATCTTTTTTTTCAGAAGGGCACACAGTACTCGAGGAACAGTTGCATCAAAGACCTATACGGAGCCATTATGATATTCACACTTCAGTCTTCTTTTCTTTCTGAATAATTCTTAACATTCTATTTGGTTTTTTTTTTAACTTCTGCTGCATAATGAGCAAGAATTTCATTGTACTGCTCACAGTGTCAGCACATATTCTGGTGTTTGCTGAAGGTGCTCTGGGACATGCGTTGACTGCTAGCGCGGATTCACAACAGTTAGCATGGGATGATTTCCGCGCTAATTGTAAATCCCGTGTTGGGATGGTAAGGGGGGTGGGTTACATACTGCATAGTAAGTGAGGGGATAAACACCATGTGCCAACTGTAACTTTTCCAATTAGCGCAGTTTCATCTCAATAAGTGAAGTTAAGTACCTCCATGCTATTTGTATGCCATGTTAGGGCACAGGGCTCCACATTATCAGCCAGGAACATGCTTTCCACACCCTGACAGTTAATGTGGTGGTGTTGCACGCTACGTGCCATAGTTTTGGCGCTTTTGAGCACGTTATTTTTGACAGGTTTTTTATACCACATTATCATTTAGTCAGAGCAGTTTACATCCTAACTTAAACTTGCTAATGTACATTAAAAAGGGACATTGATAACTTGGATTCTTCTGAGGCAATGGAGGGTTAAGTCGGAATCAAATCCTGGTCCTAAGGTCACAAGGAGTGCTAGTCGGAATCAAATCCTGGTCCCTTGGTTCCCAAGCCAGTAGGTGCAACATCTTAGCACCTTTAGTAAAAGGGCCCCTAAGATTGTGGCTTTTGAATCCTAAGGAAACCCAGAACTGTATATAGTTGGAATTGTTTTTTCTTATGTCCATAAGATTTGCATTTGTCCATATAAAATTTTATTTGTCATTATGACATCATGAACACCAGTTGGGCAGGAATATTCTTCAGTTCCTTATAATCTGCTTGTATTTTAACTACTTTTTAATATTTTTCTAACATCTGTAAAGTTGATCAACTGTTACGCCCTTTTCCAGATCATTAATAAATAAGTTAAATGGAACTGGTCCCAGCGCAGATCTGTGAGGTACTCCACCATTTAGTTCTTTCCACTGGGAAAACTAATCATTTAGTTCTATTCTTTGCTTGTTATCTTTGCTTCCCATATTTTACATTTTCTCAGTATTCAGAACAATTTTTTTCACAAGTTTTTTGTTAATGTGTGAGAAAAGTATACAACATGGCTAATGACTGAAAAATTTGCTTTGTTCACTTTTGTAAATGTAACTGCCTATGCAATAAAACTTTTGAAGTATGTCTACTAAAGGCCATTAACTCTCATCGTGGCACTAGAATGGGAAAATCTCACCATGGCGACAGCTAATGCGGGACAATTGCAGCTACTGCAGGCCATTTTCCATGATAGTTGCATTTCACGCATTAGCAGTGCAAGTGGGTGGGGTGTAGGTGGAAAGTGGGCATGCCTGTACTATGCGATTACCATGGGCATTGACAACTTGTGGTAGCTGTACGTTTTGCAGATGTCACGGATGCAGCTAACGCCACATTTATGGGTGATGCTATCTTGCCACAATTACTGCATTTTCACAGTTATCTGCTGGGGAAATGCTGGACATTTCCTCAATAGATAATGGATGACTTTTGCAGCTGCTATGTTGCTTTTGCAAATAACACCTAGGGGTATGTTTACTAATCCGCGCACATGTGCGCGGCACACAGTAGTGTACACTAATGATGCACTTAAGTGCTCTTAAGTGCCCCATACGCGTGCGTGTCACATTAACGGGCCCGCGCACGTGTGCGGGGCGCTGATGTGCGATAGAGGCGGGGAAAGGCGTACGGAGGGCGGAGGAAGACCTCCGAGGGGCGGAGGGACGGGGTCAATGGGTGGAGAGTGGGAGGGGAGAGGCTCCCCACACAGGAGCGTGGCTGAATTTCGGCAAAAAATTACCGCGAGTGAAAACCTCGCGTTAGAGCCGATTTAAAGGGAAGAGAAACCATTTCTGTCAGCAATGTACAGCAAAACCGGGGAAACATGCAAAACGTGAGCAGTGTGATACATGTGCACAGAACAAAATAGCAAATATACATTGCAAATGACCACAACAAATTCCAAATAAATTATAATCCAGCTGGGCAAGAGTGATATTAATGGGCAACCATAAAAAACACTCCCAGGAAAGCTCCAAAAAAAAGAAATGATTTTTGGAAGGGTCTACGCTCCGTAGACTTTCAAAAATCACTGCATTTTAATGGAGCTTTCCTGGGAGTGTTTTCCAGGTTGCCCATTGATATCACTGTTGCCCAGCTTGGTTTTGGTTGTTTTCCCCTTTTTTGGAGGTCATTTTTGAGGTTTATTTGCACCTTTGTCCCCATACAAGGTAAACGAGCCCACAGTAAAACTGTGCAGAGCAGGGTGTCTGACTCGTGCGGCCAGGTTTCCTATCTCCAGAGACTGCACTGTCCCTGTGGCCACAGTGTAGTGCAGCAGACACAGCAAGTGCCTGTAGGACCAGAAGGTCACAGGTTCAAATCCCAGCTGGGGCTACTGCCAATCCAGTTCACATATTTTTCCTACAACTAAACCGTGATAGTAAGGACAAACCTTTATTGCTGAGAACATACGCATGGTTCATACGCCTATATTTTAGCACACCAGACACAGACACCATAAACAGCCGCATTACCTAGAGCAGAGTCTCCCAAATGCAGTCCTGGAGGGCCCCACACCATTCAGGATCCATGCTGCCTCTGATAAAGATGCCTGTGCTGCATATCTATGCACCACCCCCATGGTATGCTGATGTAGCTCATGCATATCTATGAGGGACAGCATGAAAACCCGAACAGTGGTTGGAACACCAGGACTGGAGTTGGGACACTCTGCCGTAAAGCAGCAGCCAACAGGGCCAGACACACCCACACACACCCCCACAGGCCCCATTGGACAATGCCTCATGGAGAGGCAGGACATTGGGCCCTGCCTGTATCTCCCAATACTAGCAGTTGCATACCTTAGCACTGCCACCCTACACCTGGGTATATGGTACACAGCTATCAAACGTTTCCCATGATAACTGGCAGATATCAATTCCTACGTTAAGCACATTTTGCTCATTGATCTCCACCATAACAATCATTGTGATGTCTGCGGTGTGTGCTGCAGGTCTGGTCTCTGACAGTGTTTACCACCCTGGGGAGTGACCCCCAACAGTAGTGCGTACCATATCCATGCCTGTACTGTGCCCAGGACTGGTGTGGTGGGTATGGCTGCTGGACCCCTCTATAGTAGCACAATGCTGGCATAGGTGTGGGGGTGGCTGTCTGCCTATCCAGTGTGTGGTGGCTGCAAACACCTTCCACAGTCCACACTGCCAGCAATGTTGCCAATATTGGGCTGCCAATGTGCATAATGAGGAGCAAGGTACCATGGGTATAGGCCAGACAGGGTGGCCTGGCCAGGGTGTATCTGCACAGGGCATAGGGCACTGACTGGGACATTTTAGTGCCCGGCCACCACCTACATGGACAGGGTGACCTCAGTATGTCCTGCGGAGAGATCACTCTCACCCTGACTGTGCAGTGACCACAGCATGGCTAGGCACCCCCATAGTGCTATATAGTATTTCTCTCATGTGATAGATATGGGTTTCTTTTTGGGGCCCAGTCACTGATTTATCTGCTTGCTGTGTATGCTGACATCCCAGTTCTGGGTGCATGCATCTCCACTGGGAACATACACTGTGGACTAACTAGCACACTGTTTGCAGCTGGTATGTGTTGTGATGGAGCAGGGTGCAGCGGCTGATGACTTACTGTAGGTGAATATCAGATAGTGGTGGGGTGAAGCTCACCATATCCAGGCCTACTATCTGTCTGCTATTGTGTCATGGATGTGTATAGAGCTGCATTGACTGCCCTGTGGGGTGTCTGCTCCTCAGCAGGGCTGGGGTTGATGGGACCCCTCTACTGCCACCTTTGTAGGGAGGTAGAATGTGGATCTCTTGATAGGAGACCCTGTTTGCCACCCTCAGCCCTGGAGGAGGAGGGGGGTGGTGGTACATGGCCCACCTAGGGGTCCATAGGGGCTACACCTGACTGAGTCAGACAGAGATATCCAAGGTGTTTGTGCAGGAACTACCTATCTCACACATTCTAGTGGGTTCAAATCCCACTAGAGGACAGCAACCTTGGGCTGGAAGGACTGGGGTTTCTAGTCCCACAGGTGCTCCTTGTGGTCTTGGGCAAGCCACTTAACCCTCCATAGCCCATATTCCCTGTAAAATAGTTATCTCCAAGTTATAATGCCTTGTTCAATGTAATTTCAGTTTGTTCAATGTAAACCGCACTGATGCAGAATAGCATGGTATATAAGAGAATATAAATAAATTAACACTGCTTTGGACCTCCAGCATGGCCTCTTTCAGCCATGGAAGGTGTTGTGGACCTGGTCCTGGGCGCCTCATTACACCCTCAGGGTGAGCACAGTACCCGCACAATGTGACGGTGTGTAGCTACTCTGTGCCAGTAAAACACACGGTGAGTACCCCCTACCAGGCCGAGGTAGTGTGTGGGTGCACATGGTCACTTCCCTCTACCGGGCCGAGGTGCTATGGGGGTGCATTGCCCATCTTGTGTTAATCTGTGGACAGCTGATTTGCATGTGCAGTGCATCATGGGTATGGGTGGGCTAACCCTATCCTGGTGACCACAGCAGACTGTCTGTGTGGTGACATGCATGCTCTCTGCAGCCTGCCAGGGTCTTGTTAGCAGCTCCACTGCCTCTGAAACCAGAGGTCATGGGTTCAAACCCACAGTGGGGTTATTTGATAGGGTTGTCCAATGCATTTTTTTTAATGTACATATTTTGATGCCAGCAAAAACACCCTCAGCGTACTGTACCCATAAGGTGCCTCTGAGGGTGCTTTATAGGGCGCCCTATAGGGCACCTTATGGTTCCCGTCCATATAAGGTGCACTATACAATATCCTGTGACGCAACCTATAGGGTGACCTATAGGGCACATTTTAGGGTGCTGTGGCGGACAGTGCAATTTCTAATGTGCCCTATGGAGTGCCTTATAGGGTGCCTTATACGGCACCTTCCATTACGGCACGTGAGGGCGTTTGCTGGCAGCAATTAATAACATAAAATTAAAGTGCTGCAGTACAAAATATGTACAATGCACAGCTGATGCCACAGCCAGCCTTAAGTATTAGGCACACTGGGGAGCAAACTCATGACCCCTGTATCAGCAGTCAGTGCCTTAACCATTGTGCTCCACTGCTGCTCCTCCTTGCCTGTCAGCGCACCTACTTATGCTTTTCATTCCTTAAACTGCACAGTGCTGCCTTATAAACAGTACATTGACCTTGCGGTACTTCATACGGCACCCTCTAAAGCGCCCTATAAGCAACATTCTAGGGTGCCTTGGCTTACAGTGCACTTTAAAATGTGCCTTATAGGGCACCTTATGTTAACACGCTTTGGGAGTGCGTTTGCTAGTAGTGATAATTAAAATATGAATAAAATGCCTCCTGAAGCAATCTTCCCCTTAATATGTTCTGCCTCAGCCAGCCTTGTTCATTGGGCACTTTGGGGAATTGAACCCCTGATCCCTGCACCATTGGTCAGTGTCTTAACCATTATGCTGTGGCTCTGTTCCTGTGATTGCACATCAGCGCACCGCCTTATGCCGCCCAGTATTAAAAATCCTCCTAAAACATTAGCACACCGCCTTATACCGCCCATCATTTAAATGCCTCCTAAAATAATGCCTCAGCCAGCTGTCTCCATTGGGTACTGTGGGGGGATTGAACCCCTAATCCCTGCACCATTGGTAAGTGCCTTAACCATAGTGCTGTGGCTCTGCTTTTCTTCCTGCACATCAGCGCGCCACTTATACTGCCCAGTATTATAATGCCTCCATAAACATCAGCGCGCCACCTTATGCCGCCAAAAACATTAGCATGCTGCCTTCTGCTGCCCAGTATTTCTGTGCCTCATAAATTAACTTCTCAGCTAGCTGTCTTCATTGGGCACTGTGGGGGATTGAACCCCTGATCCCTGCATCATTGGTAAGTGCCTTAACCATTGTGCTATGGCTCTGCTCTTTTTCTTGCACTTCAGCGCACCACTTATGCCTCCCGCGCAGCTATCTCATGCGCTAAGGTGCGGGGTGCACATGGGCACCGCGCACCTTAGCGCATATTTAAATCCCGGGTTTTCTTTTTCAGGACGGAATGCCCACTCCTTATATGGCACCCGCACACTACCGGGGCACGCACTTTACCGGGGTTTTAGTAAACATACCCCCTAGTGTTAGCTGCAAAAGCCTACCGTGCTTTAGTAAACATACCCCTTCAAGTTATATAGCAAAGGTCATTTGTACATGCAAAAAAAAACAGGCTACAACAGTCCCAAGAATATTTATTTATTGCATCAAAATACATAAAAAAATAATCGGTAATGGGTGAACACTAAAATTAGCAGTTAACTCTTTTTAAACGAGGATGCCTCATATGTGAGTGCATCATATTACCAAGTTCACAATAAATGCTATACTGTAGTATGTTTGTCATAATAACTATTTATTGTTGGGCCAGCAAGGATGAAAGTTTACCCTTCCTTGCACCAAATGTTAAAATTTTGTTTTGCATTCTTAGATCTGGAATTTCCCATTGTACTGGTTCTTTTACATTTAGATGACTATCATTGAGAATTTTCTCTATTCCTGAACACCAGCACAAAGTAAGAGGCCTCCTCCCATCCCCCTATAACTTTGAGCAGCATCATACTCTTCCTATTATGAGAAAGCACCCTCCATTTTTCACCTACATCTTTTGAACAGTGTCTCTCTGTGTATTAGGAATATTCCTGTTTCTTTTAATAGGTATCCCCTTCCTAGACAATATCATTTGATCCTTCTGATAGGTATCATACTTGATTCATTAGGAATATCCTTACTTTTCTGAATAAGTAACCACCTATTGCAACAGGAACATCTTTTTCCCCAAGATATCCCTCTGAAGTGTCCCCCTAACCCCATACATAGCAGTTCCATACCTACCCCTCTGGACCCAAGACTTACCAGCCTGGAAGAAATGATGATGTTGGCTCCCTCCTGCTCAGATCACAGTCATACCTGAATGATGCCATTAGGAAACACTTCAGTGTATATGATGAAATGTCTCCTAGTGATATCATTCAGAAGAAGCAACAGTGGAGACAATTTTATAAATGTTCCCCATGCATAAAACTCTGTTTTCATATGTACAAGGTTTTTTTTAAATAAAATTACCCCAGGGGTTACATATATAAAAGTACATGTAATGACAAGAAGGTGTACATCTTTATAATACCCATGTGTTGACATATTCTAGGAAGGGGTTTGGGTGGAGCATGGGCACAGTTGCAAACTATATGCATATTTTATAAAATACCCACATATGCATGGCCAGATCTAGAAGCCCTAATGGTGGGCATGCCTGTACTATGGAAACTTAGCTATTGTATGGAAACTTAGCTATTGTAACTATTACAGAGACATATCATGAATGGGATATGGCCGTACCAAGCTATAGGGGTATGTTTACTAAACTGCGTTAGTGCAAATTGCGTTAGGAGCCGCGTTAGTGAAAGGAAAGCCAAAAAAGGACATGGGCGGGACATCGTAACGACTAACGCGCGTTCCAAAAACTAACGAGCGTTACAGGGCGCCATGGCGCGTTAATCATATGAAGGCGTACAGACACAAATCATTGAAACAGAGCTGTAGCACAATGGTTAGTGTACTCACCGCTGTTACAGGCAGCATGGGTTCAAGTTCCCAGTGTGCCTAACGCAGAATGCTGTCCCAGGCAGCACCCTGTACATTACATAGGGAATGAGAAGGCATGTTTTTCTTTACGTTCAGTAGTTGTTAGTGAAACACACTCTCGCAGTGCGCATAGCCATGTACGTTGGTACGTGCGTGGCTGCATGCGTTGTTACGAGCGTAGCCCCGTGCGTGGGTACGTGTGTTTTTACCAGCATGGGCACCTTATAGTACAGACACTTTAGGGTGTCTTGCACTTATGCACTATGCTAACAGATGTACGTGTGATGGCCTATGGTTTATCAGAGCCTGAGAGCAGGCGCTGGATCTTCCCAGGGTTGGATTGTGCCAGTCACACCCATGATGCACTGCACATGCAAATCAGCTGTCCACAGATACACACCATGGGGCATGCACCCCCACAGCACCTCGGCCTGGTAGGGGGAAGTGACCATGTGCACCCCCACAGCACCTCGGCCTGGCAGGGGGTACTGACCGTGTGTTGTACTGGCACAGAGTAGCTACACACCGTCACATTGTGCTGGTACTGTGCTCACCCTGAGGGTGCAGTGAGGCGCCCAGCACCAGGTCCACAGCACCACACATGGCTGAAAGAGGCCATGGTGCAGGTCCAAAGCAGTGTTAATGTGCAAGATAGGTAGTTTCTGCACAAACACCTTGCAGTCAGGTGTAGCCCCCATGGACAGCCCCCCCAGGCGCCAAACAGGGCCTCCTAACAATAGATCCACCCTCTACCTCCCTGCAAAGGTGGCAGTAGAGAGGAACATCAACACCAGTTCTGGTGAGGAACAGACACCCCACAGGGCAGGCACCACAGCTCTGTACACAGACAGACATCAGGCCTGGATATGGTAAGCTGCACCCCACCACTATCTGATATACTCCTGCAGCAAGCCATCAGCCACTGCACCCTGCAAGCCACTCCATCAAGACACATACCAGCTGCAAACAGTCTGCTAGTTAGTCCATAATGCATGTGCCCAGTGGATATGCATGCACCCAGAACTGGGATGTCAGCATACACAGCAAGCAGATAAATCAGTGACTGGGCCCCAAAAGGAAAAATGAGAAAAATACTATATAGCACTATGGGGGTGCCTAGCCATGCTGTGGTCACTGCACAGTCAGGGTGAGAGTGATCTCTCAGCAGGACATACTGAGGTCACCCTGTCTGTGTAGGTGGTGGCCGGGCACTAAAATGTGCCTGTCACTGCCCTATGCCCTGTGCAGATGCACCCTGGCCAGGCCACCCTGTCCGGCCTATACCCATGGTACCTTGCTCCTCATTATGCACATTGGCAGCTCAATACTGGCAACATTGCTGGCAGTGTGGGCTGTGGAAGGAGTTTGCAGCCACCACACACTGGATAGACAGACAGACACCCCCACACCTATGCCAGCATTGTGCAACTATAGAGGTGTTCAGCAGCCATACCCACCACACCAGTCCTGGACACAGTTCAGGCATGGATATTGTACGCAAGACTGTTGGGGGTCACTCCCCATGGTAGTACGCACTGTCAGAGACCAGACCTGCAGCACACACCACAGACAGCAGAATGATTGTTATGGTGGAGCTCACTGAGCAAACTGTGCCTAATGTAGGAATTGATACCTGCCAGTTATCACAGGAAACGTTTGATAGCTGTGTACCATATATCCAGGTGTAGGGTGGCATTGCTAAGGTATGCAACTGCTAGTATTGTGAGATACAGGCAGGGCCCAATGTCCTGCCTCTCCAGGAGGCATTGGCCAATGGGGCCTGTGGGTGTGTCTGGCCCTGTTGGCTGCTGCTTTACGGCAGAGTTCCCCAACTCCAGTCCTGGTGTTCCAAACCTGTTCGGGTTTTCATGCTGTCTCTCATAAATATGCATGAGCTACATCTGCATACCATGGGGGTGATGCATAGATATGCAGCACAGGCATCTTTATTAGAGGCAGCATGGAACCTGAATGGTGTGGGACCCTCCAGGACTGCAATTGCGAGACTCTGCTCTGGGTATTGCACCTGTTTCTGATGTCTGTGTTTGGTGTGGTATAATATAGGCGTATTAACCATGCGTATGTTCTCTGCAATAAAGGGGTGTCTTTACTATCACTGTTTAGTGGTGGGTAAAACTATGGGGACTGGGTTGGCAGGAGCCCCAGCTGGGATTTGAACCTGTGACCCTCTGGTCTTACAGGCACTGGCTGTGTCTGTTGCACCACACTGTGGCCACAGAGATGGTGCAGTCCCTGGAGTTAGTTAAAGCGGCCTGACGAGTCAGAAACCCTGCGCTGCACAGGTTTACTGTGGGCTCATTTACCTTGTATGGAGACAAAGGTGCACATAAACCTCAAAACAGACCTCAAAAAAAGGGGCAAACACCCATAACCAAGCTGGGCAACAATGATATCATTGGGTAACATTACACACCACTCTCAGGAAAGCTCCATCACAATGAAATGATCTTTGAAAGGGTCTACGGAGCGTAGACCCTTCCAAACATCATTTCTTTCTTTGGTGCTTTCCAGGGAGTGTTGTTCATTGTTGCCCATTGCTATCACTGTTGCCCAGCTGAATTGTGCTTTTTACAATGTTTCTTGTGGTCATTCTTAAGGTTTTATGTGAACTTTTGGTCTTTGCACATGTATCACACTGCTCACGTTTTGTGGGTTTCCCCGGTTTTGCTGTACATTGCTGACGGAAATGGTTTCTCTTCCCTTTAATATGCCTTTAACGACAGGTTTTCATTCGCGTTGGAATTGAGCTCAGAAATTCAGCGCGTTAGTATGAGGGGAGCCTCTCCCTGCCCACTCTCCGCCCATTGACCCCTTCTCTCCGCCCACTCTCCACCTTCTGCGCTGTTTTAACGCGCCGCGGAGGTTTACAATCGTTAACTGCGGTTAACGCGCGTAAAGTACATTTAACGATCGTTAGCACGTCAGAACGCGCGTTCGGATGTGCTAACGATCGTTAAACGTACTTTACGTGCGTTAATCACGATTACCGCACTTTAGTAAACATCCCCCTTAATCTCTTTAGGAGCAATAGAGATGGTTGAAAGGTGGAGGAACTAATATTAAGGCAACTGAAATGCAGGGAATTTGAGTAAATGAGGAAGCAATATGGGTCATCTTGGAAAGAGAAGATGAAACTTTAATTCACATAGGTGTCATCTACAAACCAACTCAGAGAAACTAGACTGAGATCTGGCCATGGATATCCAAAAGTTGGGAATGAAAGGGGACGTGCTGTTTGTAGGAGATTTCAACTGTTCGATGTGGACTGGGATATCCCATCTGCAAAATCAGAAATAAGTAGAAAGACTTTGGATGTCATGCAAGGCACTCTGCTAAGACAAATTGTAGAAGAATCCACATGAGAATAGGCAACACTGGATTTAGTACTCACTAATGGAGACAGCTGGGTCAATATTCAGCTATGGCAGTCAGAATTTTTAAAAAGGCTGGCCACCACAACTTAAACTGAAACTGGATATTCAGCACCAGAGTTTATCCAGAGTCTGGCTCTGACTATTTGGTTTCGCTGCTGATGGTGTTTGCTATCCAGTGATATTCACCAATAACCAGATAGCAAATTCTGCATAAAGTTAGGAGAGCCTTTGACCTATCCTTACTTTATGTGGGCATAATCCCGTTACAGGACTGAAAATCACTGCTAACTGGATTAGTGCTAGGACCAACTTCACCCTGCCCACGGATCACCATGGCACAGTCCAGACAGCGCCGCAGCAATCAGAGGGGCTATGTAGTAGCACTGTTCAGTTATTGCTGCTGAATATCCCTCTCAGCGAGGTGTATTCGATTAGCAGATTGTGCCTGCTTTTGAATATTGGCCCCAGTGTATCTAATGTCTGGGTGCCCATTGGGCAGCAGTGATAATCACCCAGACACACAAAACTCAAAGTCCTGGATTTCAAACACATTGACTTTAGTAAAATGGTGACGCACCTGAAGGAGAAGCTGGCAGGATGGAAGGAGATAAGGAAAGTGGAAAAGCAATGAGCCAAACTGAAATGACCTATATGAATGGCAACTGGTCTTTATTTAAGGAAAACCAATTAAAACAAGAGGAGAAGGAAACTGAAATGGTGCTCCAAAGAAGTGGCTAAAAAAATAAAGGCAAAAAATGTAGCATTCATAAAATACAGAAAATCATAAGAAGAACAGAGAAAGGAAAGTGCTTAAACTCAAAGAGGCAAAGAAAGAAATCCGAATGGCAAAAGCACAGACAGAAGAAAAATGGCTAATGATGTAAAGTGAGGTGATGATGTTTCCAGAAATTTGGAGACAGGAGGGAAGCTAAAATTGGTATTATAAGACTGAAAGATGCTGAGGATCACTGTGATAAGGAAAAAATAGAAATTCTGAACAAATGCTTCTGTTCTGTGTTCATGGAAGAAAATCCTGGAGAAAGACCACAGATGGATAAAAAGATACATATAGAAATAGAGCATATGTCACACAATTTGTAGAAGAAATTATCTATAAACAACTCAAAAACTAGTGGGCAAACCCATTGGACTAGACAAGATACGTTCCAGGATACCAAGGGAGCTGAGAGAGATTCTGGTGTCTCCTCTTAAGGGTAAATTTAATATATTCTTAGAGATGGGAAGAGTTCCTCAGGGCTGATGTGGTCCCTCTTTGCAAAAATGGCCACAGAGAAGAGATGGGAAACTACAGGCCAGTAAGCCTTATTTTGGTGGTTGAAAAATGATGGAAGTGCTACTAACGGTATCTCTCTGCAAAACAGTTTGGTTTTTCCTATAGCCCACCTGTAGCCTCCCTGAATGATCCCAGGTGCTCAATTGTCTTTGCTTGAGCTCTGAGTCTGTTTTCCTCGTGCTGCCACTACAAGGAGTCACACTCCCTGGGTCCACAGGTGGAGGGATGTACTCACATCATCTGGACACCTATAAGTCCTGCTAGCTCTCTCACAGCACAAAATAAACAGCTTTGGGGGCACATCTAACAATCCTTAAACACTGGCAATTTTACTGGATAAACAAAGGAAACCAAGAAAGTCACAAGAAGATCCCTGGCAATCCTGTCTTAATATTGTCTTGCCTTGCAGTTTCCTCACTGCAGGAGAACAGAGAAAGAAAATGAAATAAAAAGCAAAAAAAGCAGCTAACAAAATACTTTTGAAGCAATATTATGGGAGAAAGATAATGAGTTTTAGGAAAATTAAGAAATCTTGTTTTTTTTTTTATGCATGACGTTTTTCAAAATTTCAAGCTGCCAATGCATTGACATTGGATACCTGCCACTTCTGCAGACTGAACATTTGAAACCTGATGCTCTACCTTACCCAAAGCAAAAGCAAGCTGAGAAATAGCTTTATCTTGTTCAAAATTAACAACTACCTCCTTCAAAAAGGAGGCAGTCTGCTCTATAACCTCCTTAAATTAGTTTGATCTATCACTTTCCAAATATAAACCAAAGAAAGAGTCAGGAACATCCCCCTGAGAAAGCTGGGGAGATACTGCAGGAAAAGAAAAATACAAATATTTAGGCATGAACTCGGAAGAGATCTCTGGGGTTGAGGCCACAGAGGGGGCAAGAACAGGCCCAACATTTTCAAGGGACTGTGCGTCATCTCCCAGTTGGTCAGGAGAAGTCATTGGCTGAGGTGGAGGAGTCCTAGCAATGGGGCTCAGAGTGGCCCAAGACTCAGAAGACGATGAGAAGCTCGGAGTGCTTGCCCCAGCCACCCCACCTACAAGGGACACATGCCTATCCATAGGTCCCAATGTTTTACCCGAAACAGAGGTTACCTTCTGGGATTCTTCTTCTTATGTGATCCTTTACTTGCCTGCTCACTCCTTGCTCAATCCTGGAACCAAACTGGAAAATGGCATACAACTTTGTTTGCGTGCCCCTTCTTCCACGTGCCCATGGCTGCATACCCATGTCCATATGGCTGGCTGGCTGCCAGTTCTTATAGGAAGTACTCGGTCTTTGATGACAAGTCAGTGTGGGTGGAGCAAACACCTCGGAACGATCCAAAACTCTCCAGACATATACAGTGCAGCATATAATACCCTGTGAGGCTCCCAGGCAAGCAAAACCTCCTCTCTCCCATCCAATGTTGTTTGTAGCAGGTCAGCACAGTAACAGGCTACCATACATTGGCTTGCTTTGTGTATTTATTTATTTGTTTTATTTTATTTAAATTTCCATTACATATACAACAGAAATGAGAAGCAACCCACAAGAACAGATGTACATACATCTACCATAAAGAAACATATTATAACCACATCATACTTGCAATATAGCACACATCAAGGGGAAAAAAGGCATACAAATACCCAAAGCCAAGCTAAACTTAAACATGCACATTCCTAAACCCACAAATAAACAATCTTAGGAATACAATCACATAACTAAACCACCCCTCAAGCACTGCTGGGGACCAACCCTTCCCTAGCTCTAAGAAATTCCACAAGTTGTAGAGGATCCACATAAACATATCAAATACCCTACAATTCACCCAAACATTTGCAAAGAAATCACAAGAAAAAAATAGCTCCTAACGCCAACACCCAGGGTTTAAGAGGAGAAACTCTTTACGTCTTAACTGCGTAACTCTGGCAACATCCAGAAAAACTAAGACCCTTTGTCCACAAAAGGGACTCAGTTTGTTTTAAAGTACATTTTTATAACCATAGATTTCTCAAAATCAGCAACCAATGAAACAAGTAAAGTTACTCTAGTAGAAATTACTTCTTCCGATTGCTCCAAAAATTGAGACAAATCGAGGGAGTTTTGGGAGGGCTCAGCAGACCCGAGGGGCTACAGCCTCCCAGATATTTTACAAATTCAAAATTTTTAAAAAATATTTCCTCAACAATATTAATGGAGAAAGAAAATGAGTTTTAAGGAAATTCAATAAATGCACGTTTCTACTACATGCAGAGTTCTCCAGTCTCTCAAGTTGATTTTGAAGTATCAGGCTATCATGTATACCTGAAGCACCAGCAGCCTGAAGATTGGAGAGTTGACTCTCCACCTTAGTCAGCCTCTACCCCATTTGTACTAAAGTTGAATCTTGATATTCCAACTTAGCCACTACCTCCCTAAAAAGGAGGTAGTCTGCTCTAAAACAGATCTCAAATATACATTCATTTCAGTAATCATTTTCCAGACTTCAAGCAGTGTAACAGAGTCAGGAGGCCCTTCAGTCGGTGGTTGAAAGGATGGAGCAGTACAGAAAATTGCAAACATTTTGGCAATGGAACATCAGAGCATACTGGAGAGGGGCCCAAAGAGGAATCCAGGGCAGAAACACCCAAGTCTTGGGCGTGCCCAGCCTAACACAGCAAGGCAGGAGATGTCACTGGTTGGGGTGGAGGAGTACACACAATGGGGCTTAAAGTGGCCCCAAACTCTAGGGAGATTGACCCAACGGGGGAACTTGCCTCAGCTACAACAGGAACAGAGGTCACATGTCTATCCATAGGACCAACAATCATAGTACTTACAGAATTTGCCAGTCCCGTGGCACCTTGCCCCCGGCTTTTGTTCTTCCTCTTATGAGGCATATCCTCTGGTCTTCCCAGGGTACTGAATTGGCAATGAAGGGGCAACAAATGGGATAAGCCCCTTTATTTTATGTACCTTCATTTCATGCCCATGGCTGTGTGTCAGTGGCCGCACAGAAAAACTCCTGTGCTCTATACAAGAGTCGTAATGATGACCCGGCAGTGTGGGCGGAGCAAACCCCCATGCAGCTCACGCTCCTTCCTCACCCGGGTTCCACATAACACCACTGCAAACTTCAACTGGCTTCAAGCAAAATTCTCCACTCCCCATACATTGGCTTTAAAAAAAAAAATAACACCCTGCATTTCCCTTCCACCTCTCTTCAGATATACACAGGAATAGCAGGAAGGGAAGGCCCACTCATCCCCAAGCAACTTTATGACTTGTACCATGGCTAACTTCCCACACTGGGCCTCTACAAGTTCCAAGGCTGTCTTCAAACAGCAAAATGAAATCACCGCATACCTTGCTCATTCCTCCTCCATGACAAGCTCTGAAAAGTCAGGACAAGGTGCCTGCTCTGAGATTTCTACCTCCATACTTTCCACAGATTCCTCCTTTCAGGCTTCCTGGGAAAGGAAAAGAAACACCTTCCATGAATGGTGCGTCTCTCTCCCTTCTAGGCAGTGGTCTAGACTTTGTTTGTCCAGGGAGTTGATACTCTCCTTGGAGTCACTCGCAAAACTTACAACTTTTCTCCAAAGCCCACGACACAATTTTGCATTTTGGGTCCAAATAACACTCCCGGACCCTGCGTCAGGTGGTAACTCATGTGAAAGTTGAATGAGAGTGAAATTGCCATCATAGCAATCTTGTTCAACTTTAACACGAGTTACCACCTGACGCAGAGTCCAGGAGTGTTATTTGGACCTGAAACACAATATTGTGTCATGGGCTTTGGAGAAAAGTGAAAGTTTTGCGAGTGACTCCAAGGAGAGTACCATAATTTCAGCTAACTAAAGTGTTTTTTTGATCAATATGGGCTGTTTTTACTGCAACTAATGATTAAAATGGGCAGTTTGCAGTAAGGGTTAATGTCCCACTATTATGAGTCCGACAAAAATATAAAAACATGTAACTGATTTCAAATTGTGCACCTACTCTGTTAAAGGTTCTCCTTATTTTCCCTGGTTTGATTGATTGGTGGAGACCTTTTTTGGGTATTATCATATTTTTTGGTGTCCAGGGAGTTGGCTATACTACACCCTGCCCCTTGATTTTCCAGGAAACTGTTGAGACAGACCCTCTAGCTGATTGGTCCTTGTTTAGGAAAGGGAGTATATTCCTCTCTCTAGTTGGACAGCAAGACTTTACTGCAGAGATCTTCCTAAAACTGGGCAAAAGAAAAAGCTTGCTGTGGAAGGAAATCCTGTGCTAGCAACTCAGTATCACTTTACTTCGCCTGCCTAGCTTCAATGCCATACTCTGATTTCACGTCCTATTAATTCAATTCCCAGGATTTGCATTTCCCAGCATTCTTGTGAGCTCATTTTTTGTTGGAGCTCTGCAACCTGCTCTGGAGTTCCCTCGAGCATCAGGCTAATATAAACACAGTATTCATATTTCTACCATTGTCACACTGGAATATATGTTTTAGCATGCTTTTGGTAAAAATTAAAGGATAGATTTATGAAAGCATGCAACTGTGTTATGTGGAGGCCCATTTTGATCGGGGCATACCCGGTCTGTCCGGACGTCCAAAATCTATCATCCCCAGCTAACCCTCCCTATGCTCCTGCTGGAGCCCCAGTGCTATGGCGTTCCATTGCCATGGCACCAGAACACCATGCAGGACCCCGATTCCCCACAAAACCATACAATTGCTTTTCCCTGCCACCTGACCCTCAGAGGGGCCTGCCAGGGCCAGGATCGGACGGTGGAGAACCTCCTGCTGCCCGCCATTGTCATCTCTTCGGGGGGATCCTCCGCCGCTGCCTGCCATTGTCAGGGAAACCTATTCGACCTCCAAGGTGGAATAAGTTCCCTGTCCATCCTGCCCTCGCCAGACGTAGAGGGCCATGACCTGTATCGGCCCTGTAGGTCCGGGTTTTCTGGCCCGACCCCAATTTGCCCAGATTCCTCCTCCAACCTTCCCCTTCCATGCGGGTAGCTCTGTCTTCGGAATAGGCCCCCATAAATAAAGGGGGTTGTACATTCAATCCGGACATACATCCCCACTATTCGCACATTGGAATGACCCCCATAGTATCTGTACAGCGCTGTATATGCCTTGTAGTGCTATAGAAATATTCAATAGTAGTAGTAGTAGTAGGTCCTATTGCGCAAAATGGGACCTCTGCTAAATAACATGCATTAATTCAAACCGGCATATGCTAACACAGTAGTACACATTGGTAAATCTAGCCCAAAATGGGGTTTTAATGTGCACATAAACATTTTACAGTTTGTTTTATTGTATAGGGATTATAGTTTTATATATATCTTCCATGCAAATTCTAATATTTTCATTTGGCGTAATTTTCAAAGACTTGATCATGTTTCATGTGCCTAAGAGAGTAATTTTAGAATAGGTTGCCTAGGTGGGGAAGCCAAGTAGTCACCTATTTTGAGCCCATTTCATTTAGATAATAGTCTCCTAGTGGGCCAGAATGCAAAACCCTTATCCAGATAGCCAACGGGAGGCTATTTGTATAATGGCAGTGAGTGAGCTATTCATTGGCACAATCTGGATAATGCCACTGAGTATCTCCTCAGACTTCCCCAGCACTAACATTGGCAGAGCGAGGGCATTGCTGATGCTATATGATTAAATGCAATTTTCAGCAGCAAGAATAAGCCGGGCTCTTGTC
This sequence comes from Ichthyophis bannanicus, assembly GCA_033557465.1. Taxonomy (NCBI): domain Eukaryota; kingdom Metazoa; phylum Chordata; class Amphibia; order Gymnophiona; family Ichthyophiidae; genus Ichthyophis; species Ichthyophis bannanicus. The sequence continues at coordinate 181,516,914 of CM066034.1, forward strand.
TGGTTAGCGTCATTCAACCCAGATATTTAGCAGCAGCTATAATCCAGATATTTCCCCCGAACATTCCACTGATATTTAAGTTCCATGGCTGTTTCCCATAGCATTTGAATATTAGCACCATGTGTCTTTATGAAAAAAAAAAACAACGTAAGTCCTACAAAAATCATAGGTAAAAATTGTGTTCATTGACTCCTGGATAAGGAGCGGTCAGTGGTATTGATGTTTTTAGATGTCTCTGTCGCTTTTGATATGGTACAGCATGATCTTTTATTGGAGAGCTTGGATGGGGTAGGTATATATGGGAGAATCTTACACTAGTTTTCCTCTTTTTTTGAGATAGTAAACATGAGAAACCAGTTTTCTGCTTCTTGGACCATGAGCTAGTGTGTTCCACAAGGGTCAATATTATTGCCATACTTATTTACTTTTCACATGCTTCCTCTGTGTTCGGTCTTAAGGGTAACTGGGAGAAAAATGTATATTTCAGGCAACTTGCAGGTGTTAGTGCCAGTATCAAGTGTGGGTGATGATATGGGGGAGTTGGTTAGCTAAAAGTTGGCAGTATTGTTGTCATAGTTCTGTCATTTAAAACTGAAATTAAATGTAAAAAAATGGGACTTTTATTGTTATCTGAGGGGGAGCTGCCCAAATCCATTCAGACAGGGAATGGGCTTGAGGCATTAGAGTTAAGGGGTTGTGTTATAATTTGGGGGTGTGGCTGGACGCTATGGTAAGGTTGCAAGATTACTGTGTTTCTAGAGTTGTGGGTGCTTCTTTCTCTGTGTTGAGAATGATATGCTACTTAAGGGCTTATTTGTTTAAAATAGTTTGATAATGGTAACTTATGCCTTAATTCTCCTGAGTTTTGGACTATTGCAATGTGCTGCTGATTTGGGTAGGAGTGAGAGAGTTGCAATGCTTACAATCAGGTTGAGAAAGGGATTCTGTAAATTTGATCATACCCTTGTACTTGCAGATTTACACTGACTGCTGGTTCATTTTCGTGTCTGGTTTAAGATTAAACTGCTGATATTTAAAGTTTAAGGAGGATGGGTCAAAGATATCTATGCAGGAAATTGCAGTCCTATATGCCTACTTGAGCTTCATGGATTTTGGGGACAGAATTATTGGTGTTTCAAATGTGAAGGTTATGCATAAAGTCTATCACTGGTCTTGCACATTTTCTGTTCAGGCTCCTAACTTGTGGAAAGCTCTTCCAGATGGATTGCAGTTGGAAAGGATTTGAGTATTTTTAACTGGAATTTAAAAACATACTTCTTTCAAGCAGCTTTTTGGGGATGATTGCTAGAAGTGGGTGGACTGGGAATTAAGGGCAGATTCATCTTTAATGTTTATATTGTTTTTTCATTTGTACTGTAATGTTATGATTTTAAATGTGTTTCTAACCTGCAATGAGCCTTTGAGACCTTCAGGATATAAACAGAAATAGGAGCTTTCTATAGCTAAGGGACTTCCTAATTTTTTACAAATTTTAGACCTACCAGACTTCACTCCAGAAATCCCTACTTGGAACAGCTTACATCTTGTGCTGATACCTGCATGATTCCTAGGTTCTTGGTTAGAACCTGAATCATAGGATTAAAACCAGTCCTAGAATGTGTCTTCCAGTGAAGAATCTACTATATAATAATAAATACCTATGTCCCATCCAAACTTCATCCCCAAACATGTCTATACCTGAGTCTTCTAAAAGACAGTGCATTCTTATCATCACATGTACTGTGGATAATTTTTGAGACATTTTAAGAGTGTATACTGACATATATTTGTAAAAACGAAGAGACTACAACAATACCTGGAACAAGAACTGCCTGAAGTGAAGCAAGATTCAGGAAAGGGTAGGGAACGAGAGACATTATCGTGGATATGAGATGGACCTCTGAAAAGACAGAGTAGTTACTCACCTGTAACAGGTGTTCTCCAGGAGCATCATCCAGGACGCCGATGAAGCCCCAGCGGAGCATTTCCCCAGCTTTCCATGAAAGCCTTTGGGAATGCTGGCACGCATGCGCGGTTCCCTTCCCACCTAAAGGTGCCATCTTACCTCAGTCAAATGACATAGCTAAGAACAGCACACAAAAATGTAAAAATTAAACTATGTACAACTGCAACTCCAAGGGGAGGAGGGAGGGTAGTGAGGACTGATTCCTGCTGCTCCTGGAGAACACCTGTTACAGGTGAGTAACTACTCTTTCTCCAGGACCAAGCAGGAAGTCAGTCCTCACTTATGGGTGACTCCCCAGCTCTGGGCTACCAGGAACCCAGGCTGAACAAGAGAACTCCCTCTAGTCTCAGCAACACAGAAAAGGCTTTTCAAGAACACAACCTCCACAGGTAGCCCAACCAGAGGGCAGGAGGGCAGGAGTTGCCTAGACCTCAAAGAGATTCCTGAGTACTGCTTGGCCAAAAGCACTGTCCCTACGGGACTCCCTCTCCAGACAGTAGTGGGCTGCAAAAGTCTGGCTTGAAGACCAAGTAGCAGCCCTGCAGATGTCTTGCAATGGAACAGAGCGGAGATGAGCCACTGATGCAGCCATTGCCCTCACACGGTGGGCCGTGACCCTACCCTGCAAAGGAAGGTCAGCCGCCTTGTAAGCCCAGGTGATACAGTCAGCCACCCAGATGGACAAGGTACGCTTGGACACAGGCCTCCCCAAGTTATTGGGGTCAAAAGAAAGGAAGAGCTGAGAAGCCTTCCTGTGACCTTGCGTACGTTCAAGGTAGAAGGATAAGGCCCTCCTACAGTCCAAGGTATGGAGAACTGTCTCAGCCTGACTTGCATGAGGCCTAGGGAAGAAATAGGAAGAACCACCTCCTGGTTGAGGTGGAAAGAGGAGACAACCTTAGGAAGGAACTTAGGGTGAGTCCTGAGAACTACCCTGTTTTTATAGAACCTGGTGTAAGGTCTATCACAGACCAAGGCCTGAAGCTCACTCACTCTCCTAGCCGAAGTAAGGGCGATCAGAAAGAGAGTATTCCAGGAGAGGAAGCGTAGAGGGCAAGTAGCCATAGGCTCAAAAGCAGGGGCGGCCCAAGGGGGGTGCGGGGCCATGTGCGGAGACTCGGTGCGGGGCCTCATTTGCATAAGTGGCCTTATTTGCATAAATATTTGCATAATGTTACCGTACACTAACTTTTAGTAAACATGTCTCTTAATGAGTGTATGGATAAAGAAAGATTAAAAGATTTCTACATTACTATAATCCAGTGCCAACTGCCAGGCACATTAGGAACTACTACAAACGCTGCCCGTTTAGAACCCATAGCAAACCCGCCGTATCCTGACAGCATTACCAGGACTCACAAAGCACCATACCCTACCTATCAAAAGGCAACACTGCAAATATTAAACCAATACATTTCAGAGAATACTGGGTTAAGAGAACAAGTGGCAACGTCAAATAGGAATTACATAAACAGAATACCTCAGCTCAGTTACACATGCAGAACATAGACCATCACCAAACAAGGAATCACAATTTAGAAACAGGAAGGCAATAATTAAACTGGGAACCCCAAAAGCCAAACTTGGAATGTACAACAACACTGTAGAAATAAAACTATAAATTAAATTTCCTCTTGTACCAAACAAAGCGCAGACGTTAATGATGCACATTTTCCAGAGCTTTCATATTCCAGTTAATAAATTCAAAATAAAGAGATATCTTTCTACCTTTTGTGCATTTTTTTTCAGTTGCAATTGGTCCAGCCACTTTCTTCTGGTTTCTTCATGTTTTCTGCTAACTCTCCATCGTCTGCTGTCCATTTGTCCTTTCTTCTCTCTTCTAGTTTTTTTTCCATTCTCTCTCTCTACATCTGCTTTAACATACTAATCTTTCTCCTTTTGCTCTTTCCTCATTCCTATTTCATCCACACAAATTTTACCCCTCCATCCTCAATCCCCAATTACTCTCCCAATACCCGGCCAATTGTAGATTTTTCATCCCTCCTACACAAAATATTTTTCCCCTCTCCATTTTACTCTCCCAGCCCCATTCCATTCTAATCCTCCCCCAACATCAGCTCCCTTCTAGTTCCAGTCTCACCCAGCATCCATTCCCTTCTAGTCCCTGCATCAGCCCATTTCCAGTCCTAGCCCCCCCATCAGCCCATTTCCAGTCCTAGCTCCCCCATCCATTTCCAGTCCAAGTCCCTTCATCAGCTCATTTCCAATCCTAGCCCCCCCATCAGCCCATTTCTAGTCATTTCCTAGCCCCACCATCAGCCCATGTCAAATCATAGCTCCCCTTCACTCAGCCCAATTCCAGTCCAAGCCCCCCCCCCATGAGCCTACTTCCAGTTCTAGCCCCTCCATGAGTCCATTTCAATTCAAGCCCCCACCACAGCCCATTTCCAATCTTAGCTCCCCCCAACAGCCCATTTCCAGTCCTATCCTAGCTGTTCCATCAGCCCATTTTCAGTCCTAGCTCCCTTCCCTCACAGCCCATTTCCATTCCAAGCCCCCTCCCCATCAGCTATTTGCAGTTCAAGCCTCCCCTTCCACTCAGCCCATTTCCAGTCCTAGCAACCCCCCAACCCATTACGTCCTAGCCCCCCGTCAATCAACTTCCAGTCCTAACCCCCATCACCCCATTTTCAGTTTAAGCCCCCCCTATAACCCATTACCAGTCCTAACCCCCATCAGCCCATTTCCAGTCAGCCCCCCATAGCCCATTGCCAGTCCTAAACCCCCCCATCAGCCCACAGCCCATTACCAGTCCTAACCACATCAGCCCACCTCAAGTCCTAACCCCTCCCCATCAGCCCATTTCCTGTCCTAGCCCCCACATAGCCCATTATCAGTCCTAACCCCCCCATCAGCCCACTACCAGTCCTAACCCCCCCTTCAGCCCACTACCCTTCTTAACCCCCCCCCCATAGGCCATTACCAGTCCTAACCCCCAATCACCCCATTTCCAGAAAGCCCCCATCAGCCCAAAGCCCATTACCAGTCCTAACCCCCAATCCACCCATTTCCAGTCAGCTCGCTTGATCCCTCAGCCCATTTGGTGTCTTTACCACCCATAGCCCATTACCAGTCCTAACCCCCCCAATCAGCCCACTACCAGTCCTAACCCCCCATCACCCCATTTCCAGACAGTCCTCATCAGCCCAATGCCCACTGCCAGTCTTATCCCCCACATCGCCCATTGCCAGTCTTCCCCCCCCCCCATATCCCATTGCCAGTCCTAACCCCCCATCACCCCATTTCCAGACAGCCCTCATCAGCCCACAGCCCATTGCCAGTCTTAACCCCCCATAGCCCATTGCCAGTCTTAACCCCCCCATAGCCCATTGCCAGCCCTCATCAGCCCACAGCCCATTGCCAGTCTTAACCCCCCATAGCCCATTGCCAGTCTTAACCCCCACAGCCCATTCCCAGTCTTAACCCCTCCTAGCCCATTGCCAGTCTTAACCCCCCCATGCCCATTGCCAGTCTTAACCCCCCCATAGCCCACTGCCAGTCTTAACCCCCCTCCCCAGCCCTCTGCCAGTATTAACCCCCCCCAGCCCATTGCCAGTCTTAACCCCCCTAGCCCACTGCCAGTCTTAACCCCCCATAGCCCATTGCCAGTCTTAAAACCCTCCCCTAGCCCATTGCCAGTCTTAACCCCCCCATAGCCCATTGCCAGCCCTCATCAGCCCACAGCCCATTGCCAGTCTTAACCCCCCCTCCCCAGCCAACTGCCTGTCTTAACCCCCCATAGCCCATTGCCAGTCTTAACCCCCCCTCCCCAGCCCACTGCCAGTCTTAACCCCCCCTTAGCCCACTGCCAGTCTTAACCCCCCCAGCCCATTGCCAGTCTTAACCCCCCATAGCCCCGTGCCAGCCCTCATCAGCCCACAGCCCATTGCCAGTCTTAACCCCCCATAGCCCATTGCCAGTCTTAACCCCCCCTCCCCAGCCCACTGCCATTCTTTTCGCCCCGAGATCCCACTTGCACTCTTACGCCCCCCAGCCCACTGCCAGTCTTAACCCCCCCATAGCCCATTGCCAGTTTTATCCCCCCTCCCCAGCCCACTGCCATTCTTAACCCCCCCAGTCCATTCCCCGTATTAACCCCCCCCCCCCCCTCGCCCATTGCCAGTCCTACCCGCCCCCCCCCCCCCTCGGCTCATGGCAAAAAAAAAAAAAAGCTGGCCGCTGCCGCCGCATGGAGTGTCCCGCGGGGCTCCCTCTGCCCGGCGGAACTCTTCCGGCGCAGCTGAGCCCCTCTGTGCCAGCTTGCAGAGTCGCGTATCTGCAAGCCGGCACAGAGGGGCTCAGCTGCGCCGGAAGAGTTCCGCCGGGCAGAGGGAGCCCCGCGGGACACTCCATGCCGCCGCGGCGGCAGCGGCCAGCTTTTTTTTTTTAATTTAATTAAGAAAAAAAAGTAGAATGTTCTTTGCGCGGGGCCCCCCCAAAACGCGGGGCCCTGTGCAAAAAACATTCTTGCTCTATGGACGGGCCGGCCCTGCTCAAAAGGTGGTCGAGTCAGCTGCTGCAAGACCACATTCAGCTCCCACTCAGGAGCAGGAGGACGTATGGGAGGTTTGAGCAGTAACAAACCTCTGAGAAACCTGGACACCAAAGGGTGCACAGACAAGGAATGGCCCTCTACTAAGGAGTGGTGAGCTGCCAAAGCAGAGAGGTGGACCCGAACAGAGTTGGACTTGAGACCTTGATTGGATAAGTGCAGCAGGTACTCTAGTACTACAGACACAGCACAGGAGAAAGGATCCTCTGCACGTAACTGACACCACACAGAAAATCTCTTCCACTTGAGAGCAAAGGTTTTCCTGGTGGACTGTTTCCTAGAAGCTAGGAGAACCTCCTCAACTTCTTTAGGCAGGCCCCAGGGAGCCAATACTACCCTTGCAGCCTCCATGCCATCAGATGGAGGGATTTGAGATTGGGATGCAGTAGAGAGCCCTGATTCTGAGAGAGAAGGTCGGGCTGCAATCCCAGAGGTAGAGGGAGATCCACCGCCAGTTGAAGCAGGAGGGGGAACCAAGGCTGCCTGGGCCACCTGGGAGCCACCAGGAGGACTGAGGCCCTGTCTCGGAGAATTTTGAACAGTGTCCGGGCCACCAGGGGGGTGGGAGGAAACGCATAGAGTAGGCCCTGAGTCCAGGGAATCAGAAAAGCATCTGCTGCTACTCTCAGAGGATGTGGTTGCCTGGAGCAGAACCTTGGCAGCTGATTGTTCAGTGGACTGGCAAACAGGTCTATGGAGGGAAGCCCCCATTTCAAGAAAATCTTTTGAACCACTAAAGGATGCAGCTGCCACTCGTGTGGTTGCAGAATCCTGCTTAATCTGTCGGCCAGACAATTCTCTTGGCCTGGAAGATAGACTGCTTTGAGGAGCATGTTGTGCTTCAGGGCAAAGGAACAGAGGTCCTGAGCCTCCTGGCAAAGAGGCTGGGAACCAGTCCCGCCCTGTTTGTTTACATAGAACATGGCTACCTTATTGTCTGTCTGGATCAAGACAGACTGTTGAGCCAGGGAAGCAGTAAAGACCTTGAGGGCCAAGCGATAGCTTTGAGCTCTAGGAGATTGATCTGCTGGGACGCCTCCCAAGGAGACCACAGACCCTGGGTGCACTTGTCTAGGCAGTGTGCTCCCCAACCCAACAGAGAGGCATCGGTGGTCAGTACCACTGTATGAGGAGGTACCTGAAAGGGCACCCCCACCAGCAGATTGGGGGGGTGTAACCACCAGTTGAGGGAGGTCAGAAAACGGTGGGACACTCTGATCCTGTCTCTTTGGCTGCCTGAGGCCTGTGACCACTGAGTCCGAAGGCACCACTGGGCAGGCCTCATATTGAGCCTGGCATTGGGGGTCACCTGAACTGTGGACGCCATGAGGCCCAGAAACCTGAGACAGAGTCTGGCGGAGACCAGGGACCTGTGCAGAAACTTGCTTGCAAGGTCCATGAGCCTTTGTGCTCGGTCCACTGGTAAGAATGCTCTTGCCAGCTGAGAATCCAACCTGGCCCCTATGAATTCCAAGTTCTGGGAGGGGAGCAAAGTGGACTTTGCAAAGTTGATGACAAAGCCCACTTTTTGGAGCAGGTCTATGGTTCTGTTGGTGGCCTGCTGGACTTCGAGAGACGTCTGGCCTCTGATGAGCCAGTCGTCCAGGTAGGGAAAGACAAAGATGCCCTGATTTCTCAGGTAGGCTGCAACCACTGCCAGGCACTTGGTGAAGACCCTTGGAGCGGAAGTCAGCCCAAAAGGCAGTACCCTGTACTGATAGTGGTTTCCTCCCACAATGAACCTGAGGTACTTTCTGTGGTCTGGATGAATGAGGATGTGAGTGTAAGCATCTTTTAGATCTAAAGAGCATAGCCAATCTCCCTGCTGGAGGTAGGGCAGAAGAGTTCCAAGAGTAACCATCTTGAACTTTTCCTTCACAAGAAACTTGTTTAGGTTTCTGAGATCCAAAATGGGTCGAAGACCACCGGTTCTCTTTGGCACCAGGAAATACCTGGAGTAAAAACCGTGACCTTGGAAGTGGGGAGGCACAGGCTCCACCGCCTTGTCCAGCAACAGACCCCTGAGCTCCTGGAGGAGAAGGGCTGTATGCAAGGGAGGCCTGGAAGGCTCCCCTGGAAAGTGTTGCGGAGGTAGTTGGTGAAAAAGTAGGGTATAGCCTCGATGGACTATGTCCAGCACCAAACTGTCCTGAGTTATCAGGGGCCACTGATGGGCGAACAAGGCTAGGCGGCCTCCTGTGCAGGGCTGGGTCTGCAAGGGAGGTTTGGCTGTACTCAAGGAGTCAAAAACCCCCACCCTGCTGAGTGGGAGCAGGGGCCGGAGGCTTGGGGGCAGACTGCCTACGGGGCCCATTACCCCGGCCCTTGGCTTGCTGACCCTGTGGGGCAGGTTGGGCAGCCTGATAATGTGGGTACTGTTTGTAGGCAGTGCCCTTCCTCGGGTAAAAGGGCTTTTTACCCGGGCCCTTCTTTTTATGTGAAGGGGCAGAGGTCTTCCTGGACAGCCTTGTCCTAGTGAGGTGCTCAGTCTCGAGCTGTGCGGCCTTCTCGGCCACAGGCTTGCCAAAAAGGTTTTCATCTCGGCAAGGGACATCGACCAACTTGTCCTGAACCCATGGCTCGAGGTCCGATGACTGCAGCCACGCCTGGCGTCGAGCCGCGATGCCGGCAGCTGCTACTCGGGCCGAAGCCTCGAAGCCATCGTAGGCGGCGCGGGACATGAACTTAGAGCATTCCCGTATCCTCGAAGACAAGGACTTAAAACTCTGCAAGGGTTCCCCGGAGAGACCAGCAGAGAACCCGGCCAACTCTTTGGCCAGGTCTCGTAAATACATGCCCATGTACAGCTGGTAAGTCTGGGCACGGCAAGCAAGCATGGAGCCCTGAAAACACTTTCTGCCGACTAGGCTGCGGGCTTCCCTACCGGGAGGCACCGCAGAGTGCATCTTCTGACTTTTCAGACGATGCATGGCCGATTCCAAAACCATAGAATGGTGCGGCAGCTGTGCTTTCTGGAAGCCAGGACTCTTGCGGAGTCGATAAATGGAATCGACTTGCTTGCTCAAAACTGGCGCCGTAGCCGGTGCCTCCCACATCCGGAAGAGGAGCCGCTCCAGCATCGGAGGAACCGGGACAGTAAAGGCCTCCTTCGGAGGAGAGTCGTACTGCAGAGCATCGAGCTCCTCGGCTCGAGGCTCTTCCTCGGTGTCAGCCGGGATAGCCAGGGCAACGGCCATATCTCGGATAAACTCCGAGAACCTAGTATCCTCCGAAGGGGATCTACTTCGGGGTTCAGACTCAGGTGAGTCCGAAGGGACACACCGAGTCTTAAAGGTGTCAGGAGACTCCTCATCTTCGGTTTCCCATGCAGACTCGTCCGAAGTCGAGTCGGGGTCCGACGCCGCGGGGCCTCTGGGCACCCACCCCGACGCCGGAGGCACCGGCATCGAGACCCTCGGTCCCGAATGGGAGGTCGAGGGAGACCTCGACAGAGGACGACCTCGAGCCGCAAGGGACTCGAGTATCGGCTCGGTCTCCGGGGTCGACTTGAAAGACGATGTCCCGGTGGTCGGGGCAGATGCGCCAGACAGGCTGGCCATCAATGCCCGCTGCTGATCCATGAAGGCATACATTCTGCACTCCAAGGCTGTCAACCTGAGACTCAGCTCGGGTGACGCAGCAGCCCCCGACTCGGGCCCCGGCGGTGCCGGGCCCGACGTCGGTACTCGGGGAGGCAAGTCCTCGAGGACAACAGGACTTATGTGTCCAGCAGACTCCGGTTCTATATGAGGAACTTTGGTCGGCTTCTCCTGGTCCACGTGCCCGGGACGACGGTCGGGGGTCTTAGACCTGGACCTCGAGGGTCCAGGGACCTCCACCGACGTCGCCCTCGCGAGCCGCTTCTTCCTCTTACGTTCCCTCTCAGGGGACCCCCTGTCCGAGGAGCTCCGACGCCTCTCGGGATCGGAATCCCGAGGTGTCGAAGCCTCAGACGAGGTCCGGGCACGAGCAGAGGCCGAGTCGGGGAAAAGCCTTTCACTTTGCTGCTGACGACTTCGGAGGACCTTAGAAGACATTTTTCCACATGGCCCGCACGTTTTAGAATCGTGGTCTGGGCCTAGGCACCGAAGGCAGCAGTCGTGTGTGTCGATGAGAGACATAATCTTTTTACACCGATCACACTTTTTAAAGTCACTGGAAGACATGGGGGAAAAAAGGGTCCCCGCGAGGTCAAAAGACCGGCCTTCCAGGGAAAAGAAAAAGGGTTTAGGCGCGAACGCCTAGCCACTAAGGGCAAAAACCGAAAAAATAAAAATGGGGTTCGATACCGGTGTACCGATCCCGGCGGGAGGGGAACCGACGTCGAATCCGAAGAAAAGAAGCGAAACAACACTAGAAAAAAATCGTCTTTTAACCGGGAAAACAGGACACACGTCCGATGGGCTTCACGGAAAAAAAGAGACTGAGGTAAGATGGCACCTTTAGGCAGGAAGGGAACCGCGCATGCGTGCCAGCATTCCCAAAGGCTTTCATGGAAAGCTGGGGAAATGCTCCGCTGAGTCTTCATCGGCATCGATGACACCCATAAGTGAGGACTGACTTCCTGCTTGGTCCTGGAGAAAAAAGAATACCAAAAGGATATCCATATGTGTTTTATTGACTACAGCAAGGCTTTTGACTGTGTAAACCATGAGAAACTGTGGGCCACATTATGAAGTATGGGTATACCAGAACACCTGATCGTTCTCTTGCACAACCTTTACATTGATCAAGAAGCAACAGTTCGAATGGAACTAGGAGAAACAGAATGGTTTAAAATTAGCAAAGGTGTACGACAAGGCTGCATACTTTCCCCCTATCTCTTTAATTTATATGCAGAACAAATCATCAGAGAAGCAGGACTGTAGGAAGACAACGAAGTGTGAAGATTAGTGGAAGATTCATCAACAACTTTCACTATGCTAATGATACCACATACTGGCTGAAAGTGAAGACAATTTGAAACATTTGTTTCTCAAGATCAAGGAATATAGTCTTAAAATGGGTCTGCACCTTAACGTTAAGAAAACAAAGATCCTGACAACTGGCAAAATCAATAAGTTCATCATTGATGGAGGAGAAATTGAAATAGTTGACAGCTTTAACTTATTTGGATCAATAATCAATAAAGAAAGGACTAGCAGTCAAGACATCTGACGACTTATTGCTCTTGGCAGAATGGCTATGAAGGACCTAGACAAGATTCTCAAGAGCAGAGATGTCTCTCTCCATACAAAGATTTGACTTGTCCAGGCCATGGTATTTTCAATAATGTCATATGGATGTGAAAGTTGGACAGTGAAAAAGATAAGACAGGAAGAAAATTGATGCCTTTGAATTATGGTGCTGGCGATGAATACTGTGTATATCATGGACTGCCTGAAGAACAAACCAGTCAGTACTAGAGCAGATCAAACCTAAGCTTTCCTTAGAAGCTCAGATGACAAGACTTTGGCTTTCATACTTTGGACACATCATGCGAAGAGAGAGATCACTGGAGAAAGAGATAATACTTGGCAAGGTAGAAGATCACTGTAAAAGAGGAAGGTCGGCAATCAGATGGATTGATACAATAACAGCAGCTATGGATACCACTCTATCAACAATGAGCCGCTTGGCTGAAGACCAAATAAAGTTTAGGTCAACTATCCAGAGAATCGCCAGGATCGACACTGACTCAATGGCACTTAACAACAACAATAATACAATTACCCCCATAAGACCATAACTACCCACACTTGCCTTTGTACTAGGGATATGCATTTGTTTGAAACAACACAGGAAATATAAACATTTACCATGTAGTTTCATATTGCTTTAAACACAAAATGTGTTGTATAGCTTCTCTGTCTTTGAAAAAGGTTTGTGTATTCATTAATACCATTTAAGTATTTAAATGTCTGTATCATATCTCCCCTGACCCTCCTCTCCTCCAGGGTATACATACATCTCTCTTCATAAGTCTTCTTGCGCAGGCTCCATATCATTTTGGCACTTTCCTCGGAATCGTTTCAAATATTTTTATTTCCTTTGCAAGGTGCAGTATCCAAAACTGAACACAATACTCCAAGGGAGGCCTCACCAGTAACTTGTAGAGGGGCATTAATACCTCCTTCTTTCTGCTGGTTATGCCTAGCATCCTTTTGTTTATGGCCACCGCCTTGTCACATTGCTTTTCTACCTTGAGATCCTCAAGCACTATCACCTCAAGATCCTCAGACACTATCACTATCATCTGCGCATCTTGGTTTGCAAAATGGCTTATATGCACATGTAAGTGTTGACATTACATGTGCGCATTCTGAAATGCCGACACTTACACATGTAAGTTGCCAGGTTTCTTCTGTTGTTTTTTCTCATGTGTATATTTTTGAATAGCTTCTCTCACTGCATGTGGATGTGTACTTTAGAAACGGCTGTACATTTAGCAGAGCTGTTCTTAAAGTATCATCAGAATTTAGTACATCCTGACCTTGATATCTCAGTTCTGACCTCAACTAATATGCGCCTTTACTTGAAGATTATTTTATAATACCTCTATATATCATGGAGATAATGTATAAAGGATTTTCAGGTACATATGTCAGTTTATGTGTGTAAAAGGCCTCATAAAATTGCCTTATGTGAAGAGTGTGAATGGTGTAATTAGGTGCATCCTTGTATAATACATTACAGCAGGCAGGAGAAGCTTGAAGAGAACATGAGCAGAATCATTATTTATACACATATTTTATAAAATATGCAAATATGCATGTTATGCCTGCTCTTGAACAGGCGTAAATATCTGCAGTTTTAATTTAGCCATAATTTCTGCCAGATTTATGGTAGTATTTTACAAAGACACGTTAAGGCACATTAAAAAAATAGCATCCAGGTGCAATCTGGGATATCAAGGTGAAAACATTTCAAAAAAGGCTGGGCATGTCCAGGTTAGTGCACAATTTCAGAAACATACATGTACCCGATATGAGATGTCATTGGGAGAGCTACATAGACATCCCTGCAACAGTATTCCAGACAGGGGATACCTCCCAAACTATCATTCTGCTAGCAGAGATGTTCGGCAGTGCAACAACTACAAAACTGGTTTCCCTAATACCTATCAGTTGTCTTTATGATTGTGGAGAGTATTTTGGATATTAGAGTACCATCTCCTCTAAATCTTCTGGATGTTTTACTGGCATAATGAGCACTTTTCAGATGCCTATATGTCCCCTGAAGCAGATATAGACTTGGACGAGTGCTGAGACCTACCGGCCATTTCTGAAATTGGGCATGTATGTCTAAGGTCTTCAAAATTAATGACCCCACCATTTAATGTCTTTTGCCAGCTGAATACCTTATAGGGAAGTTCATGACTGCTAAGTTTTAACCTTACCTTTCTCTTCTCCATCTGATCCTGAGGACTGAAGGAAAGCTATGGGCTGCGAGCTAGCTTGGTAAGAGGTTCAGCAGGGCAAAAGTTAAAGATGAGGGGGCAGTGAGTGACCAGTCTAAAGAGGTATTTGATTTGTCAGCCTACCTCTAATGCCCCACCCCATATTCTCCATCTTGGTTGCACAAAGATTTCCTAGTATCATTGACTTAGTCCTTAGTCCACAGCTCTTCACCTCTCTTTTCCTGAGATGCAGGGGAAAGAGGAAACAGTTCCCAGGCAACACTGTCAAGAATGAAACAGTGGATATTTTGATCCTTGGGGATGGGAGGGAGGGTTGTGAATGCCATGTGCTGCTGCTACATTTTGGCCTTAGATTCAGCTATATGATGGTAAAGGTCCCTGCTCTCATATTGATAGTTTCCTGTGCATTCCCTGTACTGAAATTCTGTCAAAGAATTATGAACATTAGGAATTATGCTGTAGAAATGGGATGATGTCAGTCAGCAGAAACAATACAGAAAGAAAGATGCTAGATCGTTGGTAACTGTCAAGAACAGAACAATTAACTACTGCCACTGGTCCAGTTGGATCAAACTTTAAAGACATATTGATTCAGTGATAAAGGATAGTTTAAAAAAGAGAAAAGACAAATATGAATGTGTGGTTTAATTTGCAGACTCAGTCACCTATAATGAACAGTGAATAAAATGTATTGACTTGAAAAAGAGTTAATACGGCTTTTAAAGTCATTTTTGTTTTACTGTATTTTTGTTTCCAAGGAATACTTAGTCTTAATTAATTATGCAATTTTCTTTACTAGAGTTTGTTGCTACTTCTTTTCTTATGCCATGTCCAGCTAATAAGTATAGTTGTATGATCTAACAAAACCTTCCAGGTAGAACTAATGGAGTATATTTTCCAGGCTAATTCTACATGTACATGTTGATGCCTATATGTGTATTAAACAATATCCCTATATAAATCCTCAGAGATCCTCTTTGATTACCCTGCACCTTGGAGTGGAGAGAGCACTACATAGATAGAAGAGGTGAATCAACTGCAGTGATAACTAGAGAAATGAGACTGATGTGCATGAAAAGGAAGTACAGCTAAATATGGCCAAATTCAGAACAGACTACAGTACAAATGTCAAAATGTATTCCAAAATGATTAGACCATACATGGAAAATTATGAAACAAACTTAATACATAGCTAAAAATGGACAATTTGGCTGTGTTTCGGCATCATATCTGCATCAGTGTAATCTACATAGAACAGAATTGCTCTCTATTGATTACCATGAACACAAGGCTATTGAAAAAAATGAATTAAACAAATAAAACGGTTATGGTTTTGGTTATATTTTATTTGATATACCGCAACATTGCATAGCAGTTTATTGCCGTGTACAATAATTAAAAAGAAAAGAAGTGAAAGGAACTCCATAGTGTAGACAGGACAGTATAGGAGAGATAGGAACAGCATAGAAAAGACAGGCAAACGGAATAAGACATAAAGATAAATACACACAATTCCCTTAAACTATAGGGCAGTCCTAACCATGCCCAAAGGGTGTTGTCGTACCAGAATAGCTACTCGGGTAAATTAAGGGCAGTCCTAAAAAGGAAGGTTTTCAGAAATTTTTTGAAGCACTTGGAATTTAATTCTGTGCGGAGGTAGCCCAGCAAGCCATTCCAATGTGCCAGAGCTGCAGCAGAAAAAGTTAATTGTCTTGTAGATTCATACTTTACTTCCTGTGAGGAGGGAAGGTGTAAACAAAAATTCATGGAGTGAGCGAAGAAATCTTGCCGGGGCATATAGGGAGACAATAGTAGACAAGTAATCCAGAACTGTGTCATGAATAATTTTGTGTGTCAGGGTAAGAAGCTTGAAAATGATCCGAGAATTTATAGGTAACCAATGATATTTGCCGAATAGTGGTGTAATATGATCCAATTTGCATGCATGAGCTAGTACGCGAAGAGACATATTTTGGATGGTCTGGAGGCAACGGAGATGGACCTGTGGAAGGCCTAGATAAACAACATTGCAATAGTCAAGTCTCTGTATCACAGTGTGTAAAAACACAGTTATCTGGGCCGGGTGATCCAAAAATGAACGAATGCTATGAAGATGCCATAAGGCCAGCAAAGTCAATTTAGTTACCTGGGCCAGTTGAGGGGAGAAAGTGAGGGCCAAATCTAACACAACTTCATGATATCAAAGGGAGGTATGTAATACTAAAGGCTGACTGTCTATCGTAGGGGCAAGTGTAGGCTGAAAATCCAAACTGGTAAACCAGATGGCTGTCAACTTAGTAGGATTCAGTTTAAGAGAGTTTTCAAATAACCAGGAGGATATTGTCATTAAACAGTTGTTTAGAAGAGCCAAATCTATTACCGAATCATCAGTAAAGTATAACAGTAAAATGTTGTCTGCATAAATGTAACAGGAAATGCCTAATTCCTGTATTTGGGTAATCAATGGGCTGAGGAAAATGTAAAATAATAAAGGCGATAAAATAGAACCTTGGGGGATGCCACACAAAAGGTCTCAGTGGGTAGAGACCTCTCTTAGAATATGAACCTGGAAAGATCTATGATTTAGGAAGGAAACTACTCAAGCACTGTACCTCAGATCCCTGCCTCATATAGGCGGGCCAAACTTAAATTGTGATCCACCAGATCAAAGGCCATAGATAAGTCCAGCAAAATTGCGAGGTATAATTCCCACGATCAAGTGACCTATAAATATCATTAATGACTACTGCCAGGACTGTTTCCATACTGTGGCATGGGTGAAACCCTGATTGACGAGGATGGAGAAAATGAATTTGGTCCATATGATCTGCAAGCTGATGAAAGACGATTTTCTCAACTATCTTCGATGTGACGGCTAAGTTTGAGATAGGGCAGTAATTTTGAGGATCAAACTGATCCCCATGCTGATCCTTTATTAAAGGATGGAGCATAGCTTTTTTCCAGGCCTCAGGTACCACTCCTGAAGATGAACTTTGGTTGACCAGTGAAAGCAAGATTGGGAGGAGTCCCAAACTAGGCTCATTTAGCCATGTTGATGGAATTGGGTCTAAGGAGGAAGTAGTTTTATGAATGAAATGTGATACTCTCTTTGATTGGATAAGGAACACAGGGGTAAAATGTGACCAGGAGTGCAGTGGTAGAGAAAAAGTACTTCCAGCTTCAGCCGGTAGAGAGAAAGGCAGAGGCAAGGATAGCGTAGCCTTGAGTGACCTTTGGTCAAAAAGTAGTCCGCTAGTGTTTCTGGGGTAGGCCCAGGCCAGGACAGATGTTGTTGGAGTTGGCATTGCACAGAAAGTTGAGAAACAACTGAAAATATAGCTTTTATTTTAGAAAGAGAATTGGTGATGAGCATGGACAAGTAATCTTTCTTTGCCTCAGATATTTTATGATTATAGAAAAGCTGTCAGACCTTAAACCTCTGTAGGGTTTGAGTTGATTTAGCCTTCCTTCAAGATCTTCCTGCAGCTCAGGTTTGTTGTTTGAGCAACTGGAGACCTGCATGATACTATTTGTGTGATATTCTGGGAGCACGAGTCTTAGTCTGTAGCGCTGCTAGCTTATTTAGTTCTGTGGAGAGTATGGCGTGCCACATATAAGCCTGCTTAGCTAAAGGCACATCAGAGAAATTTTCAGGAAATAATGTGTCGGCAGCTGGAAAGCTGCAAAAGTAGTCAGGGTGATGGGTCTATAGGAAAAAGTCACAGGAGAAATGGTCAAAACAGTGAATAGGGTCGGTTTCAGGTAAATCAAATCAAAGATCAATAACGTATGATCGAACCAGGGCACAGGGATTGTGTTAAGATTAGCGACCGATGAGCGTACATTTGAAAGAGTGAGTATAAGATCAAGCGTATGTCCCGCAGAGTGGGTTGGCAAATAGACATGTTGTAGGATATCATGGAGAAAAAGAAATGTATGAAAGAAAGTGGGTCATCATAATGGATATTAAAAATCCCCTAATATAATAAGATCTGAGTAAGACACAAACAATCAAGTATTAGCTATTAAATGTCCTCCCAATCAGCTTACAATAGGGAGGGCAGGCAGTACAGGAGTAGTAAGGAAACTTCTATGGTGGAGCCAAATTTCACCAATAAAAACGCAGCAGTCAAAGGTAATAATATAGGCAGTTCAGACAATGTCAAGGTGGATTTGTAAATTATGGCCACTCCACCTCCCTTACGGGAGGATCAAAGGGCAGAAGCCGTCAGGTAGCCAGGTGGGAGACAGTTGAACAAATATGCCTCCTCTCCCTCCCCCTCCCAAAGTCACCTTTCTGTGCAGCAAAGAATATTCAATGAGTGGGGCTGAGGGGATTTTGTTTTAAGCAACTGGCAATTCAAGAGAGTGATACGAAGCAGTTTTATCTGCCTGCTTGGGGATGGTAAAGAAAGCCCCAGGTAAGTAAAAGCTCTCAGGTAAGTAAAATCAAGGGTGTATTCTCAAAAATATGTAAAAGCATACAAAATAAAAAAAGACATATGGAGAGTAATATTATAAAGTCAAGCACATGCCTAACCATCTGCCTATTTATTTATTTACATTCTCTTATATACCGCGCTATTCTGCATCAGTGCGGTTTACATTGAACAAACTGAAATGCATATGCATTCCGGCAGACCCAGCAGAGGACTCCAGAGGTCACCACCAGTAAGCCAAGTAAGAGCAGCTACAGACCCTACACTCTTCCCACCTGCAAAGGACCGGAAGACTCATCTGCATATCCGTCCTAGCAGAGGACTCCAGAGGTCACCGCAAGTCAACCAGGCAAGAGCTGCCACAGACCCTGCGCTCATCCTAGCAGCAGAGGACAGGAAGACTCATCTGCATATCCAGTATGCACCCCTGGAAGTAGAGGAGGTGAAAGCATCCTAGGAAAGGGAAGAACTAGAGCTCAAGCACCCCAAAGTAACAGAATTAGTGACCACAAGGAAGTGAAAGGTAGAAGTGGTTGGTGATGCTCTTCTCAGGTCTACTGAGGCATCCATCTGCTGACCAGACCTGATATCCTGGGAGATGTGCTCTCTGCCAGGTGCCAAAATCCGAGATGTTATGGAGGGTTTGCTGAAACTCATCAAGCCTACTGATTATTATCTGATGTTGCTCATCCATGTTTTCACAAACGATACTGAGTGTATGTGCAGGTGGTGTTCTCTTCAATCTTCCATGTTGAGGGTAAAAGCTGAGGCAGAGAAGTTCACATCCTGGAGATGAATGCATGGCTGCATGGATGGTGTCACTGAGAATGTTTTGGTTTCCTGAACCATGGGATGATTTTCCAAAGGCTGCAGAGCAGAGATGGTGTCTACCTTTCCAAGAAAGATCAAAGTGTCTTCCACAGCAGACTGGCTAACATACTGAAGAGAGCTTTAAACTAGATTTGTTGGCGACAGTAAAGAAAGCCCCAGGTAAGTAAAAGCTCTCAGGTAAGAAAAACATTAAATACCGCTATACAGAGAGAGAAAAGGGGTCAATATCTGGAAAGTAGTGTGAATAAATGCCCTTAGTATGGGAAGTAAGATCCCAGATGTTGGGGCTTTAATGGAAGAGGCTGATCTAGATTTAGTGATGGTTACGGAGACATGGTTCATGGACAACCATGACTAGGATATAATTATACCAGGCTATAGTTTATTCAGGGAGGACAGGATAGGAAAAAGGGGAGGAGGAGCGGCACTATAAGTAAAAAAATAATATTAAAGCTATAGAATTACAGGGTTTAAAGGGGAGTAAGGAGGCACTGTGGGTTAAACTAGATAGAAGGAATGAGAAATCCATTTGCATTGGTGTGATATACAGATCTCCTTCACAAGTGGACAGAGATTTAATAAAAGACATATGCAATATTGCCATGAAAGGAGAAGTGCTACTTATAGGTGATTTCAATATGCCAGATGTTGAATGGCAAATCCCTGCTGTGATGTAATCTAGAAATAAGGAGATCCTGGATTCTCTACAGGGAGAACTATTCTGGCAACTGATAACAGAATCCACACGTGAAGGGGCTATACTGGGCCTAGTGCTTACCAATGGGGAAAGTGTTTCTGATGTTATAGTGGGGGATCATCTCGTATCCAGTGATAACCAGATGGTGTGGTTCAATATTAGGACTAGGGCTAATAAAATCCATTCAAAGGCAAGGGCATTAGACTTTAGGAAAACTAATGTTGCCAAGATGGGACAATACCTCAGGGAGTCATTAGCGGGATGGGAACAGCTGGGGGATGTAAAAAAAACTGAAAGGGGATATTTTAAGGGCAACAGACCTTTTTGTTAGAAAGACTTAAAAAAGGTAAAAGGAGTCCACTATGGTTCTCAAAAGAAGTAGCTGAAAAGATGAAGGAAAAGAGGGTGGCCTTCATAAAATACAAGCGATCATAAAAAGAGGAAGACACATCAATATCTGCAAAAACTTAGAGAAGCTAGGAAAGTCATCAGGAAAGCAAAGATACAAAAAGAAGAAGAAATAGCCAATGCAATAAAATGGGGATGGGGGGGGGGGGGGGAGAAGGCATGTTTCAAATATGTTATTGACAGGAGGAAGTGCAAAAGTGGTATTGTCAGACTCAAGAGTGAAGGGGAGGAATACATAGAAGCTGATATGGATAAAGCGGAAGTGCTTAATGAATATTTTTGTTCTGTGTTCACAGATGAAGGGCCAGGAGCAGGGCCTCAAAAATACCAACAAATTAGAACAGAAGTGAAGGAGATCTTGAAAGATTTTCAGAAGACTATGTTTGTGAGGAACTAGCTAAACTAAAAGTAGACGAAGCGATGTGAATGGATGGGATACATGCCAGAGTATTGAAAGAACTTGGGGAATTTCTAGCGGCTCCACTGTCTGACCTTTTCAATACTTCTTTAGAGTTGGAAGTGATCTCAGAGGACTGGAGAAAGGCACATGTGGTCCCTTTACACAAAAGTGGAAATAAGGATGAGGTTAAGAATTACAGGCCAGTTAGTCTGTGGTAAATAAATAAATGGAAATGATCCTAAAAAAGAGGATAGTGAGATTTCTGGAGTCTAATGGATTGCAGGATCTGAGGAAGCATGGGTTTACTAGAGGCAGGTCTTATCAGACAAAGCTTATTGATTTCTTTGACTGGGTGACCAGAGAGTTGGATCAAGGAAGAGCCCTAGATGTGGTGTACTTAGATTTCAGTAAAGCCTTGGCGACTTATAAATAAACTGAGCACTCTAGGGATGGATCCTAAAGTGACTGACTGGGTTAGATATTGGTTGAGTGAGAGGTGACAAAGTGTACAGGTAAATGGAGCTCACTCTGAGGAGAGGGAGTTAACCAGTGGTGTGCCACAGGGATCTGTCCTTGTTCTGATTCTTTTTAACATCTTTGTTAATGATATTGTGGAAGGGCTGTCGGGTAAGGTTTGCCTCTTTGCGGATGATATCAAAATCTGCAATAGAGTAGACACCCAGGAAGGAGTAGATAATATGAGGGATCTAGCTAAGCTTGAAGAATGGTCAAAAATTGGCAACTTGAGATTTCATTCAAAAAAATGCAGGGTCATGCATTTGGGCCGCAAAAATCCAAGGGAGCAGTACAGTGTAGGGGGCAAAGTACTTCTATCCACAAAAGAAGAGCAGGACCTGGGCATGTTGTTTCTGATGATTTTAAAATGGGTAAACAGTTAGAAAAGGTGATGGTGTGACAGTGAAAGTCAGAAGGATGCTTAGATACATAGGGAGAGGAATGGCCAGCAGAAAAAAGGAGGTGATAGTACATCTGTATAAGTCTTTGGTATGACCTCATTTGGAATATTGTGTGCAATTTTGGAGACCACACCTTCAAAAAGATATGAACAGGATGGATTTTGTGCAGAGGGTGGCTACCAAAATTGTCAATGGTCCTCATTATAAACTTTATGAGGACAGACTTAAAGATCTCAATATGTATACTTTAGAGCCGGGGCCTCAAACATGCGGGCCTGCAAGAGACGCTTGTGTAGCCCGCAACGCATTTGGGGGCGGGGACAACTTCTTCGGCGCAACAGAACATGCTGTTTGCAAGCGACCGTTTCTTCCTTTTCCGGCGTGTTAAGCAGCTATGGAGAGGAATCAGGTCTGTCTAGCAGCCTGAAGGGTAAGTTCAGCTTTTGTGTAGTGAGGGGAGCAGCTGCTGCGATGTATGTTGTGTATGTGTGTGGTGCTCGCTTTGCCACACAACGTCACTTCCGACAATGTGGCCCATTGGTTACTTTATAAGTCCTCATTTGGCCCTCAAAGCAATTTGAGTTTGAGACCCCTGCTTTAGAGGAAGTGTGGGATAAAGGAGATATGATAGAGATGTTTCCATACCTCTGTGGCATAAATGCACAGGAGGAGAGCCTCTTTCAATAGAAAGTAAGCTCTACAACAAAGGGACATATGATGAAGGTGAAAGGAGATAGACTCAGGAGCAATATGCAGATATATTTACAAACTGTAAATAGTAATATGCGAATATATTTGCAAACTGTAAATATGTATACAAACTGTAAATAGTTTACTCATGTAAATAAGTTATGGAAACATACTATTATGACACTATGATTTCTCCAGGTTATAGAGTTTTTAAAACATCTTGTTATAATGTAAATGGTTTAGTTCAATGATGGAGTTTAATGTAAACAATCTTGTTTCACAAGGTGAAAATGGACTTTAATGTAAACCACCTTCATTTAAGGAAAAGGTGGTATAGAAATACTGTTAAATAAATAAATAAATATTTTTTTAAGGTAAGAGTGGTAGATGCGTGGAATTGTCTCCCAGCGGAGGTGGTAGAGACAAGGATAGTATCTGAATTCAATAAAGCAAGGGATAAACACAGAAGATCTCTAATGTTTCTATGTGTAAGTGGTGGTATATATGCAACAAAGCTAGGTGCAATCAGTTATATCAAACCTTGGGCTGTCGTAAATGCTCACACCTAGATTTTTAAGGGATGCCTGTAAGTCATAATATGTTATAAATTTTTGCTTTGCCTACATTCTGTCAAAGCTCCGCCCATATGCATGTTCATACTGAAAGTACGCGCCATCAATCTGATGCATATACTGTACATACAAAATAACAACTATCTACAGTACATGCGTAAAGGCCCATCTATGCATATAAGTTATTGAATGTACATGCCTAATTTACACAGCTCCATATAAAATTACCTCCGTAGAATATACAGTTTTCAGTCTATAAGGGAAAATTAATGGAAAAACATTCCCACTTTGGAAGCTAGTGATTCACACCTCTAATCAGCCAGCACATTCTCATGAATAAAAAAAAAGATGGATATCATATCCTAAAGGATGAACTTTTACAGAAGAGGATACTAAAAATAATTGCATGTTAAGAACAATATATTGGCCTATAAAAAAATGTCTCTCTTTCTCTAAATAAGAAGTTTTTGCTTGTTGGCAGAAGGGTCTGTGGCTGCAGATGATGGTCTGTGGATGCTGATGATGGTTTGGCTTTCTGTTTGCTCTAGCTCAGAGGAGATGAAACAGTGAAGGAAGAAGAGGTGATCTACAGGTCTTTGACTCATTTCCTAAATGTGTCTGAGGTTCATTAAAGAGACCATTTTCCACATATTGCAGCTCCTGCCACTTGGAGGAGACATGCTATGCCAGTCTACTGGAAGGTCACTTCAGCTACTACTACTTCTATTACTGAGTATTTGTACAACGTTACAAGACATACACAGTGCTGCACAGACAGATGCAGAAGATAGTCCCTGCTCATCAGAGCTTACAATCTAGTCAAGACAGACAACACAGTAGGTGCAGACATGGGATAGATCTAGGGGAAATGGTAAGGATACACAAAGGAGATCAATTGAGTCAAGATCCAAAGGTGGCAACGAAGAGGTGAATTTTTAGCCTGGATTTGAAAAAGGCCAGAAGGCACCTGACATACAGACTCAGGTAGTTTGTTCCAGGCATAAAGAGCAGAAAGGTGAAAGGAGCAAAGTCTAGAGTTACCAATAGGACACAGATAGAAGTGATTTGCCAGAAGAATGGTGTTCCTGAGGAGGGAGGTAGGGAGAGATAAGAAAGGAAAGGTAGTGAGTTGCTTCAGAGTAAATGCACTTATACGTCGGCCGGAGAAGTTTGAAATGGATGTGGAAACAGACAGGGATACAATGAAGTGACTTGAAAATAGGGGTAATATATGCATGATGAGAATGACGGAAGATTAGCCACACAACAGAGTGTTGAACAGATTGAAGGAGAGATAGATGATTCAGAGGGAGACTAACAAGGAGATGGTTACAATAGTCAAGGGGGGGGGGTGACTAAAGAGTGGATAAGTGTCTTAGTAGTGTGTTCAGAAAGGGATGGGCAAATTTTGTTGATGTTACAGAGAAAGAAACAGCAGGGTTTAGCTTTCATATGGATATGTGTGGAGGAGAGAGAGGAGTCAAAGATTTCAGATTGGAAGTCGAGGAAAGATGGAGGAGTAGAGAGTTGTCCACATAGACTGAGAAAGGGGGAAGGAAAGAGGAGGGTTTAAGGGGAAGAAGAATAAACTCAGTTTTGGCCCTGTTCAGTTTCAAGCAGCGGTGAGACATCCAAGCCACAATGTCAGAAAGGCAGGCAGAGATCTGGGCCTGGATTGCCGGAGAGATTTCTGGTGTAGAGAGGTAGATCTGGGAGTCATCAGCATAAAGATGGTACCGAAAGCCATGGGAAGAGATGAGTACAGCAAGGGAGTGGGTATAGAGAGAAAAAGGAGTGAACCCAAGACAGATCCTTGGGGTACACCAACTGAGAGAAGGTAAGCAACAGAGGAAGATCCACCAGAACAAATACTGAAGGAATGATGGGAGAGATAAGAAGAGAACCAGGATAGTACAGAGCCCTTAAAACCAAGCGAGGACAAGGGATCAAGGAGAAGGTTGTGGTCAACAGTGTCAAAAGCAGCAAAAAAGTTAAGAAGGATGAGGATCAAGTAAAGGCACTTGGATTTTGCCAGAAACAAGTCACTGGAGACTTTGGCAAGAACCATTTCAGTAAAATGTAAAGGATGAAAGCCAGATTGTAGAGGATCCAGGAGGGCTTGAGAGGAGAGAAGTCAATGCAAAACATGTTCAAGTAGTTTAGAAATGAAGGGAAGGAGGGAGATGGGTCAATAATTAGAAGGATAAGTACAATATAGTGAAGGTTTCTTGAGGAGAGGAGTAACCACAGCATGCTTGAAGGCTGCAGGGACAGTTGCAGTAGAGAGCGATATGTTGAGAATATGAGAAATGGGACAACAGTGGAGGAGATGGGGCTTAGGAGGCAGGTGGGAATAGGATCAGAGGAGCAGGTCTCGAGTTTGGAGGAGGAAAGAAGGTGAGTAGTTTCCTCCTCAGAGATCACAGAAAAGGAAGAAAGGGTAGCAGAGGTCAGGGTGGGGGGGGGGGGAGCTTGGGGAGGAGGGGAAGTAGCTGACCTTGTGAGGAACTGGAAAGTGATCTTGTGGATTTTGTCATGGAAATAGTAAGCCAGGATTTGGGCAGAAAGGGAAGGAGGGGTTGGAGGTGGAGGTGGAGGCACCTTCAGGAGAGTTGTAAATAGACAGCGAGGGTCAGAGGCAAGGGAGTTAGTCAGATGGACATAATAGTCTTGTTTTGCTAGTGTTATGGCCAGCTGGAAAGAGACAAGCATGAATTTGAAGTGTAGAAAGTCCACAAGGGTGTGGGATTTGAGCCAAGCACGCTCAGCTGAACAGGCACAGGAACGTAGATAGTAGATAGTGGAAGACAGCCAGGGCTGGGGTATAGTACACCTCACAGGATGTGGCATGTGTAGAGCAAGAGCATCCAGAGCACAGGAGAGGGCAGCTTTATAGGAAGCTACTGCCTCATCAGTAAACTCAGATGACATAGTGGAGGAAAAAGATGATGAAACAGTGGAGGAGAGAGCCAAAGGTCCTCACCTTCCTGACCACTCATTAAGCTACAGGAGGTATAAGCTAGTTGGACACCTTACTCTAAATTTCTCAGTTTCTGAGTGTTTTTCTCAGGAGTGTCAATCAAAACATTGCTTTCCCTGAGGAAGAAAAGCAGACCCATCAAACCTGACAGAATTCCATGAGCTGCCTCATTTATAAATGATTAGTAGTAGTAGTAGTAAGTAGTACACACACATTGCAATCAGGCCACTTGCTGGGAGTGGGAGCAACTCAGATCCTCCTGCCTCCAACATTATTCTCTCACTGTTTGGGTGAGCTGGTGTTTGAGTGACGGACGTGGGGAGAAAGTCTGTGGTTTCAACATTTTTTTCAGAGAGTGTGGTTGGACACATGGGGGACTATGGCCTGGCAAAGGTGCTATTTCTAAATATTTAAGCCCTGGGAGGGGGAAATGTGCAACTACTAGACATTCAGGGAATCAGGTGTCAGGAAGAGGGGGTCCTAGACTCAGAACCATATTATTTTATAGGGATGAGCAAGGCAGGGAAGGGGGCAGATTGGGGTTTATTTTTAGTCACAATAGGATAGACAGGACACAGCAGCCCCCCACCCACCAGGGATTTTAGAACCCCAAGATGATCTCTTACATGGGACCAGTAAACTCTTTAATCTACTACTACTGCCTCACAAACAGACATATTTTTAAAAATATTTTTGCACATTGCCATGACCAGGAATGTGAAAAGTTTCTATTTGTGCAAAATATTTGATTAGATATTTATAATAGCTATGGAATCAGATGAGCCAAGAGGTCATTTGCATCACATAACAAAATAGCACAAAAACAACTGCTAAGCTGCACAGTTTTTCGTGACTTTGTACCAAAGCCTGATCAAGAGAGGAAAAGGAAGAAACTGTGCATGGAAACAAAGATAAAGCAGATTGAAGGGCCAAATAAAACTTTACCAGTAGAACATTATCTCAGAAGAAGGACATTAGTGTTGCGGCTGGAAATGGAATGTTCCTAACATTTAATGTAGTGATCACAAGAGAAGTCTAGAGATAGAACAGAAGGAGTAGCGAAATTGGGAGCGAGGGACTGTGAAGGGCATGTATACTAAGCTCTGGCCAGTAACATGAGTGTGGGCTATGTTACCAGCATGAGGGGCTCATCGCTAACTATGGTGGGGCATGTACATCCTCCCCCCCCCCCCCCCCGCAATAAGTGCAGGATTTGTTTGTACCTTTCATGGGAGTTCGGTCTAAACATCTCCAGGAGGAGCAGACTTTGTTGTTTCCATCAAGTGTGTGTGTTGGGGGGGGGGGGGGGGAGGGTTAGTAAGAAATGTTTTATGCACACATTGCCATGTAAAACTGTGGAGTTTTGGTCTAAATTGTCTTTGTCTTTGAAATCTGCATCATCAATTGTTTTATTTAGGAGAAGATTGAAAACGTGGTTATTTTCTTCTTAATGCTAATGTTTTCTTTCTATTATAGACCACACTGATCCAACTTGTTTGGGAGTGATGCGATATAGAAATTGGTTAAATAAATAAAGCCACATAGTACCGCAGAGACTGGCCTGCCGGTGCAGCTAACACCATTCACTGACATAGCGTTAGTGGCGCCCATACTAGCAGCATCAAGCAGTTAGCCCGGGTCACTAAAGTCTACGCTAGCTGCGATGCACCAGGAATACCCATGATCAGCCCATGCCCCATTCAGTCCCTGCCCAACTAGAATGGGTAGCATGGGGTTTTCACTGCGGGAGTCCTGTGCTCAAACCGCGTGCTTTAGTAAGTATCTCCCTGAGTGCCTACATAACAAGACAGTATGTTTTACTATGGGTACCTTGGAAAGGCCTCTTTCCTCATGCTTGATTGATTTCCTTTTCTATTTTTTTTTCTTAGTGTGCGTCCTCCCTTCTCAAGGGGGAGAAATCTTTGTACATTGTTTCTTTAATTCCTTTTAGGAATCTGCAACAGTGTGTTTTACCACCTCTTTTGTGGAGGAGTTTTTTTTAAGTTGAATGTAGTTTATGCTTTTCCTAATAGCTTGAGGAAAGTTATATTCAGGTACCGTAGGTATTTTTCAGTCCCCAGAGGACTTACAATCTATTTTTGTACCCAAAGCAATGGAGGGTCAATGTGGAGCCAAGAATAATCTAAGGAGCCCTTCGCCGAGTCCACGTTACTCCCATACTAAGGCAACTCCACTGGCTACCTATCACAGCGAGAATCAGATACAAAGCTCTCATCCTAACATTTAAAGTCCTACACAAGGAATCAGCTACTTGTCTTCAGACCTTGATATTCAGACCCAAAAAGGGAAGACTATGAAGACACAGCAACACCAGCCTCCTATCCATCCCATCTCAGAAGATTAAGAGCAAGCAGTCTACCTGTAACAATGCATTCATCCTTTTGTACCCACACTATGGAACTTCTTACCTCAGACCTAAGAGCACTTTCTGACCAGTTATTTTCGGAAGAGAATGAAAATGTATTTCTTCCACGGTCACTTCAATTCCAGAGACACAAGCCACCTAGCAGCCACTAAGAATTCATTCTTCTAGATGCACTGTTACCAGACTCATGAGCTGCTCATTGTAGAAGTACTGATGGATTGCACCTGTATATTTCCTTGTACATAGTTACTGTTACCATTACCATTTCTATGTTATGTTTTTTTTTTTGTACTGTACAGCAGTAAACCACTTTGAATTGTAGAAAGGCAGTATAGAAATACTTTTTAAATAAATAAATACATTTCTAAAATACAAATCCACATGGCTTCCCTAGATGTCAGGGTCCTGCCTTAACTACTTCATTTGTTAGTTCTTCAGCTGCTATACATGTATCCCCCCAGGACTGAAGTAAAAGGTGAGTATCGATATAGTGCCCCTCTGGGTCTATATAATTGTGGTAGGCCGCAGTAACCTGGTGCCCTGGCTCCTGCAGGCCTCGAGAGCACGGCTAGCAGTGGTGGGAGGGAGGGGGGTTGCCAATGATGGGTCCAGCCGCAAATTTGAAATTGCCCTGTATCCTGGTGTAAGGCGATTTCATAGGCTGCGAGGCAGTTCTTACCAAGGGGAGGGGGCCTGGGTTCCACATGGCACTGTATGGGTGCTGTTGGCGGTGGCGGGCAGACATGTAGCAACTCCTGTCTCCAAAGGCAGCTGAAGAAACGAGTTACTTGGTGGCAGGGGGGCAGACACTTGGGAGGTTAAAGTGGTGGCCAGCAGAATCTGTGCTTTATTTGATGGCTGCTGAAGAGCAGCCCCGGGACTCGCTGGCTTTTCTTGCGCCCTGCGGGGGTCCTACAGAACAGCGGCAGTGAGAGACAGAGGAGGTTGTGGCTGCCGCATGGCTGCCGTGAGCGTGCCTGTGGACTGCAAGGTTGGTCAAGAGCAGCGCAAGGGGGTGCTGCGGGGCTGTGGCCGACAGAGAGTAGGAGTGCGGACTCCTGTTTCACACGGAAGAGGGAATGTTGGCAGGGGAGGTGCCGGCCAAAGGGGGGAGGTTCAAAGGGACAAGAGGGCGTCTCGGGTTCACAGCTACACCATGGGCCTGTGCTGAGGGTAATAGGAAGAGGATGGGGAGGGAATGCTGTAGCCGGGGTGGGTCTCTTGTACTGGCAAGGGGAGGGAGAGGACCAGAGAGGTTAAGGCACAGGTGGAATAAATGGGGCAGCAGACGGGATGCAACTGTCTTTCAGGTTGCTGGAGATGAATTTGGGATCAGGCCGGAGGGCTCTGAAATGGAAGTGAGAGGGGAAGAAGGGAAGGAAGTTCAGTCAGTGATGGGGGAGGCTGTGGGGGAGCCATCAAGGGAGAGTCATAGGCCGGATGTGGTGGGCATGCACAGAGATACAGTTTGGATTCTTGAAGGGGCTGAACAGATAAGGGGGGATGACTCTAGGGGTACTTGTAGGAATATGGGGGGGCTGAGTCAGTGACTGGTTTTCCCATTTTAACAGGCAGCGGCAGCTCACAGTGGCTATGGGGAAGGCCGCCATCTGCTTACTTGCCAGGGATGGTGTTCCCATTGCCACCTGGACTGGGACTGTGGGCCCCTGGGTGTCTCCCACCCAACCCTGAGGGATATGGGAATACTGTTTATGGGGGCATGACTTCTTGGACAGCTGGGGGTCAGGGGCCATCTTATATGAGTTGGGGTAGTGGTGGCGAGACAGGTGGGAGATCCACTTCTTTGCATCCTTCCCGGGCAGTAGTGGAGCAGTCGTTTAGAGCGGGAGTACCAGAGATGACTTGAAAGGAAGCAGACACATTCAGAGCTCAGCAGCTATCAACTGGTCCAGCAGCTCAGGCCCAGCAGGGTTCTGAAGAAGCCGGGATGACATCTGCAGCAATGGATGAGTGTGTGGGTAGAGATACAGGTGGCTCTGGTAGGGAACATACCTCTAAGCTGGCTATGTTAGTTGGGAAGAAAGCTAAGAAAACGCACAGGCATTCGCAAAGGTGTTGGTGCGACTCCACCTCGTCGTCGTCATCCACCTCATCGAATGCATCATCAACATTGCCATCAGAGGCCATTCACCCAGATAAAGAGGGTGGCGCACCTACTTTAGTTGCGTATCCTGAGTTATGGGAAGGGGTTTCGCAGAAGTTACACCATATGATCAAGAAAAGGCGATACTTTGATATTTTTCAGCTGCTCGAGGGGCGAAAGCATTCAGGCGAAAGTCAGAAGAAACTCAAGGATGATGAAAGGACGAAGGGAGGGCCTGGTTAAACTATGACGAGGACTTCAGGGACATGATGGAGGAGAATGTTCATTTGTCGTGGGGGATGAAAGACATTAACCTTTGGCTCACACAGATGTCGGCCAAACAAAGGTCAGCAGGTGTAGGTGCGTCTGGGTACAGGATGGAAGCCCAAGGCACATCGGGAGGAAACCGGTCCTTTCAGAGTTTGGCGGTTAGCCCCAGCTCCCAAAAGCAGGGCCAGGAACTATGGACATATTCTGGCATTTTAACAAATCATCCTGTTCTTTTCCAGACTACAAATTCAGACGCACCTGCTCTCTTTGTGGAGGCAGCCATGTTACAACCAAATGCAGCCGAAAGCCAGGGGTAGGGGCTCCGCCTCCCAGCAAATGAGAACACATTAGCACAGTTGGCTCCAACTCCAGTGAGGGTTGAGGTCATGCTGCCTTGGCTTCAGTATTCATGAGAACAGGGGATGGGGGGACGATTATTGCAAGATTTTGAGCAGGGTTTTATGATCCCTTTCTGTGGGAAGGTATGGGACATGACAGCAAAGAATGTGATGTTGGTACAGTGCTTTGTTGAGATAGCATGGGAAAAAGGTTGCAGCAGAGTGTGCACTTGGCAGGATGGCAGGGCCTTTTTCAGAACTGCCTTGTCGATTGTTCATTATCTCCCCCTTGGGCATAGTGCCAAAAAGGAACATGGAAAGTTCAGACTTATCCACAATTTATCATTCCCAGTGGGCGATTTGGTTAAAAATCATATACCTCACGAACTGTGTACTGTGCGATACGCTTCCTTCGATTTCGCAGTCACATTGGTACGCCAGTGCAGGACTGGGGCGTTCATGGCTAAGGTGGACATTGAATCCACTTTCCGGCTCCTCCCGTTACACCCCTCTGCATTTCCGTTACTGGGCTTCCAGTTCGAGAATGGCTACTATTTCAATAAATGCATGCCAATGGGTTGTGCCATTTCATGTGCCTACTTTGAAGCCGTAAGTGGTTTCTTGCATTGGGTGATGGTGCAGAAGATGGGATTGACTAGTTTGGTACATTATTTTGATGACTTCCTATTTGTGGGTCCTGAGCTGACAGATACATGCACAACGTTGCTGATGACTTTTGGGAACATGGCGAAAGAGTTTGGTGTGCCACTTGCATCCGAGAAGATGGTGGGTTCAGTGACTTCTATTACCTTTCTCAGGATTAAGATCAATTCAACAGCTTTGTAGGCACGTTTGCCCCCAGAGAAGGTGGACAAATTGAGAGGCATGATATCAGTGGTGGGGTTGGCTGGCAAGGTTAAGTTGCGAGTACTGCAGTCTTTAGTAGGGTACCTCAATTTTGCATGCCATGTTATTCCTATGGGGTGCCCCTTTTATAGATGGCTGTCAATGGCAATGGCTGGGGTGGTCAAGCCCTCACCATTATATTCGGGTGTCAGAGGGCATGCGGGAAGATCTGAGAGTTTAGGATGCCTTTCTGATTGATTTCAATGGCTGCATGGTACTGCAGTTGTCCGAGGTTTCCAACTCAGATTTGCAGTTGTTCTCCGACACAGCAGGAAGCCAAGGATTCGGTCTGTATTTTCAGGGGCTTGGGGTGCTGAGCCTTGGCCGACCGAGTGGCATGCTGTGGGACTAACACACAACGTTGCCTTCTTGGAGCTGTTCCCTATTGTGGTAGCCTTGGTAGTTTGGCCTGAACAGCTATGAAACAGGAGAGCCATTTTTTGGTTTGACAATGCATCGGTACTCGAGACCATCAACCGACAATCTCCTAAGTGTCTGAGTGTGGCGGCATTGATGCAGGTATTTGTACTACATTGCTTACAGCTTAATGTAGCTGCAAGATCACGTCACATATCGGGTGTACATAACCAAATAGCTGATGCATTATCTCATTTCCAATGGTCACAGTTCCACAGACTGACACCTGGAGTGGAGGCGGTAGCCACAGCGGTACCAGGGCATCTCTGGAAGGTTGGAACCATGACGCGATTGCCTTGTTGCAGTGCTCGGTAGCACCGGTGACTTGGATATCTTACCTTTGAGGATATAAGAAGGTGGGTGAGTTGCTGTCAGCTTTGTGTTGGTCATGGGGTAGGGTACCCGACAAGTTACTAGGATTATTTATTGTATGGGCCAAGGCTGCCAGGTGGTCACAATCAATGGCTCGGGAGTCCTTGGTGGGTTTTCCTTTTTTAGTAAGGCAGCAGACTGGGGCAATCCGCGGGCCACATTTCTGGTTCTGCAGATGATTGCGAGCTGAGAGAAGGTGATAACAGTACAGCGGGACTGGCGGCGCCCAGTGTCCCATGACCTGCTGGTATGCATATGGGTGGCGCTGCCTGAAGTCACAACCTCCACTTATGAGGCACAGTTGTTTCAAGTAGCCTTTTTGCTTGTCTTCTTTGGAGCATTCAGAGTGAGCAAGTTGGTTCCGCGCTCTGGGAAGGTAGGCATAGCATGAGGATTAGACATAAAACAAATAGTGGTGGGTCAGGATCACGTACGGATCTTCTTATCTCATTCCAAGACAGACCAGAGGGGGCAGTTCACTTCACGTTCCTTTTGGATAGGGACGGTGACCAGTGCAGCAGCTGTAGGACTCCGCGATGCAGTAATTCAACAGATAGGCCGATGGCGCTCCAGGGTGTATGAGGGCTACGTGAGCCCACAGGCAAATTCATAAGAGCACGGGCGTAGTTGGTATGTAGAGGGGCAGCATGCAAAAGGAGGGTGGGTTATAATTTAATGGCTTTGTTGTTTTCTAGATAGCAGCCGGATTTGTTCTCTTGCAGATGACTATCCACACCTGCAGGAATGGTGGATATTTGGCCATTCTTTTGTCTACTGCGCTGGGCGATGAGCTCCTACGCGACCATTGGGCTCACATCTAGGGTTAGCACCATTGGGCATCGACTTCAATAGATGGGCGAGCTAGGAATGTGGTGGTGTCACTTGCTGTCATTGGTTCATCAACTGGCCTGGCTGCGGCGACGCCTGACTGGACTCCTTATTATTTATTTATTTAACATTTCTTCTATACCGCGCTATTAAAATCAGTGTGGTGTACAATGAACAAAACATACTGCAATGCATACAAGCAACATTGAGTTTACATAGAACAGGGAAGGATAAATACATGGGATAACCGGGGAAACTATGTACAGTTAACTTTATACTATATATATTTTAACTATATACAATATTCTAAATTCGATTGGATATTGTGTGTGAGACATTTGGGTATGGCAGATAAGTGGTCATCTTGGTTATCTGGTGGGCTATTGTGTAGTCTAACCATTTTCTGGTTGTATTAGAGTGCTAATGCATCTGGGGTATGTGGGAATCTTGGTAGATGTGTGAGTATCCAGGATAACTTCTGGGTAACATTTTGTGAACAAATGGTGTTTCACGGCTTTTCGGAATTGTATTAGGCTCTTGATGCCGCGGATTTCGTGGGGGAGTGTATTCCAGTTTAGAGGGGCGAATATTGAGAAAGCTCTGTTTGACGTAGCTTTAGTACATGATGTCATCATCTTCGGAACTATTAAGGTGTTCGTAGCAGTAGTTCTCCTGTTTCTATTTTCGAGGGTGCTGTGAATTAGGTTGCTGATTGGTGTGGGTGGGTAATTATTCATGGCTTTGAAGGTCAGGATTAGTGACTTATAGTGGAGTCTGGCTTGTAGAGGTAGCCAGTGTAGGTCTTTCATGATAGGTGTTATGTGAGCAGATCTTGGTGACCCAGAGAGGACCCTTGCAGCTGCATTCATAGCCAGGCGAAGCGGATTTAAAGTTGATTGGGAGATCCCGTGGAGGATGATATTAGCAAAATCTAGATGTGGGAGGACTAATGCCTGGAAGGTTGATCGGTAGTCAGTGTAATCAAGTAGGGGGCGGAGGTGGCGTAGTGTTCTGATCTTATGATATATAGTTTTTGTCACATTCTTCACATGCGTTGTCATGTCCAGGTGCTGGTCCAGTGTGATACCGAGATATCGGATTGTGGGTTTGGACTTTAATTCTATGTTGTTGACCAGTAGCGATGGAGGTGGTATGAACTTACGATTCCTTGTAATAAAAAGAACATCAGTTTTGCTATGATTGATTCGTAGGTTTTGTGTCAGCAGCCATTCAGCTACTGCTCCGAAACAGTTGGTTATTGGGGAAAACACTGGTTGGTCAATCTTGAACGGCATGTATATGAGGATGTCATCTGCGTATGCCAGGCATTGTACGTTGAAGGATCGGATCAGTTCACATATCGGCTGCATATATATATTGAAAATTAGTGCCGATAAGGAAGATCCTTGCGGTACACCTTGAGATTGTAGGAATGGTTCCGAGGATTCATGGTCTGTCTTGACTTGTTGCCACCTATTGGAAAGGTAGGATTTACACCATTCCAGTGCTGTGCTTCGAATCCCCTTTTCTATCAGGCGTTGCAGAAGTATGTCGTGATTCACAGAGTCGAAGGCGGCTGAGATGTCTAGAAAGATGAGGACAAATCCTTGTTGGATGCTGTTTATTCCTGTGATCAGATCATTGAATAGGGTTGTAAGGATTGTGTCGACTCCATGTGCTTCTCTAAATCCATGTTGTGATTGGTCTAGTGGAGCTTCCGTGTCAATGTGATGCTGGATCTGTTGTTGAGCAGCTTTCTCGATTATTTTTGCAAGTTGGGGGATGCTCGAGATTGGCCTAAATGAATCAACTTTGGATGGATCAAGTTTACTGTTTTTTAGAAGGGGCCTGATCGAGGTGTGTTTCAGACACTGGGGGAATGAGCCAGTTAGAAAGGACTGGTTCAGCATCTTGCATAGGATTTGGCTTAGATCGTGTCGCAGTTCTTTGATCCAGCTGGCTGGGCATGGGTCATTAGGTGCCGTGCTAGGATTGATGGAGGCGATAATGTTCTCAATCTCACTAGTTGATACCATGTTGAAATTACTAAATGGTGTTATTGGGGATGCCTTGAGCGCTATGGAGGGGTTGTTGATATTTATGTTCGTGCTGGCCTTAATCATTTTTGATTGCAGGTAGTTCGCGTAGTCCTGTGGCTGAGGCATTGCAGGTTGGACTGAAACTGGCTCTCCTGTTATGGATTTTACTAACCTGAATAGTGCATGTGGTTTATTGATGGAGCGTTTCAATAAGTTTGTGTGGTAGAGTTTCCTACTCATTGTTATCTTCCCACGGTGGGTAGCTAAGTATGAATTATATTCTGCAAGGGCCTCTGGTGAGTGGGTTCTTCGCCACTCTCTCTTGAGTTTGCGTAGGTGGTTGAGAGATGTACGCAGGTCAGTAGAGAACCATGGCGCGTGTTCTCGTTTTCTTATCATTGTACAATGGACATGAGGCGGCTCTGAGGTTCTCGTCCCATTTGGCTATCAGGTCGTCTAAGTTGAGGGTGGTGTTGGTTACAAGTGGTTGTAGACTTTGTAGGACAGTGTCGCGGTTGAGAGGTTGAAAGCGAGCTGTGTGGGTTCCAGATGTGTTAGATGGTATTTGGCTCTTATACACTTGGGCGGCAAGGACCTTTGTGAATGAGGCATTTCGGCAAAATTCTCATTGTTGCCTGGCGTGATTATCATATGGTCAGACATAATTCCTCAGCCAACCTGCCATTCTCAGTGTAGATGGGCTTATGGGCTGGTGAAGGTGAACCGACAGATTGAGTGGTGGGTTACACGGATTGGAGGGCTGCAAGTCCAACACACCTGGACAGACGTGGGCTGTGCTGGCTACTATTGCACTTACGGAGTCCATTTGTTGCCAGTGGGTGAAGACCTCCTGGTGAATGATTGGCAAGAGACGTTGGAAACAGTCACCCAGAGGGGGGCACTACCAGTCGCAGCGAACCTGGTAAAGGGAGCAGCACAAGGATAGCAGAACTACCTTGCACCGGTGGCAAAGACCCGAGCCAGCGGGCACTGTGACAGCGGAGGGCCTAACAGCCAGTCTGAGGAAGTAAGGGAGCACAGCTCCTTAAAAGGGGGGGTGGGAGGAGATCTTGGTGGGAGATTTTCACCCGGACTAGGGAGGGGGGAGGCTGGCCTTTGCTAATAATATGGCGAGGTTGGCAGAAGGGGAGGGAGGCAGGAGGATGCACCACTTTGCTAATAACATGGCTGGTGGGGCACATTGTCCAGAAAGGGGGGGATGTAGATGAATATGTGCATTGTAATGAGCTAGCATTGGCTCGAGTCAGACTAGTAATGCTTTGTGTTAATAAAACCGCGACTGTGTTTA
This sequence comes from Ichthyophis bannanicus, assembly GCA_033557465.1. Lineage (NCBI taxonomy): Eukaryota > Metazoa > Chordata > Amphibia > Gymnophiona > Ichthyophiidae > Ichthyophis > Ichthyophis bannanicus. The sequence continues at coordinate 181,553,755 of CM066034.1, forward strand.
TTCACCAGTTATGCGTATTGTCATTCATGGCTCAGGTATGATAAAGGTTATTTACATGGGAGGGGCTGAAGATAAGAGAAGGCGTAATGGCTCGTAGAGGCCTGCTGTCCAGGCTACCCAGGCTATTGTGGTAGGCTGCAGGGCTGTGGTCCTGAGTTTGAGGAGTAACCTGGTGCTCCAGCTCCTGCAGGCCTCAAGAGCATGGCTAGTAGTGGGGGGAGGGGGGTTGCCAAGCAACAAGTCCGGCCGAAAATTTGAAATCACCCTGCGTCCTGGCATAGGGCAATTTCATAGGCTACAAGGCAGGTCTTACCGAGGGGAGGGGCCTGGGTTCCGCGTGGTGCTGTATAGGTGCTGTTGGCAGTGGTGGGCAGATGTGCAACAGTTCCTGTCTCCCCACCCATCTTCCCCAGTGAGGGGCTTGTGCAGATGAGGGGATTGTCACAGCTGGAGGAGCAAGGTCCCAAGCCAACAGGCACTGTGACAGCAGGGGCCTAATGGCTGGTCTGAGGAAGTAAGAGAGCATAGCTCCTCAAAAGGGGGGGAGGGGGTGGATGGAGATCTCAGTGGGGGATCTTTACCCGAACTAAGGAAGACGGGGGGAGAGGGGGGGAAGCCTTTGCTAATAATATGGTGAGGTTGGCAGAAGGGGGGGAGGGAGGAGGATGCACCACTTTGCTAATAATATGGCTGGTGAGGCGTATCATCCGGAAAGGGGGGGTGTAGATGAATATGTGCATTGTAATGAGTTATTGTTGGCTCAGGTCAGGCTAGTAAATGAGTTGTATTAATAAAGCTGCGACCATGTTTATTCACCAGTTATGTATATTGTCATTTGTGGGTTAGGTATGGTAAAGGTTGTTTACATGGGAGGGGGCTACCCAGGTTATTGTCTATTATGCTGACATGGAGGTCATTTTGCTGTTATAAGTTGTCTGTTATACACCAGCTTGGGTGAATCTCTCCATAAAGGCAGTTAATTAATCCAAACAAATAAATAAATACGAAGAACAGTGAGGAGAAGAAACTTAAGAAGAGTGCAACAAGTCTGTATCTTGGTAGACTGGTTATCAGAGGTCCTTCAGATACAACAGTTCCTAAATGTATTCTCCAAGAAATTCCTGTTGATGATTTGAGAGTGATTTAGACTTCTAACTTTGAAAGCTCAGATTCTTCTCCCATGTAATGTGTTCTCTGTCAAATTATCATCCTTGAGTAAGTTCTGAATCACTTCCTTCATTTAGTGGAGACAACAAAGTAGAGCAAAGACGTACCTGCAGCACAGTAACTAGAAGACAAAGGAGCTGGTACCCAGACTAGTGATCAAACAGGACTTTATTAAACCTTACTCATTAGACCATTGAAACCACCCTTAAATGGCTGTTTAAGGCTACTGAGAACACCTTTAAGTGGCTTGATAAGGCTACTGAGACGACCCTTAACTGGCTGGTTTTGGACAATACTAGTCTTCTGCCCACAACAAAAAGTATTTTGCCCATACATCACTCTTAACAATATCTTGAAACCTTCTTCTCTGTCCAATCTGATGCATGCTGAAAGGGGATGGTTTATTAAGCACTAGGCTTCTAACAGTGCACTATAATCACTCATTATATGCCTTTGGACTCTTGAAAGCATTCTTCTCAGTCTTTACTATAGCAATTCATCAAACTACTGCTTCCAAAAATAAATGTTCTCCTTCAGTCCCAAAAACTCACTTTTCTCCTTAGTTTTACTCTGGCTCAAAGGAACTAGGGTTAGGTAGCATTCCATAGTACACCAAACCAAAATACTGCTGTCTACCATTTTTTCAGCTATGGGGGCAGTAATAGGAGGATAAAAATAGTCTCTATAAATCTGATATGGCTACTGGAACAGCTTCAACCCCGTTCGGCAGCCAGTGCCATTTTACTTAGCAAACAGTCTCTGAAGCTCCAAATGCAATAAAGGAAAACAATCTTTATAAATCTTACACTTCTGCCTTTTCCACTTTAAGAAAACCCTGCAATCCTGTCTCTGAGGCTCTTGCTTACTAATAGCTTCCTGCCATGCTGCCATCAAACAAAGGTTTATACCTAAGTCTTGCTTTCCCCACAGTTCACTACCTTGCTCTGCATTGAGCATTTCTCCAGACTCTGGTACAATGGGGCATAGCTGCCATATTCAGTTGTCCTTCAACTTCTAGTGCAGAGGATTATTGGGGAATTTCCCCTTCTTCTCTATTTATTTATTTATTTTTAGATCATGCCTGTCCAGTAGCAGTTCAAGGCAAGTTACAATCAGGTACAATAGATATTTCCCTGACTCCAAAGGGCTTACAATCCTTGAGAACTGCGGAGTGTTTTTTTAGGTTGCTCGAGGAACGAGCTCCCTTCAGCATTAGGTTAGGGGCTTACTGAGTCATGTCCATGCTGAATTTTTAATCACCCTTTCCAATTTAGATTGGATTTGGAAGCCCTTATTAGAAAATTGAGCCTAAAGTCTTATTTTGCCACAACACCTTTTTCTACGGGCAACCTAGGTGGTCCATTGACGGATCGAAGAATGCCGTTGCCTTTTAAATCTACTTGGATGCCACCCGGCCCCGCACCCCCGGCGTTGCACATTTTTAAAGAGTTGGTGTTGAAGGCTGTTGGTCAATTAGAACGTAAGAATCATCTAATGAAAAGTGTATTGCCCATAAGAGAACGGAAGGCACTGCGTGAACTCCGAGCATGAACAGATATAGTAATCCGCAGGGCAGATAAAGGGGGCACTGTGGTGGTATTGATTCATGGAAATTATTTAGAAGAAGCACGATGGCATCTCTCAGACCATCAAGTTTATCAGGAGTTATCAGAGGATCCCACTAAGACTTTACAGACATGTATACAGAACAGCACACAAAGCTTTTCGGGAGAAAATCATATCCAAAAAAGAATTGATATTTTTGAATGTGAAAGTTCCAGCAATGGCTCGTTTCTATTTAGTCCCCAAAATCCATAAAGGTTTGGAGAAACCACCCGGAAGACCAATAGTATCGACAAGAGGAACGATATTGGAACCCCTGTCAGTGTTTATTGACTCGTTTCTGCTCCCTTTACTTAGTGATATACCTTCGTACATTAGAAACAGCTCTCATTTTTTGGAGAAATTAGATCAGCAAGCCGAGTGAACATAGTTTGTTTGGAGCTATATCTTAAGTAGTGGAATTTTTAATCTAAGCTCTCTTGCTGTTCCTTCTCCTTAAAGGGACCTCTCAAAACTACTCAGTTTTTCTCTTGAGCTCAGCTCACCATTCACACTTGTCAGGATAAGAGACTGGAAATCTTATCAGTGTGCCATCTATGTATAGCTTAGAAGATTTGTTGCTCTACCAAAGAATAGCCATCTGGTACAGATTGTACAGAATTCTAGAGGTATGGCAACAGGACAATGGCCTCAGAAATGAGGACAATACTTAACCTCAGAAGTACTCCTGATACTTAACCTCAGAAGTACTCCTGATAACCCTTGATATAGTAGCGCTATATACCAGCATACCCCAGACAGGAACATTCCAGACCGTCACAGTTGAATTACGATGGAGAGGAGATCTTTCTGAGCAGTTGATATCTTTTCTTTTAGAATTGACACACCTTACAGTTTTCCAGAATTATTTCATTTTTGAGGATATGATTTATCAACAAATTTCTGGAGTGGCGATGGGGGCCACATGTGCCCCCTCGATAGCGAATCTTTTTATGGGTAATTTTGAGAGAAAAGAGCTGCTGTCATCTCCATACATCACGAATATAAAAATGTGGAATCGTTTTATTGATGACATTTTTCGTCTGTGGAAGGGCTCTGCTGAAGTAGCGGTTCAATGTGTTCATTGGCTTAATAGTATAGATAAAGCGATACAATTCACGTACACCATAGAAGCCGATGAGATCACTTTTTTAGATTTAGTGATAAAGAGGGGTTCTCAAGGTTGGATATCATCGGTGCACAAAAAACCTATTGCTCTCAACACATTTTTACATTACAGCAGCGCCCATCCTTCTCGGCTGAAAAACGGTTTACCTTTTTCCCAGTTTCTGTGCTTTCGGCGGAATTGCACAGAAGTGTCAGATTTTAAAAGACAATCACAAACTTTATTGAAGGACTTTTATGATCAGGGATATCCTCCCCAAATTTCAAAACATGCATATAGAAGAGCACTTTTCAATGATAGAGCCTGGCTAGTTGGGTCCTCTACAACAAGATCTAGTGAGGTAGACAGTGATCACATAAATATGATCACCAAATATTCACCATTAAGTCATAAAATTCAACGCATTTTATCGAAGCATGCCAATGTATTAAGCAATGTCCCTGGGTTAGAAAACAAACACATTAGGTGTGTTTGGCAACGGAATGCCAATCTGAAAGAACAATTGAGTCCAGCAGCCGTACATGCCTCTTGAAAAGAGAGAGGATGATAATTGTGAGAGAGGACACTAAAGTTGTGGGAAATGTGGAATCTGTGAAGTCACTGTGGATATTAAAGATTTCACTTACCATGACAAAACTTACATCTTGAAACAGGCAACATTGTGTGACACTGCTTCAGTAGTTTATGCCATTAGATGTCCCTGCAATTTATTATATATAGGAAAAACTATCCGTCCTTTCAAGGTTCGATTGTTGGAACATAAGAGCCATTTACGGTGCAGAATAACGACAGCACCTCTAGTCCAACATTGTTTAGATTTTCAACATGAGTTTGCACATCTACAATGTTTCTGTATAGAACATATCAGGTCAACAATGAGAGGTAAAACCCTAGAACAGACGCTATTAAGATGTGAGCAACATTGGATTTTTAATTTAAATACACTCATGCCTGATGGTCTCAATTCCACAATCGATTGGGGTGTATGCCTTTAAGGAAAATCAAAAGAGGAGTGGTCTGTTCATTTAAACAGGCGATGAGCAAGATGCTGAGCACTGATGCTTTATAAAGTCTAGCATTTCAAGGTAGTTTGCATGCGCAGCGTCTTTTGGAAGTTTGCTATCCAATGGTATGAGCTACATAGAAGAACGCGGGCAGCAACATTGATAAGTGAGTTTGTTCCTTTTCGTTTTAGGTATTGATTACAGATCTTGACATATGTGAAACCAAATTTATATGAAAGAAAAATTTCACCAGATCAATGTGGAAGGTATTTTGGAGATATTTTGGTTACTACTGACATTTTTTCAATTTTCAGACCCTCCTGAAGAAACTCCTTATGAGAGTGAAACGCAAGAGTGGTGCCGAAGGGAGGCGTTGAGGAGAATAAACAAGATAAGCAACTGGTTTTTATGTCAAGTAGTTTTTTAACACATAGGTGGTGGAGAATTGGTGATCAATCAAATAATCCCAGACTTGTCATTGATGCTATTATGTGCAGAAATGTGGATAAGCAGTAAGATGATTGCTTCACAGCGCTGTTTGGACTGAGACATTCTGGGCATATTATAGAGAAAGTTTTATGGTTCAAGTAACAACAGCGATCAGCTGTTCTCCTAATAAATGAAAGTTTTCCACTGTGAACATAGTTTGTTTGGAGCTATATCTCAAGTAGTGGAATTTTTAATCTAAGCTCTCTTGCTGTTCCTTCTCCTTAAAGGGACCTCTCAAAACTACTCGGTTTTTCTCTTGAGCTCAGCTCACCATTCACACTTGTCAGGATAAGAGACTGGAAATCTTATCAGTGTGCCATCTATGTATAGCTTAGAAGATTTGTTGCTCTACCAAAGAATAGTCATCTGGTACTGATTGTACAGAATTCTAGAGGTATGGCAACAGGACAATGGCCTCAGAAATGAGGACAATACTTAACCTCAGAATAATTGAAAAGTATAGTAGTAACTGGTCCTTGCCTTTTATAATTATCCCTAAGCCAGATGAAAGTCTCCTCTTCTGCACCGAATTCAGTAAGATTAATGAAGTCTCAAAGCTTAAAGCCTACTTGATGTCTAGAGTTGATGATCTTATTGAGAAACCAGGGGCAGTCCAACTTATCCCTACACTGGACCTCACTATGAAGTATTGGCTGGTACACCTTACTTCTGCAGCCAAACTGAAGACATCTTTTTCTACTCCCGAGGAGCTATTCCAGTTCACTGAACTGCCACTTGGACTTAATGGAGCTCCATATATATTTCAATGCCTGTTAGACCATTTTCTGAGATCCCCTTTCCCCATAGAAGCTATGCAGTGGCTTACCTGGACCCAATATTGTAATCTGCAGTACAGTTTGGAAGACTTGTATAAACGAATTATAAGCAGTCATTGCAAACACGTGTAAGACGAGCTTAATTGCAAAAACAAAGAAGTACTTCCTGGGTGTACACAAAGTCCAGTTCTATAGGGAAGGGGCAAGTCCATCCGCAGATATGGAAGAAAGAAGCCATTGTAAGGGTGCCTATTCATCAGTCAAAGAAACAAGGGAGAGCCTTCCTAGAGTTCATCAGTTACTACTGACACTTCATCCCAAACTTTGCAGAGAAGCACCTTTAAGTATTATGGAAGAGAGCAGCAAAGAATGCTACCTGGCTTAGAGCATTGTAAGAAGTCTTCCAAGGATTAAAGTGGTGCTAGCCCAGGAAAAAGACAAATCACCCAAACTCAAAGGGTGCTAAGTGAAAAAAATATCTATATATATAAATATAAAATATGCGTGATGCTATCAAAAAGTTCCTGAACTCGCACCACTGCACGGGAATGGAACACAGTATAGTAGTGCACAACTGTGCAGCACTACCCGGCAGCCTTGTGAATCAGTGTGCTAAGCGGCACGGTGCTGAGTGGACATGGGATCACGCTGTGCTTCTTTGTTTACCACATGTTTTGGTCAACATTGAAATCTTTACTGACTTTAAAAGACCATAATCTGTAGTATCTTGGTGAGATGAACACGAATATAACATTAAAAAAAAATTATTGGCTCTCGTTTTGAAGATATTGCATGTAGTTCATTTTTGACGTTTCACCTTGTAAATTTATCCAGTAGGACATCAACAACATCCCAAATAAGCCTTGAATGATGTAATATTGCATCATATTGCATAATACCAGCATGCACACATCATCCAGAGTTGATTGCATCATTTTCTGATGCAATGCAATACTACTGCCAGACGTCAGCAGTGTACTATACGCAGTTGGAAAGGAAAGTAATCTGGTATTCTGTTCCGATATTGAAAGCCTCATGAATGCCTTAAAAATCACTCATGACCCACAAGACTGGAGACTATTTATAGACTCTTTGAAACTGAGTCTGAAGGCTGTGCTTTTGAATAATGAAACTGTCTTCCATCTATTCCAATAGCGCATGCCGTCCACATGAAAGAGACATACGATAACTTAAAGCATCTACTGACTTCCACTCCTTTCGCACTCAGTTTAAGTTACTTACTGTAGTTCACAGGGCTCTTCACACTAATACTCCACAATACCTGGCAGACCTTATTACATTCCACACCCCCAGACACACTCCCCGCTCCTTCCACCTTAACCGCCTTAATCTCCCTTCCCCCTCCCTCGCTCACCTTCAATCCACCTGCTCCTCTGCTTTCTTTTTCATCGGCCCCGCACTCTGGAATTCACTCCTCACCCCCCTCCGGTTAGAACCCCATCACGCCACCTTCAAGCGAGACCTCAAAACCCACCTTTTCCTTGGCCTATGACCTTCCCTCCCCTCTTGTCTGATCCTGTCCCCGTACATATAGTCCTGTATCCTTTCTCTCGTTCTGTTATATCAACAATTGTAACTTCCTTTCCTCCTTTCTGGCCCTGTGCCTGTTTCTAATTGTTTGTGAATTGTAAACCGCTCTGATTGATAAAGTATGGCGGTATATCAAATAAATAAACATAAACATACAGCTGGCACCTCTGTGTGGTGACTTGAAGGTAGTTGCCCTTTTAATGGGACTGCAGCAGGGATATATAAAATACATGTGTTTCTTATGTGAGTGGGATAGCCGAGCAAGGGATTGGTACTACTTGCAGAAGGAATGGAATCGCAGACAAAATGTAACAGTTGGAGAGAACAATATCCAGCACCCAGCTCTGGTTGAGGCTCACAAAATCCTGCTACCACCCCTTCACATCAAACTAGGTTTGATGAAAAACTTTGTGAAAGCCATGGACCGTACTTCGCCAGCTTTCCGATACCTGCATGAAAAATTCCCTCGACTCAATGAAGCAAAGATTAAAGAGGGAGTTTTTGTGGGTCCTCAGATTCCAGAGCTCTTCAAAGATGACCGGTTCAACAACTTGCTGCAGGGTGATGCGAAACAAGCATGGAATGCTTTTTGCCTAGTGTCAACAAACTTTCTCGGGAATGTTAGGGCACAAAACTAAAAGGAACTAGTAGAAGACCTGCTGATGCAGTATCAGAAACCTGGCTGCAATATGTCTCTAAAGATCCATTTCCTTGATTGCCATCTCGATGTCTTTCCTGACAACTGTGGTATGGTTAGTGATGAACAGGGCAAACGTTTTCACCAGGATATCGCAACAATGGAGCAAAGATACCAGGGAAAATGGTCCACTACAATGCTGGCTGACTACTGCTGGACACTCCCCAGAGAAGCTCCCGAACAGCTGTACAAGAGACAGGCAAAAAAATCTAAGAAGTAGTCTATGACTTGGTTTTTTTACAGGTATTAACTGAAGGCCTATTATATTTACTATTGACATGTATTTAGTGATGTAAACATTAATTCTTGTAGATTACAAAAAAGCTAGAGCCAACTTTGCAATTTCACTGTCATATTCGTGTTCAGCATATAAAAATTGATAAGAAATGACTATTTTTATTTCAGTAACATGACTTTTGTAAAAATTTGTTGACCAGTGAAATTAATGAGAAATTCAAGCAATGTGCGTGCCAAGAGCTCAAGGACACTGTGAATGCTGACAATGACTTTTTGCAACGTGTCATTACTGAGGATGAAAACTGGGTTTATGGGCATGACCCAGAACCCAAACAACAGTTCTCACAATGAAAAAGTCCATCGTCACCCCGCCCCAAGAAAGTGTGGCAAGTGAGGAGCAATGTGAAGTCGATGTTGATTGTTTTTGTCGACCACAAAGGAATTCTTCTGCAGGAATTCATTACTCAAGGACAAACAGTCAATGCAGACTACTACTACATTGGCATGCTGCAGTGTCTGGACCATGTGAGGCACAAATGTCCTGAGTTGTGGGCCACTGGGAACTGGATGATCCACCATGACAGTGCCCCAGCGCACATGTCTATGAAAGTGCAGAGGTTTTTAGCCTGAAACATGGTTGCTGTCCCTAAACCTCCCTATTCTCCTAACTTGGCCATCTGTGACATTTTCAACTTCTCTGGATTAAAATGAAACTAAAAGGGGGCAGATTTGACACCATTGCAAAAAGAGTCAGGAAGAGATGAGGACTGTTCTGAAGAATCTGAAGAAAGAGAACTTTCAGAATGTGTTCCAACTATGGCAAAACCACTGGAACCACTGCATCAACTCCCAAGGGGACTACTTTGAGGGGGATGGTGACCACTAAAATCTCAGGTTAGTGTAGCATTTTTTATGGGGTCAGTTCGGGAACTTTTTGATAGCACCTCGTATATATGTATTGCCTATTCATATATTTTTTCACGTAGCACCTTTTAAGTTTGAGTGATTTTTGTATATTGGGGGGTGGTCACTTTTTTCTGTTTCACCAGGAAAAAGAAAGGCAGCAACACTTACTGACTTTTATAAACCGAAAGCTATTGCTTCAAGAATAAGACTATGCAGTTATTGAGAAGGAAGTCTTGGCAATAAAGCGGGCACTGGAGATGCTCCATTATTACTTAGTTTACAAGTTTATGTTGATAACTGACCTCCAGCCACTTAAATAAAGCCTGAAATAAAGAAACCAAAGCCTGGGTAATGCAGTCGTTTCTTATCCTACAACTATTTGTGTATGAAATATGTCACAAGGAACAAAGTAGCTGGCCGCAAAATGGCTTCAGCAGAGGAAAGTGCTCAACCTAACACAATAAGGTCCTTATTTACTAATGTTCAGTAAGATTCTATAGTTATGGTGCATTATTTGCCACAACGAATACATGGCAAATGCAAAACCTCTGTGTTAACTGTTGGGGTGCCCCCAGTAGTTTCCTATTCAGCTAACACAGAGGAAATGCCATTTCTGCATGTTAACTATATTACAGATAGTGACTATCAAACCTCTATGGCTATGCAAATACCAACTAATTGTAACTCCTGCTACAGACAGTTTCCCTTTATCTCTCCTTCCCCCCTCGTCACTCCTTTTACAGTAACTCATACTCCCAAATGCTAATATACTTAAGTCACTTCAGGGGGAGTGTTATTTACAGCCCCCAAACAAAAATCACTCAATTCCCTCTTGTGATGTTTGGCATGAAAACAGGTTATAAATATCTTAGGTTACCTCCTCCATTGTGCCCTCATACTGAAACAGTATACTATTTTTCTCAGAACATATTTCTAACCATTGAATTCTTTATGTACTAAGGTTTTTAAATACTAGATTAAGTTGTAAATTATATAAATACAGTGTCACTACTATATTCCAGACCTCTCTATAAGGAAAGAAAGTTTTGTGTAGCTAGTGATATGATTGAGTTTATGTTAAGTAATGCAAAGCAAATGGTGATCTGTGTATTTACGCAGAAACTTTCCCAATTATAATTGTTCAACTTGTTTTCCTGATTTTTTTTACCCTATTCAATTAGAACAATTCTTAATTGAGAGAAAAGTATGATGCTTTTGCAAAGGAATATGAAGTTAGGGTCTGAATTATTAGCAAGCTTATTTATCTAGGGCATTGTTTCCTTTCTTTTTTTTTTGTGGTTTAAATTTTCTTGTCTCTCCCAAACAACATGGGCTGTATATAATATATTTCTTATCTTTTATGTGTTTTTCTTTTTACTTTGGAAATTGAAATTCTCAAATTGTTAATTAAAAAATAAATACATTAATAACTGTTCAATGCGAGAATATCCATATAGCACAGGGGTGCAATGGAGGCATAGCCTGGGTGGAGGAAGGGAGATGCACATCGCAATGTGATTTCAGAACAGCACAAGCATGTCTGGCTCTGATTGGTGAGGCATCCATGCCTATATATGCTTCTGACCATAAATAAGGTGAAAGAAGTGCATGGTGCCTGTCAACAGGTTACACAAAGTTTCATTTTTCAGGGTGGAGATGGAATGATTTCAGAAGACACTGATTATGTGCCTTGGTAAGAAAGGTGTATCTGTTTCAGTAAATAAGTAACCGAATTAGGATCCTTTTAGGTATAGGTGGATTTTATCATTGTAATTTAATTTAACTTATGTATATTTACTAAAGAGCCAATATTCAAAACCTTTAGCCAAATGGCCTGCTAAGGGCACAGTCCACAACAGTCAGCAACGCTATCCAGACAGTATCACTGAATAACTCCATAGACTAGTCCAGCACTGTCCAGTTAGTGTAGAGCAGGGGTCTCAAACTCAAATTGCTTTGAGGGCCAAATGAGGACTTGTAGAGTAACCCGGGGGCCGCACAAGACGCAGGCCTCATTTGCATAAGGGCATCATTTGCATAAGGGCATCATTTGCATAAATATTTGCATAATGTTACCATACACTAACTTTTAGTAAACATGCCTCTTAATGAGTGTATGGATAAAGAAAGACTAAAAGATTTCTACATTACTATAAACCAGTGCCAACCGCCAGGCACATTAGGAACTACTAGAAACACTGCCCATTTAGAACCCATAGCAAACCTGCCGTGTCCTAACAGCACTACCAGGACTCACAAAGCACCATACCCTAACTATCAAAAGGCAACACTGCAAATATTAAATCAACACATTTCAGAGAATAACAATACATGACCTACTCGGGAAAGAGAACAAGTGGCAATGTCAAATAGGAATTACATAAACAGAATACCTCAGCTCAGTTACACATGCAGAACATACACCATCACCAAACAAGGAATCACAATTTAGAAACAGGAAGACAATTAAACTGGGAACCCCAAAAGCCAAACTTAGAATGTACAACACTGTAGAAATAAAACTATACATTGATTTCCTCTTGTATTAAATAAAGTGCAGACGTTAAAGATGCACATTTCCAAGAGCTGACATATTTCAGTTAATAAATTCAAAATAAAGAGATATTTTTCTACCTTTTGTGCATTTTTTTTTTCAGTTGCAATTGTTCCAGTCACTTTCTTCTGGTTTCTTTGTGTCTTCTGCTAACTCTCCATCGTCTGCTGTCCATTTCTCCTTTCTTCTTTCCTAGTTTTTTTCCATTCTCTCTACATCTGCTTTAACATACTAATCATTCTCCTTTTGCTCTTTCCTCATTCCTATTTCATCCACTCAAATTTTACCCCTCCATCCTCAATCCACACTTACTCTCCCAATACCCGGCCAATTGTAGATTTTTCTTCCCTCCCACACAAAATATATTTCCCCTCTCCATTTCACTCTCCCAGCCCCATCCCATTCTAATCGTCCCCCAACATCAACTCCCTTCTAGCTCCTGCCCAACCCAGCATCCGCTCCCTTCTAGTCCCCACATCATCAGCCCATTTCCAGTCCTAGCTCCCTCCCCTCACAGCCCATTTCCTTTCCAAGCCCCCCTCCCCATCAGCCCATTTCCATTCCAAGCCTCCTTCCACTCAGCCCATTACCATTCCAAGACCCTGTCCCCATCAGCTATTTGCAGTTCAAGCTCCCCCTTCTACTCGGCCCATTTCCAGTCATAGCACCCCCCCCAGTCCATTACCAGTTCTAGCCCCCCCCCCAGCCCATTATCGGTCCTAAGCCCCCCAACAGCCCACTTCCAGGCCTAACCCTTCCATCGCCCCATCTTCATTCTTAGCCCCCCCATAACCCCATTTTCAGTCTTAGGCCCCCAGTCAGACCACCTCCAGTCCTAACCCCCATCTGTCCATTACCAGTCCTAACCCCCATCACCCCATTTTCAGTACTACCCCCCCCCAGCCCACATCAAGTCCTGCTCCCCCCCTACATCAAGTCCTGCTCCCCCCCCCACATCGTCCTGCTCCCCCCCATCAAATCCCGCACCCCCCCCATCAAGTCCTGCTCCCCCCCCAGCCCCACATCAAGTCCTGCTCCCCCCCCCCCCATCAAGTCCTGCTCCCTCCCCCCCCCCTGGGAAAATTAAACTTTAAAAAAAACCCGGCTTCTGCTGCTGCTGCCGCCGCTGCCGTGGCCGGCAATAGCAGCAATATCGCAAGTCCCGCGGGCTCCCCCCCACCCGGCAGATCCCTTCCTGCTTGCCTGCCAGTTCTCCGCTTCGGCTTTCAGAGCCGCGAAGGGAGAGCTTCTCCCTCGTGACTCTGTTAAGCCCGCTGGGGCAGATGGGAAATTTCCCATCTGCCCCGGCGAGCTTAACAGAGTCGCGAGGGAGAAGTTCTCCCTTCGCGGCTCTGAAAGCCGAAGCGGAGAACTGGCAGCATTGGCAGGCAAGCAGGAAGGGATCTGCCGGGTGGGGGGGAGCCCGCGGGACTTGCGATATTGCTGCTATTGCCGGCCACGGCAGCGGCGGCAGCAGCAGCAGAAGCCGGGTTTTTTTTTTTCCCCCCAATGCTTCGCGGGCCGCACAAGGGTCTCTCGCGGGCCGCATGCGGCCCGCGGGCCGCGTGTTTGAGACCCCTGGTGTAGAGGGAGGTGCTTAGGCAGTCCAGCAAGTGCCGACACTTGTCCGATTAGTGCAATTTTCAGTAGCTCCTGGCCGAACAACTCAGGCCATAGGAAAAGCTGGCCTAAGCCGTAATCTGGACAACGGCCGACTGAAAATAACACTATCTGGGCAAGAGTCAGCACTTGTCTGGTTAGCACCGCTGAGCCTGGAGTTCCAAACCAGATGCTACCGCTGAATATCCCACCAATATGTAAGTGCCAAAATCTGGACGGGCCGGATTTGCACCCGATTCTGCACCCTCGGGAGTTCCCACGGGATCAGTATTGGGTGCAAAGGGCTTCGATGGGCAGAACCTGCCCCGATTCACTGCCACCAGACATACTTCTCACACAATGTCTAACCCAGCAGGGGCACCTCATAGAGCCCCAGTGCCATGGTGTCCCATTGCCATGCAAGAGGCCAGAAACACTGCAAGCGCCTAGACATGCTTTTCCCTGCGCCCAACCCCCAGTAGGGCCTACCAAGGCTGGGATCAGGCTGCGGGAAACCACCTAGCCATTCTTACCATTTTGGGGGGACTGCAGCCGCTGATTGCCTCCCATGGGGTGACTTATTCCACCTTGGAGGTGGAATACGATACCTGATCGGCCATGACGTCCTGGTTGTAAAGCACCACGACCGGAATCGATCCTGTTCATCTGGGGTCAGGATCCTACCTCCGCCCTACCCACACTTCTCCTCCAGCCCTCCTCCTCCCATCCAGAGTTCCCTACGCATATCATGTGTACGTGCGGGGTACTTTGGGCATGGAATCGGGACCAAGCATTTGGCGGGGATATACATACAATCCTGCTAAACGCTAATCGTAAAGAATCCCTAAGGGCCCGATTCTGTCCCGGACATTGATCCCCTCTGTACATCTGGTCCGAACCAGACGTACAAAGGGGATCGCGATTCTGATCCCACAGAGCACATCTAGCCCCATGGGATCAGAATCGCGAACAATCCTGCATGTGCAGCTTGGACTGTGATTCAGTCCGGCCTGCATGTGCAGGGCTGTCCCCGGCTAACCCAGTCAAGGCTCTTCAATGGAGCCGCGGTGCCATAGCGTCACGTTACCATGGCACTGCGGCTCCATTGAAGAGCTGCAATATCGGCCGCTGGAAATTAAAGCTAATTTCCCGCAGCCCGAACCCTGATCTGGCCTTCACAGCCAGGATCGGGCTGCGGGGAATGTCCTCCAACCCCTCCTTGCCCATCTGCCCCCCTGTCATTTAAAAAATGACTAATCTAGGGAGGTTATTCCACCTCCGAGGTGGAATAACTTCTCCGCACATGTCCCTGGCCCTGGATGTACAGGGCCAACATTAGAATCGGCCCTGTACATTCAGGGCTGGCAACCACCCAGACTCCGCACCCAAGCCACCCTTTCCCCATCCCCATCTAAATTTCCGGCACAACCGGCTGGAAAGTTAGCCTAAGTTGTTGGGCCGTCCATCCCCACTATTTGTGGCACAGAATAACCCCTAAGTGTTTCATTTGTACTAAAATATGAATATAAGTTATAATCCACCTGGTAGCTTATGCAATAGGTGGGCTAGAAACTGAATGAATGAATGCATGAACACATTTTAGGGGAAGAACTTTCAGGTAAGAACATAAGATATGCCAAACTAGGTAAGACCAAGGTCCATCAAGCCCGGTATTCTGTTTCTAACAGTGGCCAGTCTAAGTCACAAGTACCTAGCTGTTTCCACAATGCTTATATCGAGGCAAGCAGTGATATCCTGGGTCCCCTTTAATAATGGTTTATGGACCTTTCCTCCAGAAACTTGCCCAAACCTTTTTTAAACCCGGCTACACTAACAGCTTTTACTACATCCTCCAAGTAACGAATTCCAGAGTTTGATTACACGTTAAGTGAAAAAAATATTTTCTCTTATTAGTCTATCTATATTTTGATGGTGTAAACAAGTGATCTATATTTACTTGTTCCACTCCATTCATTAATTTATAGACCTCTATCTTATCTCCCCTCAGCCATCTCTTTTCCAGGTTGAAGAGCCCTAACCTTTTTAGCCTCTCTTCATAGGGGACTCCTTTCGTCCCTTGACCATTTTGGTGGCTCTTCTCTGTACCTTTTCTAATAACACTATATTCTTTTTAAGATACGGCGACCAGAATTGCACACAATATTCAAGGTGCGGTCACACCATGGAACGATACAGAGGCATTATAATATCCTTTGTTTTATTCTCCATTTCTTTCCTTATGATACTAGCATTTTATTGTGAACCGCTCAGATGCCTGTGGCGTTGGGCGGTATATCAAGTTTTATTAAACATAAACATATTAAACATAAACATAGCATTCTATTTGCTCTCTTGGCTGCCGCTGCACACCGGACAGAGTGTTTCAACATGTTATCTTACAATGACACCTAAATCTTTTTCCTGGGTGGTGGTGCCTAATGTGGAACCTTGCATTGTGTAACCATAGTTTGGGTTGTTCTTTCCTAGGTGCATAACTTTGCACATCCACATTAAATTTCATCTGCCATTTGGATGTCCAGTCTTCCAATTTATCAGGGTCCTCTTGTAATTTTTCACAATCCTCATGGGTTTTAAGAACTTTGAATAATTTTATGTCATCTGCCAATTTGATTACCTCACTCGTTATTCCCATTTCCAGGTCATTTACGAATATGTTAAAAAGCAGCGGACTCAGCACAGATCCCTGGGGTACTCCACTAGTCACCTTTCTCCATTGGGAAAATTGGCCATTTAGCCCTACCCTCTGCTTTCTATCTTTTAACCAGTCCTATCCCATGACTTTTTAATTTCACCAGAAGTCTCTCATGAGGGACCTTGTCAAAGGCTTTCTGAAAATCCAGATACACTATAACAACCGATTCACCTTTGTCTACCTGTTTATTCACACCTTCTAAAAACCATAACAGATTATTAAGACAGGACCTTCCTTGGCTAAAGCCATGTTGACTGTCTCCCATTAAGCCATGACTATCTACGTGTTCAGTAATTTTGTTCTTTATAATGGTTTCTACCATTTTTACCAGTACTGACATCAGGCTCACCGGTCTGTAGTTTCTCGGATCACCCCTGGAACCCTATTTAAAAATTGGTGTTACATTGACCATTCTCCAATCTTCAGGTATTACAGATGATTTTAATGATAGTTCACAAATTACTAATAGTAGGTTTTCAATCTCATATTTCATTTCGTTTGACACCCTTGGATGTATACCATCCAGTCCAGGTGATTTGCTACTCTTCGGTTTATCAAATAGTTGTATCGATATATTTCTTTCAATTCTTCTGCGGCATCAGAAGCAAAGAATTCATTCAGTCTCTCCGCTATGGCCTTTTACCCCTCTATCATCTAATGGTCTAACTGACTCTGTCACAGGTTTTTTGCTATGGATGTACTTGAAAAAGTCTTTATTACACGTTTTGCTTCCACAACAAGCTTGTTCTCAAATTCTCTCTTTGTCTGCCTTATCAATGCCTTGCACCTAACTTGCCAGTGCTTATGTTATTTCCAGTTTTCGTCATTTGGTTCCTTTTTCCATTTCATGAAAGATGTTTTTTTGGCAACAACAGACTCTCTGACCTTACCTTTAAACCATGCTGGCAGTATTTTGGACTTCCTTCCACTTTTCTTAAATCATGCAATACAGCTGGTCTGGGCTTCCAAGATATAATTTTTAAACAGCACCCATGCTTGATGTAAATATTTAACCTTTGCAACTGATCCTTTTAGTTTTTTCTTAACTATTTTCTTCATTTTATCATAGTTTCCTTTTTGAAAGTTAAAAGGTAGTACTGTGGATTTCCTTACCATCCTTTCTCCATTTATTAAATCAAATGTGATCACTATTGCCAAGTAGTCCAAACACCCTTATCTCTTGCACCAGATCTTGGTTTTCACAAAAGACTAGGTCCAAAATGGCTTCCCCTCTGGTTGCTTCATGAACCAGCTGCTCCAAGAAGCAGTCATTTATTTCATCTAGAAACTTTATTACCCTAGCATGTCCTGCCATGACACTGACCCAGTCAATACTGGGGTAATTGAAATCACCATTATTATGACTGTGCTGTAACTTTTGTTATCTTCCCTAATTTCTTTGAGCATTTCATCATCCATTTGTTCATTCTGGCCAGGCACTTGATAGTACACCCCCACTGCCATCGCCTTTCCCTTTTTACATAAAATTTCAATCCATAGAAATTCTATAGTGAATTTTGTTTCCTGCAAAACTTTAATCCTTTGTGACTCAATTCCCTCTCTAACATATAGTGCAACCCCTCCACCAATTTGATCTGCTCTATCATAGTGTGTACCCAGGTATCACATTGTCCCACTGGTTGTCCTCCTTCTACCATGTCTCTGAAATACCAGTCATATCTAACCTCTCATTTAGTGCTATATATTCTAACTCTCCCATCTTATTTTTTAGACTTCTAGTATTTGCATACAAGCATTTTAGAGGCTGTATTTTATTCATATTAATCTGGCTATCGGTATGCAGGGGTAATTTGGAATCTTTAAGCTCTGTCTGCCCCGTACTCAATGCATTTGGGCTACTTTTGTTTTTATTGGAACCTCTCTGCTGATCTGCCCTAACTTCATTCGTTTGCTAGTATCCTTCAAATATACATTGTTTTGATCCATGAGCTCTTGGGTGACTGTCGACTCTTCCCTATTATCTAGTTTAAAAGCTGCTCTATCTCCTTTTTAAAGGTTAATGCCAGCAGCCTGGTTCCATCCCAGTTAAGGTGGAGTGCACCGCTTCAGAAAAGCCACTTCTTTCCCCAGAATGTTCCCCAGTTCCTAACAAATCCAAAAGCATCTTACTTGCACCATTGTCTTATCCACGCATCGAGACTGTGGAGCTCTGCCTGCCTTTTGGATCATGCGCGTGGAACGGGAAGCATTTCCAAGAATGCTACCCTGGAAGTTCTGGATTTCAACTTCCTACCTAAAAGCCTAAATTTAGCCTCCAGAATCTCCTTACCACACTTTCCTATGTCATTGGTACTGACAAGTACCAAGATAGCAGATTCCTCCCCAGAATTATCTAAGATCTTGTCCAGGTGGCGTACGACATCCGCTACCTTCGCACCAGGCAGGCATATTACTGGTGATCCTCATGTCCACCAGCCACCCAGCTATCTACATGCCCAATGATCGAATCACCAACTATAATGGCTATCCTAACCCTTTTCTCGTGGGCACATAGCCCTGGAGAAACTTCCTCGGTGCGAGAGGGTTTTACATCACCTGGAGGACAGGTTCTAGCTATAGGATCACTTCCTGCCACACCAGGGTGATGCTTTCCTGTCACGTGACTGCTTTCCTCCATGGTAACAGGGATGCTGCCTGACTGAAGGTGGGACTTCAGTACTATATTCCTGTAGGTCTCGTCTATGTACCTCTCTGTCTTCCTTATGTCCTCCAAGTCTGCTACTCTAACCTCCTGAGATCAGAATCATTCTCTGAGAGCAAAGAGCTCCTTGCACCTAGTGCACACATAAGACCCCTCACCAACTGGGAGAAAATCGTACATGTGATATTCAGTACAAAAGATTGGAAAGCCCCCATCTCGCTTCTGGACAGCTGCCTGCATCTTAGTTTTAAGGTTGTGTTTAGGTATTTATTTACTGAGGTTTGCTGGGGATACTTATACTAATAAAACTATACCTAATATGTTTAATGGACTTTGTTCACCTCAAGCTTAATTAATCTCAAGTCCTTAATGTATGCCCAATGTGGATAAACAGCTGCACCTGAGAGTGACAATGGAACCTCCTTTCATTTAAGAGGTTTAAGTACCTATAAGGCTACAATTATCCCAGGGGTGGGTGGGAGTCAGAGAGGGAAGGAAAGAAGACTTATTAAAAGCTGGCTGCTGCACAGTCCCCTGTCCTGTGCTTCTGAGATACTCTATGACCAATTTCCTGGGTGATTCACACAGCCCTTTCTTGGATAGAGGGAGTTTTTCAAAATGCTCCTTTGATCTGTCACTTGGCTTTAACACCTATTTAAAATAATTTCACAGGTCTCTTTCCCCCTTTCTAAAAGGCCTCTTTGTAAAGGTCTGTAGAAAACATTTATTGCTCAAAAAATGCTGACCCTGTTTTTCCTTTTATGCTAAGTTATACTCTGATTTGATTTAAATTAAAGCTCTTTGCTGATACTAGGCCCTGAATAAATATTAAATTTAAACTAGAAGCTCTCTGCTGGGTTTTAAATTTAACCAGAAATCTATTTGCTGTGTTTTAAATTTAAACTGAAAGCTCTTTACTGCACCAATTGTTGCCGTTCTATTTGAGAGAACTAGGGCTTAAGGGTTTATTTTTGAAGCATCCCAGCTTCCAGGGGCCGCAGAATACCTCTCTGATTGGCGGGGGCAAGCTAAACCTTGACTCTGCCCCAAGCTCCATCCTAACTCCAACTCTAGCCCCCCCCCCCATGGCCTTCCTCTTGTGCTATTCCCATGGGAATCCCGTCTCCCATGGGCAGAAGAGAAGACATCCCCCGGGGCAGACAGAGTCTCTGCTGAAATTGCAACAGCCTTCCTCCCTGCCTATGGGAATACAATCTTCCACAGGCAGACAGAGAGAGTCTGCTGTGATCACAGATGCTCTCTGTGGATAGTGGGCAAAGGTTTGGTGGGGAGAGGGCCTGTGTGGCCACCCTGTCCCGATGCCTATGCCAGCTTCTAAAAACAACATTTACAAGTTTAGATTAGCATGCATGTGTAAATGGCATTTTAGAAACGAGGCTTTTTAAACATAGAGATGCTTACCATGTCTAAAAATTCTGGAAGCATGGTGAGGGCAGTGAAAGGGAGTGGTTTGGTTGGGTCTTTGGTAGATATGGATTTATTTATTTAATGGGTTTTATATACCGACTTTCTACAATTCAAGACAGTTTACAAGGAACACAACAGACAGTATATTTCAACTGAATACATTGTAACAATAAGGATCACAGTATGATTAACAAGAAACTTACTCCTTGCGGAGGGTTAAGAACTATTTACATGGAGGCTTAAAGGGCTATTTACATGGAGGAATATATAAGAGGTTAGAGGGAGCTATGTAAGTAGGGAAAAGTGTTCCTGGAAGAGATGAGTTTTCAATTTCTTCCGGAATTCGGAATGATTGGGACAGTTCCATAATTCGTATTGTAAGGCATTCCAGATAGAGGGGGCATAAAGGGAGAATGCACGATTACAAGTAGTTTGGCTACATGTTCTCTTAGATGTTGGGATGGATAGAAGGTTTTTGGTGATGGTGTGGCGTGTTCTATTGTTATTGGAGTTGGATAGGAGCAAGGAGAGGCAAGGAGCTGACTCATTGGAAATGATTGTGTGAATGAGGGTGATTGCTTTGAATTTAGCTCTGGACTAAATGGGGAGCCAATGTAGATCGTAGAGGATTGGTGTTATGTGTGAGCGTCTGGGGCTATTAGTGATGAGCCGAGCTATTGTGTTCTGTGCCATTTGGATGGGATGTAGGCTGTTCTTAGGAAGGCCATGATAGATGAGATTGCAGTAGTCAAGGGTTGGGATGGTGAGGGCCTGGCAGACAGTGCGAAAGGAGTCTGGGTTTAGGAGAGGTTGGAGGTTCCGAAGGGCACGTAGTTTTGCATATATTGTGTTAGAGGTTTTTTTTATCTGTTCATGGAATGTAAGGTGCTGATCAAGAATAAGACCAAGATATTTCACTTGATTTTTAATGGTGAGGGTGAAATCTCCAAGTGTAAGGTTTGTAGGAGGGGTATAGGAAGCGTTGGTGAATACTTGAAGGGCTTCAGTTTTGGATTGGTAAATTATGAGGTTGTGATTTGAGAGCCAGGTCTTCAGGTTTGCGATGCATTCAATTAGGTTTGAAAAATTAGGGTGTGTTAAATTGAAAGGGATGAAACACATAATGTTGTCTGCGTATAACTGATAATTAATTCCATGATTTTGAAAAATCTTGCAGACTGGTTGAAGGAATATGTTAAATAGTAGCACAGATAGACTGGATCCTTGGGGAATTCCCTGTCTTAGGGTAAATGGGAGGGATATGTCATTCCCTGTACGGACCTGTTGAGTTCTGTTTTCTAGGTAAGAGTGGAACCATTTTAGTGTTGTATCTCTCAGTCCTATTTCATAGAGCCTATCTAGAAGTTGGTGGTGGGGAAGGGAATCAAAAGCTGAGGATAAGTCGAGAAATATAAGGAGGCATCCTTGGGTGGGATTCTGGGTAAGTAGGTTTAGTGAATCTAAGAGATTCCCCATTTCATAAAGGAAATATTTTTTCACTCAACGTGTAATCAAACTCTGGAATTTGTTACCAGAGGATGTAGTAAAGGCTGTTATTGTAGCTGGGTTTAAAAAAGGTTTGGACAAGTTCCTGGAGGAAAGGTCCATAAACCATTATTAAGAAGGGACCCAGGATATCAATGCTTGACCTAGTACAAGCATTGCAGAACCTGTGTCTTTTGGGGAAACTGCTAGGTACGTATGACCTAGATTGGCCACTGTTGGAAACAGGATACTGGGCTTGATGGACCTTGGTCTGACCCAGTATGGCATATCTTATGTTCTAAACCTGTTTCTCTAGCATTTACCTGTAAATGTCTGCATTTACACCTCATTAACATCCTATTCACAATGTAATCTACTGTTAACATATCCTACTGCTACAAAATGTAATCCCCTGTCACCTTTAAGGTCATTATATGTAATTTTCTGTAAAGGTTTCTTGTAACCGACTTTGACTTGTAAATAAATTGGGCTATAAATAGGCTAAATTAATAAAATAAAGTCAGCAGCTTAAAAAGTAGGTGTCAGCAGGGTGAATTTAGGTTGTGGGGAAAAAAAGAACTTAACTCTGATTTTTTAGCCTAGGCACCTAAACTAGGCCCATAAATCTAGACAAATGATTGGTATACCTAAATTTAGGCCCAAACCAGTAATGAGTGACATTCAATCGACAGTTCAACAATCCAGTAGCAGTAAAATAGGTTTCAGTATGGCCACCTGCATCAGGGGCCTTCAAATTTACATAAACGAGACAGCTGATTTTCTGTTGTCAGTAAGCAGGAGCCCCAGTGGGATATTACTTGGTTAAAAATAAGCGTAAATTGAAATCCCAAAATCTTGAAGATTACAGATCTTCTTGATGCACTACCCTTATCCAAACTTCAAAAAAATACTAAGGAAAAATTAAACTTCAGCCACCGACAGACTATCAGAATATATTCACGATGCCCCACCCTCACAGAGCTTTGCCTCCCCCATCCAAGCATTCACTAGGGATCTCTTTGGAGGCTAGTGGTAGAGGCGGGATCAATCCCCAGATGCTCCTGTCCCATGGGTTCAAAAGTTCAAAGTGGCACTGATTTAACCCTAACAGTAGTTTTGTGGTTCTACTACTAGACATCAAGTTGTCAAAAAGGAGCATCAGCTGTATAATTGCAGTAGACCTGTAGATGTTGCTTCTATATTATATGGGTCTTTCCTGGCCTCTTCCTGCTTTTCGTTCTATCATTCAGACTCTGCCATTCTCTTTCATTCATTTCCTTGTGTCTTCCTTGCATCTTCTTACCTGTCTCTGGATCTTCTTGCTTTCTCCATCCTACTTGCATCAGTCCGGTGCTCTACCTTCCACTTCCTGCGTCTATACATATTTGCCATGGACGTTAGAATTCCACAAGTCAAGAGATTACAAATAAGTTATATTTAAGATTCAGATTCTTACCTGAAGTTTTATTGCAAGCCCTGTTTGAAATCAATGTGCTGTCTTGGAGAACCCATAGGACAGAATCTACAGTAAAATCCTTGCAATTCAGGATCCACTTCGTCATTGATCCAAGCCCTAAGAGATGAGACTTGATATAGAAAGTTTGCGAGGGGGTGTTCAATTTTTCACCCAATTTTGATGCATAGCTTCTGCTTATCATATTGGTAACAATTTAAATGAGACTATATGAACATAGCCAGTTTATTCTATTTTACAATTTGTCCAATAATTATATAGTGCAATTCTTGTTTCGTTATTCTTTCTGTGTAGGAACACATTCCGTAGGAGGCATAACATGCATTTCAGTAGACTGTGGCATTAAAATGAATTTTTCTTCAGAATGGAGCATAAACTAATTCACTTGAAAGGGAATCTTCCCAGTAATGTATATTCAAGTGTGCCCAGTTACAGATTCCATTGTAACATATAGTTCTTACTACTATGCCAATGAATTTCTTAGCACTGTCTCTATCATAAATACACTGATTAAAATGTAAATTCAGCCAGCCTATCAGTTCCCCATTAAGGGAACTCTTTAAAAACATCATCAATCCTCTGTGAGATATGTAGAAAAATACCACTCATCAATTGTAACTGCTTATGACACTTAACAAAGCTTTATATTTGCCCCAAACATGTGCTGATCTATCCATTATGCCAAGGTTCACTCTCACGCTAATTGTACATTTTCTTCTCTAATGCATTTTTTCTGTTATCTCATAGGCTAATGAAAGCCAGGAAATCAATAAATATAAATTATACATGCAAAGAAGGACTGCTGTGAACATAAAGTTTCTAATTAATTGCACTTGATTAATTTATATCCTTTAATTATCTTGCTAAGCCACAGACAGCATAAATATCTTTGCAATCTGGTTATTGCTATGTCAGTCATAAAAAAGCAGACACAGTAAATCTATGAAACCTAGCAAACTGCATTACCAGAAAACATGGTATGGCATAACACATAAATATAGCAAGACTTACTCAGGACACCTATGAATAATTTTAGTGTGACAAATTACTACTAAATATGTTGTATGGTTATTTGACTAAGGTTATAATGTAGCAGGTGGAGTAGGCAAAGGAGGAGGCCATAAACAGCAGACCTATAAAAGATAAAGATATGATTGTTTTATTTAGCAAACAGCTTTAAAATATTCATGAAAGCATTGTTTATGTCTTATGCTGCTTCTTTGCTGCAAACTGTTTAATTGTTTTTTTTTAAGTAACCTTTCTGTGTTTTACTATTTCCTTTCACTTAGAATGTTGAAATAAATCACCAGCAGAACATTTATTGTGCTATGTGCCATGAACATGTTAAACAAAACAAAATCCATGTTAAAGGGAATATAATCATGGACAGATTAATGCATTCATATTTTTAGCATTGTCAGAAGTTGTACAGATAAGTGGGGGGTTTTATTTTGTTTAATTTTTATCTGACTTTGTTGAACCGGCCATCTGCCGCTGATCAGAAATCTAATCCCATTCATCCACCAAGCTTCTTCTTTGTCCTGGGCTGCAGCATATTACTGAATATCTTTATCTAAAACTTTCATAAATGTGTAAAAAGAAACTGTATCTGTCTGCAGCAGGTCCCTGACAGAGACCATCTGCCAGTGAATAAAGCTATTCTTAAAAAACAAAACAAAACAAAACTGTTCATCTAGGATATGTCCGTTACAGAATAAACCCACTTAACTTCCCAGTAAGATTAATTGTTATTTGTTTCCATTAAAACAATGACCATTCTAACATGTGTTTACAATTTCAGTAATAGCAGATGAATCATGAACTTTTTTTATGGTAAAAATTGATTAGAAAGGTAGAATTAAGTAAAATTAAAAAGTTACAATAGATGTTGGCAACAATCATAAAGATGTTTTTGGGTTCTCTTTAAAAAATATGTCTCTCTGATACTAGGTTAAAAAAAAGGAATGTAAGTAGTGGAAGGCAATAAATGAGAAGCTAGATTAGAGGTTTAATTTGGAGCATAACCAACATGAGGTCTCCACATAGTGCAGACAGACTTCCATTCAAGTCACAAAACACAGACAGTGTTGGCGGCCATGATGGAAGAACTTCAAGTTCACATAGGCCAAGGCTGAGAAGATTTGGTCATCTAGCTAGACCTATCATCTCATTTTGATCCTGTCAGTCATGGTACCCTGTTAACACAGCCATTGGTGGATTTAAGATTTTGACACCCATAGACAAGCCCAGAAAGCAGATCCCAAAAAGCAGGAGATGGTGACATCAGAAATTAGAATGATTGAAGAGCCAGAAGAGGAGCAGAGGAAGGCAGTAGTGCCACAGTGGTACCCCTTGGAAGCAGCTCCTCTTTGGTCTGCATATTTGATGTCTTCAAAATCTCGTATCTAGGCAGTTGCCTCTGTCTAAATCTAAGCCTGAACACAGCTCTAGAAATTAGGTATAGCTAGATGCTCATACTGAAGTGTTTTAAAGACTTTTTATCTGTTAGGCCATAAACATTTTATTGGGATGGCATATGTTTTGCATCACCATCGGTACTAATAGAATGAGCTGAAACTTTATTTTATCCCCCTTCTTTTTAATATATATGGGAACAGGAGGTAAGATCATCGGCAGAGTTAAGAGCAATCTAGCTAGTTCCAAAGAGTATGGAGCTGCTGACTCAGCTGGCAAGATGTCTGCTTACCAACACATAGTTACTGGTTTGAGACCAGTCTAGTCTGTGATGAACCTGGAGAGGAAAAAATAATTTTGGATTGTTTAGTACCATTGCAGATTAAAAGGATATGAAATGAAATTGATAGTTTCATTGATATTTCCCATTTTGTTTCAAATTAATGGACATCCCTAATATCTAACCCATTAACCAAAGAAATAGAGACATTTGTGGCTGACTTTTAATTTTGCACTCTTAACAACCAATTGATAACTTTTAGAGTAATAGACCAGAACTCAGCAGCATAAAATTTACCTGACTGACTTGAAGCAGTCATATCTTGGTTAAATCACCACAGCGTGAAGTGAAATACTGATAAATCTATAGTAATGTGGCTATACTGAAGGAATAGCAAGTTGATAGTTCTTTCCACAACAGATGGGATCCAAATGAATTGCTCCGAATCAATCAATCAATTGGAACGTCAGGCTTTATCTCTGGCCCTTTTCAAATCCAGGTTAAAAACTCACCTCTCCAAGGCTGCTTTTGGATCCTGATCCACGTAGTAATCCTTCTTTAGAAATAAAGAGAGATGACCACCTCTTGGATATAACCCATGTTTCAATGGTGGTGCATTTCTGTTTTTTAAGTCTCTGATTGATACATTATCCCTATCTAGATTTATCTGATCTGAACAAATTAGTATATGCATTGGTTATAAACACAAGAAAACTTTGCAACTACCTCAGGGAAATCTAAAGAGACCCCAACTAGGTCAAAACACCAAAGCATGATTCATTTTAGGATTGAGAAAGTTTTAATGGATTAATCCAGTCTCTCACTCCTTGCACTGGTTACCGGTAGAGGGAAAATTCCGCCTTAAGACTGACTGCCTGGTATGCAAATTTATACCCAAAGTATTTGGCTAACCAGTTAAAAAAATGTAAGTCAGCTCAAAAGCTTTGCTCATCTCAGATGAATCTGCTCAATCTGCTCTCCCCCACTACAATTGATATTGAAACGCAATATATGCTTCAGTTATATCAGTGGTATAACCATAGTGGGGCCTGGAGGGTCACCCCACCTTTGGCCCAGGCCCTTCCAATGCCTGTGGAAACAATATTATGGCTACCAGGGATCACCAAGCCCTGCAAGCTGAAGATATCTCAGCATCACTGTTCCTCCACGCCCCATGCTGCTCTGTTACCTTCTATAATATCTGTAACCACATGTATAGTGAAACCATTGGAACTATTCTGTGGGGGTAGAGTGGAGACTAAGCAGAGACCTGGGATTAGGAAAATAGTGGGGATTAGGAAATTAGAAATGAATAGGAAGAACAGAGGGTGGATTAGATGGGTGTGACCCAGGGAGATAAAAGATAGGTAAGGGTTGAGAGTCAAAATAAAGGGATAGGGGGTTTTGGGGGTAGACAAGAGGAGGTTAAGAGGTCTTTGAAGAGGGTAAAAGAGGGTGGAAATGGAGGTGGTGAAAGGAGGAATAGGAGGCTTGGTAATAGGAAAAACAAGAACGTGCCTGGAGGCAGGGGGTGGATTAGTGACAGGGAAGGAGCTGGAGAAGAGAGGTAGAGGAGGGTAGATGAGGGATGGAGAGGGAGCAAACAGAGAGGATGGAAATGTGAGACTAGAGAATGGTGAAGGGGGAACTAGGACTCTCCTGCTGTAGAGATTTACTCCAAAGATTTTTCTTTTGTGATGTTCTTGTGCCAGAAATGCTGTGGAAACTATGGGCCTGATTCTAGAAATGGAATAGCGGGGCAGCACGTCCCACAGGTACATGCTGTCCCACTATCCGCCTTGGCGTTATTCTGCTTGATCCCTCCGCTGCATGCACAAAGCCACTTTGCGTGCAGCAGGGGACGTGGGCATGATGGGAAGGGGCGAGGGCAGGCCCAACCCCCATGTTTACAGGGACAATTCCATTGACAGCCCTGTATGTCCGGGAGTCACCAGGAGGTGGAATAAGGGCAGGCCGCCCCCTCTGTCCTGCCCAGCAGCTCCCCACAAGAGCATGGCAGCCCACAACCAGAGCAGCAGGCCACCAGAGATGTATCCCTGCCACCCGATCCAGGTTCTGGCAACCCCCGCCAGGGGTCGGCAGCGGAGTACGTGCTAGGGCACTGCGACCTGTGAAGTGGATGTCCTGCAGACCATGCTGGGGCAAGCTGGGCCATCCTTGGGCCCGATTCTGTATGCCGTGGGAACATTTTGCTCCTGTGTTACAGAATCAGATTCTAATGGGCCCATCCTGCTCGGGGCTGTCCAGACGGCCCAGATGTGCCCCTTCCTTAATCGGGCTCTATGTGTACATATACTATTAGAGATATTTATCAAGCTTAATCCAGATCCATGTTAATTATCACTAATTGGACAACCAGTAACTATGAGAAGTACAGTAAGCCCAAACTATTAATTTCTTGCTTTACAGCTTGAAGAGCATCATAGGCTTGGGAATTGTCATCTCTTACTTTCTGGAAGTGAACAAAAATGGACTTCCCCACTACCTCTTAACTCAGATTAGCACTCTCAGAGAAAGGATGCTGTACCTGATGGGCCATTGGGCAGAAGGAGTTTGGCACTTTGTTATTATTGCTCTTTTATTGGAATTATTATGCTCTCTGGGATTTATAAAATAACACAATGATATGTTTTATTATTTGATTATTTGTATTAATGTTTGTAATGTATTATTTGCTTTCTACACAATTCTTCTTGAGCATTTTATAAAATGCAATATATATAACAAGAAAGAAAGACATCAAAGGTATTTGGACCTTCTATTTATATAGATTAATAAGCTATTTATCATATAATGAAAGATATATACTAAATCATTTACCATAAATTCAGAGAGGATTTTAGAACATCGTGAAGATATGATGCATGTTGATATGTTTGTCTTTATAGCAGACAATGTCTGGTCTAGTTTAAATTATAGGATGATACTTCCGGAGTCATCTTTAAATATGCATATGTGGTTTAGCATTGGTATGTACTTGAAATAACTGAGTGAAAACTACTTTTTTAAGCATCACCCACTATGCATGCCAGCTGTTGCAAACTAAGTAATCTATTATTAGGTGCACTCTACGGGCATGTTTACTAAAGGTTAACATGCACTAATGAAAGTTAATGCACATTAAGTGCTACCACGGTTCATTCATTTCTATGGGCCATGGCAGCACTAAAAATATGTTAACCTTTAGTAAACATGCCCCTACTAAGCTAGGCTAAAGGTTAGCACACACTATTTGTAACTAGGTCCCACTGAATAACATGGGACTAAGTTACAAATAGTGTGAGCTAACCGTTATCCCAGCTTAGTAAACATGCCCCTAAGTCATTCTTTGTTGATGAGTATAAATAGTGCAGCTCATATTTGCATGCCCAGTGCCCATCCCTATTAACCTTTGTCCTCCCCAAAAAATCAGTTCTGGTTATGCCACTGAGTTGTGTATTTATTTTATTTATTTAGCTGTATTTATATACCGCCTTTCACCGGGTCAAGGTGGTTTACAGGGGACAACTTGAAGTACATTCTAACAACGTCTTAACTATATGCATCATGCAATCAGGTCTTGAGATCATAACTATTTACAATTATAACTATGTACAGTGGTGATAATAATCATCTTGCTATGTTCTTATAGTGGTCATGTTATAGGGTTGAAATGCTCTGTAAATAGGAGTGTCTTTAGCTGTTTCCTGAAGGTTTTGAAATCTGTTATGTTTTTTATCTGGGCTGGTAGAGTGTTCCATATGGAGGGTGCGTACAATTGGAAGGTTCTTTTACATACTTGATCGGATTTGGTTTTGATGTGGGGGATGATGAGGGCGTTCATCGTGGAGGTCCGTCTTGATCTTTAGGTTTGGGAGGTCTGCAGTATCTTGTGAAGGTGCATGGGAGGGTCAGAGTGAATTACTTTGTGGGTTAGCATGATAGTTTTGAATTTTATTGGGCTCTGCACTAGGAGCCAGTGAAGCTGTTTGAGGATGGATGTGATATGGTTGTGTCTTGCTGCTGCTTGTAGGGTCCTTGCTGTTGATTGGAGAGCAGTTTGAAGACAAAGTAGCGTGGAATTTGGTAGGCCTTCATAGATGGCGTTGCAGTAATCCAGGTGTGGTATGATGGAGGCTTGCAACACAGTACAGAAGTCTGTTGGCGCTAGGAGTGGTCTGAGACATTGAAGAATCTTTGTTTTGTAGTATATTGTCCGGGTGATTTTGTTGATGTGGGCTTGGAATGTAAGGTGTTGATCTAGGGTGACTCCAAGGTAATGGACTTTGGTCTGGGTCTTAATTGATGTGTTGTTTAGGGTTACTGATGGAGGAGGGATGAAGTTGGTGTCTTTCATTATAAAGAGTGCCTCCGTTTTGTTGTAATTGATTTGGAGGTTGTTGACTCTTAGCCAATTGGCTACATCAGTGAATCATTCCTGGTGGGCAAATAGTGAGGGTTGCTTTGTGTTGATTGGCCCATAGATCATGGTATCGTCAGCGTAGATGTGCATGATGAGGTTGTGTGATCTTATGATTCTGCAGAGGGGTTGCAGGAAGAGTTAAGAAGGATTGTGGAGAGGGTGGATCCCTTGGGGACACTTTGAGTCTGTTTGTATAGAGAGGAGGTGTTTTGTCCAATCTTTATTTGCTGGTGTCTGTGAGGTATGATATGAACCATTTTAGTACTGTGCCTTGAATCCCATTGGTTCAGAGACGTTACAGCAGGATGTGGTGGTTTTTACAGTGTCAAAGGCTGAAGAGATGACTAAGAAGATTAATAGGAAGCCTTGGTTGATGTGTTGCATTCCTTGTATTAGTGTGTTTATCAGGGTGATTAGAAGTGTTTCCATTCCATGATGTGGACGGAATCCATGTTGTTGTGGGTCCAGGAGATTGTGTCAATCGATATGTTCTTGACGTTGGTACTGGACGGTTTTCTCAATGATCTTGGCTACAAATGGAAGGCTGGCGATGGGTCTGTATGATGTAGGGTCAGCGGGGTCCAGGGTAGGTTTCTTCAGTATTGGCCTTTTTAGACATGTGGGCATGATGCCTGGATGTAGTATTGAGCGTGTGATATTGGTGAGTGTGCTGCTGAGATCCTTTTTAGATGCTTTAATCAATGAGACGGGGCAGGGATCCAGGGGGAGGTAGTTGTGTTTAGAATTGATATGGTGTCCTCTATTTGTCTTTTTGTTATGTCATTGAAGGATATCCAGGGGTCTGGGTAGTTGTCTTCCTGAGGGGAGGGTTGGGGGATTTCCGTTTACGGGTGAAGTTGCTTGTAGTGTTATGCCACCTGTTGGGGGGTGAGCGTGTTGTCATGGTTGTCGGTGGTTGGCGTGTTTGTTAGCTATTTTACAATGTTGAAGAGTTCTCTTGGCCGGTTGATTGCAGAGTTGAGTAGTTTAGTGTGATATTCACGTCTTGCCTTCTCTGCTGCGGTATGGTAGTTATTCATTAGTTGTATGCATTGGAGTCTGTGTTCCTTGGTTTTAGTTTTGCGCCATTTTCTTTCATGTTTGAGGAGTTATCTTTTTAGGTTGCAGAGAGTAAGAGTATATCATTCAGTTTTGCGTTTCTTTGCCCATGAGATTGTGGTGGTGTTGGTGGCTACATTTCTTGTGACATTGTTCCAGTTCTCAATGAGAATATTGGGATCAGTTAGTTTTTCAATGAGTTGTGGAAGTGTTTTCTGTATGAAGCTGTCATTGACAAGTGGTTTAAATCTTCTTGTTGGTAGGTGCTGGTTGTGGCTTTTGTTGGTGAGGTTCTGTGGGAGTGAGAATCTGATCAGTTTATGATCGGACCAGGGTACTGGGTTAGCCTGAATTGATTGTAGGGAGCCTGCCTGGGCTTTTGGTCATTGAAGATTTGGTCCAGGGTTTTGCCTTTATTGTGCATGGGGGGGTTTACGTATTGCATTAAATCCATTGCTGCCATTGCAAGGATGAAGGTGTGGGCATGGTTCTGTTGCAGTGAGGGGAGATTAAAGTCTCCTAGTACTTGGAGGTCCTTTCCGGTTTTAGATGCCGAAATCACATTGTCCAAGATAGCTGAGAAATCACTGGGGTTGGTAGTTCATGCCCTGAAGATGAGGCAGATGGTTATCAGTTTGTTGGTTATGGTGATGAAGTTGAATTCTGAGGTACTTGCGTGGAAACAGAATTTGAGGTTGTTTTTGGCTACCTTCATCACTCCACCTCCTCTTCGTTGTGATCATGGGCATTGGTAGATGGTGTAACCATTTGGCGTGAGTTAGTTTAGTAACACTTGGTCTGTTTTGGAGATCCACGTCTCTGTTATGCATAGTATGTCTACATGTTGGGTTGCTAGGAGGTCTCTTATGATCTGGATTTTATTCAGGATTAATCATGAGTTTATTAGTGCACAGTGTAGCGCATGTATGTGGGGCGATTTGAGTGTTGTAGTGCCTTGGGTGGGGAGGTCTTTGTGAAATAGTCATCGGGTGATCCTATATGTTTTGTGTGAGTGTGGCGAGAATATTGCGAATATTGAGGGTGTTGCACCAGGGCTGGGGTGTGGAGTTTGTGTGCAGAGAAGAGCAATAGGAATGCTAGAAGCATGTAGAGTAGTGGGTAAATTGTTACCATTGTTAGATGGAGGGTGGGCAGTCAAAACAATTTATTGCAATGGTGTGGTGTTCCAGAGTCAGGGGCTGTGTTGTGGTGGATTGCCTTCCGGTTTCTGCTGTGGCTGGACCTTTCTGAGAGGAGAGGGTCTTCAGAGGGAGAGTCTGAAGACTTGTTGCGCGAGGCAAGCATGGGCTGATGATGGTTTTAGTTCATAGTTGTTTCTGTGTTCTTGGTGGTTGTGGTCATCCCTCATGTATTGGGATTGAAGATAACTTCTTGTGATCATGTTTGTCCCCACCAACGATCCCCATCTAAGGGCCACGCCAAAGGGCTCTCTGGTGAGGCCCTTAGGTGTGAGCCCGCTAGGTGCAGGCACGACTAAGTGTGCTGTTTTTAAATGTGCCAGTGCTGTCCTTTGTTGGGCCCTGATTGGCCTCGGCTGTGGTAGGTCCTGATTGGCCTCGGCGGTGGGAAACAGGAGTATCCTGCATTCCTGCTCCCTGCTGCAGATGCCAATCGGGGTCTGCTGTAGTGGCACCTAAGCATGCTATTTTTAAATGTGCCGGTGCTGGCCTTTGTTGGGCCCTGATTGGCCTCGGTGGTGGTAGGTCCTGATTGGCCTCGGCAGTGGGAAACAGGAGTATCCTGCGTTCCTGCTCCCTGCTGCAGATGCCGATAGGGGTCTGCTGTAGTGGCACCTAAGCATGCTATTTTTAAATGTGCCACTGCTGTCCTTTGTTGGGCTCTGATTGGATTCAGTGTTGGAGAGCAGGAGTAGTCCTCAGATTTGGGACCAGTTTCCACAAGTGATTAGAAAGTATTTAATCTGCTTACATTTTAAGAAAAAAACAGAGATTAAAGTAAAGAGCAAGCCTACCTCTGTCACCGTCAAATACACTGGTCATAGGCATTCTCAAAAAGCCAGAATTCCACTTTTTATATAATCTTTAAAAGGATGTTTCAGATTTATTTATTTATTCATTTATTTGGTAGTATTTAGCTCATACCTTTCAAGTAACAGCTCAAGGAGAGTTAGAATCAGGTACTGTAGATATTTCTCTGTTTCCGGAGGGCTTATAATCTAAGTTTATACCTGAGGCAATGGTGGGCTAAGTGACTTGCCCAAGGCCACAAGGACATAAGAACATAAGATATGCCATACTGGGTCAGACCAAGGTCAATCAATCCCAGTATCCTGTTTCCAATAGTGGCCATTCTAGGTCATACGTACCTAGCAGTTTCCCCAAAAGACACAGGTTCCACAATGTTTCTATTGGGTCAAGCAGTGATATCCCGGGTCCCTTTTAATAATGGTTTATGGACCTTTCCTCCAGGAACTTGTCCAAACCTTTTTTAAACCTAGCTACACTAACAGCCTTTACTACATCCTACAGTAACAAATTCCAGAGTTTTATTATACATTGAGTGAAAAAATATTTTCTCTTATTTGTCTTAAATAGTTTACCCTGTAGCTTAATTTCATGTCCCCTAGTCTTTCTATATTCTGAAAATGTAAACAATTGATCTACGTTTACCCGTTCAACTCCGTTCATTAAGTACCTAGCAGTTTCCCCAAAAGACAGAGGTTCCACAATGCTTGTATTGGGTCAAGCAGTGATATCCTGGGTGTCTTTTAATGATGGTTTATGAATCTTTCCTCCGAGAACTTATCCAAACATTTTTTTAAACCCAGCTACACTAACAGCTTTTACTACATCCTACGGTAACAAATTCCAGAGTTTGTTTTTTCACGTTGAGTGAAAAAATATTTTCTCTTATTAGTCTTAAATAGGTTACCCTGTAGCTTCATTGCATGTCCCCTAGTCTTTCTATATTCGGATGATGTAAACAATAGATCTACATTCACCCATTCCATTCATTAATTTACAGACCTCTATCATATCTCCCCTCAGCCGTCTCTTTTCCAGGTTGAAGAGCCCTAACCTTTTTTAGCTTCTCTTCATAGGGGTATCCTTCCATCCCTTTTACCATTTTGGTGGCTCTTCTCTGTACCTTTTCTAATAACGCTATATCCTTTTATAAGATATGGCGACCAGAATTGCACACAATATTCAAGGTGCGGTCGCACCATGGAATGATACAGAGGCATTATAATATCCTTTGTTTTATTTTCCATTCCTTTCCTTATGATACCTAGCATTCTATTTGCTCTCTTGGCCACCACTGCACACTGGGCGGAGGGTCTTAACATGTTATCCATGATGATGCCTAAATCTTTTTCCTGAGTGGTGGTTCCTAATGTGGAACCCTGCAGTGTGTAACCATAGTTTGGGTTGTTCTTTCCTAGGTGCATAACTTTGCACTTGTCCACATTAAATTTCATCTGCCATTTGAATGCCCAGTCTTCCAATTTATCAAGATCCTCTTGCAATTTTCCACAATCCTCATGGGTTTTAACAACCTTAAATAGTTTTGTGTCATCTGCAAATTTGATAACCTCACTCGTTATTCCCTTTTCCAGATCATTTATGAATATATCAAAAAGCAGCGGACCCAGCACAGATCCCTGGGGTACTCCACTATTCACCTTTCTCCATTGGGAAAACTGGCCATTTAGCCCTATCCTCTGCTTTTTATCTTTTAACCAGTTCCTCATCCACAATAGTACACTGCCTCCTATCCCATAACTTTTTAGTTTTGCCAAAAGTCTCTAATGAGGGACCATGTCAAAGGCTTTCTGAAAGTCCAGATACACTGTATCAACTGACTCACCTTTGTCTACCTGTTTATTCACACCTTCAAAAAAACATAACAGATTAGTAAGACAAGATCTTCCTTGTCTAAAGCCATGTTGGCTGTCTCCCATTAAGCCATGACTATCTGCCTGTTCAGTAATTTTGTTCTTTATGATGGTTTCGACCATTTTTCACGGTACTGACATCAGGCTCACTAGTCTGTAGTTTCCGGGATTACCCCTGAAACCCTTTTTAAAAATTGGCGTTACATTGGTCATCCTCCAATCTTCAGTATTACATATGATTTTAATAATAGTTCACAGATTACTAATAACTGAAATATGAGAGAGCAGACCTGCTCTTTCAACACCCTTGGATGTATACCATCCGGTCCAAGTGATTTACTACTCTTCTTTTTATCAAATAGTTAGAATACATCTTCCCGGTGTATCAATATTTCTTTCAATTATTCCGCAGCATCTCCTTTAAATACCATTTCAGTCATGGGTAACATTTCAACATCTTCCTCAGTAAAGACTGAAGCAAAGAATTCATTCAGACTTTCCATTATGGCCTTGTCCTCTCTTAGTGCCCCTTTTACTCTTCTGTCATCTAATGGTCCAACTGACTACGAATGTACTTGAAAAAGTCTTTATTACGCATTTTTGCTTCCACAGCAAGCTTCTTCTCAAATTCTCTCTTTGCCTGCCTTATGAATGCCTTGCATTTAACTTGCCAGTTCTTGTTCTGTTTCCAGTTTTTGTCTTTTGGCTCTTTTTTTCATTTCCTGAAACATACCTTTTTTGGCAACAACAGCCTCTTTGACCTCACCTTTAAACCATGCTGGCAGTTTTTTGGACTTCCTTCCACTTTTCTTAAAGCTTGGAATACAGCTGGTCTGGGCTTCCAAGATAGTATTTTTAAACAATACCCAAGCTTGATGTAAGTCTTCAACCTTTGCAACTGCTCCTTTTAGTTTTTTCTTAACTATTTTCCTCATTTTATCATAGTCTCCCTTTCGGAAGTTAAAAGATAGTAGTGTGAATTTCCTTACCATCCCTCCTCCATTAATTAAATAATCGCGATCATGCTATGATCACTATTGCCAAGTAGCCCCAATACCCTTATCTCTTGCATCAGATCTGGTGTTCCACTAAGGACTAGGTCCAAAATGGCTTCCCCTCTTGTTGGTTCATGATCTAGCTGCTCCAAGAAGCAGTCATTTATTTCATTTAGAAACTTTATCTCCCTAGCATGTCCTGCCATGACACTGACCCAGTCAATACCGGGGTAAATGAAATCATCCATTATTATTAATGTGCTGTAACTTTTGTTAGCTTCCCTGATTTCTTCTAGCATTTCATCATCTATTTGTTCATTCTGGCCAGGCAATCGATAATACACCCCCACTGCCATCGCCTTTCCCTTTTTACATGGAATTTCAAACTATAGATATTCTACAGAAAATTTTGTTTCCTGCAAAATTTTAATCCTTTGTGATTCAATACCCTCTCTAACATAGTGCACCTTCCCTCTACCAATTTGATCAGCTCACTACGATATAGTTTGCACCTAGGTATCACAGTGTCTCTGAGATACAAATCATATCTAACCTCTCATTTAGTGCTATATATTCTAACTTTCCCATCTTATTTTTTAGACTTCTATCATTTGCATACAATTTTAGAGGCTGTATTTTATTCATATTAATCTGGCTATCGGTAGGCAGTGCTAATTTGGAATGTTTAAGCTCTGTCTCCTCCGTACTCAAGGGCGTTTGGGCTACTTTTGTCTTTATTGGAACCTCTCTGCTGATATGCCCTAACTTCATTCTTTTGGTACTATCCATCAAGGATACATTGTTCCAAACCATGCGCTCTTGGGTGACTGTCAGCTCTCCCCTATTATCTAGTTTAAAAGCTGCTCTATCTCCTTTTTAAAGGTTAATGCCAGCAGCGTGGTTCCATCCCGGTTAAAGTGAAGCCCATCCCTATGGAAGAGCCCCTGCTTTCCCCAGAATGTTCCCCAGTTCCTAACAAATCCAAACCCCTCATCCTTGCACCATTGTCTCATCCATGCATTGAGACTCCGGAGCTCTGCCTGCCTTTTGGGTCCTGCAGATGGAGTGGGAAGCGTTTCGGAAAACACTACCCTGGAAGTTCTGGATTTCAACTTCCTGCCTAAAAACCTAAATTTAGCCTCCAGAACCTCCCTTCCACATTTTCCTATGTCATTGGTACTGACATGTTCCAAAACAGCAGACTCCTCCCCAGCACTATCTAAGACCTTGTCTAGGTGGCGCATGAGGTCCGCTTCCTTCGTACCATGCAGGCATGTTACCAGGCAATCCTCATGTCCACCAGCCACCCAGCTATCTACATGCCTAATGATCGAATCACCAACTATAACGGCTGTCCTAACCCTTCCCTCATGGGCACATGGCCCTGGAGAAACTTCTTCAATGCGAGAGGGTTTTACATCACCTGGAGGACAGGTCCTAGCTACAGAATCACTTCCTGCCACACCAGGGTGATGCTCCCTCTCCTGTCACGTGACCTCTCTCCTCCATGGCAAGAGGGATGCTGCCAGACTGGAGGTAGGAGTTCAGGACTATATCCCTGTAGGTCTCGTCTATCTACCTCTCTGTCTTCCTTATCTCCTCCAAGTCTGCAACTCTAGCCTCCAGAGATCAGACTCATTACCTGAGAGCAAAGAGCTCCTTGCACCTAGTACACACGTAAGACCCCTCACCAACTGGGAGGAAATCATACATGTGACACTCAGTGCAAAAGACTGGAAAGTCCCCATTTCGATGCTGGACTGCTGTCTGCGCCTTAGTTTTAAGGTTGTGTTTAGATATTTAAGTTCTTTACTTTCTAAGGGTTGCTGGGGATACTTATACAAATAAAACTATACCTAATATGTTTAATGTACTTTGTTCACCTGAAGCTTAATTAATCTCAGGTCCTTAATGTATGCCTGATGAGGATAAACAGCTGCACCTGAGAGTAAATATGGCACTTCCTTTCCTTTAAGAGGTTTAAGCACCCATAAAGCTATGATTATCCAAGGGATGGGTGGGAGTCGGGGAGGGAGGGAAAGAAGACTTATTAAAAGCTGGCTGCTACACAGTACCCTATCCTGTGTTTCTAAGGTAATCTGTGACCAATTTCCAGGGGGAGTCCCACAGCTCTTGCTTGGATAGAGGGAGTCTTGGGTTCTAAATTTAAAAAGAAAGCTCTCTTCTGTGTTAGAATTTAAACTGAAAGTTCTTTGCTGCTACTAGGACCTGACTGATTTAACAAATATACTGGGTTCACAGATTAATCAGCTTTAATCTAAAGAATTCCTTTTTCCCCAAAATTTAGAAAAATTCCCAGAAGTAAATACTTACAATTGCAGATCTCTCTCTAGAAGTAGCAGTCCCCTTTTGTAGTCCTTCAAGACTGAGAATCACAGAACTCTGTTGAACTATTTAAACCTGTGCTTCTGAGGTAAGCTGTGACTCCGATTAACACAGTCCTTGCCTGAATAGAGGGAGTCTTTCAAAATGGCCCTTTCATCTGCCACCTGGCTTTAACACCCATTTAAAAAATGTCACAGGTCTCTTGCCCCCTATGTAGAAGGCCTCTTTGTAGAGGTCTCTAGAAATAATTTATTGCTCAAAGAATACTGACCCTATTTTGCCTTTTATGCTAAGTTATATTCTGATTTGATTTAAATTAGAGCTCTTTGCTTCTACTAGGCCCTGACTGAGTATTAATTTATTTTATTTTAATTTATGCAATTTTACCATAGTTACAAGAAAAACTTGTACAGAAAGGGCACATATTAACATAAGAAAAAAATCTCCACACTAGAGACAAAATAACTAAACAAGGCCCGCAAGTCCTCAATTGAAAGGCAAGATAGGTCACAAAATAAAGGAGAAAATTTGTTACAATGCTAATACAAGAAATTCACAGACGTGGAAGGAATACAACACATTCCAAACTAGCCCTCCTCACTAGGAGAACTACTTTGAGGAAGATTAGAAGGGGGACCTTGCACATCACATAACTTAGAGGAAATAAAGGCCGCCAGTTGGGAGGGTTCGAAAAACAGGTAACTGTTCCCAACTAACTTCACTAGGCACTTACATGGAAAGCGAAGGAAAAAGAGCCCTCCCAACTGGAGCACCCCAGAATGATACAGAAGAAAGTGCTTCCTTCTCTTTTGGGTTGCCCTAGAAACATCAGGAAATATTCTTAGGTGGGAGTCCAAAAACACTTTACATGTGGACCTAAAAAACAATCGCAAGAGCCAATCTCTGTCCACCTCTAAGGCAAAGGTGACCAACAATGTAGCAGTCATCCCAACATCCGAAGGGGACTGTTCCAAAGAGGTAGATAAATCGAGATTGTCCGAGGATAACAGTAAATGGTCACCTTTACTAACAGGTCCAGTCTTTGAAGTTGGCAAATAGAAGGCCTTAGGCCGAAGGAACCTTAGGAAAGTTCAGTATTCTTAGGTTTGACTCCTTGCTGCATTTTCTAAGTATTCATACCTCCTATGCATAACCACAGAATCTTTGACAAAGGCTTGGGAAGCGTCCTGAACCTGCCCCAACCAGCCCTCAAAAGAGGCCATTTTGGCAGTCAACTTATTCTGTCCCAATTCATATAATTGCAAATGCTGCCCAAATACTTGAAACTGCTGCAGTATAGACTGAAGCTGTGCTGTAATATTGAGGTGCATGGACGAAAAGGCATCCCACAAACTATCAAGAGAAACAACATCAGGTCTCACCAAAATGTGCTCAGGACCTCTCCCACCAAACTGGGACAAGTCATCCAAGGATATCGGAGGCAGCTCTCCCACAGCGTGTAAAGATAAAATCAGCCCCTCTTTTTTTACCTTCCTCCATGCCAGAAAGTAAAGCCGGAGACACCAGCACTGGTTAGCTTCCTCCGGGGCTGGATGGCTGCACCAGGGACCTCTGAAGCGGGCTTCCCACCTCACTCAAGCCAGCAACCAGCGTCCCAGGCAAGGACTTCACTTCCGGCTGCACCAGCGGTATTTGAAGCTCCGGGCTGAGGGAAACCTCTAGCCCTTCAGCACTGGGAGACCTTCCTTCCGCCCCACCAGCGCACAGAGGGCGCCCAGGGGCTGACTCACCCCTCCCAGCGGGCTTGACGAACACATCCATAGGCCCGCTTACCGCCGACTTTCCTGCAACCGGGATCTCCTCCTTTGACATAGCCACCAGCTTAGCTTTCCTCTTTCTGCCTGCATGCGGCATCAGGAGGGATTACCCGTGCAAACAAAAAAGAAGTAATGAGGGAAAAAATTAGAAATGGAGGAGCACCGGAGCAGTGTCAGCAGCCGTCCGTTACCGCCGCCATCTTGCCGAGTATTAAATTTAAACTAGAAGCTCTCTGTTGGGTTCTGAATTTAAGCAGAAAGCTCTCTTCTGTGTTTTAAATTTAAACTGAAAGCTCTTTGCTGCTACTAGGCTCTGACTGATTTAACAAATACACTGGGTTCACAGATTAAACACCTTTTATCTAAAGAATTCCTTTTTCCCCAAGATTTAGAAAAATTCCCAGAAGTAAATACTTACAATTGCAGATCTCTCTCCAGAAGTAGCAGTCCCTTTTTGTAGACTAGTGGGACTGGAATCCTGGTCTCTTTGGTCACAGACCACTGCTCTAACCACCAATTGAATGCTATTGAATTTCAAAAAGCTGGAGCAAGATGTGCAAATGCTGGCTGTCATATAAATCCCAGACATATTTGTCTATTAGTAGGACTAACCAATAGATAAGCTTAATTGATGGGTCACAATGTGATCAGAAAGCATGGTTTCTTGGAAGACTTTCTTTCTAGTATGATCCCTCACAAGAGGGTCATTTCTTGGCTTTTCTCATTGCTGAGTCCACAACCACCAAACAGTATGAAAGTTGTTCTTTATTAGAACCCTACGAAGGCTGTTCTC
The DNA here is from genome assembly GCA_033557465.1 of Ichthyophis bannanicus. Classification (NCBI taxonomy): domain Eukaryota; kingdom Metazoa; phylum Chordata; class Amphibia; order Gymnophiona; family Ichthyophiidae; genus Ichthyophis; species Ichthyophis bannanicus. The sequence goes on from CM066034.1 coordinate 181,595,191, forward strand.
TTAATCTTCCACAGCTAGTATCATGATCTTTGCAGTTTTCCAGATTATGCCACATCTTGGTAAGTGGAACCGATGTCTCAGCCATCATTCTGTGGCTTTCTTCATGGTGAAGTGGTTATGCAGTAATTGTCTGTTCTTATATACAGTGGTTCTCAAACCAGATTGGTGGGTTTGAAGCAGGAAATTAGAATTTTTGGCAATAAAGTTTGCTGAAGAAAAGGCAGGAAATTTGAATTTGATTTTGAAGGAAAGGTTTATTGGAAAAAGGCGTGAGTTTTCAAATTTGAATTCTGGCAGGAAGGTTCATTGGGAAAAAGGCGGAAAAAGTGCATGTATGAATCCTAGAGGGAGGGAATTAAGATTTTCGCAGGAAGATTGTTGTGACATTCTCGGACTCTGCAAAGTAGAAAAAAATCTTTTGTCTTAGGCCCCAGACCTTATAGCAGTAAACATTCTGTGAAAGAGGGGTTGCCATGCTTTATTAATGTTAAGTCTTTAGTCTCTATTGAAGTTTTGTGGGTGTCTTGCTATCTCTACCGCCTCTTTGAAACTCCTCGGCCACCAGCATTCTTCTTTTTCTAGGATTCTCGTGTCATTAAATTTGATTGCATTGCCAGTTTCTATCACATGAAGGGCTACAGCAGATTTCTCTGTGTTGCAGAGTTTATAATGTCTTTTGTGCTCTTGCATCCTTTCTTCTATGGTGCAGCCGGTTTCAGCTATATACGATTGACTACAGTTGCATGGAATTTCATAGACTTCAGAGGTTTGAAGCGGGGATATACAATCCTTCACTTGTGTGAGTGAAGATGCCTGTTTTAGTGGTATGCTATACACTCTTCTGATATTATTCTTTTTAAGCAGTTTACCCATACAGTCTGCTATTCCTTGGACATAGGGGAGCACCACAAATCTTTGTTCTGTCATGAGGTTGTTATCCAGTGGTTGTTGGTAGCTGCTATTCTTGTGGATTGGTTTGTCCAAAGGTTTTAAGGCTGGTTTTATATTTGAGGTCCAACTTTTTCAAAACTCACTGAACATTGCCGCCGCTCCTTGATAAGTCCATGCAGCAAAACCACCACAGTTGTTCTTGGAACATCTATATATTTTAATAATTCAAAAACATTAGAATGGGTTCCAATTCTTATTGTAATAGAAAAGGAACTTCCTTTGACATTTTGTGAACAAACTTTGAGTAAGAGATATCCTCATAAAGAGATTTGTTCCTTGAATGAGGAGGAGATGGATCATAAAGTATGACTGTAGAGGGCACTGCTCCATCATCTAAGGAAGGGGGAAGTAAGTCACTGAGGGAGCCTTCCATGTTGGAGCAGATAAAATCTAGAGATGATAGAGGAAATGAATGGGCATGCTCCTTCTCCAAGTCTGAAGTAGACAAAAGAGACACAACCAGATCAGTTAGGGTATCTCTGTGCTGGTGTGAGGCCAGTAGACTGAGAAGAGTCTACAATTGCGAGTTGACATCAGACATATTTTAAAAATATCCCTTGACTAATTCTTCAAATACCTTTATAAATGAAAGAATATGGCTGCTCTGGTGGTCAAAGAAAGAGTGGAGAGGATGAATCACCCTCTTTGGGCACATATATTAGTATATCAGGAAGTGGCTTCTGTGCACGGGTCTCTGTAGGGGACTGTATAGAGGCAGTGAGGGCTGCACTGGGGAACTGTTTGATAGAGTCCTCTACAGTTATAGATGCAGTGCAGGCTTGATGCTGTGCTTCCTAAGGGGCCCTTTTACTAAAGGGGGCTAAGGTGTTGCACCTAATGCAGCAATAGCACTGAAAGTATGGCACATAACTGTCGAAGGTGTAGAAAGCATTTCCTTGGAAGTTAACATGGAATTTTGTCCCTTATTGCATGCCACATTAGCGCAGGTGCACTTAACTCAACCTACTGAGGTAACGTTAGGTGATCCCAAGCTAATGAACCCAGCGCTAACTGCACAGATCACACCACGCCCAATCTCTTCCCCTATCCTGCCCACTCATGACCTTAACATGAGTTAGACAGCAAGGGAATTGTCCTGTGTTGTCATGGCCCTGCACTAGCTGGCAACGCATGTCCCAATGCACATTCAGCGCATGCCAAAACATGCGTTATCAGCTAATGTCCTTTAGTAAAAGACCCCCTAAGAGTCTAAGCGCAGCTTCATAGTGGGTGTGCTCTGTGTGCTGGAACATTTATGTTTCATCAACTATTTTGTTGGCATAGCTGAAATGAACTTATCATAAGACTTTGGAATGCATGTGATAAATGACTGCATAGAGATCCTGGAAACCTCTGAGGAAGACTGCCTTGCCTTGTCTGCACAGCAATGATTTCCCTTGAGTGACTGGACATTTGGGGTTACTCTCCCTCGAGTTTATGGTTCTTCTATGGAAAATTCTTGACTGGTTTGTGCAGGAGTAAACATCTTCTGCACAGAGGATTATTTTTGGACATTTCCTTGAAGCTTTCTTTGAGCTTCAAAATATTCAGGAAGACAATTTAAATGATCTCTTCTCACTCATGCAAACATCGGGGCACAGTGTTTGTGGTCTTTATGGCTATGGACTGGACCCAAAAAGAGAAGACACTTTGAATGTATATTAGATTTGGAGTCTTTTGTCCATATTTGGGACAAGGGGAAAAACTTGCTTTTTTGTCATAACAGCAAATTTTGAAGAGAAGCACAATGAAAAACAATGTTGACGCCAAAAACAACAATGAAAATGGGAGAGTATTGTTTTGTGTCCATTCAGCAGAGCAGAAAAGAAAAAACTTAGGATCTGAAGGGGCCCTGCATGCAGGAAGGGCCATACAGACTCAGAACTTTACAATAAAATTCTGAGCTGAGGTAAGAGTGGTTCCGTTCTCAGTATCATCAGATGACATTACCCCCTTATGTACCTGACTCAATCCTGCTTGTCGATGGAAAACTATCAACCACACATTAAATAGTCCCAGTTTCACAATGTACTTCAGTTAATCATATGCCTATATATGGACCTCATATCAAACATGGAACTGCAAGGTACTACACTCAGATGCCATGTACGCATTTTTATTCACTATTCCTTTTTTTAAACCTTTCTTCTTTCATCTATCAATATCTATTTGAAGCATTAAGAAAGCATAAATATTTCTTTACTTATCTTCTCAAAAACTATATATCCATCAAGTGATATGGTTTCAGTTTCTGTATCAGGAATGACAAGAAAACATTCATAATTATTACAGTCCAAATTCATTCCCCAACATTTCATCAACACTCCCTTAGAGTGAAGTGTGGATGAAATATTCAAAATTGAATCTAACCACTGTTGGGAGACAGAATACTGGACTTAATACACCTTTGGTCCAACCTAGTACAGCAATTCTTATGCTCTTAAGAGGTCGAAGGACAGTGGAGTAAGGAATGTTCAATTACTTTTACTTTAATTGTCAGTTCCTTTAAAAGATGGCACAATTATGGATTGCTGTAGCTAGGATGCGGGGAAGAAATACTATGAATACCCCAGGTTAGTAAATCCCACAGTAGTATTGCCATACTCGTGGTAAATTACTGCATTTTAGTAAATAGCTTCTTTGATGTTATTGCTCCATTGGGCAAATATGTTTCCTGAATATTAATGAAAATATTTAGAAGGGTAAATATATAAATATATGTTAATCATTACCTAGGAATAAGGAGCCATCTTAGAAGAAAAAGGATGAGGTTGAGAAAAATGATAGAAAAATAAAATGTAAGGTAGTTAAATATAGTTGTAAATGGTTTTTTGCTTTTTACTTACTTGTGTGCATTATTAGGGAAGTGAAATTGGAGTTCTCCTCTAGCCACTTTCAATTTTCCAGCATGATTACTGGCATCCATTATTACAAAGGAACCTCCACCAAAGTTAATTTGTCACTGATCCACTCTCCATCTCAGCCTTTGTCCTGGATGTGGCGATGTTGACAGCACAGTTTTTGGGGCATAACATTTGGCAGTTCTTGACTCAATTTATGCAGAAGGAACAGAGGAATTACCAGTTTGACTTCTTGTGGCCACAGCACAGCCTTTTTAACTTTTACTTCAAGCCGTTGAAGCAGTAAACTAAGATTGTCTTTCCTCTTAAGACTGCGGAAGAAGAAAGTAGATAACGTGAAGGAAGTTCTAGGTCAGGTGCAGTACAGGATAGAATGGGTGGTGTAAATGTCCACACCTTAAGGTGTGATCTCTGCCAGTTCTGCTAATATTTTGTTAAAAAAAGGTGCCTACTTCTCAAGATCAAGGAACATAGTCTTAAAATGGGCCTGCACCTTAATGTTAAGAAGACAGAGATCTTGAAACTGGCAAAATCAATGGAGAAAAATTGAAAATAGTAGACAACTTTAACCTAGTTAGACCAACAATCAATAAAGAAAGGACTAGCAGTCAAGAAATCCGATGAAGTATTGCTCTTGGCAGAATGGCTATGAAGGACCTTGGTCTGACCCAGTATGGCATATCTTATGTTCTTATGTAAGATTCTCAAGAGCAGAGATGTCTCTCTCCATACAAAGATTTGACTTGTTCAAGTCATGGTATTTTCAATAACACCATTTGGATGCAAAAGTTGGACAGAGAAAAATTTAGACAGTAAGAAAACTGATGCCTTTGAATTATGGTGCTGGCAATGAATAATTTGTATATCATGGACTGTCCAAAGAACAAACCAGTCAGTACTAGAGGAGATCAAACCTAAGCTTTCCTTAGAAGCTCAGATGACAAGACTTTGACTTTCATACTTTGGACACATCATGCAAAGAGAAAGATCATTAGAGAAAGACATAATGCTTGGCAAGGTAGAAGGTCAATGCAAAAGAGGAAGGCCGGCAATGAGATGGATCGATACAATAACAGCAGCTATAGATGCCACTATATCAACAATGAGCCACTTGATTGAAGACCGAACACAGTTTAGGTCATCTATCCAGAGGGTCACCATGAGTTGACACCGACTTGACGGCACTTAACAATTTCTTTTTATAAATAGCACCTATACAGTATAAGCACCTGTTTTCATGCCTAAAGTAGGCGCTTCCTTATGAAATTACCCTCATAATGTGTTCTCAGCTGGCTGATGTCTTTTTAGCAGGCTGGACTGTCTTTAAAACCCTTGGGGGGATATTCAGCAGCAGCAGTTAGTGCTTGTAAAGCAGTTGAACTTTGCACCCAGTTAGTCAATGCCCAGGCCATATCTGGCCACTGGCATTGAATATCCAGTTTGGCTAGATAACTGGAGTTAACTGGGCAGCGACAATATTCAGTCACCACCTGGTTAACTGAAGCATCAAAAGTAAGGCAAGCCTTTCAGGTGCCTAACTTCACTGCTTTGGTATAGCTGATTAGTGGCTGAATATTGTTGCTAGCCAGTTATCGCTGGCTGCTGCATCCGTTCTGCCCTGACACTGGCTGCCTAGCACCAGGGCGTTTAGTAGTGGAACCCCCCTCCACCCCCCTCATTTCTTGCTTTCAAAGTACATCATGTCTCTCTAAGATAAATGGCTTTAAGGATGCTACTGAGTCCTTTATAGTTAAAAAGTGATACAAAGATTTTATCTTTCAGTTGCCATTTCTACTGTGGAGGCTATAAGGAAACATTCTGCATAATATGCTTTTACAATAACTTAATGTTTTACAGTTGTGACCAACATTATTGGCACCCTTGCATTTTAGGTATCTTATGTACAATATCTTGAAAAATAATTGTAACTGTATGTATTTTAATAGCATGTTCAAAGGCATACAACAAAAAAAGATGCCTGTGCAACTCAGACATAGTAAGTTCTGAGAAAAAAACAAAATATGACCTGCATAGGATTAATGGCACCTTTCACTAATATTTGGTTGCATAACCCTTGGCAGTGATGACAGCCTCCAAACATTTCTTGTAGCCATCTATAAGTTTTGTACATCTGTCTGCTGGTAGTTTCTCCCACTCTTCAACTGCAATTTCTTCCAGCCCATGAATGCTTCCAGGATTCCTTTTACTAATAGCAGATTTAAGCTCTTTCCAAAGGTTCTCGACTGGATTGAGATCAGGACTCATTGCTGGCCAAATTAAAACCGTTCATTTGTTCCTTTTTAACCTTTCTTTTGTACTTTTGGATATATATTTTGGGTCATTGTCCTGCTGGAGGACCCCTGACCTTCGAATGAGACCTAGCTTTATGACACTAGGTAGCACATTTTGCTTCAAAATATCTTGGTAGTCCTCTGACTTCATGATTCCTTTAATACATTCCAAGCCTCGAGTTCCTGAGGCAGCAAAACAGCGCCACAATATTATGGAACCTCCACTATATTTAACTGTAGAAAGGGTGTTTTTTTCCTTATAAACTTCATTTCTAGGGTAATTAGATAAGATGTAGACTGGAGCTGTTGAATGAAACATGCCTCTGTCTTACTTATATCAATGTTTGAAATGGTAGAGCAGTAACCCATTGTAAGAAAGAAGTTTGCTGCAGGCTCTTATTTAACCCAGTTATACAAGAGTTCTGGGCTGGAATGCTCTGTTCTGGCTTGGGTCAGAAAGAGAGAGCTGAGAGAGTTAAACACACCCTGTTAGAGGAAGAGTTACATGTAAGGTGTTTTATACAGAATAGTCCAGTGTTAGGAATGGGAAAGTATTAAGGGTAAAGATGCCAAATACCTGGAAAGTACCAGGGAGGCTCTGCAATGCCGATGACAACAAACCAGTGGTAATTCTGATGTTGATAGTGCCAGCAGAGCTAATGATTGTCTGGTGTATGTGAACACTGATGTTTTGAGTAATCGTGTGTTTGGTGATCCTTGGAAATAAAAGCCCGAGTTTTTGACGTTAAAAGGCAGCTCTGTGTGTGAGTTATTGTTAGAAGGAACCAAGGGTTACAGAGGGGAAACCCTAGTGAAAGCACTGACTTGCTAGTCCTCTATGGTGCCCTTTCTGTGTGACACTGGTAAAACAATTCTTGGTGGGCCTGACCTGTCTTAACTGCTAACCAGCTCCTTGCTACCACTAGGTAGAGAGTTCTGCCACACTTCTCCTCACTACCATTAAGTACTACTACTACTATTACTACTACAATTAATCATTTATATCGTGCTAGAAGGCATACGCAGTGCTGTACAGAGACATAAGTAGAAAGTTATGCCACAATTCTCCTGTGTTTGACTTCTGCTCCATACACAGGTCCTGCTCCATCCTGTCCTGGGACCTAGCCTTTTCACCATGCTCCCTGCCCAGGGTAGGCCCTCACACTTGAATTCAATTGTGTAAGGTGCCAGGTCTAGTTACATACTGCACCACTGGATAAATTTAAAATTTTGCAGTACTGAGGGATCATTGATTTGCACTGGGGATGACCCTGCACACATTATTTTAGAATGAAGGCTGCTATAGTTGTGTAAACCATGAGAAACTCTGGGCCACATTAAGAAGCATGGGTATACCAAAACAACTGATTATTCTCTTGTACAACCTTTACATTGATCAAGAAACAACAGTTCAAACGGAACTAGGAGAAACAGAATGGTTTAAAATTAGCAAAGGTACGACAAGGCTGCATACTTTCCCCCATCTCTTTAATTATGCAGAACAAATCATCAGAGAAGCAGGACTGTATGAAGACAACCGTGGTGTGAAGATTGGTGGAAGACTCATCAACAAACTTCGCTATGCTGATGATACCACACTACTGGCTGAAAGTGAAGACGATTTGAAACATTTGCTATTCAAGATCAAGGAATATAGTCTTAAAATGGGTCTGCACCTTAACGTTAAGAAGACAAAGATTCTGACAACAGGCAAAATCAATAAGTTCAACAGTGATGGAGAAGAAACTGAAATAGTTGACAGCTTTAACTTAGTTGGATCAACAATCAATAAAGAACGGACTAGCAATCGAGAAATCTGACAACGTATTGCTTTTGATAGAATGGCTATGACGAACCTAGACAAGATTCTCAAGAGCAGAGATGTCTCTGTCCATTCAAAGATTTGATTTGTCCAGGCCATGGTATTTTCAATAACGTCATATGGATGTGAAAGTTGGACAGTGAAAAAGATAGACAGGACAAAAATTAATACCTTTGAATTATGGTGCTGGCAACGAATACTGTGTATATCATGGACTGCTCAAAGAACAAACCATTCAGTACTAGAGAAGATCAAACCTAAGCTTTCCTTAGAAGCTCAGATGACAAGACTTTGACTTTCATACTTTGGACACATCATGCAAAGAGAAAGATCATTAGAGAAAGACATAATGCTTGGCAAGGTAGAAGGTCAATGCAAAAGAGGAAGGCCGGCAATGAGATGGATCGATACAATAACAGCAGCTATAGATGCCACTATATCAACAATGAGCCACTTGATTGAAGACCGAACACAGTTTAGGTCATCTATCCAGAGGGTCACCATGAGTTGACACAGACTTGACAGCACTTAACAACAACAACAGTCATGGTCAACATTATTGGCACCCTTGCAATTCAATCCCTTAATGTCCAATATCTCCTTAAAAAAGTGGCCAGCAAAATGACTTTGAACTTTATATGCACATGCATGGACGAAGGCGAAGGAGAGCCCCACTGCTCAAAGACAGACATAAAAGAGCACGCCTGATCTTTGTTCAAATCCACCTTGAGAAATCACAGTCCTTCTGGGAAAATGTTCTGTGGACAAATGAAACCAAACTGAGCTCTCTGGCAGTGCAAACCAGCAATACATTTACAGGTGAAGAAATGAAGCTTATAAGGGAAAAACACTCTTCCTACAGTTAAATATGGTGGAGATTCCATAATGTTATAGGGCTGTTTTGCTGCCTCAGGAACTGGAGGCCAGGAACGTATTAAAGGAATCATGAAGTCAGAGGACTACCAAGGTATTTTGGAGCAAAATGTGCTATCTAGTGTCAGAAAGCTAGGTCTGGGTCAAAGGTCATGGGTCCTCCAGCAGGGCAATGGTCCAAAACACATCCAAAATATAAAAGAATGGTTAAAAATATAAAAATGGACTGTTTTAAACTGGTCAGCAATGAGTGTTGATCTCAGAAACAGCTGAAATCTGCCATTGGTAAAAGGAATCCTGGAAACATTCATGAGCAAGAACAAATTGCAGTTGAAAAGTGGAAGAAACTACCAGCAGACAGATGTATGAAATTTATAGATGGCTACAAGAAACATTTGGGGGCTGTCATCACTGCCGAGGGTTGTGCAACCAAATATTAGTGGCGTGCCATTAGTCCTGTCCAGGTCATATTTTGTTTTTTATCTCAGAAATTACTACGTCTACACTGCACAGACATCATGTTTTTGTTGTATACCATTGAACATACTATTAAACTATTATGTTGACATACAGTTGGAATATTTTCCATTTATTTTTCAACATATTGTATACAAATACCTAAAATGCAAGGGTTCCAGTAATGCTGAACATAAGTATACCTGAATATCTTCCAATGGTCACTTGTCAGATTCTTTAACACTAGAGCTCCAAAAGGCATTTTACCTAGAAACACCAAAGTGCGTCAAATGACGCATTATCATCATGACGACTGCGTTTAGCATGAAATGCAGATGTGAATTAATTTGAAGTTACTTGTTAAATACGTGCAGTATGTGACGTCATTACATGACATCATCGTGTGTTTATTGTTTTGTAATGTCGGAGTAAAACTGTAAACAGTGATTGATTTAAAACCAAAATTTACTCTGTTACACAGGTATGTACAATGTTGTGACTTTCGAACACGCCCTAGAACAGGCCGACACTCCAGAACTTTTAGCATATCGCTTCCTCCCTGAAATTTTATTCATGTTTTTTCTACGATTCTATTTACAGAATGCCAAGACCTCGTAAGAAGACAGCAGTGCCTAGATGTGCTGGTGCAAAACAGATTCAAACGTTGACCTACATGTTACAGGTTGTGCAGGCGCACATACTTATCCTGTTCATTCGTTAACTGACATGGACTTTGCAGTTACTTTTGAATTTGCAGTTACTTTTACATTTAGTTAACACTGTTCTTATGTTAGTCGCTGTATGAAACTTGTGAAAACCACTCAATTTTCTTGGTTGTGTCAATTGCCATACTTTGGGGCTTCTAGGTATAAATTCATTTTCCCGCTAGGTGGCACATCTGTCATTAATTTTCAATGCACATATTTGAACATCTTGACCTCACTAACAAAGTCATCCAACATAACTGACATGGTTCTAGCAGTGGCACTGGTATACAACTTCGAAGATGCATTTGCGTCAATTGACGAACTTTGGGGCTTATAGTGTTAAAATGGTTGGAATAATAGTATTCAAATGATTTTACAATCTATGCTTGAGAAATTTTGTGCTTTCTCCATGAAACACTTTAATTCACAATGATCCCACTCTGATTATTTCATTGTATTATTTAAACCATTTTGAATGGCTTTTTTCATAAAGAGGGTATAAAAATGTATTTAAATACATAAATTGAGCAAACGCAGCCAAGAAGAAGAAATACAAAGGACCCCAGATAGGAGAGAAGGAGTTTTTCAAGGACTTGAAGGGACTGAGAAGCTGCAGGAGGCTGTGCTGGTCTGAGCTGTCAGCAATGATGCTGGGAGGCAGCAAGAGAAACCCAGAAGCAGCTGGAGTTGAGAGCAGTTAAAGGGAAGAGAGAAAAGAGTCCGTGGTTGATCAGAATCCAAGATAAATGAAGACCTGAAACTGGTGTTTTAGACATATTACAGAATGCAGGTACCCAGCCCAGGGAAATGAAAAAGGCCAGGGCAGGGGAACATATTCAGGAAACAGACTGGTTGATGAGACACAAGAGTGAATCTGCTGTGCCATAAAAGACTGCAGCAGGGAAAAGATGAAGTGTGAATCTCTGGAGAGAAGATTCAAGGAGATAGAACCAGGAGAAAAGAGATGGGGTTTCCAATCTGAATAGAGAAGCTGTGAGAGACAGCAGCTAGGATGATGCTACTGGTGAGCTGCAGAGTGACTAGGAGAGTTCCTGACATTTAAAGAGACTGCTCCTTTAAAGAACTGAAAGGCTTTTGCCTATTAGTACTGTAGGTAAAAGACAGTCACTAATGTTGGTCAGAAAGCTTTTGGGGCTCTACTGAGCCCATGGTAATGAGCACTTTTTTTAAACACTAGGTGCCAAGAGTAGAAACATATCTGGCTATTCAATGGCAGTGTTCAGTAGTGGCTGTCACTGAATATGGAGAGTGTGGTGAGTGGCTGATACTATCTGGATAGCAGCAATATTCAGTCACTCTCAGGACAGCTTATCCAGACAACACTTGGCAGTTTTTTTGCTGTCATAACCTATCCAGATACTGACGATTTTCAATGCCACTATCTGGATAATTCAAGTCTCCACGCCAGCTCCACCCATGGATTGCCCCACCGAATTGTGCTGAGACAGACTGAGGACAGTCAGTAGCACTATCCAGAGAGTGCACTGAATAGCTCTCTCACTGGGACTTGTTTGGTTAGCAGATCCTTCTAACCAGATAAGTCCTTTTACAAATTGACACCTTTATTGTCAACTTAGTGAACGTGTACAAAGCAGTGCGTGCACAGTGCAGACATATTTTGAATCAGAGACCCAGAAGACTGTGAGGTCCACCAGTCAGGGATAGAAAGGTTTTTTTGGTGCCACCTTAAGAGGTGAGCCAATGAGGCACTAGCTTGAGGTACACAAACTTAAGGGCACGAAAAGCCTGCCTCACCGGCTCACCTCTTCACAGCCACGGGATCATTTTCTTTAGCTCACGTGGCTTTAATAGGCTGTAGCTGCTGACACTGCTGCCCTTTCCTGTTTTGTGAAAGAGACTTTTAGAAATACGATAGCTGGCAGCTGAAGTAGAGCATGGCAAAGCAAAGCAAAAAGCTCACTCACACAGCTGTGTAAATCAGGAATGTAGCTATGCTTGGTGAGCCAGTGGAGAGGTAGGGGAAGGAGGAGGTGATTTGCTGGGACTGATGATAGGAAGGGTCAGCACTAGAAGGGAGCTGATGGTGATTGGGGAGCTGGGGTCAGGGACTGGAAGAGGGGTGATGGTGGGGAAAGAGTCTGGAAGAAGGCTGATGCTGGAGGGGGGAAGGGACTGGAAAAAGGCTGATGTTGGAGGGTGAAAAACTGGAAATGGGTTGATGGTGAGGGGGGAGTGGGGCTTGAACTGGATGATAGTGGAGGGATGAAACCGGAAGTGGGCTGATGCTAGGGGTGGGGCTAAAGATAGGCTGATAGTGAGGGAACTGGAACTAGTTATGGCTGATGGTAGGGAACTGGAAATGGACTCATGTTCTGGGGGTTACAATGGGAAGATGGCTGATGCTGAGGGGGAGGGACAGGAAGAAAGCTGTGCTGGGGGTTGTGAGTGGAAAATGGTTGAAGGGAGGCTGTGACTGGATCTAGGATGATGGATAGTCAGACAGGAAGTAGGCTGATGCTGGTGGGAGCTGGGGTGGAAATGGGATGATAGTGGAAGGATGGGACTAGAAGAAACCTGATGGTGAGGGGGCTGGAACCGGAACCGTGCTGATGGTGAGGGGTCAGACACAGTAAGTGGGATGATGATGATGGAAGGAGCTGGGAATGGAAGAGAGCTGATGTGAGAGGAGCTAGACTAGAAGAGGGCTGATGCTGGAGGGGCCAGAAATGAGAAGTTGGTGGGAGGCTAGACTGGAAGAGGGCTAATGGTGGTGGGACTGAGACTAGAACTGGAAGATGGCTGATGGTGGGAGCACTGGAACTGGAAGAGACTGATGCCAAGTGGGCTGGAACTGGAAATTGGCTGATGCTGGGTTGTGAGGAAGTGGTAAGGAGCTGGGGCTGATGCTAGGCTGGGGGGGGGGGGGGACTTATACTGAGGGGGACTGAGATGAGACTGAAAATGGGTTGATGCAGGGATAAAATTGTGATGTGCACACATATTGTATAAAATTGAGTATGCGTGCAGAATACACACACATAGTTATACCAACTTCGGAACGGGGTAAATGTGTGCTTTGGCATTGGTATCATGGAAGCTGGTTCTGGGTGCCTATTTTATATAAGCACATAGGCACCTACAGTATGTTGCTTATATAAAATAGACTTAAATTGGGTGCCTTTTTCAGTTTCTCTCATAGGTAAAGTGTTATGAAACCAGTTCCACAAAGGAAAAACAATACTTAGCTGGGTCTGAGCTCTAGTAGATATTTTACATTCTTCTTTTCACCCTAAAAACAGGGAACGGTTATAGGTATAAAGAATTTGCTTAAAATAATCCAGATCTTTGGATAGCTTCTCTGGAAAAAGGGGAAACCAGGAGAAAACTCAGTACGTATCTGACATTGCTGATTTGTTCCATGTTGCTGGAAGTTCCTGATTAGGAAGGGAAGTAATTGTTCATTTTGCAGAAAGAAGGACTTGCCCTGTGGAATTGTACAGGTGTTTGACTTTCAAAGAAACAAAGAGAACAAAAATACTTTGGGCCTGTTTTTTGTGTTCACCAACGAAAGTCTGACCTTGTACATTCATTTACCTATTACTAAATAATCACTGCAATTTCGTACTCCCATCCCTCTTCCCACCCACCATAAATTGTCTTGTAATGCATGCAGGGCTGTGCAAATGGTGCGGCCGCACAGGGCGCAAACACAGAAGGGGGCACTGACATCATCATTGGGCTTCCAAAAAGTTCAAAAAGAGTGAGTTACTGAATATGACTTGGTGGGGGGAGGGGTACCAGATTCATTAGTTACACAGAGCACATTTCTAGCTTGGTATGGGTTCTGAATGCATGCATCAATATCCATGTTCATCTAACCCCAAGGTATCTATATAGTAAACATTTTATTTTCTGGTCTAGAAGTCTGTCTTGTTCGTTTGGGTTTCCTGACCAACAGGACCTTTCCCAGGAGTCATAGAATTTGGATCTCTCTGGAACTATGTAAGTGTGCACCTTGAATCTGGGTAGTAGGTGTCACCATTGTGCAATGTATGAGACTTAGTCACTCCAGAGACTGTGAATGTCATCTCCACAGAATCCCCAGCCCCAGCTGGCCTGGTGAGCAAAATATGGGTCAGAAAAGCTAACTCCGATCCTTCATGTGACGATAAACAGCACTGCTGCTGAACCATCATAGCAGCCCATATATAGCAGGTTTTTGAAATGCAATTATTAAGTGCATTCGGGTTTTCTTTGCAAAGGAAAGCATGTACGGGCTTTACTTTACAGAAGATGGGTATATGGATGTGTCTTAATCTAGGCACTGTTCTTACACCTGCTCTAGAGCAGACATAACTGCCCATGCCTAGTATTCTATAACTGGAACGTGTAGATAGATACCCTGCCTATGTTCCACCATGCTCTGCCCCTGTGCACACCTCATCTGAAGGTACATGCAATGATTTATAAGCATGTTTGACAAAAAGAAAAAAGGGGGACAGGTTAATGAAAATGCCGCAGAATAAATAATTGCCACAGTAGATTTATTCAGCCCAACATTACAAGTCTGCTTATAAAATAGTGAACACCTTAAGTGCATGCATATAAATGCTCATTCACGGGTGTAAATCCTTTAAAATACTACTACTACTATTAATCATTTATAAAGCGCTGCAAGGCATACGCAGCGCTGGACATACACATATAAAGACATATGCATTTTACACATGTATTGTCCTGCACACCCTATATAAAATTAGCCCCAAGGGCCTGATTTTATAACAGGATGCCTGTATGTGAAGTCCTAAAAAGCTTTCAACATATTTTAAGCCTGTTCAATGAAGGCAACGCAGGCACCTATAGGCCTTTATAAAATAGGCTCCGAGAAGTAGCCCGATAAGTTGGCGTAAATGTGTGCATGCGCTCTACATGCATTTTTTTTTTAATTTTTAACTTTTTATTGACAACAAATCCAGCACACAACCAAACACTGATAGCAAATCCAAAGAGCTGCTAAACATAGAACAATTAAGAACAACAGGAGCAAACCCCCAGCTTCTGCCCACAATTAAGCATGCAAAAACAGCCTAATACAAGCACTGTACCCTTATCACCGTCCCTCCCTTAACCCCATTCCCCCACCATGCTAAATATACCTTAGGCACCCTCAGGCTCTTTGCCCCCTCCTCCAACGGATTTGTCAATTTTTATTGTACACAGATACCCCCCCAGTGAGGGTACCGTTACCCTACCCACCTTACCCCCCCCCCTCCCCATCCGGAAGCCTCCACCCACCCCGCATCCCTCCTCCCCTCCAAATTCCCCAAACCCACTCGAGCCCCGACCTCTTCCAGCCCCCCCCCCCGTTTTTACCCCCCCACCCACCATGCTCCCCCCCAATTTAATCACCCCGAGCCCTTCCCCTCCCCCATCCCCTCCCCCAGAACACGTTGCAATGCACCCCACCGTTCTGCAAACCCACCCAATCGTTGCCTACGTGCTGCCGTTAACTTTTCCATAAGAACTATAGTCCTAAGGCGTCCCTCAAACTGCGCCACCGAGGGCATCTCCCGTTGTTTCCAGGCGGCAGCGATCTCACACCGAGCTGCACTCAAACAGGCCAGGACCATCTTACCCCCCCCCCGCCCTCTCCCCCCTCCCCCCAGAAAGACAGCAACAATATAGTGGGCTCCATGTCCACCCCAATCCCTAGTTTCTCCTGAATCCACCCTGTGAGCCATCGCCAATACTGCTGGACCTTCTCACAGCCCCACCAAATGTGCCAAAAAGTCCCTATCTCCCCACATCCCCCCCAACAAAGGGGAGAAACCTCCTTATATATTCGATGCAAGCGCTCAGGTGTGTAATACCAGCGCAGCAGAACTTTGTAACTGTTTTCTCTGGCCCCACTAGAACTTAGACCCCGCTTGATCTGATCCCACACCTGTTTCCAATCCACCAGAGAGAGGGTTCTACCCAGATCCCGCTCCCATTGCACCATATATTTATGCTTCCCGCCCCCGCACCCGGAGAGCACCTTATATAAACCTGACACCATACCCCGTGAGCCACTCTTCCCATACCACAGGGCCTCCAACCCAGATATCTCCGCCCCCGACCCAACTATCCCCCCCCCCCGCTTTCCGGAGATACGACCAAATTTGTACATAAGCATATCTGTCCCCCTTATCAAGCTGAAATTCCCCTTGCACCTCCTCAAAACTCCGTACCACCCCCTCCTCCACTAGTTGAAAGCTACACCCCAAACCTTTCTTGGTCCAATGGTCAAACCGACCCCCCTCCCAGCCCGGTTTAAACTCTTTACACCCCCTCCACGGGGTCATGAGCGAAAACGCCGTTCCCCACCGTGCTATATCCGATCCCCGTGCCTTATCCCATATCCGAACCACCTGGCACATCCCTGGTGAACCCTGCCCCAGGTCTCCCCTCACGGCGCCCATAACCAGGCAGTTAGGCGCCCCCCTCTAACCCTCCCTTTCTCCAGGTGAACCCAGGGGCGTTCCTCTCCCCCCTCCCGCCATCCCAGTGCATGGGCAAGCTGGGCCGCCCAATAATAAGCCCGCAAATTAGGCACCCCCAAACCCCCCTCCTCCTTAGGAGAGTACATCACCTCCCTCGCCACCCTCGGGGGTTTCCTCTTCCAGATGTAACTGAACACTCGCCGTTGGAGTCCCCGCATCACCCCCTCTGGTATCTCCACCGGTAGTGCATGAAAAAGATAAAGCAGACGGGGCAGAACATTCATTTTAATAGCCGCAATTCTCCCCAACCAGGAAATCTCCATTCTCATCCAGCCCGCCAGATCACTGTTTATACTGCGAAAGAGCCGTGGGTAATTAGCAGAGAACAAAGTCTCATACCGATCCGTGATCTGCACTCCCAGATACCCTAGAGACCCCTGCACCCAGCGCAGCGGAAACATACTCTTCAACCTCCCTTCCTCCGCCCCATCCATCTTTATCTTCAGCACCTCGGTTTTATCTACATTCATCTTAAAACCGGAGATGGCCCCATACCGTTCCACCTCCCTCATCACCTCCGGCATTGAAACCAGCGGGGAGCCGAGGAATAGAAAGATGTCATCAGCATACAAAGAGATCCTATGCTCCCACTCCCCGCAACACAACCCGCGGATCCGGGCATTCTGCCGTATACTTTCCGCCAACGGCTCCACCACTAAAGCGAAAAGCAACGGTGACAACGGGCACCCCTGGCGGGTCCCTCGACCCAGAGCAAAATCCCGGGAATACCGCCCATTAACCTTTACCCGCGCCCTAGGGCCGTGATATAAAGCCCCCACCCAAGCCAGAAACCGCGGCCCGCACCCCACCTTCCTCAATACCCGCATTAAGAACCCCCAGTGAACTCGATCGAAGGCCTTCTCAGCATCTATAGACATCAAGAGAAGGTCCTCCTGCTCCTGTCGAGCCTCCCAGATCACACCTATGGCCCGCTTGATATTATCGGCGGCCTGCCGCCCGGCAATAAACCCCGCTTGGTCAACCTGGACGATCCCGGGCATCCACCCAGCTAATCTCCCCGCCAAACTTTTTGCCAGCAATTTAACATCCACATTTAAGAGAGAAATAGGTCTATACGAGCTACATCTTCCGGAGTCTTTCCCTGGTTTTAACAGTACTGTGATCCCCGCTGTCAACATATCAGTGGACAGTCCCCCCCCTCCCCTAGGACCCCATTGAACACCCTCCGCAACAGATCCCCTACTTCCCCCCAAAAAACCTTATAAAATGACCCAGTTAACCCATCTAAACCCGGCGACTTCCCTGCTACCAAACCCTTCACCGCCCTCTCCAATTCCTCCTTGGAAATCTCATCCTCCATCTCCTCAACCGCTCCCTCTGATAATTCCGGCAAGGTTATACCCCCGAGATACTCCTCTATCCCTACCTCCCTTACCCCATCCATCTCCCGGTAGAGCTCCTGATAGTATTCTTTAAACCGCTCCTGTATGGCTTCATCCCCCCTACGCATCGTCCCGTCCTGCCCCTCGATCTGGTATATGGTCGCTGCCCCTTTTTGCTGCCGCAGTTTCCGTGCCAGCAAACGGCCAGCCTTATCCCCAAACTCATACTGCACCTGTCGTATCCTTTGAAGGATAAGTGCCACCTTATCAGTCTGCAACGCCCGCAGTTCAACCCTCAACCTCTCCATCTCCCCCCTATCCTTCCGAGCACCTGAACCCTGATATCGGGCCTCCACCACCTTTAACTCCGTCTGCAGGGCATCCTCCCGTCTCTCCCTCTCCCGTTTCCTCCTCGCCCCCCACATCACAAATCTCCCCCGCACCACCGCCTTCAACCCTTCCCAAACCACTACCTCCTTCCCGTCCCCCGTGTCATTACAACTTAAATACTCCTTGATAGCCTCCCGAACGTCAGCTACCACCGCCCCGTCCCTAAGTAGACTATCATTCAGCCTCCAAAACACCCCCCCCACCCTTCACCGAACTGTTAAGAGTCACCACTACTGCCCCATGATCCGACCAACCCACCGGTTGAATGCCCCCATCTTTCACCTCCTTCATCCAAGTCTTATCCAACAACAACAAATCTATCCGACTCCAACTATCATGCGGGGCTGAGTGAAAAGTATACTCCGCCCCCCTCGGATTCAGGTCCCTCCACATATCTACCAGATTAAGTTGCCCCATCATCTTACGTAACTCAAGCCTATCCTTCCTCCCCCCATCCCCCCTCCTCGGCTGACGATCTACCCGCGGGTCCAGCACCAAATTAAAATCCCCACCCACCAAAACCTTCCCATTCCCTGCCCCTTCAATAAGGCGCCCCACTGTACGCCAGAACCCATTTTGCTGCCCATTAGGACCATACACCGCCACCACCACAATATCCTCCCCCCCAATTTCCCCGTAATCCCCACCACTCTCCCCGCCCCATCTTTAAAGGACCCTTCCACCTTAATCCCACACCCCTCCCGTATCAAGATGGCTACGCCCCCCTTCCTGCCGCCCTCCGTATTGCATGAGAAGAACTGATATGGATACTGTCGGTGTCGCATCCGCCCCACCTCCCCAGCCCTCAAGTGAGTCTCTTGTATTAAGACCACATCCCACTGATCCCGCACCACCTCCCGAAAGAGCAACCCTCTCTTAGTTGGAGAATTCAGCCCTTTCACATTAATAGTCCCTATCCGCACCATCTATATAATTCAGCTCCCCCCCACCACCGCCCCCCTTGTGTTCTGCTCCCCCCTTCCCCCCCCTCCCCCCTTTTCCCCTCCTCCGCCACTACTTACCCTCCCGGACGTCCCGTCCCATCCCGTCCCACCGCATCCCCCATGTGCCATCCTCTCCCTTCCCCTCCTCTGCCCAGACAACATACAGCAAATAGCAAACAGTATCAACATACCCCACAGCCCACCAGCCCCTCCACCCGCAACTCTCCATCCCTCCTCCCCGGCCTCCCCTTCCCCTATAAGCCCTATGAGTCCAGTGTCCGAACCCTAAGAAGGGATCTCTAACATCCCTCCTCAGAATAATACTTGCAGCCGGCCAACTCCAGGCCCGTCTTCTGTCTCAAGTATCGGTCTCCGAAGCAGTCCTCTATCTTTCCCTGGACAGCCGCTGTAAACACTTCCCGCGCTCTCCGACCCGCTGCCATTGTGCACTGGAGGGACGTTGCTGCTTGCTCGTCCCCGCCGGGCCCTTCCGCTGTCGCTCCATCTCTCCCATGTCAGGCAACCCCTCACAGCCCAACTCCCGAAGAGTAGACCACGCTTCTTCCACCGTTCTCACTTTCCGATGAACTCCATTCACAGAGAGCAAGACCCCAAACGGAAACAGCCACCGATAGCGAAGGTTCTGTCCTCTCAAATACGCCGTGACTTCTCTCATCGCCCTTCGTCTGTCCAGCGTGCCTTTAGACAAGTCGTTAAAGACTTCAATTTCATGGCCTTCCCAGGCGAGTCACCCAAACTTCCGGGCCACACTCAGTATCTGCTCCTTCATTGGGAAGCTACTCATACAGGCTATAATGTCCCGTGCTTGTTTTTCCCGCCGGGGGCCCAGGCTTCGATGAGCTCTCTCCACCCCTATTTGCTCTGCATTCACGCCAGGCACATCCCCTCGCTGCAATATATGGCCACAGAGTTTCTGAACTACTGCCACACAGTCTCTTGCGGCCGCTTCCTCTGGCACCCCCCGGATCCGCAGGTTATTTCTCCTAGCTCGATCTTCCAGCTCCTCAATTTTCTCAAGCAGCTCATTCTGCTGGGTCTGGAGAGTTTCCTGTAATGCCACCACTCCGTGCAGCTCTCGCACCGACTCCTCCACGTGGCTCTCCAAGTCCTCCACGCGGCCGCCCAGGCTGCACATCTCCTGCTGAATAGCCTGCAGGGTGTCTTTTACCTCCTTCCGCATCCCTTTAATCTCTGTCCTCATCTCCATTTTGAACTCCTGCAACCAGCGGCGAAGGGGCACTTACTCCACCCCCTCCGTATCCGTGCCACCGTCCTCTCCAGAGCTCCCGCCACACGCTCCCCCGTCGGAGCAGGCCGCATCCACCGCCGCCGCCGCCATCAGCTCCCGGCGCACATACGGAGACTGGAAGCCCTCCAATTTCTTCTTCGCCGCCATCCGGCTACTAACTGCTCGCTTACCGTCCACTTTAGCACTGGGGGGCACACCACAAAAACACCACTCTCGGGATTCGGACGGAGCTAGGCGTTTAGGCTGCCATTAGCTCCGTGACGTCACCGGAAGTCGCTCTACATGCATTTTATAAAATGAGCACCTACATCACATCCTCGCCTCTACTTCACCTAAACTACACTCTTGGGAATGCCTACATTCAACATGTTTCCATGTTTACTTACAGAGGCAAAAGCCACAGTGTGATTTTCATGTGTAAATCAAACTTTACATGGGGAGAAAGCTTTAAAATATTAAATACCCTCCCCCCACCCCCCAAAGTACAAATAATTAAACAATTCTCATCTGGTTTACAGCCTAAATACTAATATATACAGTATTTGCTGCTGGACGGTTAAAATGAACAAGGAGACAGCTATAATGAGGGTGCCCTAAATGAGGTTAGAAATAGTGATGAAACTCCTCCTCAATGCTTAAGAAGAGAGAGTGAAGTAAGATGGGCACACAAAGCCCTCACTGACCGTCACTTTTTTTTCTTGGCTGGAAACTGTTAGCTATTGCAAGCAGAACTTTAGTCCGATTGGAAGAATACCAAACCAACCAATAGTAAGGATATTTGTAACTTCCACTAGAGTTTACTGGATTTGTCACTTCAAATATAAAGCACCTAGGTAGCAGTAGACTAGCAAGGTTTGACTGCAATTACCTTATCTTTCCTATTTTTAGTGACAGGATCAGATTATTTTAAGTGCATTTTATAGAAAACCCTTCTTTACTGAAGTATAAAGACTGTAATAAAGACAATACAATGTTTTGAAACTGTTTTAAATCCTTCACTCAGCTTTGCTTCTACAGATTTAACATGTAGGGGTTCTAATCTTACTGCTACTAATTAGAGCTTTAGTGTAATTGTGCCAACAGGGTGCTTGGCATAATAATTACTATTGAGAGATTCTGGTGGAGCTGTAACATGCCCACATAATACAGATATGTCTAGTATTACAGTGCAATCACCTTTGTATGTTGATTCCAAACTTGGAGTTTAACCAAAAAGGGGCTTATTTTGCGTTTATAATAAAAGCTCAAAAGTCATCTACATATGTATGATTTAGGTATTCATGTTTCCCTTCTTTTAGTCTTTTTGAATGTTAATTAACATCAAATTAGGATGGCAACCATAAAGCAAACTGTACATCATTCTTTTCCAAATTTGATTTAATTGGCATGGAAACAAAGATACAAAAGCTAATTTAGAAAGAAAATACATATTTAGAATTCACTTTCATATCCAGGGAATTCTTGTATTGTATCTGATGATTTTTAAGCTATATTTTCTTTTTCAAATGTGAGGAATGAATATCTGAAATTTGTAGTAAAATATAATTCTCATATTAGTTATGACATCCTGATTTCACTGGATCTAGTACACCTTTGTGATGAAAAAAATAACTTTTAGTTTTCATTTCATTTAATTCTATCCTGCATTTTAGTGTACATATAGGCCAATAAACTTTCTACACTACTGGTTGAACTGTATGAAAGGAAGATCATTTAGCTGAAAATTCCTAAATGTTTGCCTCCTTTTATATTGATAAGGATTTTATTAAGACCAAGATTGATTGATAGATATCCCAGATGAGGTAGCTATGCTAACTCTCCACCGATTATCTATGAGATCCTTTATCCATTATCTATACATTGCTCCTGACTCAAAGAAACGTATGGACACAAATCAAGATTTGGAGATAATACTGTGTTTTTGCTTTCTATGATAATTATATTTTTGAGAACACAAATTATGCACTCTGTTGTCACAATATCTTTTATAATGACTATTCCTTAATAATGATGTTTGAAGTTTTCTGCAAGGCAATGCTTTAAAAATGAATTTGTAAACAAAATGCCACTTTTTAAAATATGCCCATATCTATCCATCTATATATAAATATAGATATATAAAATGTGATTATTTCTCTTTATAAACCTGAATTCAAGGAAACTAATATTTTAGATATGCAAGGTCTTTTATTGAATCACTAACAAGCCTTTCAAAGGATTATAAAATCCAATTTACAATTTTATTTCCAGCTTTTAACACTAAAAGAACAGAATATATTTGTGATGATCTTTTTGCTATAAGGACATCAGTGTATCTTACAAGATGGTCTTGTCTTTACATAAAAAATTACAGCAATAAAACACTGCAGGACAAAGCTTGAATACTTTTAAGCAGCTCCAAATATCTTTTAAGGAAATACAAAAAATGTTGTTTGAGAGTATCTTGAGATATGTATATTGTTCAGGAATTTAAATGAATGAAAGTCAATCAGTTTATTGATCAGCAAAATATATACGGTGACTCTAAATACATTTCAATATCAAACTATTTTAAAAACAAAACACTATGGGGGCCTTTTACTAAAGTGCACTAGGTTTTAGCACTTAACACATGTTTAGTGCAAAATTAATGTGCGTTACATGCAAAGCCGCTTTAATAACTGTTGGGAAGATGACTAACATGTTCTCGACAGTTAACATGCAGATGAGTACCCTAATGCATGATGCTATTACCATGGATGCACTTAACTCTATCTATTGAGGTGGTCTAAATAGCCCCCTGGCCAATAGCAACACAGTGCAGAATATATCCCCTTGCACGAACTGCAATGTGCTCATCATGCTCAGTTTCCTCCCATTCTGCAATGTGCATGTGACAGTACACAAATCAGCATATGATAACTCTCATGCCTCCACTGTCAAGGTTACCATGGGCTTGAGCAGGCTGTTACCATGTGCAAAAATGCATATTAAATGTTTAATACACTTTCGTAAAAGGGCCACTATGGTGGTTATTTTGAAGCCCTAATCACGATTTACATGTGTATAATCAGGTATAGGCATGTGTAAATTGTATCCACATGTAAATAGCCATTTTAGAAAGAGTTCAACTTACACGTGACTGGCAATACCACATTGAAATTGCATAGGGAAGTGGAAGGGGCTTGTCCTGGGCAGGACATATATTCTCCATTTCATATAGCGATTGCAGTGGTAGCCCAAAATTATCCACATCCAGATTTACACCTGCTCCCCAACATGAACAGGTAGTAGGACAGATTGCAGGGGATATCCCCTTAATCCCCCAAAGTTTATTTCCCCCTCCAAACTGAAATAAGGTTGAGAGAGTTCCTTGTATTTAATTGATTACATCTGCACGTCTAGGCTTGCAAAACAGCTCAACTGTGTGTGCCAGTGCCGTCACATCTGGACATTGTTACGTGCCAGGACTTACAGTGTAAGTTGCTGGGTTCCCTACATCCGCGTTGTTTCAAAGCTTTTGGCCAGGTTGGGAGGTGTCTTGAGCACCCAAATACTCCCTGAAGCTTTGGAAGAATTGCTTTGTTTTTTGCATTCCCTGATACTGCTGGAGCGAAATGCTGTCAGCGTCGGGTTAATTGAATGAAACAGCACATGCCTAAGATAAGTGTCGGCTATTTGGATAATTTTGAATTTTAAAGAAAAAATGTTGATAAAACTTTTGAAAAAATTGGAAATGAAAAATTAGAAAATGAAATATAATTTTTGTAAAATAACAACCAAAATTGGATGGTTGGAAGGTCTTTGACCAATGATGTTGAAAGTGTGGATGGCCCGATTGATGGTCTTTTGGTATAGGGGTTGAGGTCTTTTTTCCTTTCTTGTTAGAATTACCACCATTATGTGATGTATGACTGAAGATAAAATATAGTACAGAGGATTTTTCTTGTGTAATAGTTTGGCATTAATATTCTCTGGGGTCTGCTTTTTGTATTTTGCCATCTTTAGAACTGTCATTTCTAAAACAGCACAATTATAAATGTGGTGAACTTGATGCCTCAGTTTTGTTCTCCATATCCTATCTAAACTGCACCTTCACACAATTATAGTTATGGACAAAGTAAAAAGTACAAAGATGCCATTGGTGCAGTGATGATGTGTCCTTTCAGGGTGGAATAAACATTTATTTCAGAGCAAAGGTATGTAAATGCTTAAAACAACTATAATGTCATGTAAACTAGTGGGAAGAAACAAGCTTGTTTTTTTTTATTGTCCCTGATTTTATAAGAAGAAATTAGACCTTTCCTGATAATTGATGTTCATTGACTGACTCCAGTCCAGTCCCGGCACCTTTAGGTAGTCACGCCCCCTCCAGCAACTTGGAGACAGCATGTCATGATTTTCATGACCTTCCCTTAGATATGCTGCTGACTCCACCCCCAGTCTTCAGTATCCTGTTAACAAAGCAGACTCACGGAAACAACAGTTAACCAAAAACAATCAAAACATGAACTTGTAGAATCGAAAAAGAAACCAACGGCAAACCCCTCTCCCCACCAGGGAAGGAGAGTCAAATATGCTCACCTGTCAAGGACGCTAGCCTTCCACAGGAGACCAGCTGTTAATTCCCTGTTCACCGCCTTGGCTCGTTTAACTCTCCCCCCCCCCCACCCCGCACCACTTCTGCTGCATCTCTTTGCTCTTCCTTTATTCTTCTGCTCTTTATTTTGTTTATTATTGCTATTGTTTGAATGCTCTCCAGATCTATGCCCTCTAAAGTAGGTGTAATTCTTACCCCCGGGGAACAATGTTTAAGGGTTAGCCTTAGGGAGGGAATCGGGACTGGACTGGAGTCACAAGGAACATCAATTAGCAGGTAAGGTCTAATTTCTTCTTCCATTCATTCCTCCAGTCCAGTCCTGGCATCTTTGGGATGTACCAGAGCTATACTAACTCCGGGAGGGACCTGCTAACCCGGTCTGCAGTACCACCAAGCCAAAAATAGCCTCCTCTGACGCTTGAACGTCTAATTGGTAATGCTTCACAAAGGACGACAAAGAGGCCCAAGTAGCTGCTCTACAAATGTCGACCGGCGGCACCGGGTCAAATTCCCAAACTCCGGCCATAACGCTGCCTGGGCTCGTGTCGAATGCACTCTCAAACCATTGGGCACCGGCTTCTGACGCAAAAGGTAAGCCGAAGAGATGGCCTCTCTAATCCATCTGGAAAGGGACGCTTTGGACGTCGCTTTCGGCGGCCCTCCAAATAAGATGAATAGACGCTCAGTTTTAAGAAAGGCCTTGGTGACCCTCAAGTACCTCTTTAACACACGACGCACATCCAAGCTTCGCAACAAAGAATCCACTCCTGGCACGCCTTCCTCTCCCGAGATGCCCGGTAGAGATACCCATTGGTTCAGGTGGACATCTTAGCACATCTTCGGCAGGCACCGTCCTCAGGATCACCTTATCCTTTGACATATGGCTCTCTACATGACAATTCTTGGAGCTCGGACACCCTTCTGGTCGATCAGATGGCTTCCAAAAAGTTGGCCTTTAAGGTCAAATACTTCAAAGTGCACCGTGCTAATGGTTTGAATGGCGCTTCGGTCAGAACCGACAACACCAAATTCAAATCCTAAGGTGGCACTGTTGATCATAGAGGTGGCCTCAACTGCTTTATTGCTGTAAGAAAATGAGCTACATCCAGATGTGAGGATAGGGACCATGTCCCCACGCACTCCCCTATAGCACGAGAGGGCCGCCACCTGCACTCTCCAGGAACTGCAAGCCAAGCCTTTATCCAGTCCTGCCTGATGAAAGGAGAGTACCTCCAGCATCATACACTTCATTGACGAAAGCCATCGCTCCTGGCATTAGTGCTCAAAAAATCTCGCCATGCTCGGATGTATGCTAGCAACGTTGACCACCTGTGCGCCTTTAGCAATGTTGCTATTACCGCCGGCGCGTAGCCCTTCTTTCTTAAATGTGCCCTCTCAAGAGCCATGCCATAAGCGAGAACTGATCCACCTGCAACATCCAGATAGGGCCCTGACACAACAGGTCCTTCCTCAAGGCCAGATGCCATGGTCTGTCGATCGCTATGCACTTCAGAACTGTGTACCACGGATGCCTCAGCCAATCCGGAGTGATCATCAATACTCAATCTGGATGGGCTTCTATCCTCTGCACTACTCTGCCAATGAGCGGCCAAGGTGGGAAGTCATACAGCAGCCCTTCTGTGGGCCATGCTTGCACTAGCACATCGAGGCCTTCCAACATAGGCTCTCACCTTCTGCTGAAGAACTTCACTGCTTTGCTGAAATCACAGGTCGCCATCAGATCCAAGATGGGCTGCCCCCACCGACACACCACCTGGTCGAATATCTCTTGATTGAGCCTCCATTCTGCCGGGTTGATCCTCACTCTGCTGAGATAGTCTACCTGCACGTTCTCCGGCCCTGCCACGTGTGCCGCCGACAGCGCAAAGAGGTTCCTTTCCGCCCACGTCATCAATGCTCCCATCTCCTCTTCCAGTTGTATGCTGCCGGTTGATGGACAGTACTGTTGCCGCGTTGTCCGAGAACACCCTCATGGCTTTCCCCTCTAGCCTGTGCTGGAAGCCTTGGAGGGCCAGAAAGATGATCTGCAGCTCCAGGAGGTTTATAGGCCACTGTGCCTCCTGTTCTGACTACAGTCCCTGTAGAAACTGACCTTTGCAATGAGCTCCCCAGCTGACCTCCAAAAGCAGCCCTTTCGGCAACGTATCGTCCCTTAACCACCATTTGTGAGCGTTCTGGCCTCTGATGTACAAGGAAAATGGTGGGATAGGGGATGAACCTGTGCTGATCACCTGCGCAAGAGAGTCCTTTGCAATGGTCACATGCGTGCCTGTGCCCACGGGACCATGTCTATTGACACTACCATGGAACCCAGCACCTGCAGATAGTGCCACGCTGATGGAGGCTGCAGCTGCAAGAATCACTGGACCTGCCCTTGGAGCTTGTGGGCTCTGGCCAGTGGAAGAGACACTCTGCCCAAGCTTGTTTGAAACCGAGTACTGAGATACTCAAGGTCCTGTGATGGTGCAACCTGACTCTTGGCATAGTTCACCACCCATCCTAGGCTCTGGAGGAAGAGGATGACTCTGGAGGTTACTCTCCCGATCTCCTCTAGGGACTCTGCCATTATAAGCCAATTGTCAAGACAAGGGTGAAGCAGGATGCCTTCCTGCCGTAAGGCCGCTGCCACTACCACAATGACTTTGGTGAAGGTCCATGGAGCGGTTGCCAGCCCAAACGGCAATGCTCAAAACTGGAAATACCCTCCTGGAACCACAAACCGCAGGTATTGCTGATGCTCTGTTCAAATTGGAATATGTAAATACACCTCTGTGAGGTCGAGGGATGTTAAGAACTCCCCTTGTCGTACCACCACTATCACAGACCGCAATGTCTCCATGTGAAAGTGCAGCACTCTCAGGACCTGATTGACATATTTGAGATCCAGGATGGCCGAAACATACCATCTTTCTTTGGCACTATGAAATAGATGGAGTATCGACCACAACCTAGTTGGCTTTGGGGCACTGGCACCACTGCCCGAAGTTCCAGCAGCCATTGGAGTGTGCCCTGTACCGCCTCTCGCTTCCTCCAGGCTTTGCAGGGGGAGACGATAAAGGCCTTCCTGAGAGGCTGGGCGAATTCCAATTCATATCCTTCTCTTATGACTTCTAGCACCCATCGATCGGTCGTGATTTGGGTCCAGGCATAGTAAAATTCCTATAGCTGACCCCGTACTGGAACTTGGTCTGCCTGGCCCGACCTCGCCTCATTGCTGCTTTTTAGGTGCTACCAAGGTGGAAGAGTAGAATCCTATTCTCGAGCCCTGGAAGCCTTAAAAGGAAGGGCCCCTCAATGGAAAGTGGCCTCTCTGGTATGGGGTATACCTTAACGGTCTAAACCACCTAAAATCTCTTGGCTGTCCTCTTCCTGGGGAAGCTCAGCGATCCAACTTTCGCTTGTCTTCCGGTAAGCGCCCACCTTTAGTCTCCCCCAAGTCCTTGACCAGCTTCTCCAGGTCCTCCCCAAACAAGAGCTTGCCCCTGAATGGCAGCTTGCTCAGCCAGGACTTTGACAACATGTCTGCCGACCAATTACAGAGCCACAAGTAGCGTCTTGCTGCTACTACCAAAGCCATACCGTTGGACATACAGCAAATCAGGTCACAGAAGGTATCTGCCAGATACGCCACCCCTGACAACTTAGCCACCTCTGGCGGCCGACCCTGTTCCGCTTCCACCTCTCCACTGACTTCTTGCGCCCAGCGGAGACAAGCCCGGGCCACAAACGTGCTTTTTTTTCCCTTTTCTAAATCTGCTTCTTCTAGGGGTCTAGTACTCCCCCCAAGCCTATTAATGACCAAAAGACCTCCCAGAACAGAGAGAGCACACTCCTCTAGGGGCTGCCTGTCTACCGTGCAGCTGCCACTTCAGACCCCGGCTCCCGCGCTTTTAAAATGGCCGCCGCTATCTCTCCCTCCATGCGGTCTCAGCATGCCCCAGCTCTCCCCCGCTGCCTTACTCAGACGCTCCCCGGGTTGCCCAGATACTGCTCCACCCGGATCATCTCCTCTATGCTTCGGCTAGGAGTGGCAAAGACCACCAATGTGCCTGGTCTCCTGCCGAATGCTGAAACTGCTGTTAGCACGCCGCTACCCTGGCTGAGCACCCAGCTCTGACTCAACGCCGGTCTCTGCTGCCCTGGCTTGCATGACCCAGTGAGCACTCTGCTGTACCAAACCCCCCCCCCCCTCAGGAGAGTAGTACCGGTCCTGCCGACAGTTTTTTTTCTTCTTTGGCCTCGGGAGCGCAGTGCTGAGTAGCAAATGGCAGTCCCAATCTGCCTTGTCCCTGCTCTGAACTTCCTGTACAATTCTGGGACAATTAGAAAAAAAAACTAAAGAAAACTACAGAAAAATAAAGCTGTTCCTTCAGTGAGTCCTTTTGGGGAATCACGTCCTTCCAGCTGCTTGGAGACCGAGATACTGAAGGCTGGGGGTGGAGCCAGCAGCATATCTAAGGGAAGGTCATGGAAATCATGACATGCTCAGTCTCTAAGCTGCTGGAGGGGCGTGACTACCCAAAGATGCTGGGACTGGACTGGAGGAATGAAATGTACTACTGATTTCTGGTTAAAATAAGTGATCTTCTTTATTTACTCTAAAAATGTTGTTACCCAAATGTGTGGTTCTGATCCCTCTGTAGCGAGACCTGCTATGTAGTGGGTTAAGTTTGCCAGTATGTTAGGTAGCTCTTCAGTCTACTTGCATACACTTAATAATTTTTGATTATACGTTTATCCTTTGTATTGTATCCTTCTTCACCTAACTAGGGGGCTTGGGGAAGTATGCCATGCATTCTTTTTCTTATGAATATTGTGATCTGTTTTTGTTTCTTTGGTGGCTCCCTTTTCTGATCAAGATTGATTCTTGTTGTATTATTTTGAAATGGCATAAATAAAAAATAATAATAATTGATCTATTATATTACCTTCAGATGATTTGGAACCTAATTTGCATTGAAAGATTCAGAAAGTGATGTCATATTGTGTTTTAAACGCCCCAGAACCATAATCTGTTTATTTTAATAAAGGTGGGCATGACGTTTGCAATGATATGCTATTCCCTCAGGTGTTTGTTTTTGAGACTCGAGAATAAAGTATTGTCACTATGGAATTATCCAGTGAGTGTTCATTGGCTCAAGAATCAAAACATTGAGTCTAGGGGGATGGGAACAAAAATAACTCAATGCTAGTTAAAAGTCAACATATTATTTATCAGTGAAGATATTGCAAGTGTGAAGAGTTTGACTTTTTTTCTTGTCTGTATGGTGCATGCCTTTAGTGACATAATGGCAATGAAAAGAACTATGTATGTTTCTGTCATGCTAGATACCTTTTGATGAATCCTCTTTTTCTTTTAAGCTTTTAAGATAATCTTAGAGAAATCATCAAACTATAAAAAGAAATCAATAAAACAGAAAAAGGTTCCCATCACCCCTAAAAAATCCATAACTTTTGCATTTTAATAGAGATGCTACAAGGCTATGCTAGTCATTTTCTTTCTGATGTGTTCCTTTGATTTCACTCTTATCTCACAGGACTCTTGGCTTTCCTGAGAAAGGGATTATTGAATTGTGTGTCTCCCTTAGATGGTCTTGATCATTCAAGTAGCTTGTACTTAAGAATGTTGCAAACTCTGTTCAGCTGCTGGCTTCTTGGGAACTCATCAGGGGCTGTCATCTTAATATTAATTGGGTTTTGTGCAGGAATCTGACTCGCAGAATGAGAGAGGAGATTATGCCAAAAGCCAGACATAAAGACAAACATATTTAGCACAACAATTATGATAATTGCAGAAACACTCTGCTGAGAAATAAGTAAATCTGATTAAGTGTACTTCTGCATGATCAAATATTAATCTGATGTCTTCACTTTAACCTGGTTTGAGCATAAGAGGCTTCTTAGGGTTTTATGTACTAACAGATTTGTGGAAGCTGAACTCATAGTACCTAATAATATGGTACAGCCAAGTCAATGCAATAAAAGGATCTCTGAAGAACATAAGCCACTTAAATTAAAATAGACACAGATTGAATCATAGAGCTTAAATTAAAATCAAAATATTGTCCCATCAATATGATGACTTTTTATGTAAGTGCTAGAGTGCAGTGTATCAGCTTAGATTTTTCCATTTCAGAGCATGAGATGTAGTGTAAGTATTCCTTCTTGGTCTATAAAAGCTTAAAATCCTCATGACAAATCATCATAACAATTACATCCCTACAGTAACCTAAAACATCGCAGACATTTGAAAAAGCCCATGCAAATAGATGTGGTAAAGACATCTGTACGAATGTAAATTAATGTTCTTGGGATATATACAGTCGCTTACGTACTTAAACAAGTCGATTAAGTCATTTTCTCCTTTACTGCAGTTTGTTACAGTTATAAGTGCAGAAGTTTTATCTTCTAAGAAACATTGTCAATATTACTTAAACTATTAAAACAGGTCTTCCTAAGGCACTATCAACTTCAATAATAATTTCAGTTTACTTTAAAAAATAAAGGGGCATGTTTACTAAAATGAGCTAAGTCAGCACGTGGTAAGACCCCAAAATTATCACGGGAGGTGACATAGAGCAACATTTGCTGGGGTTGTGTCTGGCATATCCTCCTGCAGTTAATTCAGGGAGATACATATCACCCTGCTAATCGGCCAGTATATGTAATGTAGGTGTACTTACTAGCAGTCACTGAGGAGGTTGTAAGTGCTAACAGCAGTAAACAGGGTTAGTGTCTCCAGAGGTCAAGCATTTGAGCAACACTGACAGCTACAGGCAGCATATTTGGCCCCTTATATTCTAAAGGGATCAGCTGAAGATTTCTGCATTAGCATACAGGCTTATTCTGTCCCGGACGTAGATCCCCTCTGTACGTCCAGTCTGAGCCAGACATACAGAGGGGATTGTGATTCTGATCCCGTGGGGCATGTCTAACCCCGTGGTATCAGAATCGCGAACAGTCCTGTACGTGCAGGCCGGGACTGCGATTCAGCCCGGCCTGCACGTACAGGACTGTCCCCGGCTAACTCAGTCAAGGCTCTTCTATGGAGCCACGGCTCCACTGAAGAGCCGTGATGCGAACCGCCGGACTTCAGGGACTCATTCCCTGAAGCCTGACCCCCGATCCAGCCTCTTAAGACCAGGGTCGGGCTGTGTGGAATGCCTTTAGGCCCCTCCCCTGCCCGATCCAAGTTCCGGGCCGCCGATCCTTTATGGGAAGTTATTCCATCTCGGAGGTGGAATAACTGCCCCATACAAGTCGCTGGCCCTGGACATACAGGGCCAACATTAGAATCCCCGGCGACCGCCCATCACCCGCCCTGCCTCCGATCCTCCCCTTCCCCGCCCCCATCTAACCAGCAGGAAAATTAGACACAGGCACAGAATCGGGCCCATATGGTTTAAAAAGTGCTAAGCCTGCCATGGTTACCATTACCGTGCACTAAAAATGTAGCCGCAGTAAAAATCTCAAGCTAATAGCTTAGCATGGGTTGGGCGGAGATTGGATGGGTAAGGAGCATCATGTGGGCATTGACCTCACATTGTGACTACAGTGCGCATGTTTAGTGCACATTCACCATCAATACTGCAGTTAGTGCAGATGCACTTACCACCTCAGTGGACCACAGTAACTGCAACTGCGGTAATCACAACAAATGGTGTAGTGTGGGCGTAGCACTAGACCCATGCTAACTGCATGGGTCATGCTGTGCATGCCCCTTTCATTAGTACAGGTCCAGTGTCCCCCCTGTGCAAAGTTTAGTAGCTGAACACAATAAGTGCCACTTTTTAGTAAACATATGCCTTATGGGAGTTATTTTGGAAGTCCTATTTGTGCTTTGGATGTCTGAAAATGGGCGTAGAGACATCCAAAGCATGAATACATCTCCAGAGGTATTTTAGAAGCCAGGTCTGAGGATGTCCCGAATGTGAAAATGTTCATGTCTAAACAAGGGCATGGCGGAGATGTGTCTGGGGCATTTCCATGAATCTGGATGTCACTGCCTGATCTCAGAAATGTCTTGGACATCCAGAGTCGCATCTAGGGTTATACCTGCTACAGGCATGACTAGGCATCAGAAAAGTTTGTGTATTGACCATAAAACATCTAGAGGGTGTAGAAAAGATAGCATTCCACCATCGCCAATACTCTGTACAATCACAATAATAGCAGCAGTGAGATTGGAACCCTGGCCCTACAGCACTACTCTAACCATTAGGCTATCCCTAGATGTCCATGGTCTGGAATACTATTCTGAGGATGTCTATGTAGATGCCGCTATTGGGCATATCCACATTAGTGAAATGGCGCCTGAGCTGGACATGCTTGATTTTAATTCAGACATTCTGGCTTGGATGTCCCAGATTGCACTAGGACGTCATTTGTAAAATTCCACTTCACATATATAATACAAACAGATAAATGGATGGAGATATAACTCAATTTCTCTGTGGACAGATAGCCAACATAAGGCTCCTTTTACTAACATTTAGCTGAAACTATCTGCTGCATGATCCATTTTATTCCTATGGGCTGTTTGGCAGATAGCTCTCTAGTTATTAGTAAAAGGGGCCCATAGAATATATAGCAATACAAATTATACAGCATAATAAAATATTTTAATAAAATATTCTACAAAAATCAAATATTTATAGTTTATTAGTACACCAAATAACTAGATTTTAGGTAATATTACTAACTGCTTGTATACAGTATATAGTACCTATTTCTGTAGAAAATGATGTATTAAATGTTTTGTTTACTATCATCGTGATCACTGAATCTGTGCCATCATCCCTTTGCATCTCAGTTTATTCTAAAAGATATAGGAATGTATAGACCTTGCAGAAGGTAAATCTCGCCAGCAGGGCTTATCTCCCATAGTAATTAGGCTTGGCTTGCTGCTTTATTAACTCTGCTACAACAGCGCCTAGCCCTCTGTCACCAGGGGTAGTAATAGATGATAATCACCACACTTTGGAAACCTTACAAATTAAATGATGAACTGAAAGTAAGGGAAGTTAAGCAATGTATGAAAAGACAAATGAACTCTCCATTAACTAATCATTTTTAGATTGCCAGATGTCATGCAAAATAAAGTTCTTACACCCCAAATCTTACACCCCAAATAACATTTCATGCATGTATAAGTGGTGCATTAACACTTAGATATCATTGTTTATGTTATGCTTTAAAAATTAAATAACTCATGTCTTGCTCCATCAGATAATATTAAGAAGTTAAGTTATTTCCTGAATATTGTGTATGTCTTTTTCCTATTAAGAACCAGGGGTTTAACGAATTCTAGTATAAATAAAAATGCTCATTCATGGTCCACTCCTGTTGGTAATCATAACTTTATAAAATTTATATTTGTGTCTGTATGAAAATGATCCCAGATTTAATTTGCAATATTTATGTTCAAAATGTTTGCAAGTCAAAGTTACAGGATTTGGAGATTATATATATATATATATTTATGCACTAGAAGCAAACTGAGAAGGAAAAGGATTCGAACAGCTATTTTTATAGTTGATATTTCTTAATGGTGCGTATGTTAAGTGAAACATTGCGGCAGCATTTAATAAACTTCCTTAATGATAAACTTGATTTTGTTGACGATGTGTGGCAGAGAACATATCTAACATGTTAAGCTTAAGGTAGAAAATGATAAGTCAGTCAGAATGAGAAAAGAAAGTGAAACTAAAGGAATATGGTCAAGATGAAACGGTAAGACCTTCACTTTTAGTGTAAGGTAGGTCACAACTGCTTGCATATTTCCACCAGTATAAACCATATAAGTTCTTATCCATAGAATTATATTTTTTTGCATATCTGTTTCTGCCTAAAAAATCTCTTTCACTGTAGAAGAAAATACTTGAATGAGTCTAAAGTGACATAATTAAATAGCTTTTTGGTGTTGGCCTAGTTATTTAAACAGTAATACAGACTTCCACTTAATGCCATTTCTCCTTATTTAAATAAAATGTTATGAATATTATTTGAAGGTTGGGCATTTATGAGTTAGAACATATAACTGTCATTTTTAGAGCACAATAAACAATAAATCTTGAAGATAAGCAGGAATCCATTGTACAAGGAGAAAATAAAATATTCTAATTTAGGAAAGGTGCAGATTAATGTTTCATGTTACGTTCAAAAGAAGAAAATGAATTAAGAGATTATTTTAAAATCATATGCAATTGTGTGTACTAATAAGCTAAAAGCAATGCAATATAAACATTAATGTTTTATTATCTATTTAGTTATATGGAAATAAAGGGCTCAATAGCACTGTAAATTTAATAGCCTAAGAACTAAGAAAACTGATTTTGCTAATATTGATCTTGGTGTGTTAATATTAGTAATTACTACAATGCTTTTTATTACAGGATCAACACAAAATTATAATAAAAATAACTATAAAACAGTACAAAACTAATATTTTATAACTGATTTGAATTTCTGTGTTTTAAGGATTATATTTGATACCGTTGGGCTGCTAATTTTAGTTTTCTTAACACATTATGACAATCAAATATTTATTTTTCATGGTTCATATGGCTTTATATATATTGGAACATTATCAGTAGAAAAACTGCATGCACTGAAAGCTGACTAGTTGGTGGAGATGCAGACAGACTACTGATTGTATACTACAGAAAGACAGATTCTATGGCATGCATTCAAAATCTACTTGTCACTGACATACACAGAAAATTAAGAGCTTGGAGGACGCTCTCTTGACTTGTAAGTGCGTCACAATTATTCTTGCATTAGAAATATAGTTTATTTTTGCATAAAAGGCCTGTAGCAATTTATGCCCGATGCAAGCAATGTGCACAGGAATTATAATTCATGTAACATGATTATGTTTCATCAACACTGAAGCTCATTAAAATAAGCATACTATTGATCTTTACACTAGATTTTGCAATCCCATATTGTTTATGTAATAAAAACATTAGCTATTATTTTACTTACATTTCCTAGTATTTCTTTGTCTTCTAACCCATTCTAGTTCTTACAGTACATGTACAAGTCTCTGCGAAAAAGCATGCATTTATTTTAGGAAGTGAAAGAAACAACCACACTTTGTTGAAATGTGCTCAGGCTCCCCTTGTTCTGATAAAGGAGCAATATGTGGTATACATTAATAGCAAGAGACTAGATGCATACCAGCAAAAGCCTCTCAGAGGAAAGGAAATCAGTGCTCACTGCAACAAACATTTATTTCAACCCAGGAACTGCACTCAAAACTTTCAACAGTTTCATCATACCCTGCTTGATAAGTCACCTCCATAATATGCTACACAGCACCATCTGCTGGATTCTGCAATGGCTTTTGCCACAACATGGCCTACATACCAGAAGTGGTAATATTTAAAAGCTAAAATTAGAGCCATCTAGTTAGGTTTTGGGGGTTGCCGTACTGATTGTGGCCATACTGAGAAAAGAAGAAAAAAATATGAGAAGCCCTAGCACAAGAAGCAACAGATAACATTCAAATGCTGCAACACTAAAAAATGCAAACATACTGTAACTAGATCTCAGGGCTCAGAATTACAGCTCATGAAAGCTGAAGCAATGCAGGCCGGCTGGCCAGATGACAGAGCTTTTTTTCTTTCCCTTCTAAAAACAGCTTCAAAAAGCTGACACAACCTGAATCCCCCTTTGTTCTAAATATAGCACATTTGGTAGCCTAATTATAAAAGAACTAAGAAGTGAATTTCTTTTGCTAACTAGAAGCTTCCTTTTTAATCAATGTGTTCACCAAAAAATGTGGAATTCCCCTAAATAATCACGGGCTTCTTTCGTTCACACAAAGGGGCATGTTTACTAAGTTGCGTTAGCTGTTAGAGCAGCGATAATGCGGGAAAAGCATGCTGAGGTTTACAGCTAACATAGGCCAAATTCAGATAGCAAAGGAATTTCTTGTGCTAACTGCAGACCGTGCGTTAGTCGTATAAGTGGATGGGATGTGGGCAGAGAATGGGGGCGTTTGTAACGTGCAATTACCGCAAGCATTGACAGTGTGCAATAACCACACGTTTTGCAGGTATCATGGGTGCAGCTAACATCACCTACAAAAGGCCCGTGGTTAAGTCCAAAATCTTTGCAGTATTTGCAGGGGGTGTTGCCAGCCTTCTCCCTGCAGATGCCGTTGAAGTTTTGGATTAAACACAGAGACTCATGGTACCTGCATTGGCGGTAGCATGGGAAGTCCTGCAGTGCCTGCTGATGCCGTACACAGATTTCTCACTAGCTCTGTGCCCTGATCACTTCTTGCCTCTACCCCAATACTTTGATCATCCCCCCCCCCCCAATGCAAAAATACTGTCAGTGCTGTGGATCTAAAGAGCCTGGCCTCCTCAATAGTACAAACAAAAATGGCCGTAATCCTGCAGTTCTTCCCCCTAGAGTGATGCTAGGGGGTAGCACCTCATTATTGCAGCCATTTTGAGCAGGACCTACAATGGGGGAAGGATTGGGGAGGTCTGATCCTGTCCCAAGTGACCACTGTACCACCATGGATTAAAAGATATGACCTGGGCGAGGGATCAGAGGCTTGAGAGGGCCCCTTAATCTGACTGATTAGCTGGGACTGCTAGTTATTAATGGGGGAGGGGGTTGGGAAGAGAAGGAAGGGAGGGGGTGGGACCCCTGACTGGCTAGCTAGGTTGGTTTTAAGGATCATGAGGGGGGGGGGGGGGGGCTTTGGCCACATAACTGACTAGCCAGTATATTTTTGGCTGGGAGTACACCAATCCCACCTGGATAGTTTCTGATGGAGATCAGGAGCTGTCCGGAGAGAATTGGTGCTGAAGGGGGCAGGCCTATTTTTTTTTTAATATTGTCTGTGCCATGGATCTTTAGATCCATGGTACTTCATGGGGTGGCATTATCTGTAGCCACAAAGAGGCTTGATTTAGCAGCCATCGGGCAGCAAGGTTTCATACAATGGTCGCCAACAATAGGCATGCCTACTCCCTGCCCCCTCCCCAGGTCCACCACACAAAATGCAGATATCACAAAAGAGTGCCTGCAATATCTGCATTTCTCCCTTGTTATCTGCTACTGCTGTGGGATAAATCTGTGGTAGCCGCTGTCTTTTCGTAAGCATACCCCTTGATCTCTAATATGACTGCTCCATATATCTGATATATGGTGGTGGATAATTTATATGGCTGGACATAACTGGTGCGGAGGTGATCAAGAACAAGCATTAATTTATAAGGAACAAGCATAGATCTTTTGTTTAAAAACTATAGAACCCGATGATTAAAATCAGAATATTAAATAAATGTCTAAAAGCTGACTGGGTGCCTAAGTCAAGAAGAGGAGCTTTAAATGCTGACTGGTTGTTTTTTTAACTTTTGATTTATTTATTTTCAGAATAATTCAAAAGCATGCACTTGCTCAAGAAACATTTAAAAAGGATATTAAAGTAACAATAAGCAAAGGAAAATTTGTAAAAATACCCCCCTTTAAACTTAGACCACAGTAATTAGGGGGAAGAGATACAGAATAATGTGGAGAAAATTACTAAGGGCTTGATATTCACCAGTGGTGGCTAGAGCGATTGCAGCGGCTAGTTCCGGATATTAATGCTGTCCAAAATCTTGCGGTTAGTGTAAGTGCAGAAACTTACTGTATAGGCTCACACTCTACGCTTTGGTAGATAGCAAATGCACCCTTGCTACCTGCCAAGGAATTGAATGGGGGCCCCAGCACAAATTAAAAAGATTTTAAGAATGTGGGTCACCATGACAACTCTCCTACTCCATCCCAGAGCCCTCCTCATCAGACCCCTGCCCCAGTCAGATCCCCCATTCCAATTAGCATCTCCCCAAACACAGTCCCCTTCATTCAGAAGCTCTCAAAGGATCCATCTTGACCCCACCCTTTTCAACCTCTTCCTCTCTCCAGTGGGCATACTTATTAAGGATTTTGGAGTGTCTACTTATATGCATATGATACGAGTCAGTTGATGATCTTTGTAGATGCAGATGGAATAGCTGCATTGGATAATTTGAAGCAGCGTTCAGGAGTCACTGCAAACTGGCTGTCAGATAATAAACTTAATTTAAATCCACTAAAATCTGAGCTGTGGATCTCCAAGAATAATATACCCCAAAAGATGAGTCCATCAATCTTTGGTAAACAATCACTATAAATGAAATTATTGACAAGATGAGAATTCTGCTAGACAGTCACTTTACATTAAGTCTGCATGTATCTGACCTAATGAAAAAATAATTTTTTGTGCTAAGAAAAATTTGCTCTATAAAGCCATTTCCAAATTCAAATTCTCTTCACACCTTCATTCACATTGATCATAACTCTATGCTAGGTTACCCACCTTGACTACATAATGGCTTTAATGGTTCCAAAATGCAGCACTAAAACTCATATATGGTGCCAAGAAGATGGATCTTGTTATATCACTGTTAACGGAGCAACACTGGCTTCCTGCCCTGTCAATGATCAAATTTAAGATCTTCATTTTAACGTTTTGACCCTTGTATTCCAATATGCCATGCCACACCACTTAACACCACTGATCATACCTTATTCTTCCTTTGGTCATCCCAAAGTAAATGCCTGTTTATTTCATCCCTTTGGTGAAATCCACTTGGCAATATGCTTTCTGTTATCTGACCCTATCATTGGCAGAACTGAGGACAGAAAGCTGCTACAATAGATATAACATGGGAGTGACGTCCTGGCTATTTTCTCTGGCCTTTGGTGATATTTTCTGGCATGGGACATATTGGGAGACATCCATCTCCATTTATAGTTCAATGTGAATCCAGAAATTGATAGGTTGTAATCTTTGTTGTATTTCTGTCCTCAAATCTGTCTTATATAAACCAAGTTTTGTTCAAGCCACTTTAAAGTATATTAGATGTTATGCCTGTAATCTCTATGGTGCTAATCAAATCAATCAATAAAATAAATAAATAAAAATTAGTCCCATGTTAACTGCCTAATATGGAATGGGGTGGTGCTGCCCCTTATAGTTAAAGTGGAGGTAATCACTGAATGTTGATTGTTAATGTGGCACATAATATGATGCAATACCGACTTGATAGATGCAGCTAATTGCGATGCAGTTAACTTTCTGTAAGTTTACTGCCTGTCTTAACTGAATGGGAAAATGCTGGGATCTCCTTCAACAATTAATGCAGGGGTTTCAAGGTTACCGTGTTGTAATTTTGGCAATTACCATGCAGGAATTCAACGGATTCAAAATACAGCAGCACGCCTAGTTACTTTCTCTAGTCGGTTTGACCATATTACTCCCATTCTCATCCGGTTACATTGGTTGCCCCTTCGCTTTCACTACAAATTTCTGATTCTGATTCATCGAGCCATTCATACTGGAAATCCTCTCTACTTAGACTGTATTTCTCTGCATTCTCCTCACCGTCAACTCCGCTCAATCCATGCCAGCCGCTTATCACTTCCCTCACCGTCCCAGGCCCATTTAGAACAGACTCGCCATTCTGCTTTTTTCTTCTTTGGACCCCTCCTTTGGAACATGCTACCAGCTCCCCTCCGGTTAGAATCCTCCTATCCTCAGTTTAAGTCATTACTTAAGACCCATCTATTTCAGAAAGCATATGACCTTTCCCCTGAGGCTCCTCCCTGATTACCCTGTTTTTGTCTTTGTCCTTTTTTAGGTCGTCACTTGTCTGTCCCTTGTCCGCTTGTCTATGTTGCCCGGCTGGGCTATGTCTGTCTATGATTTGGTAATAGTGTAATGTTACTATTCTGTCCTGCCTCCTTCTTTCCTATTTATCATTGGCGTTCCTTTTCTTGGTTTGCAGTGTTAAATCCATCCTTTTTATTGTACACCGCTTAATGTTCTTACAATAGCGGTTTATCAAATATGAATAAAGATAAAGATAACCTACCACACAAGTTAGTAAACGGGCATCAAAACATAAATGGGTCAGGTTAGTCTTTGGTGCTAAACAGTTAACATGCAAGCGGTAACTGGACACAGTAAGCCTTAACACAAGGGCATGCCAGCTACCAACTTCTTGCATGCTAATTGGACAGTGGGTAGGTTAGAGGTGGAGCATGGGCATGACGAACACATCAGCCTGCGTATGCAGTAAACGTGGCATTCAGCATGGGTTCAACTAATGACATCTCGTTAAGTGCACAACCTTAGCGGTGTTTAATAAAAGAGCCCCTTTGTGTTACACAGACGGCAATGTTAAAAGCCATTTATGTGGGTAAGGTAATATTTTTACCAGCAAAATGGACTTTTATAAAATTACCCATCCTAGAGGTAAGCAAATTTATATAAGTGATGTCAATTTGTGAAAGCTTTTATCTGTCGTAAGGGAAAAGTATTCCTGGGGATAGGGTTTATAGAAGTACACACATACTTTGAAAATTTCCAAAGTATGTGTTTATTTTTATTTTCTCATAGTAACAAAGTAAACAATGGCCGATAAAGACCAAGATGGTCCATTTAATCTGCCCAGTAAGGTGGCTGAAATTGTAGCTGTACTTGCCATTCAGTGCAAATTATCCCCCTCCATGCCTTTGTTTAGAGGAGTAACTGCCATTCCATGCAGGTTACCCCTCTCCATGCCTTTGTTTAATTTAATTTAATACAAACTCCTATATTCCACACATAACATGCAGAACTTTAAACTGATCGCAAAGTAAGAATAAAACACAGCATAGTATATCATAAATATATTGACAGCATTCCCATTCCATAGTTAACCAAGAGGAACAGTAATCAATAACAATCTCTGAAATAGCCATGTTTTTAAGGCCTTCCTAAAATGAACATGCTTGGCTAGCGTACAAATTATTAATGGTATCATATTCCATAAAGCGGGAACAGTGGTGGATTTCTTAAATGTATTCTTCACTTGAAACTGCTCACTGGTATCAAGAGATCTTAAATGAGGAGGGTACACAGTACTGAATTAATTTAGACATGTATTCAGATGCCAACCCATGTATAATCTTAAAAGCAAACATTAGCACTTTAAATTATACCTTTGCCAGCACTGGTAACCAATGCAGCTGTTTCAACAGTGGGGCAGCACTGTCCAGCTTCAGTCTTCTAAAAATTGGCCTGGCTTCTTTGTTTTGTAAGACCTGAAGAGGTGATATCTGTCTCAAGATAACTCTAGCTAAAAGGCATTGCTACAGTGCAGAAATGGCAGGACCATTGATGTTACCTTGTTTTTAAAGTGTTCTAGCTCAAACTAGTTCTAATTTGACATAATATCCTAAGGACTGATGCTTCATGGATAGGTCAGAATCCAGATAAACGCCCAATACTTTAATCACTGTGCCTGTCAAAACCAAACTTTCAAGTACAGGCTTTTTCCCTTATCAGATGGGGGAGGGGGAAAGGAAGGGACACCTTAGTTCCAGATTTGAGCAGCAAAGTCAAACAGGTGGGAGTCGTGGATACGGCTCTAAAATCGGGGACAATCCCCGAAAATTAGGGACATCTGTTAATGTTATCTCGATCCTATCCATTACAGTTTTGTTTTATCCGGGTTAATTTTCATTTTATGGAAGGCCATCTGGAAGGATATCCTCTTAATGCATTTGATTAAATCTGAAAAAGATAGTGACTCTGATCTCTTAACTGGTACAATAACTAAAACATCATCTTCATATGAAAATAATGAGACGTCCATGTCTAGTATAATGTAGTCCTCCAGATAATTTTGTAACCTGTAGCCACCATCACTGTTCCCTCTAAGCTGTGCGCGTGTGCGCACGCACACACCTCGCTGAGCGAGCGCACATACTTTACAACAGAGCGCACAAAAATTACAGCTCTGATGCTGATAGAAAACAACACATACGTCTTAAAATTTAAAAGTTATGATTGTAATTACTAGAAATTTCCCGCTTCATTTAGTAATCATCTATTTTCATTTAATTTGATTAAAATCAATGTGGTGTACATACTGTATTCTGACATGTAGTCAAATTTTAAAGTATATAAATGGAAATTACACTAACCTGGTAATTGTAGTTCCTGTAGGATCCAGTTTAGTCCTCCACAATCGGGTTCTGCCCCTCTCACTGCAGCATGCAGACTGGACCAATCAAATCTTCTGTAGTACATCTCCAGCAGGAGCTCCCAGAAGCCCCCCAGTGTACTAGTAACAAAGCATACTTAACGAAGCAACACACATGAAATTATCATTAGAATAACATTAATCATGACTTTCCCCCTCTGGAATAACCAACTCCCTCCCCAAACGAGGAAGTCAGAACACTGCCCGGCGCCGTAGTCGACGCCCTTAAATTTACACCAAGCTCCCCCCCCAGGAACCAAGGAGCTTATGGAACCCCAAGGAAAGGAAAGAGCCATAGCTGGAATGCCCGACTGCCGCTATCGTCCGAACGGGACGCAACCCATCTTAGAAACCCCTGCTCGGGATAGCGCGCCGCAAAATCATTCAGATACTCGGGAGGGAAGGAGGACTAAACTGGATCCTACAGGAACTACAATTACCAGGTT
Source organism: Ichthyophis bannanicus (assembly GCA_033557465.1). NCBI lineage: Eukaryota > Metazoa > Chordata > Amphibia > Gymnophiona > Ichthyophiidae > Ichthyophis > Ichthyophis bannanicus. The sequence continues at coordinate 181,638,749 of CM066034.1, forward strand.
AGTGTAATTTCCATTTCCTGTGCGGATATCCAGTTTAGTCCTCCACAATCGGGATGTAACAGAGCAGTTAAGACCGGGCGGGACCTTGTAGGCCGGCGCGCAAAACCGCCGAACCAAAACAGGAATCCCGAGCCGCTGACACATCCAATCGATAGTGCCTGCTGAAAGCATGCAGAGACGACCAGGTGGCCGCCCTACAAATCTCCGCTGGCGGAACCAGACCATGCTCCGCCCAAGAGGCCGCCTGAGCCCGAGTAGAATGAGCCCGGAGACCCTCCGGAACCGGCCGCCGCTGCAACAGATACGCGGAGGCGATCGCTTCTTTAAGCCACCTAGCAATGGAGGCCTTAGCCGCCGCCTCCCCTTTCCGTGCACCTCCAAAGAGCACAAAAAGCCGATCAGTCTTCCGGAAGGACTCGGTAGACTGCAAGTAACGACGCAGCGTGCGACCCACATCAAGCCGGTGTAGCCCTTTGTCCACCGACTCGACCGAGTCTGCCGAAATCACTGGTAAGAAAACTGCCTGATTAAGGTGAAAGGGAGACACCACCTTAGGCAGAAAGGAAGGAACCGGACGGAGCACAATCCGCTCCGCAGAGAAAGACAAAAAAGGCTCTCGGCAAGACAAGGCCTGCAGATCCGAGATGCGCCGTGCCGAGCAAATGGCTACCAGAAACACCGTCTTCAACGTGAGATCCTTCAAGGACGCTCTCCGCAACGGCTCAAAGGGCGCCCGAGCCAGAGCCCGCAGGACCAAAGTCAAATCCCACGTAGGAACCACCGTCCTGCGGGAAGGCCGCAAATGGAACACGGCGGCCAAGAAACGCCGTACATCCGCATGAGCGCCCAGAAGGCGGCCCAAGACCTTGCCTCTATAGCAAGAGAGCGCGGCCAGCTGGACCTTTAGGGAACTGGCCGCGAGACCCTTCTCGAAGCCATCCTGAAGAAAGCTGAGCACGACGGGCACCGAGACCGTCGCCGCCCGAACTCCACGCCGGGAGCACCAATCCTCAAAAATTCTCCAAATTCGGACATAAGTAAGAGAAGTGGACGACTTTCTTGCCCGCAGCAAGGTGGAAATCACCGCGGGCGAATAACCTTTCTTTTTCAGCCGAGCCCTCTCAATGGCCAAACCGTAAGCGAGAATCGCGCCACCTGGGGCATCCGCAAGGGGCCCTGAAGAAGAAGGTCCGGCAGCGCCGGAAGGCGCCACGGCACGCCGTCTCGCAGCCGGACGAGGTCGGCATACCAGGGCCTCCGGGGCCAATCCGGGGCCACCAGCAGCACCCGCCCCTGATGGCACTCGATGCGCTGGACGACCCGGCCGATCAAGGCCCACGGGGGAAAAACATACAGCATCCCGGACGTCGGTCACGGCTGAATGAGAGCGTCGAGTCCTTCGGACATCCGCTCCCGCCGCCTGCTGAAGAAGCGACTTGTCTTGGCCGACTGGAAGGTCGCCATCAGATCCATGATGGGTGGACCCCATCGCCGAACTATCTGCGCATACACCTGAGGATTTAACTCCCACTCTCCGGGGTCCACCCGCACTCTGCTGAGAAAGTCGGCCTGTACATTGTCTGCGCCTGCAATGTGCGCCGCCGAGATTGCCGGCAGCCGAGTCTGCACCCAGCTGAACAAGGCCGTCGCCTCCGTTTCCAGGGCCACACTCCCTGTGCCCCCTTGTCGATTGATGTACGCCACCGTGGTGGCATTGTCCGACCAAACCCGGACCGCCCGACCCCGAACCAGAGGTTCCAGGCTCATCAGGGCCAGCCGAACCGCCCGAAGCTCGAGACGGTTGATCGACCAAGACGCTTCCTGCGAGGACCACACCCCCTGTGAGAAGCGGGTCTCGCAGTGTGCTCCCCAGCCGACTAGACTCGCATCCGTGGTAAGGGGAACCCACAGAGGAGGCTCCAAGGGAATCCCCCGCGTCAGGTTCTCGGAGGAGAGCCACCACCGCAGCGACCGCCGCACTGCCTTCGGGCAGGGCAGCCTCTTGTGTAGTGAATCGCACTGGTTGGACCAGCGCCGAAGGAGCGCCCTCTGAAGCGGGCGCATGTGGAACCGCGCCCAAGGAACCACCTCCAAGGTCGCCGCCATCGTCCCGAGAAGAAGCCGGAGGTACCACCACGCCGACGGAGCGGGCATCCCCCGAAATAGTCGGACCAGAGCCCGCAACGCCAGGACGCGGCGCTCGGGAAGGCACACCAGCCCCCGAGCAGTGTCGAAGCGCACCCCCAGATACTCCAGGTCCTGCGAGGGCCGCAGACAACTCTTCCTTTCGTTCACCACCCAGCCGAGAGACCGCAGCAGTGCTACCACTCTGCTCGTGACCCGCCGGCACTCGCGACTGGATTTTGCTCGTATCAACCAGTCGTCCAGGTAAGGATGGACTAAAATGCCCTCCTTGCGCAAGGCCGCCGCGACCACCACCATCACCTTCGTGAAAGTGCGCGGGGCCGTAGCCAAGCCGAACGGCATGGCCCTGAACTGAAAGTGGCCCCACGGGAACGCGAAGCGGAGAAACCGCTGATGGGCTGGGCGTATCGGGATGTGCAGATAGGCCTCGGTGAGATCGAGGGACGTCAAAAACTCCCCCTTTCGCACCGCTACAATGACTGACCGCAGGGGTTTCCATGCGGAAATGCGGGACCCGGAGAGCGCGCGATTCACGCCCTTGAGATCCAAAATCGGACGCAGAGAGTCGCCCTTTTTGGGTACCACCAAATAAATGGAGTAGCGACCGGCGCCTCTTTCCAAGGGAGGCACCGGAACCACCGCTCCTAGCGCTAACAGCCGATCCAGGGTCACGCGGATGTCCCGCGTCTTTTGCTCTCCCCTGCTGGGAGACATTACAAAGGAATCTGGAAGAGGGAACGCAAATTCCAGAGCGTAACCCTCCTCTATAATTTGTAGCACCCAGCGATCCGACGTTATTTGGGCCCAAGAGGAAAGAAAATCGCGCAAGCGACCTCCGATAAGCGGTCCTCCCTCCAGAGCCTGCCTGGCGTCATTGTGGCTTGCGTCCAAAGGAAGAGCCCGAGGAAGAACCGGCTGCAGAGAAGCCTCTGCCGGCTCCTCTGAAGGCCCGAAATCCTTGGCCACGCGTTCCAAACCTGCCACGCTGCGAGGCCCACTGGCGGGAGGGCCGAAACCTGCGCGGATCCCGAAAGGATCCCCGCGCCGACGAGGCGGACCGATTGGCCCTTGGCTTATCTTCCGGAAGCCGGCCTCCTTTAGACTCACCGAGGTCCTTTACCAATTTCTCGAGGGCCTCCCCAAATAACAATCTGCCCTTAAACGGCAGCTTACTGAGGCGGGCCTTAGAAGAACCGTCCGCCGCCCAGCTGCGCAACCAGAGGGACCGGCGCGCCGCTACCGCGGAGGCCATACTGTTAGACAACGCGCGGATTAAATCATAAAACAGATCCGCCAGATAAGCCGAGCCGGACTCCAACCGGGTCACCTCCACCAGACCCTGCTGGTCGAGCCCGGAGCTCGAGCGCAATTGCTGAGACCACCGCAGACACGCCCGAGCCACCCAAGCCCCACAAATAGAGGCCTGCAATGACACGGCATCCGTATCGAAGGTTTGCTTGAGCAAGTTATCCACCTTCTTATCCTGCCCGTCCTTGAGGGCCGCCGCCCCCTCAACCGGGATGGTAGTTTTCTTGGCCACCGCGGAAACCGCAGCATCCACCCGGGGGGACTTGAACAAGTCCCTGTCCTTATCCGCAAGAGGATACAGACGATTCATGGTCCGAATCCCCTTCAAACCAGACTCCGGGTGCTCCCATTCCGCCTGGATCATCCGATCCACCACGCGGTGGACGGGAAAAACCACCTGGGCATCCCTAACTGCCTGAATTAGAGGATCCTCAAGACCCTCCTCCTCCAGGGGCCGCACCGCCGAAAGGTTTAGCGCCTGCAGGGACTCCGTGACCAGAGGAACCAGCTCGTCCCTACGGAACACCCGAATGACCCGAGCCTGATCCTCCGGCTCCAGGATCTCCCCATCCTCCAACTCCTCCATGTCAGTGTCAGGATCGCCCTCCGCCTCTGATGCCAGTAAACCCAGGGCGTCCTGCTCTTGACCCCCCAGCCGGAGCCGCTTGCCCCGGGCGGAGAAGGACAAGGACCCTCCCCCAAGGACCCCGAGGGAAGAGGGGGGGTCCCGACAGCCGGCAACTGACCGGACCTGCTCAGGCGAAATGCCTGATGCATTAGGAGTATAAAATCAGGGGAGAAGTCCATAGTTGGGGCAGTAACAGCAGTCTGCTGGGACATAGCCACGGAACCGCTGGCTGGAGGTACCGATCCAGACTGAGGGATGCTCGGGGAGAGAATACTGTCCCCTGAATTAGCAGCATCCCCAGGGGTAACCGGATCCTGAACATTCCCTGATTGTTCTAACTCAGAGGGGACTGCAGCACAGTCCCTGCAGATGCCAGGATCAGTCCCCGCCCTGCGGGCTCCACAAATCACACACTGGGGCTTGGAAGCCATCCCAAGGCCACCTCTGCCCAGGGGGATAGAAGAGGACAGTCACAGGAAAGCCCACAGCACCTGAGCAGACCTATGCAAATCAGCCCCGATTTAAAATTAACTTCTCTTTTTTTTTTTTTTTTTTTTACAAGAAACAAAATATATCCCAGGATCCCTGGGGTGCCCTGAGCAAAATCGCCAAAAAAAAGAATCCCAAAAACGCTAGGGGAACCAGTGCACAGTGATCAAAACTGCCTGAAAAAAGCACTTTTGAAATCCAAAATGGCCGCCGCACTTTTTCACCCGCGGTAAAAAACGGCGCGAAAATATAAAAGTCACCAAAAAACATGTAAATAAATTAAAACGACCCTGTAATGAAGGGCAAACGAGCAGATTGTAGAAAAAACTGCCAATAAGCTCAGGAGAGCCTACAGAAACGCTGGTATCCCAGGCAGAGCACTGCACACAATAAAGTAAAATGAAATGCAAACTCCTACCAGCTCAGGATCAGATGATTCATCCACAATCTCCCAGTACCAGGCACTGCCTTCTTAGGTATGGCAATTCCCCGTCCTGTCTAGGGGAAGCTCACCCAGGGCTGATAAAATGGTCTAGGCAGGCAACAGCAGCCAGCAGGTCTGACTTTCTCTTAGTCTCCTGTGGCACAGCTCCAGGGAGACAGGCTTCTTTTTACTTTCAGTTTGAAAGGCACAGCTATCTAGCAAAGAAATAGAGGAATGTCCCCAAAATAAATCCAAGAAAACAAACTAACTAGTGTTGCTCCTGCAAAGGTCACTAAGTGTGCCCAGAGGACACACTTTTACGTCCACACACTGCAACGAGACTGGACACACTGGGGGGCTTCTGGGAGCTCCTGCTGGAGATGTACTACAGAAGATTTGATTGGTCCAGTCTGCATGCTGCAGTGAGAGGGGCAGAACCCGATTGTGGAGGACTAAACTGGATATCCGCACAGGAACTCCGAGTGTCGTTAAGTGGCGCACAAAAATTTAACCTTCCTTCAAAAGCTGCACACAGCTTATATTTTATGCGCACACAGCCTACAGAAAATTAGAGGGAACATTGGCCACCATTGCCTCCATCTTCTTTGTAACAAAATACACGTAAGCAACTGACAATAATTTTTACATAAAGTTTGATCCAAGTCCTCTTCTTTTAACAGTTGTTATTATTAAATGCCATTGCATCGGTGTCAATTCATGGCGACCCACTGGATAGTTGTCTAAAATTGTGTTTGATCTTCAGTCAGGTGGCTCATTGTTGACAGACTGGCACCCGTAGCTGCTGTTATTGTATCAATATTAAATTTCCTAAAGCATCCAGATACAGCCCTACCTGTGAAATTTTATTCACAAATTCTGTTTGCTACGGTATAACTTCAACTTGGACACTAGAAGCTCTCTGCCCTCTGCATATTTTTTAATGGTTCTTTCAATTTCCAACATGATAACTAAGGAAAACTCACCTCATAAGCAATCCACCAGAGAAGGAACCTCTGTTTCACCATTACCATTATCTCCAATGAGACCTTTAGCCAATATTACTGTATCATGCACTGATGTGCTCTCCATTTCATTCTCAATAAGATGGACCTGTTCAGGAAAGTATTTAGCAAAATCCTTGGTTCTAAGTTCAATGTTTGTTTTCTCTAACTTGTCTGAACTAGAATGCCAAAAGGTTTTAGCAACCCTAAACAACTTCCTAGTTCTATTCGGCCTCTCTGAAACGTCTTCATCACCTGTAAAACAAGCTGACACGGACTCTCAGGAAAGATCACTGCGCAGGCGCAGCCCCATCACCGGCCGCGCTACCTCGTGTCATGCACCACAGCACGCATGCCCAGCACATAGAGTCTTTTATATTGGGGACAAAATGTTTACATTTATAGTTTATTTAATCTCCCTTGAGGCTCCCGTCCCAATATGTATTCTGCCATTTTCAACACAAACCGAGAGCCCATAGTCCACCCAGAGATACCCGGGACGTTATTCGCCCCGCCCTCCGTTCCTGAATCCAGCCACAAATTAGCAGCAAAATGCTCCTTTTAAATACCGGTATATTTCAAATTGTTTCTCTGGGCTGCCCCAGCCCTGTGGCACCATCTCCTCTTGTCAGGGCACCCTTCCCCCATGCCCCTTTGCTACCGCCGTCCTACTCCCGCAGCTTTTCTCGACCAGTAAAAAAAGAAAATAGGCTTCTGGTCCCTTTAAGGTCGCCCCGCCTCCTCTGTAAGCCTCAACCAGGCTTAAACATCACTGCAGCCACCCTAGAGGAGCCCTGTCAATGCTGTTCGTAACCTGCTGCGGACCCAAAGCAGGCCTAGAGCTCGCTAATAGCATCGGACCCTAGAATCTCGCTCCCCACTCCACGCGCCCGCGGCAGCCCCAGGCTTGCATCTCCCGGCTGCGATCGCGGCTTTTTCTTTTAATCGAATTGTATTCTTTATAGCACTATCGCCGGACCTCTCCATTCATTTATTTATTTATTCAAATGTTGATCCATAGTTCTCTGCCCTGTCGCTCAACTACAGTCCCTTCTGTTTTGTTTTGTTTTATTTAATTTAAACTGCTGCTATCACACCCCTGTATCGAATTTCTTTTTTTTTAACTGCAGTCATGCTGTTTTTTTAATACTGAAGTTGCAGAGCATTACAGCCACTTCAGCCAGCAAACTAGCCAGCCCAGGTAAATTAAAAATAAATTCTGTTTCTTAATTTATTATAACAACTGGTTACAATAGCTATTTTTGCATTTCTGAGTTGTAAATCTTAACCTGGGTCATCCAGTTTTTAGAAGACTGTCCCCATCCCTTCATTGCCATTGAGGTAGAAATCCAGGCAGGACTGAGAGCTGGAAGGGTTAAGTGAAAAGGATACACCCCTCTTGGTGAAGTCATACCCTGGTACATGCGTGTCCCTCCCCTATTCCTTTGTCCTGCTGCTCTCTCTACTTGCTAGAGATAACTTCTCTTCCTCTGCTTTGCTAGAGATAAGAGTGCAGTAGGCTTTCACCAATCGGGACTACACTGTAATAAAGTGACCAATCATGAAGAAATACTGTAATAACTTGATAAGAGGTCTATATAATCTCTCTGAGCCCTCTGGTGGTGGCCCAGAATTTGGAAAAACTATTTTCTCTGGGTCTGTGCACATTAAACCGTTGTTTCTTTCTAAGACTCCTTGGGTGTTTCTTTCTTCACTTGTTTATCTGCTACATTTTTGGCTCCCTGACCCGGCTGAGACCGCGAGATAAGAAAGAAAAGGTGATCTTGCTACCTCTAGGTTCAATCAGTTTGAGCCGGGCTATGGCGAATGCAGGGGGGAATACAAGGCGCCACCAGACCAGTTGTTCTGGAAAGTATTGCTTCCTGATTTGCCTCTGCCGCTGGCTTTCTCCGACCGACACCTACGAACCCGCTCTGGGGTCTAGGAAACAACCCATTCAACTCCGGAGGACATCTGAGTGGGGTAAGTGATAACGGGGGTCTGTCTCTATCTGCAGTTCAGAAAAATCGGATCTTCCTACGGGGAGAAGGAGAGCTTGATCACCTCTCGAGGGAATTGCCTTAGTACACTGAGCTGAGCTGAGCTGGGGGAAACTGCGTTCCTAATAGGCTGTTTTCTAGGGAATTGGGAGGCTGTCTATGTGTTAGTCTGTACTTGATTTATGCGTTTGGCACAAGCAGAGGCTTGTGCAGTGAGAATAGACTCCTGATTAGTGCAGTTCCTGGCCAGGCGACCGCGCCCAGGTCGGGGAAAAATGGCGAAAGCACCATTTTGTTAGGGTGTGGTGAAAGCGCCATTTTCTTAGTTACCCTTCTTGAGACTAGAGCAGCCGCATTCCTGGCTGTCTGCATTCCTTTCCCTCTATATTTTCAAAGCCTGGCAGAAAGATATGGGGGGATCAGAGACGAAATGCAGCCCCTTAGAGTGTATGGTAAAGCATTTCAGGAAGGGATTCTCTGCAGATTATGGAGTTTGTATGACTTCATCCTTGTTAAAGAAATATTGTGAGCATGAGTGGCTAGCTTTAATATTGATTGGCCCCGAGAAGGAACATTTGATTATGACTTGGTTAGCCGAGTGCACCAAGTTGTAGTAGCTAAACATCCTGATCAATTCCCTTATATTGATTCCTGGCTGGATGTTTGTCAGCAGAGACCTAAATGGCTTAGGAGATGCTACGGGGAACACTGTTGCATACTTTTGTCTCGTAGCCCACAGGAAATGCAGCCTAAATTAAAATCACAATTGCCTGTTTTAGTACAGGAGCAAGAGACAGAAGAATTCCCCCCTTTCCCTCCTCCCTGTATTCTCAGGCAGAGTCCTGTGACTTCAGCTAGGTCGGCAGTCTCAGCAGGGAATTCGGCTAGTTCTCCCCCGCTCCTCTAAACAGATACTACATTCTCTGACAGTCAGAAGAGCAGTGAGGGAAGCATACAAATGCCAGTTTCAGATACAGACCTGCCCAGCACTACAGAAAGTTCCCTGATTCCCAGATCTGAAGAATGTCAGTTCCACATTCGTACACCCTCACCCCTCCCCCCCCCCCTGTACTAGAACACTGCGACCTCATTTGGGGGCCCCAGCGAGAAGCGCTGAGAGACTTTCCTGACCTAAAACCCCACTGGGCGGCAAACAGTGATGTAGGTCGCCTTGCTCTGAATTGTTATCATCGGGCTCTCCTTAAGAACATAAGATATGCCATACTGGGTCAGACCAAGGTCCACCAAGCCCAGTATTCTATTTCCAACAGTGGCCAATCTAGGTCATACGTACCTAGCAGTTTCCCCAAGGGACACAGGTTCCACAATGCTTGTATTGGTTCAAACATTGATATCCTGGGTCCCTTCTTAATAATGGTTTATGGACCTTTCCTCCAGGAACTTGTCCAAACCTTTTTTAAATCCAGCTACACTAACAGCCTTTACTACATCCTCCGGTAACAAATTCCAGAGTTTGATTACACGTGAGTGAAAAAATATTTTCTTTTATTAGTCTTAAATAGTTTACCCTGTAGCTTCATTGCATGTCCCCTAGTCTTTCTATATTCTGATAAGGTAAACAATCGATCTACGTTTACCCGTTCCACTCCGTTCATTAATTTATAGACTTCTATCATATCTCCCCACAGCCGTCTCTTTTCCAGGTTAAAGAGCCCTAACCTTTTTAGCCTTTCTTCATAGGAGTATCCTTCCATCCCCTTTACCATTTTGGTGGCTCTTCTCTGAACCTTTTCTAAAATCGCTATATCCTTTTTTAGATACGGCGACCAGAATTGCACACAATATTCAAGGTGCGGTCTCACCATGGAACGATATAGAGGCTTTATAATATTTTTTGTTTTATTTTCCATTCCTTTCCTTATCATACCTAGCATTCTATTTGCTCTCTTGGCCGCTGCTGCACACTGGGCCGAGGGTTTTAACATGGTATCCACAATGACGCCTAAATCTTTTTCCTGGGTGGTGGTTCCTAATGTGGAACCTTGCATCGTGTAACCATAGTTTGGGTTGTTCTTCCCTAGGTGCATAACCTTGCACTTGTCCACATTAAATTTCATCTGCCATTTTGATGCCCAGTCTTCCAATTTATCAAGATCCTCTTGCAATTTTCCACAATCCTCTTGGGTTTTAACAATTTTAAATAGTTTTGTGTCATCTGCAAATTTGATAACCTCACTCGTTATTCCACTTTCCAGGTCATTTATGAATATGTCAAAAAGCAGCAGACCCAGCACAGATCCCTGGGGTACACCACTATTCACCTTTCTCCATTGGGAAAATTGGCCATTTAGCCCTACCCTCTGCTTTCTATCTTTTAACCAGTTCCTGATCCACAATAGTGCACTGCCTCCTATCCCATGACTCTTTAGTTTTGCCAAAAGTCTCTGATGAGGGACCTTGTCAAAGGCTTTCTGAAAGTCCAGATACACAATATCAACCGACTCACCTTTGTCCACCTGATTATTCACTCCTTCAAAAAAACATAACAGATTAGTAAGACAAGATCTTACTTGTCTAAAGCCATGTTGGCTGTCTCCCATTAGGTCATGCATGCTGAGTAATTTTATTCTTTATGATGGTTTCTACCATTTTTCCCGGTACTGATGTCAGGCTCACCGGTCTGTAGTTTCCCGGATCACCCCTGGAACCCTTTTTAAAAATTGGTGTTACATTGGCGATCCTCCAATCTTCAGGTATTTGAGATGATTTTAATGATAGTTCACAGATTACTAATAGCAGGTCTGCAATCTCGTATTTCAGTTCTTTCAACACCCTTGGATGTATACCATCCGGCCCAGGTGATTTGCTACTCTTCAGTTTATCTAATAGTTGTAATACATCTTCCCGATTGTATCGATATTTCCTTCAATTCTTCCGCACCTTTAAATACTACTTCAGTCATGGGTAACATCCCTACATCTTCCTCAGTAAAGACTGAAGCAAAGAATTCATTCAATCTCTCCGCTATCGCCTTGTCGCCTCTTAGTGCTCCTTTAACCCCTTTATCATCTAATGGACCAACTGACTCTCTCACAGGTTTTTTGCTATGAATGTACTTGAAAAGGTCTTTACTTCGCGTTTTTGCTTCCGCAGCAAGCTTCTTCTCAAATTCTCCCTTTGCCTGCCTTATCAATGCCTTGCATTTGACTTGCCAGTGCTTGTGCTGTTTCCAGGTTTCGTCGTTTGGCTCTTTTTTCCATTTCCTGAAAGATGCTTTTTTGGCAACAACAGCCTCCCTGACCTCACCTTTAAACCATGCTGGCAGTTTTTTGGACTTCCTTCCACTTTTCTTAAAGCATGGAATACAGCTGGTCTGGGCTTCCAAGATAGTATTTTTCAACAACAGCCAAGCCTGATGTACGTCTTTAACCTTTGCAACTGCTCCTTTCAGTTTTTTCTTAACTGTTTTCCTCATTTTATCATAGTCTCCCTTTCGAAAGTTAAAAGGTAGTACTTTGGCTTTCCTTACTATCCCTCCTCCACTAATTAAATCAAAGGCGATCATGCTATGATCACTATTTCCAAGTGGCCCCAACAACCTTATCTCTTACACTAGATCTGGTGTTCCACTAAGGACTAGGTCTAATATGGCTTCCCCTCTGGTCGGTTCATGAACCAGCTGCTCCAAGAAGCAGTCATTTATTTCATCTAGGAACTTTATCTCCCTAGCATGTCCTGACGTGACACTGACCCAGTCGATACCGGGGTAGTTGAAATCACCCATTATTATTACTGCACTGTAACTTTTATTAGCTTCCTTGATTTCTTTGAGCATTTCATCATCCATTTGGTCATTCTGGCAAGGCGCTCGATAGTACACCCCCACTGCCATTGCCTTCCCCCTTTTACATGGAATTTCAATCCATATAGATTCTACAGCAGATTTTGTTTCCTGCAAAACTTTAATCCTTTCTGACTCAATGCTCTCTCTAACATAGAGAGCAACCCCTCCACCAATTTGATCAGCTCTATCATTACGATATAGTTTGTACCCAGGTATCACAGTGTCCTACTGGTTGTCCTCCTTCCACCATGTCTCTGATATTCCAATCATATCTAACCTTTCATTTAGTGCTATATATTCTAACTCTCCCATCTTATTTTTTAGACTTCTAGCATTTGCATACAAGCATTTTAGAGAATGTATTTTACTCATATTAATTTGGCTATTGTTAGACATGGATAATTTGGGATCTTTAAGCTCAGTCAGCTCCATACTTGAGGGCATTTGGGCTACTTTACTCTTTTGTGGAAGGCTTTGAAGGCTTTAAAAGGGGGGCCAGAAAGCGATGAATGTAGGGAAAATATCTGAGGTACTGCAAACCCCTGATGAGAGCCCTGGCCAGTTTTATGAAAGACTCTACATTCGAAGGAAACTTCAGAAGCTTGAGGGCTTTGCTGGAATGAATATAACCCAGCAGATGGAAGTTGCTATGAAAGTATTTGTGAACAGAGATCAGGAGATGAAGTGTGAGTGTGAACGAAAGATGAAAAAGAAAGCTGATATGTTAGCAGCGGCGCTAGTCAAGAAAGGACAAGGAAAGTCGACATGGGAACCGAGAAGCCGAGGCCGGGGTAGAGGAACCCGGCGAGGATCATTGGAGCAAGGACTATTGGAACAAGATCAGTGTGCCTATTGCAGAGAAATGGGCCACTGAAAAAGAGAAGAAAAAACTAATGTCCCAATTGTGTCAGGCAATATTCCCTGCCCCGAAGAGATGTTGAGGGCATTCATAAACATCTCCAGCAACGACTTAAGTCTGGACTCCTGAAAACCATGCCAATCACCCTGGAAGACCCCTTTGCTGCCAGTTCAAAAACCAGGTACTGATGATTACCGACCTGTGCAGGACCTACAGAAGGTCAATGAAGCTGTTACCATTCACCCTGTTGTGCCAAATCCCTACAATTTACTGAGTTTGATTCCTGCACAAGCAACCTGCTTCACTGTTCTGGACTTAAAGGATGCCTTTTTCTGCTTGAGACTGGCCACTCCTAGCCAGCTACTGTTTGCATTTGAATGGGAAGACCCTATTACTGGCAGTAAGGGACAGTTGACATGGACACAGTTACCCCAAGGATTCAAGAATTCCCCCATGCTGTTCGGGGATGCACTTAGTCAAGATTTGTGTCAGTTCCAGTCTTGCCCTTCTCAACGCGTATTGTTACAATATGTGGACGATTTACTCATTGCTGCTGTTTCCCGGGAAGAATGTCTAACCGCTACTTCAGAACTTCTACACCTACTTTGGATGTCTGGCTATCGGGTGTCCCAAAGTAAGGCCCAATTGTACCAGACTGAAGTCAGATACTTGGGATTCCATGTTGCCCAAGGCCTTCAAAGATTGGGCTCTGAGCGGAGGGAGGTTGTTTGTTCTATTCCTGAGCCACAAAATCGCAGGCAGTTAAGAGGCTTCTTAGGGGCTGCCGGTTTTTGTCGAATCTGGATACCCAACTATGCAGTGTTGGCCAAGCCCCTGTATGCAACTACAACGGGGGGAAGAACGGAACAAAAGGAGGCCTTTCAGAATATGAAGAAGACTTTGCTATCAGCCCCCAGTCTAGGACTGCCCGACGTGGAAAAATCATTCTATCTGTACGTCTATGAAGAAAAGGGGATGGCAGTTGGTGTCCTCACTCAGTCTAGGTTCCTGGCAATGACCTGTGGCTTATCTGTCCAAACATCTGGATCCAGTAGCAAGGGGGTGACCTTCTTGTCTCCGCGCAGTAGCAGCAACAGCTCTCTTGGCAACTGAGGCTGATAAATTGTCCCTTGGGCAAGAACTGTATGTTAAAGTGCCGCATGCAGTACTGACTCTGATGGAGTACAAAGGCAATTATTGGTTTACCAAGAGCAGATGACAATGTACCAGAGCATGCTGTGTACGAATCCTCGGGTTCACTTGGAGATAGTGAAAAACACTCAAGCCTGCTACTCTACTCCCTGTAGCACCTGGGCTACCTGAACATGATTATATCTAGGTTATGGATGAAGTGTATTCCAGCCGCCCAGATCTGAAGGATGTACCGCTGGCTTCTCCTGAGGTTCAGTACTTTACCAATGGCAGCAGTCTCGTGGAAAATGGACAGCGGAGGCTGGATATGCTGTGGTCACTCCGGGGGTTGTTGTGGAGGCTGAGCCCTTACCCCTGGGAACCTCTGCCCAGAAAGCTGAACTCATTGCCCTTACTTGAGCCCTCCAGTTAGCTGCAGGTCTGAAGGCAAACATTTTCACTGATTCTAAGTATGCATTCACTGCACTCCATGCCCATGGGGCCCTCTATAGAGAGAAGGGGCTCATAAATTCAAGCGGGAAATCTATAAAGTATGGGAGGGAGATTTTGGAGTTACTAGAGTCTGTGTGGGCACCAGAAGTGGTGGCGGTAGTTCACTGCGAGGCACATCAGCGAGGAGACACTCTGGTCATCCAGTGTAACCGCAGGGCTGATTGGGAGGCCAAGCTAGCAGCCCAGCGAGGAACAGTCCCAGTAAGTGTTCAAGTCCCCTGTTTCCATTTCCTATGTCAGAGTGGTACCCATGTTATACCAGGAAAGAGATGGATTTCTTCACTCAGGAAGGGGCTACTCTCACTACTGCTGGGTGGTTGCGGTTACTGGAAGATCCACCCTGATATGTTATCCCTGAGAGTCTAGTGCCTGCTTTTTGACCACCCACTTAGGTAAGACCTCCATGCAAACCATTCTACAGTCTTGCTTCTATGTCCCACATCTGACTGCCTTGATGGCAGCTGCAGCACGTCACTGTCTCCAATGTGCCAAGAATAACCCCCGCCAAGGGCCTCTACCTCTAATTTCTATACAGGCAGTTGGTGCTGCCCCTATGGAGAATATTGTAGTTGATTTCACTGAGTTACCCCAAGTAAGGGGTTATCGATATCTGCTGGTGCTGGTGTGTACATTTTCAGGATGGGTTGAGGCCTACCCCTGTAGAACAGAGATAGCCCAAGACATTACAAGGGCCCTGTTGAAAGAGATCAGTCCTAGGTTTGGCCTTCCCCTTACTATAGGGTCAGATAATGGCCTTGCATTTGTTGCTAAGTGCCTTCAGGACCTTTCTAAGGCCCTCCAGATCACCTGGAAACTTCACACTGCTTACTGCCCACAGAGTTCGGGAAAAGTGGAAAGGATGAACCGAACTCTGAAGCTCCAGTTGTCTAAACTCTGTCAGGACGCTCATCTTAAGTGGGATCAGGCTTTGCCAATAGCCCTTCTCTGGGTCCGGGCCTCTCCAACTCGGACCTTGGGAATATCCCCTTATGAAGTACTGTATGGTCAACCACCACCCATTGTTCAGGGCCTTAAGGGAGACCTAGAGCAGATAGGTAATGAACTTACGAGACAACGCCTACTGGCATTGGGATCTGTTTTTCAGTCTTTGAACAAGTGGATACAAGAGCGACTGCCTATCTTTGTCAGAGCTGCTCCATCCCCACCAGCCGGGAGATCGTGTGTGGATTAAGGAATGGAAACGTGAACCACTGTGCCCTACCTGGAGAGGTCCTTACACAGTTCTCCTAGCCACACCAACTGCAGTCAAGGTCGCAGAGGTTACCACGTGGATTCATCTTGCTCGTCTTAAGAAAGCTGCTCCTGACTTGGATGATAAGTGGACAGCGCACAAACATTCTCAGGATCCCTTACGCCTCACACTGCGGAGAACCAGTGAACCGGTAGACGACGGAGCCCTGCACTAGCTGCATACCGGAAGCTGGCTAGTTTACGCACGGCGGAAGCTTGAGGAGTCATCTTCAGATACTGTTAGTGAGACATAAGCTCCATGGTCGGTATGCACCTGCTCATGCTGACTTTTGTTCTGGCATTCATGTGGGGCCTTCCCTTGTTGGCCTCAGGAACTATAAATGTAGTAACACTACTTGCCGGGACTGCTTTGAATACTTCAGACTTTTGTGTACGCAGCTCATCGCATCCTGGAGTTTTTGATCAACATGCCTTATTGCTATACCCACTACTTTGTGTGAAATGCAAACGTTTACTGTAATGCATAATCTGAACTGCAAACAGTCAAAGTTAACCTTTTCTACATTTTTCTACTTCATTGGTGTTACGCGTCCTACCTTAGCCTTTTAACAAGGCCCCTTTCTCCTTGCAGGTTGTCTCCACGCTTAAAGCTACTGATTGCTTTATTTTTGTAAATGCAACTGAAGGGTTTTTTTTAATGTGTCTAACACCGTATTATCATGCAAGTCTATTATGAAGGTATCTTATGCTTAATCAGAAATGTATCTTCCCTTAGGTTGGTTTTTGTTATGTGGTAAAACTGCTTACACTTATGTTCCCATAAACGCTACTGGAGGTCCTTGCACTTTTGTCAGACTTACTACTGCTGCTTTCTCTCATACCCCCAGTAAGATTAGTTCCCACTAGCGCTATCCTCGATCAAAACCTATGCCCCCTATCTGTAACTCCAATGTGGAACCTTATAATGATCAGACAGCGCTGGGACTGGCAATATCCATTGTAGGAACACCTGCATTAGCTTTACACAATGCAATGGAAGTAAGCCGTATTGCTTGTTCCTTGGCCAAATCCATTAATCTTACCTCAACCATCCTAGCCACTATGAATCACGAGATGTCCGGTCTGCGGACGGCGATTCTTCAGAATAGGATGACCATTGATTTTCTGCTCTTACACTTAAATCATGGCTGCGAGGAGTTTGAGGGTATGTGTTGGTTTAATCTCACTGATGAGAGTGTTTCCATTGAACACTCTATTCAAGACCTACATGACCTAGCTAATCATATCATCGCCCCTTCTATAGGTGCTGGGTGGTATGCGGAATGGTTCAATTGGTTAGGTGGACTTAAAACCCTAGTGGTAGGGGTTCTCCTTATTCTCCTGCTATGTGTCATCCTGCCATGCTGTATCCCTATCCTTATCCGATTTATTACCTCCACCATTGAGACCATGGTGGAGCGGAAAACTGCTGCCCATGTGATGGCAGTATGCAAATACAAATCCCTTCCACAGTCAGATCAACTGTTATGAGGAAAAATTGACCTCCTTCACTACAAGGCAGATTTTCCCCTTTAACCAGGCAGGGCTGAGAGCTGGAAGGGTTAAGTGAAAAGGATACACCCCTCTTGGTGAAGTCATACCCTGGTACATGCTTGTCCTTCCCCTATTCCTTTGTCCTGCTGCTCTCTCTGCTTGCTAGAGATAACTTCTCTTCCTCTGCTCTGCTAGAGATAAGAGTGCAGTAGGCTTTCTCCAATCAGGACTACACTGTAATAAAGTGATCAATCATGAAGAAATACTGTAATAACTTGATAAGAGGTCTATATAATCTCTCTGAGCCCTCTGGTGGTGGCCCAGAATTTGGAAAAACTATTTTCTCTGGGTCTGTGCACATTAAACCGTTGTTTCCTTCTAAGACTCCTTGGTTGTTTCTTTCTTCACTCGTTTATCTGCTACACCATTGGCTTTAAATTACTATTGTACCATAAACAAAAGGTATTTTTTACACTGCTGCTTTCCCTCAGTGGTACCACCTGATCTTGCCATTTTTCCAATGAGACGTTTATAACAGTGTGTCTGCCTGTGTTTGTCAAGTCAATGCTGACTTTAGGCAAGCCAGGCCCTGGGCTTTCTTGATAAGGTGCAGCCTGTAGTGAGGAATGCCCGCAAGAAGAGATGAAAATAGGGGAAAATCCTGATAGAGTAAATAGCACTGCACTGGCAGACAGGATTTTCAACCCAGAGTTGAAAAAACACAGCTCTCTGCTGATCTCAGGCCACACTTCAGCTCAGGGGAGGAGACAGGGGGGGTTCTCTGATTGGTCACGCCCAGGGGAAGGTCAGGGAGTGCAGGGAAGTGAACTCTTTTTAAATCCTCAAGCAATGCAGAGAGAGAGGACAGGCAGGACAAGGAGCACAGTGAGGACCGAGAGGACAGGCAGGATCATCAGCACAGAGAGGACAGTGAGGACTGAGATGGGAAGCAGTCCAGGAAGGAGTTCAGGAGGAACTGCCAGAAGGATAAGCAAGCCAGAACCTTGGAGCAGGGCAGAACCTGGGAGCAGTGAACGTCTCTGGAGGAAACGTTACTGCAAGGTAGAGCCTGGGAACAAGGAAGCCTGCAGAGAAAATACCTGGAGAAACGGTAGTTGGTCCTATAGCAGCAAAGGCTATAAGTGCAACAGAGAAGGCCAAGAGGAAAACTATCAGCCGAGCAATTACCTGAAGGCCAGTGGAAATAGCTACAAGAAAGCTGAGTTCAAAACCCTGGGAGATAGCAGGAGAAAAGGTACCAGCGCTTGTCTAAGAGTCCCTGGCAAAGGTAAAGCTGATATTTCCAATTTTAACTCTTTGTTTGAGAAGCCTTTTACCCATGCTAACATTCAAAAGACTAACAGAGCACAGCTGATAGCAAGTGGGGGAAGGGAGTTACCCTTGCTAGAAGCTATCCCCTTGATAAAAGCAGGACAGCTGAACCCTCTGGGGCAGGAACCTTATGCAGGCTTTTATCAGAAAAGGAAAACGTTTATCCCAAGGAAAATGTGCATAAACAAGCCAAATTGCTTTTAAGCCAATTCCGGGAGTTTTTGGAAGCGAGGTCAGGGAAAGATAACAAACCTGACAGATACTTTTAATGCTGGCTCTGAAGAATGTATGCAGGTTGATGAGTGTTTGCCTGCAATAGAGCAAGAACTTTGTGCTATGGACTGTTCAACCTGTCTTGTAGAAAAGAGCAGTGGTACAGAGCAGTGAAAGCTATATGAAGGAATATAGAGTAATTTGCCATACCTGCTGCCACCTTGAAAAGCTTTGAAAGTTGGTTAATAAGCTTAATCACCGGCTGAGAGTGAGAAGCCGTGCTGTATAGAAAAGCAACTGTTTCAGTTCCTGTATATTCTTTGAGTGACCACAAGAGGCAGTGCCTAGTGAAAGGCAAAGGAACTGTGAAACAGCCAAATACTGCTGAACTGTTTTCTGTTGCATTTCCTGAGTTTATGTTACAAGCTTTATGTTGGAGTTGCGTCTTTTGCGTTTGTTGTATTGAACTTTGATGCGCTGGAGAAAATCCCCACAAATAAATATTCTTGCTGCCTTACCTACTCGAGTCATAACTACAACTCAGTCCTTAAAGGAGACAAACAAACTACAGGTCCCAGAATTCCTAGGGACATCTAACAAGCTTTATTCCAAAGGGACATTCTAAAGGGCCACTCCTGCCTGTAAGCCCTTGAGCCCAGGAGGAGTGTTGCAAGCCATAAGTAGATTTCCAGGCTTTTCTTCCATGTAGTAAGTCTATAGCATCTAGTATTCCTAGCTGCCCATCCAAATACTAGAAAAGGCCCAAGGCTACTTGATTCCTGAAATCAGACAAGATCAGGCCTTATTCAGGGCAGTGACAGAGGTACTAATGGAAATGAGGAAGACAGCACACCATTCACAGAAGAAAGTGTTTATGAACAGTTTTCAAAAGTGAAAGTGAACAAAGCAATGGTCAGATGACACACATAACAGGATACCAAGGAGCTCAGAGAGGTTCTGGTGGGACCTTTAAAGGATGTTTTTAATTTATCCTTGGAGATGGGGGAGATTTCACAGGACTGAAGAAGGACTGATGTGGTTCCTCTTCTCAAAAGTGGTAACAGAAGAGGAGGGACGCTACAGGCCAGCAAGTCTTACCTCAGTGGTGGGAAGAATCATGAAGATGCTGCAGAAAAGACTGTGATCCTGGATTTTATCTTCTATTGCATTCATCTCGGCGCTCAAGTCCTGATCTGTGGCCTCTAGGCTGCTCTGGCTGGAATGGATTCCAACAGCCTGTATTTTCAATCTTTGTTAAAATTTTTGGTGGAGGTATAGGAGGCTTCCGTCATCCATTTTGGCCGTTTTTGTTTTTTCACCTTTTGTAGAGACTTCTCGCTTTCTTCCAGCACAACCTTCTTGATGTCATTCCATAACTCTTCCGGAGTTCTGTCATTTGTATCTAAAGCAGCAAATCGATTTTGCAGGCAGTCTTTAAATTCCAGTGGTATATTCTCAAGGTCATATTTTGCTGCATTCATGAGTGGTTTGCTCTTTTTCAACTTTAGCTTGAGTTTGCATACTAGTAGTTGATGATCTGTACCACAGTCAGCTCCAGGTTTTGTCTTTGTTGATGTTACAGAGCTTTTCCATCGTTGACTTCCACAGATGTAGTCAATTTGATTTTTATACAATCCATTGGGTGAAGTCCATGTGTACAGTCGCCGCTTGTGTTGCTGGAAGAAGGTGTTTGAGATGAATAGATCATTGGTCTTGCAGAATTCTATCTATCAATCTTTCTCCAGCTTCATTTCTGTTGCCAAGTCCATATTTTCCAACTACTTTGCCTTCTTCTTTGTTGCCAACTTTTGCGTTCCAGTCACCCATGACTATCAGGATATCCTGTTTGCATGTTCTGTCAATTTCAGCTTGTACTTGTTCATAGACCTCTTCAATTTCATTCTCTTCTGCAGCTGTTGTTGGAGCATATACTTGAATTATAGTTGTGTTGATAGGCAATCCTCGCAGACGAATAGAGATTAAGCGTTCGCTGACTGCATTGTATTTCATTACAGTTCTTGCAAGTTTCTTCTTTATTATAAGTGCAACACCATTTCTTCTTTGTCTTTCATTTCCAGCATAGTAGACCATGTGATCATCTGATGCAAAGTGCCCCATGCCAGTCCATTTCAGTTCGCTGACACCCAACAGATCAAGTTGTACACGTTCCATTTCATTCTTGACCACCTCCAACTTCCCTTGGTTCATGCTTCGTACGTTCCATGTTCCAATGTGTAAGACATCTTTACAGCTTCTGACTCTCATTTCATGCGCAGCTACATCAGCAGTCAGACTTCCCGAGGGCTTTGATCCAACCACATCATAAATGCTGGCTTTACTCTGAAAAGTCTTCAGCTCTTCCCCAGTAGCTAGTTGAGTGCCTTCCGACCTGGGAGTCTCATCTTCCAGCACCATAGCACAATTTGTTTTGTTGTAACTCTGAAAATTGCCCAGAAACGCAGAGAAGCTAAAGCCAAAGGAGAAAGAAAGACAATCGCAGAACTCAACAGAGATTTCCAACGTGCAGCTAGACAGGACAAGGAAAAGTACTACAATGACACTTGCAAGGAAATAGAAGCAGAAACTATTAGAGGAAGAACAAGATCAGCTTTCCTAAAGCTGCGAGAGTTAAAGAAAAAGTTCCAGCCTCGAATAGGAATGTTACAAGATGCTCAAGGTTCTATGTTGAATGATGCTGAGAAGATCAAGAAAAGGTGGAAGGAATATACAGAGTTTTTATATGATAAAGATAAAGTGGACCAACAGCCGTTTCAACCGATACCTTATGATCAGGAACCATTGGTGATGAAAGAAGAAGTTGAAGCAGCATTGAAAGACTTATCAAAGAACAAAGCACCAGGCATTGATAGCATTCCCATAGAAGTATTGCAGCAATCTGATGCAGCTGTTACCGTACTTACAAGGCTCTGCCAAGAAATATGGACGACAACATCATGGCCAACTGACTGGAAAAGATCTGTGTTTATACCAATACTAAAGAAAGGTGATCCAACTGACTGTGGAAATTATCGCACAATCGCTCTGATCCCACATGCCAGCAAGATTCTACTGAAGATTATTCAAAAGAGACTACAGCCATACCTAGAACAAGAACTACCTGAAGTGCAAGCAGGGTTCAGGAAAGGGCGAGGAACGAGAGACATCATTGCGGATGTGAGATGGATCCTTGAAAAGACTAAAGAATACCAAAAGGATATCTATTTGTGCTTTATCGACTATAGCAAGGCTTTTGACTGTGTAAACCATGAGAAACTCTGGGCCACATTAAGAAGCATGGGTATACCAGAACACCTGATCGTTCTCTTGCTCAATCTGTACATTGATCAAGAAGCAACAGTTCGAACGGAACAAGGAGAAACAGAATGGTTTAAAATAAGCAAAGGTGTAAGACAAGGCTGCATACTTTCCCCCTACCTGTTTAATTTATATGCAGAACAAATCATCAGAGAAGCAGGATTGTATGAAGACAACAGAGGTGTGAAGATTGGTGGAAGACTCATCAACAACCTTCGCTATGCTGATGATACCACACTACTGGCAGAAAGTGAAGATGATCTGAAACATTTGCTTCTCACAATCAAAGAACATAGTCTCAAAATGGGCCTGCACCTTAATGTAAAGAAGACAAAGATCATGACAACTGGCATAATCAACAGGTTCATCGTTGAAGGAGAAGAAATTGAAATCGTGAAGAACTTTAACCTACTTGGATCAACTATCAATAAAGAAGCAACAAGCAGTCAAGAAATCAGACGACGCATTGCTCTTGGCAGAATGGCTATGAAAGACCTAGATAAGATTCTCAAGAGCAGAGATGTCTCTCTCCATACAAAGATTCGACTTGTTCATGCCATGGTATTTTCAATAACATCATATGGATGTGAAAGCTGGACAGTGAAAAAGACAGACAGGAAGAAAATTGATGCCTTTGAATTATGGTGCTGGCGGCGAATACTGTGTATACCATGGACTGCCCGAAGAACAAACCAGTCGGTACTAGAGGAGATCAAACCTAAGCTTTCTTTAGAAGCTCAGATGACAAGACTTCGACTTTCATACTTCGGACACATCATGCGAAGAGAGAGATCATTAGAGAAAGACATCATGCTTGGAAAGATAGAAGGTCAACGCAAAAGAGGAAGGCCAGCAATGAGATGGATCGCTACAATAACAGCAGCTACGGGTACCAGTTTGTCAACAATGAGCCGCCTGACTGAAGACCGAACACAATTTAGGATAGCTATCCAGAGGGTCGCCATGAGTCGACTCCGACTCGACGGCACTTAACAACAACAACATAGGAGGCTTCCCTGCATCCTCAGCAGTGATATCGGCAATGTTCTCTCTGCAGGTGCTGGTTACCAAGGCTTTTGTTTCTTTAACATGCTGAGGTCCAGAAGATGGCTCATCCCACTTCACTTTGAGTTTCTCTGATAAGATCTTTGGAGCAGGAAAGGAAGTCTCATCACCATTCTTGGTATGTACCTCTGTAATATTTTCATTGCTGCTTCTGCTATTTGATGCTGTGGATTCACTCTCTACTCCTTCTCCGTTTATCCTCCTTGGAGTCAAGTATGCCTTTCCATGCCTTCTCTTTAAGAGCTTTAGGTGGAGGAATGGGAACTTGAGGGTGGACCTCAGCCACACTACCATTGCCCAAGTGTGATGTCTCCAGAGCAGGTGAATCATCTTGCTTTACAGGAGGCATTGGAGGCTTTGGTACTTCCTTAATAGGTAAGCTGTCTGCTGTTTCATTGGCATCTGGGGTAACGTTTAGAGCCCAGCCTCATCATGGGAGATGGCGTACAGGAGAATAGCGAGAAGCCCAAAACTGTTCAACCTGCAGACAAGGCTGGCTGGGTTAAAAAGAGTGGAGGAGGACTGCTGGGTTTATGGAAAGACCGCTATATCCTGCTATGTAAAACCCAGTTGTTCCTGATCGTGATAGCCAGTCTGGTCCCGGACTTCTGGGTTCCCTATCTCATTCAGCAGCTTGGAGACTGAGAAAACTCCTCCTTTTTGTGATGTCATCGATATATCTCCCCTGAATCCGCCTCCCAAGTTCAGTTACCTCAGTCTCCAAGCAGCTGGATGGACTGGAGCCCGGGGGTCCGGGCTCGCTTGAGACTCAATTAAGTTTGGGATAGTTAGTTTGTGGGGGTAATTTTCGCCCTTTGGGGTCAGTGTGCACAAGCAGTTTAACTTGGGGTGCTGTGCCTTTAAGTTTTCTGCAGACTTTTTCCTCACTCCCCCCCCCCCCTCCTCTACTATAGCGATCGTTATTCTGTCAAAGACAGGTCCTGTGCTTTGGGGGAATCCGGATTGGTAGCTTTCCACCTTGGGTGCCTTGGCTACAGCTAGTGGGGAGTGAGAGCCGGAGAGGAGTCCAGCCAGCGCCACACAGAGGTCTGCCTGTTCGTGCGCTGGCTGACTCAGCCCGTGGGAGCTGTTTTTTAAGTATCGGGGCAGTTTGCAGCGGTGAAGCAGCTCCCTTCTCAGTGTCCCGATCTCCGGAGCCGCCGGCAAGCAACTCTGCGGCACGAGGTGCAGAGTGCTTGTTTCGGCTGGGGAAAGGTAAGCCAGCATTCTTGTGGGGAATTTCTTTGTGCAGTGCATTTTGGCGCGAAGGCGCCGGCGCCGGGCCTAACCGCGTGGCAGAGCCGCGTGTAAATGCGGCTGTCTGAGGCGCTCATTTCTTCCTCGCGGCAATTCTCCGGGGCATCGTTTTGTATTTTTCATCTGCCTTTTGGGCAGTGGGGCCTTTTCTGATCCTCCCCTTAGTAAAAAAAAAAAAAGAGAGAAATGGGTTTCGTTTCATTTTGCTGCTGCTGAGGCTCTTTGGAGGGGGCTTGCCAGTTCAGCAGGCTTACTGGGCTGCGAGTGTTTTAGCTTAGCCTGGTTTAACATGCCCTCTAGGCCTCTCTGCCTTGTCTGTGGCTTGAAGAGGGCTGCTACTTCAGGAGTGTGTAAGTCCTGTGTCAGGGAGGCCGCAGTTATGGAACAGTCCAAGGATGCTGGAGAGGTGCTGGCTGGGGCCGAGAAGGAGAAATCGGTAGCACTGCTGCCGGAAGAGCCCCAGGTGGAGCCTGTAGCTGGTCCTTCTTCGGCGCCTGACCGTCTCTATTACTCCAGTTCCCTTTCCGAAAGAGTTGGCGGCTATTTTTTCCCAGGATTTTGTCTCGCTTCTTCAGCGTACCATCTTGGGAGCAGCCCCTAAGCGGGCAGGGGCGGAGGTCTCCGGAGGGCTGAAGAGACCCGCTCCGACTTCTCAGACCGAGGATCTTATCCACAAAGCTAAGAAGGCTCGGCTGGAGAGTGTCTCTGGAGAGGATTCAGTAGCCTCGGAGGGACCTTTGTCCAATGATGAGGACCTCGGTTTGGAGGTGGACGAGGAGCTTGAGGAAGGAGAGTTATCCGAGAAGGAAGATCAGGCTAGGGTGGTGCGGGTCTTCCGGAGGGATGAGCTTCCGGCTCTGATAACGGAGACGTTAAAGGCCCTCAATATGCTGGCACCCGGGTCGGTGGAAGAGGATTCTTTGGAAGATCCCTTGTTGCAGGTCTTCCGAAAAAACCAAAGAGCTTTCCCGGTACATAGAGGTGTTTTGGGAGATGATTCAGGAAGAATGGAACGTGCCCGAAGCTCCTCTTCGAGGGGCCAGAGTGATGGGTCGACTGTATCCTCTGTTGGATCCGGATAAGGAGGTGTTTCAGTCACCCAAAGTGGATGCGGCCGTGTCACCAAGAAGACAACCATTCCAGTGGAAGGTAGTACGGCTCTTAAGGACCCTCAGGACCTAAAGTTGGATGTTTTGTTGCGTCAGGTGTTTGATGTGAATGCTCTATCGCTCCAGGCGGCTATTTGCGGAGCTTGGGTGGCTCGAGCCTGCCTACGCTGGTCCCAGCGGGTGCAAGCGAATCCGGATGGTTCGGATGCTAGCGAAGGGCCTAATTTGGAATCTGGCGCAGCATACTTGGCTGACATTCATTATGATCTGATGCGTGGACTGTCCAAAAGCATGGCGTCTGCAGTGGCGGCACGGCGTTACTTGTGGCTGCGCAACTGGGCGGCTGATAGTTCTTCCAAGGCGCGGTTGAGTAAACTGCCCTTTAAAGGCTGATTGTTATTCGGGGAAGATTTGGAAAAGCTGGTTAAGGACTTAGGTGAAACTAAAGGGGGTAAGTTACCCGAGGACAGGCCCAAGGGGGGTCGGTCCTATGCACCTGGTAAAGGGCAGCAGCGCGAGTTTCGGCGCTCGCGGTTCCAGAGGTTTGGTGCGAACCAGAGAGGTCGTTTCCCCAACAGAGGCCAAGGTTTCCGGGGGTTTCGAGGAGCGGGTCGGGGTTTCGGACCTTCCTCTTCCTCGACCTTCGCTAACAAAAAGCAGCAATGAGATACGGGGGACCCGGGCACCCTTACTGCCGATAGGAGGGAGGTTGCAGGAGTTTATGCTGCCTGGGTCCGAGTAACCTCAGATCAGTGGGTTCTGGAAGTTATCAGAGAGGGCTATGCCCTGGAGTTTTTGAGACCGGTGCACGAGGCCTTTGTGCAGTCTCCCGGCAGGTCCGTCGCAAAGTGTGCGGCACTCAGGGAGACTGTCCAAAGGCTCCTGGATCTCCGGGCGATCGTACCCGTTCCGCCCAGCCAACACGAATCCGGTCGATACTCCATTTATTTTGTGGTGCCCAAAAAGGATGGAGGAGTTCGGCCTATTCTGGACCTCAAGAGAGTAAACCGGTGTCTTCGGGTGTCGCATTTCCACATGGAGACCCTGCGGTCGGTCATAGTAGCGGTGCGAAGAGGAGAGTTTCTCACGTCTCTAGATCTGTCCGAGGCCTACCTCCACATCCCCATCAGACCGGAGCATTGCAGATTTCTCAGGTTCGCAGTCCCCTTCGGTCACTTTCAGTTCCGAGTGCTACCGTTCGGCTTGGCGACGGCGCCACGCACTTTCACGAAAGTAATGGTGGTGGTGGCTGCGGCTCTCAGGAAGGAGGGCATTCTAGTACATCCTTACTTGGACGATTGGCTCATCCGGGCAAAGTCCAGATCAGAGAGCGAGACAGCTACGGCACGTGTGGTGTCTTTTCTCGAGGAGCTCGGTTGGATAGTCAATCACACGAAGAGCCAGCTGGTTCCCTCGCAGTGTCTGGAATATCTGGGGGCTCGCTTCGACACGGGGATCGGCAGGGTTATCCTTACGGAGGACCGGGCGCGGGCCCTTCGGGGGTTGATAGTCCGGTTCCTTCGGCGCACTGCCCCCTCGGCGTGGCATTACCTTCAGGTTTTGGGCACGATGGCGGCCTCCATCGAGACAGTCCCGTGGGCAAGGGCCCACATGCGGCCGTTGCAGAGGGCGTTGCTACGGCGCTGGTCGCATCAGCGGGACCCACTGTCCCGGCGGTTGAGCTGTCCGGCGGACGTTCGGCAGTCCCTGCGGTGGTGGTTGCGTCCGGGCTCATTGGAGATAGGGAAGCCATTGGACGCGCCGCCTTGGGTATCTCTGATGACGGACGTCAGTCTTCTGGGCTGGGGAGCGCATTGTCAGGGCAGCTTTGCTCAGGGGAGCTGGGAAGTCCGGGAGAGAGAATGGTCGATCAACCGGCTGGAATTGAGAGCCGTATACCTGGCTCTGCGGAGTTTTCAGCCGTTAGTCGCAGGCAGAGCGGTTCGAGTGTTCTCCGACAACGCTGCGGCGGTGGCGTATATCAACAGGCAGGGCGGAACCTGCAGCACCGCGCTCGAATTGGAGGCCGAAGCCCTGTGCGTTTGGGCGGAAGCGAACCTTCTGGATCTCTCGGCGGCGCATGTAGCGGGAATGGACAATGTGCAGGCCGATTTCCTCAGTCGAGTTTGGGTGGACCCAGGGGAAAGGGTGCTCCATCCAGAGGTCTTCGAGATGGTGGTATGCCGGTGGGGCGTGCCGGTCATGGACCTCATGGCGACCTTCTTTTCGGCAAAGGCCAGCCGTTTTTTCAGCTGGAAAAGGGAGAGGATGTCGGAAGGTTTAGACGCTCTCGTTCAGGAGTGGCCGGTGGGGCAGCTTCTGTATGTTTTTCCCCCGTGGGTCCTGATCGGAAGAGTGCTGCAGCGGGTCGAAAGCTTCGGGGGTCAGGTCATCCTGATTGCTCCGGACTGGCCTCGCCGGCCATGGTACGGAGATCTGATGCACCTGGTGGTGGCCAGGCCCTGGCGACTTCCCGCTCACCCAGATCTGCTGTTGCAGGGGCCTCTGTTCATGCCTCATGTGGATCGGTTCTCTCTTACGGCATGGCTCTTGAAAGGGCACGGTTGAAATCCAGAGGCTATTCAGAGGCGGTCGTAGATACGCTCTTGCGGGCTAGGAAGCGGTCTACCTCGCTTGCTTATGTGCGTGTTTGGAGGATTTTTGAGGCTTGATGCGCGGAAAATCGGTGTGATGCGCTCCGGTCGTCTATTCCTCAGATTTTGGATTTTCTGCAGGCCGGCTTTGATAAAGGGCTTGCGGCAGCGTCTCTACGCGTACAAGTAGCGGCGTTGTCCTGTTACAGAGGCAAGGTGAGGGGTCAAGCGCTGGGGAGTCAGTGTGACATAAAGCGTTTTCTCCGGGCAGTGTCCTTGGCGCGACCTCCTGTTAGCCCGTTCGTTCCTAAGTGGCATTTGCCGTTGGTGCTCGATGCGTTGGAACGTGCGCCCTTCGAACCGTTGTCCCGGGCGTCACTCAAGGATCTTACTCTCAAGGTGGTGTTCTTGGTGGCCGTTTGTTCGGCGAGAAGAGTCTCGGAATTGCAGGCCCTCTCTTGTAGAGAGCCCTATCTTTCCTTTTTTGCATCAAAAGTGGTGTTGCGAACAGTATCGGGTTTTCTCCTCAAGGTGGTTTCGCCGTTCCACGTGAATCAGGAGATTTCCTTGCCAGTTTTTTCTCAGGAATCTCAGGCGGCGGGGCCACGAAGGCTCCATCTGTTAGACGTCCGTAGAGCGCTGAAAAAGTATTTGCGGCGGACAGCATGTTTTCGCAAGTCGGACAGACTCTTTGTGCTTTTTGCGGGGCCGAGAAAGGGTGACTCGGCTTCCAAGGGGTCTATTGCTCGGTGGATAAAGGAGGCCATTGCATCGGCTTACCTGCTGAAAGGTAAGGTGGTGCCCGACAGTCTGCGGGCGCATTTCACTAGGGCACAGGCGTCTTCTTGGGCGGAGGTACGTTTGGTTCCTCCGGCGGAGATTTGCAAGGCTGCAACTTGGTCTTCCTTGCATTCTTTTGTTAAACATTATCGCCTGGAGGTGCAAAGGGCGGAAGAGACCGGCTTTGGGTCTGCTGTGCTGCAGGCTGGTCTTCCGGGTCCCTCCCGTGCGTGAAGCACTTTTCACTGCTCTGGTACTAACCCAGAGGTCCGGGACCAGACTGGCTATCACGATCAGGAAGGTGAAATTAGACTTACCTGCTAATTGTTGTTCCTGGAGTGTAGACAGTCTGGTCCCGTGTCCCACCCAGGGTATTTTTCGCTAGCTAGGCACCTTTGCGCTGGAGCACATTTACAGGTAAGAGCATGTCGTTGCTTGCCAAGGTCTAGCATAGCTACGGAGTGCAATTGACTGTACGTTTGCATCACTCATAGAGCGATGACAAAAAACAAAAACAAAAACAAAAAAAAACAAAAAAAATGGAATTTAGAGGCCAGGGAACGCGGGAAAGATTTTCTGCTTTTGTTAGGTCCATCTATGGGCTCTTCCCTTGTGGGTGTGTGAGGGAGTAACCTGCTTAAGTTAAAGTCACGTTAGCCTTGGTGTAAACTGTTTTTATGTTTCTTTATGAGGTTAAAGACTTAATTGTCTCTCTGGTGAATCTGCTTTGTCAATAGGTTACTGAACTTGGGAGGCGGATTCAGGGGAGATATATCGGTGACATCACAAAAAGGAGGAGTTTTCTCAGTCTCCAAGCTGCTGAATGAGATAGGGAACCCAGAGGTCCGGGACCAGACTGTCTACACTTCAGGAACAACAATTAGCAGGTAAGTCTAATTTCACCTTAGTGTACAAAAGTGAGGATGATCAGAAGTGTGTTGAAACCATAGAACTAGGAAGCTACGAGGCCTTTCAGGATTTACAATCTCTCTTAAAGAAGAAAAAATGCTTCATTTTAATCCGATCTCCGGGAAACCAGGTCCAAGACATAAAATTCCAGGCAAAAAGTCCCAAAGAAAAGGAAGGATGGATTAAAGCTCTCAGTGAAGGAATTAATAAAGGGAAAAACAGAATCTTTGATTGAGGTCACAGTGGATAAGAATCTTGCAGAAAAGACTGTAACATTTCAAGAATCCAATGTGAACACAACAAAAGTATTTATATAGCATTTCCACTTTTTCCTTGCTTCTTTCCACACATTGATCCTTAGCATCTTTGGGCCTGATATTTAAAACTATTAATGTAGTTAGCAGATCTTCTAACCAGGTTAATAGTGGTGAACAGGATATTCAGCGGCACTAGCACAGTTAGTGTTGCTGAGTACACTGGTCAACAAATTTTTACAAAAGTTATATTACTGAAATAAAAATAGTCATTTCTTATCAATTTTTATATGCTGAACACGAATATGACAGTGAAATTTCAAAGTTGGCTGTAGTTTCTTTGTAATCTACAAGAATTAATGTTTACATCACGAAATGCATGTCAATAGTAAATATAATAGGCCTTCGGTTAATACCTGTAAAAAAACAAGTCATAGACTACTTCTTAGATTTTTTCGCCTGTCTCTTGTACAGCTGTTTGGGAGTTTCTCTGGGAAGTGTCCAGCAGTAGTCAGCCAGCATTGTAGTGAACCATTTTCCCTGGTATTGTAGCGGCGGAACGCCACCAAACCAATTACACCAGGAGTCTTTATCAAGGTTCAAGCCAGTTTATTGTATACAAGGCAGTCTAAAAAGTGACAGAGCCCCGCTTTAGCGGAAACATGTTCATTTTATACAGCCAAAACATTTTGATACATGAAAACATTCTATTGGTCTCATGCTAATTTCTACAAACTTTCTATTGGTCTGACATTTCCCTGAATTTGACCAATCAGGGTCTATGTCCTTTGCTCTGCTTTTTCCAGCTAGCTGAACAATGGCTTGGTTCAAACCTGGTTACTTTCCTTCATCAAGGTCATATCTAGCTCCTAAAATGTGTAAGTAACAATTCTGGAGTAACGATTTAACATACAGGCATTGTATTCACTTTGTGCAAACTTTGCTATAGCAGCATTTCATTCTAAAGCAATATTCAATTCTGTCTTTTAATTTTATGACTCAGTACTACTGAAATCCAGGCTTGGTTCTGAGGCCTGTCATTTTTCAGGTTCAGGCTTATGGCCTAGTCTATAGGTCTTGGCTACCACATTCCCCCCTTTGATTATTCTCACCCAGAATGTTAAGATGGGTGAGAAACAAATCACTTATACTTGAGTTGTTGCCATGTTATGTGGTATAGGCCGATACCGTCTCATAGCTAGAAGCTTAGCTGTTGTCTTTCTTTCTACAATATTCTCAATGATTGCAGATATATTACGTAGGCAGAGGGGTAAAATGCATGGAAGTATTAAACATGTTATTACTACTAGTGCTGCAATTACCGCAAGTGTTTTCAGGCCACCAAACATTGAGAACACAGAACCAAACCATCCATTTAATTCTAGTCCATGCCAGGTCTGAACTGGTATGTATGTTTGTTTGCGCATATGTTCAGCAATTTCTTGTACTACATGACCTTCATTATCTATTTGTAAACAACAATTGGTTAAATTCAATTTTCCACATACTCCTCCTTCAGCTGCTAGTAAATAATCAAGTGCTAAACGATTTTGATATATAGCTGTACGCATTTCAGTACTTTGCCTGGCTAAGAGCATTAGTGCTCTACTTGTTTCATTAGTTATTATTTCTACAACAGCTTGCAAACGTATAATTCTATTCAACATATAAACTGGGGTACGATATCCCCATGTGCCATCTTGCTCCCAAGTGGCAGGTCCATAGTAGGAAATAATTCTTTCAGGTGGCCACTCATCCGTACCACCCCATTTGTCCCATTGACCTATTTTTAAGGCTTCTCTTTTCTGTCTTGTTCTGTATATTGGGTATCCTAACTGTTCTCCCTGGGCAGTGGATAGAAGAAAGAAGGACGGTCTTATTGTTCCCAATACACATGCTCCTCCCCAATTAGGAGGAAGTTTAGCATATGCTCTAATTCCACAAATCCAGTAAAGTCCTGGTGGAGCTTGCCAGGTATTAGGTGATACTAGATTTGTCCATAACTTAGCAAGTTCAGGAAAAATAACTAGAGGATTGGTGGGTTCAGGATCTTTTACTCCTGACCACCAGGACGTCTTTTTCGTTGAGGCATTATAAAACCTCTGGCTGAGACAGATCAGCTGTCCAACCTTTGCAGTAAATTGTGGCCCAATATGTGCAAAACATAGACGTCCCACATTGGGGTTAGCTAATACCCATTCACTTGTAGCTTTATGAATATTTGTATAATTATATGATACAGAAAAATTTAATTCTTGTGCTTCCCATGGCCATTGATCTCCCATTTTAGTTCCTCCACAGAAGTAACAATTAGTTATATTGAGACTGGTTACCACGGCTCCAGCTAATTCAAGAAACAAATTCTGTGCGGCATGAGGAACTTCAAACTTTGATTTCATAGTTTCATAGAATGTATGGTGTATTCTATATGGTGATGATACATGAGTTTTAGTGTTAAGTTGTATATATACAAAAGTTCCAGGATCTGATCCTCCCGCTGCTATGCGTAAGCCAAATTTATACCCTTGTTTCCATTGACTAGGATTTATGACCAGGAGCCTTAAAGGATTACAGGCACCTTTCTTGCACGTCTTTGGATCAGATAAAGACAGTTTTTCTAAATTGGCTCTACGATTATCTCCTTCCTGTCCTGTAGGGCTACCTGACCATGTAGCATAGTATACACATTCCCATTTTGGACAATAATAATCAGCTTTTGAAGGTTTACCATAATGTGTTGGAGAGTGTACCCCTGTACATATTCCCCATTTATATGCTCCTTCAGGACACATATTTATCATCAACATAATAATTTCTCTCCCAAGTCCCACATTTCTGATTATAGTTTCTGTTTATGGCATCACAAGCATCAAAGTATAGAGCTGCAGGTTTTGTAGGGTCTTCAAGTTGTTGAGTAGCATTTAAGAGAGCTCCATCTTCATCATTCCATCGTATTTTTAGCACATAATAGGATGGATTCTGTCGTGGGTGAAAACAAGTTCTGCCCTTTCCTTTTGTGCAAATGTTCAGTTCCGTGCCATTATATATGCATTGACTCACTATACCTGTACAAGTATAGTAGGTGTGATAAAGCAAAGTCTGTGTAAACTTTTCTCCAGTACGAGTAGTAGTTATGCATGCAGCACAGGGTGGCAAGGCAAAAGTCAGTTCAAAGCATCTCAAGGCTGCTATCAAGATGAAACAGTAGAGAATCATGATGAAAAGTCTCTGAAGAATTAGTGCAAGTCTTTGAAAAACCAGTGCAACTGTTGATAATTTTTGACCACGAAGTCTTCTTCTTCTTTACTTTACGTTGACCTGTTTTGCTCTCAGTAGCATGCAACAGGTGTAGCGTTGATTGTAGATCCTCAAGCTTCCGCTGTACATGACCTTACCAATTTCATTGGTAGGTGTGTAGAGCTGTAGATTCCAACGTATTTCAATAGACACAGTCCTTTTAGTTTGCACTGTTGATCAAAATGGCACAAAGATTTTCAAATAATATAGTCCATAATAGTCTCTTTCTGTTGATAATAATCTCTTCAGAATAAACAAATAGTCTCTTGGGATTCAGGATTTCTATATTAGCACAGTCTCTTTTAAAAATGTCCTGAATTTTTCAATTTGCTTGTCTTCACAAAGTTAGCCGCAATGGAACTTCTGGATCATGTTCTGATGTCCACTGGTCTGGCTCTGGAGCTGCTGCTGATTTCACTCTGCTGTGATGAATCCAGGGTTCGAGTTCTGCAACTTTTACTGCTGTAGGTGTTGACAGGATGACGACATATGGTCCTCTCCAGTATGGTTCCAACGGTGTCTTCTTCCAGTCTTTGACCCACACCGAAGTACCGGGCTTGTAAGGATGCAGTGGTTCAGTCAGGTTGATGGGTAATTGGTCTTGTACCCATTTGTGAAGATTCTGCAAAATAGAACTTAGTGCTAATAGTTCTTGCCTAGTAATTTCAGATCCTATCTGCTTCATATCCCCTTTGATCCCTTTGACAATAGGTGAAGGTCTACCATACAAAATCTCATAGGGAGAAAGTCCTAATGACTTAGTAGGTGCTGAGCGTATCCTTAAAAGAGCTATTGGAAGTACCTGTGGCCATTTTAAATGTGTTTCCTGACAAAGTTTGGACAATTGAGATTTCAGTGTTCTATTCATTCGCTCTACTTTCCCTGAACTCTGAGGTCTGTATGCTGTGTGTAACTTCCATTGTATCTGTAGAGCTTTAGCTAACTGTTGAGTTACTTGGGATATAAATGAGGGCCCATTATCTGATCCTATGACTAATGGTATTCCAAATCTTGGAACAATTTCACGAAGTAGGACTTTAGTGACCTCTCTGGCTTTCTCAGTCCTGGTGGGAAAAGCTTCTACCCACCCAGAGTAGGTACACACTAGAACAAGCAAGTAACGGTATCCATTTGCTTTTGGCATTTCAGTAAAGTCCACTTGAAAATTACTCATGGGAGTAACTCCCGTTGATTGAATTCTTATTGGTAGATTAGGACCTTGCTTGGCATTGTTTTTGGCACATGTTTTACATTGACGAGCTACTGAAGCTGTCAAAGGTCCCAACAAAGAAATATAAAAATGAGGTTTCAAAGATTTTGTCATTGCAGTTTTTCCATAATGTGTTGCTTGATGAAATGCTTGAACAAAGGCTAAACTTAATGCTTCAGGAATCACTATTTGTCCAGGAGGTTGACTCCCCTCTGTAAGATTTGGTCTGTTATTCTTCTGTAGGTCCTGGGTTCATTTCACTTCACAGAAGCAGGAGGGCTTGTAATAAGACAACCAAACAGGTGTGGCTTGGAGAAAGGTTTTTATGTAGAAATAGGCTTAATACATAGGTATTGAACAGAAGTATATAGTGATTGTTAAAGAGCTGTTTCAGTGTGCATCAATGAATCTGTGTGTGCATGTTCAGGTGTGAAATGTGAGAGAGAGATAGGCCAGAACATGTGTTTCAGAGCCTCATGGCAAGGAAGAGAGAGAGAGAGAGCAGGGGAGGGGTGAAGGGAATTGATTATCAGAGCCTCCTGTCCTTCATGTCCGATGGATGGTGGGAGAGAGAGACAGGAAGTGTTTCTGTCCTTTATAGTGAATTGAATCCTCTCCAGCCCTTCCCCTTGAAGTCTGCTAGCCACTCCCTTTAAGGTCTGCCATTCTTGATTTAGCAAGGAGGGGCTTCAGACAGGCCTTGGAGAATGAAATCACCAGGGGGTCAGAGTTAATCTCATCTTGTAAACTGTCCTATTACCTTTGGAGACTGAAGTCACCAGAGTCCAAAGCTGCATGAAATGTATGCTGACATCTCCCACACCTTTTTTTTATTTATTTATTATTTGTGCCTGGAAATGGTGGAAGCAAGCCTGTGGTACCTGTCCCAGCTGCCATTACATGATAGTAGGCAGCTTATCTAATACCTCCTGTATTAAATACCTTGCTATGTCCAGCAAGTCCCCTGTCCTGCACAGTACTGTCTCTAGTGTTCTAGAGATAAACAAGTCTCCTTATGAGTCCAAACCTTGTGTCTTAGGTAGAGCAGCCACTACTGGGGGGGGGGGGGGGGGGGGGGGGGGGGGAACCCCAATATGCTACCTCCGTGCCCGTCTTAGAGAGAGTACACAGTGCATAAGGTCTGCAGGAATATTTGAGGAGGCTAAAGCAAAAAGGTACCAGGATGCTATGAGTGAAGATAGGAAGCAATACTAGACTGCAGCTGACTCTGGTATTCAGTGTAATAGGAAATGCCAAATTAGCAGGCCAAATTAGCTTGGATGTCGGGGTGGATGCTGGAGAAGTTCAGTGTAACTACCTTAAAATGTTGTGGTTCTGTATGACATGTGCTGCAAGGATATGTACATTTGTTTCATTTTACAACACAGGAAAATTACGATAATGCATAGCAATATTTGTACAGCAGTTAAAATAATAATAGGGTGAATAAAAACATTAAAGACATGATCAGCAGTAGGTGAGTAACCAAATAACAATTCCCACACAGACACATGAGCATCTTGTAGCAAGTGTTCAACAATTTGTTGAATGTGTCCATTCTCATAAGCGATGGTGTGATTCACTTCAGTGGATGTTGTTTTAAGGTGATCAATATAGGCATGGAGTTCTGTAAAGTTGAGCAGTTTATGTAGTGTCTCTTCTCCCATGCCAAGTGGTAAGGGATGCACAGCATATGAGATAAAGTCTGGAATGTCCATAGAGTCATTGGTAACCAGCGGTGTGGAATAAGTTGTCCCATTAATGGTGAGGGAGACCAGTGGTGTATGACTGCACCAGGTATTGTTTGGTAAATAGTTTGAACTGTACAACAAAGTGTTCTTGGGAAGGCGAATGTCATGCATTCTGGGAGCAATCGAAAAAGAAACATTCTGGGGAAAGAATAGATGAAAACAAAAGTGTCCAGCTCCAAGGTAATACAAACTGTGTGAGGTAGTCAGGGAATATGAGAGCTTAACAGTCAGGGAGCAAGAGGAGGAATTGTTTCAACAGGAGGTGTCAGCCTCTTTAAACTGGTGAGGTTGACACTTGAACTGAAATGTAGTCTGCTCACACAAACTGGGGTCCATCGGCTTGAATGAAGTCCAGGTGTCGTCCAGTGGCTGCACCCATGTGAGATGGTCCACAGGATACATAAGCATATTATCAAACTGCACCCCAATATTAACAATAGGATAAATAACTGTGTGTTGTCCTGACCATGGGATCAAAGTACAGATAGAGAAGCCTTGTGGTGAACAAATGGGAACACTAACTGTCCACCAATCAAGGTGAGCTATAGCAAATTCCGGTATTTTGGTACTAGCCATATGAATGAGAGATGGTGGCCAGTGTCCTAACTTAGCAGTGATCAGAATTTCCTTTAGTATAGTAATAAGCTCGATCTGTACTTGATCACAGGCAAGAGCCCAGGAAATATTCTTTCCCAATCTATATTCTGCATGTGCTAAGGTAACAATTTTCTGTTCTATAATGGGAGATATAAGAGCAAAGGTATCTACAACGACATTGGACAGTTTAGAGGAAGCTTCATTAATAATATGTTGTGAGGTAAAACCATCAGCAGCATGCTGAGCAGTGGATCCCATTTTATTACGGAGCACCTCTATATCAATTATATTAAGGGCACCCAGTGCAGTCCCTGTGCCACCTAAAATTGTATCAATTAATTCACGCTTGTGTCGAAATTGCTTGGCTCGGGGTGTTACTGACTGCATATCAAACCAAGTATTGAGCATTTGTATGTGGTTGGCAACAAACTGAGAGCAATTTGGATATTTGTGAATAACTAGAAACAATTTGGGAAATAGATGCCAAGTAAGAAAATGGTATTCCACATCATATAAAACATCGTGTGGTGCATCATATTCAATCTGAAAGGGATGTCTTTCCTGAAATGGGTGGATATCAGAAAGGTAGAGTACAGGAGGAGCAGAAGTGGTGGGAGGGGTAGGATGAGGGGTGGTAGGTAAACAAGATACATCCAAAAGGAATGAAGTCTCAGTGATGTGCTGTTGATCACTCACAATCCATGTATAAGTTATTTTCCAGGTACCTCTGTCCTGAAGGAAATATTGTCAAAGCAGGAAGACCTAGAAAGTAACGTTCTGGGCGTGCCCTCAATTCTTGTGTCCTTTCTAGAGAAGTGGAAACTGGTGGCTCCCACTGTACTTGAGTGATGTTTAATGAATAGAACACTGGCTTGTCCTGTACCGAACAGAAACTCGGGAGGACCAGATCCTTTCCTTCCAGGAAAGGTGGGGGTATTTCTTGGTAGCGATACACTTCACCTGTGGAGTTAGCCCAGCCAATCGTGCATATTCGGATGATAGTTCCTGTAATGAGACTTGAGTAGAAGAGAGCAGATACAAAAACAACAGGAAACCGAGACATAATAAAAGCAAACTTGTTTCACTCTACTAGGGAGTAAACTAATGCTCCCCACTTATACTATGTAACAACAAAACAAAAAAAAAATAATTTCTACTACTTATTTACATAACTATTACACATGTACAGCAGGAGTAACTAGTTACCGTCCTCAAGCGACTTTTGTTCAGAAAGCAGCTGTCCGTGCTGTCTTCAGAAAGCAGCTGTCCGTGCTGTCTTCAGGTGGTATCTGAAAACAAAGACTGATAAAACACGTATTACCCATATGGTTTTAACTGGGTGATGTGTTTCCAGTACTGCTGGTTGTCAGGCATTAGGATCTGGTATAGGCTTGGGCCTAAGGTATCAGTAACTAAGTACGGTCCCTCCCACTGTGCAGTTCCAAAGGGGAGGTTTGGTCTAGATCTCATCTCTGCAAGACACTAGTGACAGGGCTTCCTTCATGTATTCATGAAATATTGATGGGGAATCCTTATATCCCTGTGGAAGCACAGTCCATGCACACTGTTTCGGCCAGGCTGGTGAATTGCATGTGGAAGAAATAGGTCTAATCAGACCCCTCTCCTCCAGTATCTTCACAATTTCAGTCACTGGTTCTATAGCCTGATGAGGTACTGGGTATTGCTTCTGTGGTGGAGGATCCTCACCTTCCAGCAGTATTTCTGTGTGCATTTTCCCACAGTCTAACTTGTCTTGAGCCCAGACTGGAATATCAGCCACTTCTGAGGGAATTACACACAGATCATACTGCTGAGCTGCCTTGGTGCACTGAGTTGCTAACTGCATGGGAATGACTTCATGCACTAAAGTTTTAGAAGCACTTGAAGTTCCTGAATACTGCCACAATTTAAGATTAGCCATATCCACCACCAAATTTAACTGGTTGAGAACATCAATTCCAATTATTTCTTTTGGTGTGTTCACTATAGTGGAGGCAGTGGTTTCCAACATTTCCTTATTTTGTTCACTGTGCACAGGGATACCCCATTTAACTGGGATAGCCACACATTTGGAAGCTGTGTCATTAATTCCTTGAATTTCATAAATTTCCATATTTTTCTGATCTGCAGTGGGAGAAGCTCTGTTAGTAAAACTAATTCCAGCCCCTGTGTCAATCAAAGCTAATTTATCCTGACCCCCTTTTCTGCTGATAACATTGGGGCGTGCACAAGAGTCCAGTATCAAGGGTGTTACAAGCCTTAAATTGTGTCCTGTGCCTGTATCCATTTCATCATCCAGAGGCTCTGGAATTGAGTCCTCTGCTGAGATAAAGGAGGCAGGCTGGGCTATGAAGGCTTGAGACATTTTGATATCTGAGCTCAAGAGGTCAGGACATCCCTATGCACTAGCCTTGTGTTTGTCCTGAGCTGCTTGTAAATCCTGTTTTAATTTATCTAGTTCTATCTGCAGTATATGTTTGTCTTGTTCCCATTTAGTTTTCTCCTTTTCTAACCCATCTCTCTGTGCTTTGAGCTCCTGAAAAGGAATGTAACCTGAGGAGTTTCTAAAAGTACCTCTGCCATGTGCTCTCCAAGGTGTGTGTCCTCTGTCTGTGTTTCTTGTGTACTGAGAGGATCCTTCGGCTTGCCACTTCCGTGCTTCTGATACTGTAATGACCTGCGAGGGCTGGGTCTTCCAAACAGACCCAATTCTGAGCATTAAAGTATCAAAAGGGGTTGCTTCAGGGTCTTCAGAAAATAACAGAAGGTGTTTTGTAATCTCAGGGGATAGCAATTCTAATAAAAATTCCTTATGCATGCTCTCCCCATAATCTTCTGCCTTGGGCCAGGACTCCTGCTCATTAAGAACTGCTTTTAAAATCCAGGCTCTATATGCAAACTGTTCCAGTGTATCATTTGGTAGAGGTGAAATAATTTTAAATACTTGCATTGGGGAACAGTGAAATAGTTTCTCAATACCCCTTTTAACCAACTGGTATGGGTGAGTGGGAGAGCCAACTCTATAATAGTGTGGCCCCAGAGCCAAATGCATAAGTCTATCAAAGTCTGATTGTTTTCTTCTGTATTTCCCTAGACCCCAGTGAATCAGAATATCAATCGCCCATTTAACCCACTGATTTACATTAAGAGGCATAGTGCCAATTTTCTCAACTATTTTTTCTATATCTCTATCTTTTAAATGTTCCTGCAACATTACTTTAACTGGTGCTTTGAGTTCAGTACTGGGTGCCATGTCTAAGTCATCTGAATTATCCTCCTGACAGAGATCCTGATTATTGCTGGGTTCTGGCTGAGATAAACTATCATGAATTTCTTCATGTGATTCATCTGTATTCTTCCCATTCCTAAGTCCAACTATGCATACTTTAGTATTCTTTTGTTTGTCAGTAGCTTGTATGCATTGCTCAAAGGGTGTGTCATAGGCATAAGGAGCTGAGGGAGTGGGTGTTGGCTTTTGTCTTACAGAGGCCAATTGATCCTTAACGTGCCTCAATTCAAGTTTAAGTGCTTCTAATTGCTCACTAACAGTTATAAAAGAATTTGTGGCTTGTATCACTTGAGTTCTTTGTATAGAGATGCAAATTTGTGCCTCCTCAAGGTCTTTGGTCAATTGGGTACACTGAGAAGTCAGTTCAGAGTTGTCTTTTTTCATGCTAATGAGTCCCCTGCACATGCCTTGGATAAAAAGGCATTTTCTTTTATTTGTTTTCTTTTTGAATTCTTGATCATGGTTTAACATTTGTCTTTGAATATTATACCATGATGACTCAGGGAATTCACCTTCAAAGGGACCCCCTTTCCTCTTACAGTATGAAATTACAATTTCATTAAGTTCTTTAAAATCAAAGGCTTCCATATTTGATACTGCAGAAAGGCTGTAGTTGGACTATCTCAAATGTGTAACCTTAGAAGGAGGAATGCTCACTTTTAGGAAGAAGTAAGACTTAGAATTATAGTTGGAATGGTATAAATTTTATGGGTGTTCAGTAAAGAGTATTGGCATAAAGACCACACCTTAAAATTATACCTGAATAAAAAGTGCTTATCACCTTTTTA
Organism: Ichthyophis bannanicus; assembly: GCA_033557465.1. Lineage (NCBI taxonomy): Eukaryota > Metazoa > Chordata > Amphibia > Gymnophiona > Ichthyophiidae > Ichthyophis > Ichthyophis bannanicus. Next base: position 181,679,557 of record CM066034.1, read on the forward strand.
ACAGGGTGGAAGTTTAGGGTGAAGTTATAGTAAGAAGGGTGTTAGGAGATTAACAGAATTGTTGTATCAATTGCAGCCAGCTTTAAGCCTGCTCTCACTAAGATAGTTACTGACAGGAGACAGAGAAATAAAAGTTAAAAGGGACAGGAGGTAATAGCTTTATCAGGAAAGATGTATATTGTATTCAATGAGGGACTGTTTACCTGTGTACCACTTCCAAACTAAATCTGGACTATCTCTCTGTCTTTTCTTAGCAGCTCAAATAATATAGCAAGCCTATACATCAAAATAAGACAATTGCAAGCCACTCTGTGTGATTTCTTTAAAATTCTAGATGCTTACAGAGCCTTTTGACCATAAAAAATCTCACCTTGTCTAACCCACAAAACAAATTTATCACTGGAACTGTTCACTAAATAGTGTCTAAGTGTCATCCAGTCTGTCAATTGTAAATGGTCACAAGGACTTTTGATTCTGTCTGAAATCTACTTAATGTATTATACAAAATTATTACTTACCCAACTGGAGGTCTGCTGTGAAATCCGAGAGACGAGCCCCCATAAAGATGTAAGATTTGGTCTGTTATTCTTCTGTAGGTCCTGGGTTCATTTCACTTCACAGAAGCAGGAGGGCTTGTAATAAGACAACCAAACAGGTGTGGCTTGGAGAAAGGTTTTTATGTAGAAATAGGCTTAATACATAGGTATTGAACAGAGGTATATAGTGATTGTTACAGAGCTGTTTCAGTGTGCATCAATGAATCTGTGTGTGCATGTGCAGGTGTGAAGTGTGAGAGAGAGACATAGGCCAGAACATGTGTTTCAGAGCCTCATGGCAAGGGAGAGAGAGAGAGAGAGAGAGAGAGAGAGCGGGGGAGGGGTGAAGGGAATTGATTATCAGAGCCTCCTGTCCTTCATGTCCGATGGATGGTGGGAGAGAGAGAGAGACAGGAAGTGTTTTTGTCCTTTATAGTGAATTGAATCCTCTCCAGCCCTTCCCCTTGAGGTCTGCTAGCCACTCCCTTTAAGGTCTGCCATTCTTGATTTAGCAAGGAGGGGCTTCAGACAGGCTTTGGAGAATGAAATCACCAGGGGGTCAGAGTTAATCTCATCTTGTAAACTGTCCTATTACCTTTGGAGACTGAAGTCACCAGAGTCCAAAGCTGCATGAAATGTATGCTGACACCCTCCTGTGGTGGAAGTTCTATCCATCCACTTCTGAGTACTCCCCCTTCTTGTTCACAATAATAGTCCAATTCTTTTGTAGTATATCTGGGATCCCATGAATTAAGAGGTACAGGAAATAGAACTGCTTGAATTGTAGTATTCTGAGTTAGAGTCTGTCCGGTAATGGCTGCTTTACGAGCAGAGGCATCTGCAAATCTGTTCCCTTGTGCAATTTCTCCTTTTCCTGCTTGATGTCCACGACAGTGCATAACTGCAACTTGCTTAGGTGCCCATACAACTTCTAACAATGTCAATATCTCTGGGCCATATTTGATAGATTTTCCTCCTGAAGTTATCAATCCCCGTTCTCTGTACAAGGCTCCATGAGCATGCAATGTTGTGAATGCATACTTAGAATCTGTGTATACATTTATACAGAGTCCTTTTCCCAGTATTAGTGCTCTTGTGAGTGCTATCAATTCTGCTTTCTGTGCTGATGTTCCTGAGGCTAGGGCTGAAGATTCAATTACAAGATTCAGGGTTACTACTGCATATCCAGCACAACGATGTCCATTGACTACAAGACTGCTTCCATCCACGAAGAAAGTTTGTTCTGGATCTTCAAAAGGTACATCTGTCAGGTCTGGATGACTTGAGAATACAGTATCCATGACTTCTATGCAGTCATGATCAGGAGGGTCAGTTCCAATTGGTAACAGTGTAGCTGGATTCAAGGCCTGACTGACCATCAATTGCAATCTAGGATTTTCACACAACATGCTCTGGTATTTTAGCATTCGTTAGTTGGTGAACCAGTAATTTCCTTTGTGGTCCATGAGGGTTTGAACAGAATGTGGCACTATTACACAGAGATTTTGTCCTAGAGTGAGCTTGTCTGCTTCAGTTACTAGAAGTGCTGTAGCTGCGATGGCTCTCCAGACAAGGTGGCCATCCTTTTGCAACAATGTCCAATTGCTTAGATAGATATGCTACAGGTCGCTGCCAAGATCCAAGTGGCTGAGTCAACACTCCTAAGGCATTTCCTTGTGACTCATGAACATATAGACGAAATGGCTTCTGTACATCTGGTAGTCCAAGGGCTGGTGATGTCATCAGGGCTGTCTTCAGAGTCTTGAATGCTGTTTCTTGTTCAGGTCCCCATTCTAATGGAGATTGTTCCAATCCTTTGATGGCTTGATATAGTGGTTTTGCAATTAGAGCAAAGTTAGGTATCCATATTCGACAGTATCCTACTGCACCTAGAAAAGCTCTTACCTGTCTTCTGGTAGTTGGAATTGGAATGTTGCATACTGCTTCTTTGCGTTCTGATCCCAGTCTTCGTGTTCCATTGTAGCTGAAAACCTAAATATTTGACTTCTTTTTGGCATAGCTGTGCTTTTGCCCTGGAGACTTTGTATCCTGCTTCATTCAAGAGATGTAGAAGTTCACTTGTGGCTTGCAAACATTCTTCTTCTGAGTTGGTGGCAATCAGCAAATCATCTACGTATTGAAGAAGAATTCTTTCTCCTGGGATAACTGGATAACTTGATAAATCCTTGCTGAGTGAAGTACTGAAGATTGTTGGTGAATTTTTGAATCCTTGTGGTAATCTTGTCCAGGTAAGTTGGCCTCCTCTTCTTGTTGTTGGAGCTCTCCATTCAAATGCAAATAAAAGCTGACTGGCAGGGGCAAGCTGTATACAGAAGAAAGCATCCTTTAAATCTAGAACAGTGAAGTGAGTAGCTTCAGTATGAATTAATCCCAGCAGTGTGTATGGATTCGGTACTACTGGATGTATAGTTTCAATTGCATCATTGACTCTTCTCAGATCTTGTACTGGTCTATAGTCACCTCCAGGTTTCTTGTTTGGAAGTAAAGGAGTATTCCATGATGATTGGCATTCTTTTAGTAATCCATGTTTCAATAATCTCTTCAAATGGATATGAATTCCTTCTGTTGCTGGTCGTGGAAGAGGATATTGCTTCACATGCACAGGTTCTGCTCCTGATTTGAGAGTTACAAGAATTGGGGCTATATTCTTTGCTAGGCCAGGTGGATTATCTTCTGCCCATACTCCAGGTGGTGCTGAAATTTCAATAGGAATAATTGCTTTCTTGACAGGAAAAATGCTGTAGAATCTCCATTCTTCTTCTCGTGGAACTGTTAGTGTCATTAACCCTTTAGGTTTGGGATTTGTGTTCACAGACATTTGCATTTCTCCTTCTTCAGTGAAAGTTATCTGTGCCTGCAGTTTAGCAAGCATGTCTCAACCTAAAAGTGGAATAGGGCATTCTGGTATATATTAAAATTGATGTGTTATCTTTTGTCCTAATTCACACATGCGATTCTGTAAAAATGGTTTAGTTGCTTTTGTCCCAGTGGCTCCAACAATAGTGACAGTTCGTTTAGATAAAGGAGCTACTGGTTTTGCTACTACTGAATGTTCAGCTCCTGTATCTATCATAGGGGATCAATACATGAACTTTATCTTCATGCAGACCATAGGCTCTTGGGGACCTAGAGTAAACTCAGAGCCCGGTCTGTCCTAATCTTCATCACTATTGTATTCTGCTTCTGCCACTGCAACTGCTTCAATAGCCTCTTCTCTTTTTTGCTGAAACTGCATACGACCTGTTCCTGCTTGATTCTGGTTACGCCCTCTTCCTCTCCAGCTCCCTCCTCCCATCTGTGAGGTAGGGTTTCTCTGCGGGCACTCATTTCTCCAGTGCCCCTCCTCCTTGCAATAGGCACATTGGTTCTCACCTAGTGGGGGTAGGCTATTTCCTCGACTCCTCCCACGCCCTCTCATTCTTCTGTTGGAAAAACGTTTCCCTCGCTGTTCTACCAAAGCTGTGGCTAAAAGATCTGCTTTCTTTTTCATTTTCCGTTCACATTCTCTCTCTCTTTCATTATCACGATTTATAAATACTTTTTGAGCAACTTCCATCAATTGCTCTGTATTCATACCTGCAAAGCCATCCATTTTCTGCAATTTTCGTTTAATATCCCCTTGGGATTGACTTACAAAAGCTGCGTTTACCATGCGCAAATTTTCCATAGCTGCTGGATCATATCGGGTATACAGTCTATATGCTTCAGATAATCGCTCATAAAAAGCTGCAGGACTTTCAGTTGGACTTTGTATTACTTCCGCTACTTTTCCAATATTCATTGCTTTTTGGCCTCCCTTTTTTAGGCCTTGTAATAGGGCTTGGCAAAACTGTGTTAAAGCTCTCGCCCCCCCTTCACTATTTGGATCCCATCCAGGATCTTCGTTTGGAAAAGCTGCAGCTGCTGCTTGCTGAGGATTTAAATTTGCTCTTTCAACAAAGTTTTCTTCTAGCCACTTAGTGGATGCCTGCACAATTCTCACTCTTTCTTCAGTAGTAAATAGAGTAGACAAGAGCTGACGACAATCTGACCAGGTAGGCTGGTGCGTTTGCATAATACTGCTCATTAATTCAGTTAAATCTTGAGGCTTGCTAGTATAGGATGCATAATGCGTTTTCCAATTTAACAAGTCAGTGGTAGAAAATGGTACGGAAATCAGGCTGGTAGGTCCTAAAGCCATCTGTCCCTGATCGTCCCTGATAGGCAGGCCAGGTACTTGACGTAGGGGCATTACTTTTTTACTGGCACCGCCAATACTTCTTAAATCGTATGTTTTCTGAGAAAAACTTTCTATAGCTGCAGGAGATTCTATACTTGTGGATGATTCTGCACTCTCAGTTTCGTCAGTTGTCTGTCTCCCCGAAGTGCTAGGACTTTCAATCGGGGAAGTCTGCCCTTCCCCCAGCCACAGAGGCGGCACATCAGGTCTAGGCAGTGCTAGTGTAACAGAATGCTGCAGTGATCGTGTTAGAATATCTGGGGACTCAGGGGCAGAGTATATAGGCAATCCCCCCTTCCCGTGTTTCTGTTCAGCTGTCTCTAATCCTTTTGCTAGCATAATTTTTCTTAACTCATAATACTGCCTTATCTAGTGTGGCTGCTTCTCACAAACATCTAACCAAGAGTCTATGTAAGGAAACTGATCTGGATAACGTTCTCTCACACTCTTATGCATAGAAGAAATAATTCTCACATTGAAAGTACCCTCACGGGGCCATGCATTGTTTATTAACGGCCACTCTCTTTCACACAGCACAGCCATTCTATTAGGAGACATTGTAATACCATAATCCCCAGTAAATCCTTTATTAAAGTTCTTGATCATGATTTCTAACGGAGTTTGCGTAGACTCTATCCCACCCATTTTACGTGTAATGTGGTGCGTCTGTACTACGTAATCACGTACAGCAAATTATTACTTCAAACAGTAGGAGAGGGAGGTCGAGCTGTGGGGTAAGGGGTCCTCACAGCTCTGGAGATAGATAGGGACACAAACAGCAATCACTTCCTCCGTTTCGCGACCTAGACGCGGTCGCCCGGCTAGGAACTGCGCTAGTCCGGAGTCCACTCTCGCTCGGCCTTGTCAAGACCTCTCACGCACACATCTCACACACAAACACAATTGCATTTCCCAAAAGCCCAATCCTGACTATCTAGGCTTACCAAAAATTTTACCATTACTGTTAATCATGATTTTATTACCAGAAGGAGTCAGTGGTTTCCTCTTGCGCGCTTAATAGCCCTTGCAAGAGTACTCGGACCACTCCGGACGTGATCAGTGTCCTTTTACCATTTTTCCCATTACCATATGGTTCCAGTACTGTCTGACTTAATAATATAAAAACTCTGTACTCACCCAGATCTGGTACCTGTCCCCCAAGCCAGCGCATGGGTTGAAGCCTGGACTCCCCTCCTCGGATTCGAAGGTGTTGGCCTAGCCGGACCCAACGCCCGTCAAGGCTAGAACCCTCTCCGATGCAATGGATAAAGATAAAGATAAATGGACCGGTTGGCGCCTGAGAATTCACACGTCGGTCAGACGCGGTCCCAACCAGGCCAAACCTTGAAGCGAATTTCGTGGTAAATCAGTTTGATCACTCTCTACCACTACACCTTCTAGGCCAACGCACCAAGAATATGTAGCGGTGGAATGCCACCAAACCAATTACACCAGGAGTCTTTATCAAGGTTCAAGCCAGTTTATTGTATACAAGGCAGTCTAAAAAGTGACAGAGCCCCGCTTTAGCAGAAACATGTTCATTTTATACAGCCAAAACATTTTGATACATGAAAACATTCTATTGGTCTCATGCTAATTTCTACAAACTTTCTATTGGTCTGACATTTCCCTGAATTTGACCAATCAGGGTCTATGCCCTTTGCTCTGCTTTTTCCAGCTAGCTGAACAATGGCTTGGTTCAAACCTGGTTACTTTCCTTCATCAAGGTCATATCTAGCTCCTAAAATGTGTAAGTAACAATTCTGGAGTAACAATTTAACATACAGGCATTGTATTCACTTTGTGCAAACTTTGCTATAGCAGCATTTCATTCTAAAGCAATATTCAATTCTGTCTTTTTTAATTTTATGTCTCAGCACTACTGAAATCCAGGCTTGGTTCTGAGGCCTGTCATTTTTCAGGTTCAGGCTTATGGCCTAGTCTATAGGTCTTGGCTACCACAGTATCTTTGCTCCATCGTTGCGATATCCTGGTGAAAACGTTCGCCCTGTTCATCACTAACCATACCACAGTTGTCAGGAAAGAAATCAAGATGGGAATCAAGGAAATGGATCTTTAGAGACATATTGCAGCCAAGTTTCTGATACTGCATCAGCATGTCTTCTACTAGTTCCTTGTAGTTTTCTGCCCTAACATTCCCGAGAAAGTTTGTTGACACTAGGCGAAAAGCATTCCATGCTTGTTTCGCATCCATCCTGCAGCAAGTTGTTGAACCGGTCATCTTTGAAGAGCTCTCGAATTGTAACAGCTGATAAGTATGCAATAAATAAAACCAGGAGTCAGTTCAAAAGATCCAAGCCAATTTATTGTGCACAGGCCCAGTCAGTCAAAGCTTCAAAAGGAACTGAGCAAAGCTTTTAAAGAGACATAACCATTTATACCTCTTTTTCAGTTTGATACATGAGAACTTTCTATTGGTTCTAGCTTGATACATGCAAACTTTTCATTGGTTCCAACGCCCCCTGCACCTGTCCAATCAGAAATCCCTCCAAGGCCTAGCAACCAGCCCCCTCCCTTAGGATTGTTCTAACAATGGTACAGTTTCTAAGTTTGATACTTCTCTACTGCAAGGTTATCCCTATTTCCAAGAATGCATGTATTGAAACATTTCTTTCTTTTGCACACAAGAGAATAATGAAAGACTTATGAATTCATGTAAAACTCCTTATTAAGCAGTTTAAAACAGTTTTCTCATTTTTTACAGATTGTTGGTTCTTTTCTAGCTATAATGGGGGTTAGGATCCAGGCCTAACTTACAGGCCTTTCATAGTGTGGTAGTCTATGGCCTAGCATGGCCTGCTACTATGAAAGGCCTGTAAGTTAGGCCTGGATCATAACTCCCATTATAGCTAGAAAAGAACCAAAAATCTGTGAAAAATGAGGAAACTGTTTTAAAATGCTTAATAAGAAGTTTTTATGAATTCATAAGTCTTTCATTATTCTCTTGTGTGTGAAAGAAAAGAAATGTTTCAATACATGCATTCCTGGAGCTAGGGATAACCTTGCAGTAGAGAAGTATCAAAATCAAGAACTGCACCATTGTTAGAACAATCCTAAGGGAGGGGGCTGGTTGCTAGGCCCCGGAGGGATTTCTGATTGGACAGGTGCAGGGAGCATGGAACCAATGAGAAGTTTGCATGTATCGAGCTAGAACCAATAGAAAGTTCTCATGTATCAAACTGAAAAAGAGGTATAAATGGTTATGTCTCTGTAAAAGCTTTGCTCAGTTCCTTTTAAAGCTTTGACTGACTGGGCCTGTGCACAATAAACTGGCTTGGACCCTGTCAATTGACTCCTGGATTTATTCATTGATTGCACTTTGCTACAGCATATTCTTGGTGCGTTGGCCGGGAAGTGCAAGTGGTAAATGGTATTCAAGTGAATAATCCACGCAATTCGCCTTGAGGTTTGGCCCGGTTGGAACCGTGTCTGTCCGACCGCGGGGGAAACCTCAGGCGCCGCCGGCCCCGTTGTGCCAGAGAGGGTTCCGCCTGCCTCGGCGGGCCATCGGGTCCAGCTGGCCAACACCTCCGACCCGGGGGAGTCCAGGTTCCAAATCAGGAGCTGGTGTGGTATCGGGGACCGGATCCGGTGAGTAGACATTTTTGTGATTCGATAGTCAGAAAGAACAGCCTGGAACTGATTTGGTGTGCGCAGGACTGATTTGGTATAGACTAACTGAGAAATCTCGCATGAGTGTGGCCGAGACAAAGGGAGCCTGATCACCTCCCATAAGGGCGGTCCTAGTAAGCTCCACGTAAGAGAAAGCGGAAGCCGAAGCCATCGAACCTTCTTGTTTGAACTAGTCAGTTAGTCAGAAAACCTGGGCACTTGAAATATGATTTCCTGTTGAAATATGCTTGCTTGTGTGAGTGAGAGGTCTTGAAATACAGACCGAGCGAGAGCGGACTCCTAAGTAGCGCAGCCCCGATTTATTCATTGATTGTACTTTGCTACAGCAATAGTAGCAGGCCATACTAGGCCATAGCCTGCCACATCCCCCCTTTCATTATTCTCACCCGCAAGTGAGAAAGGGTGAGAATTAAATCACTCATTAGTCATTTAACACATTATACTGGTGTAATAGCATCATCGTGGGGTATAGGGTAATATTGCCACATAGCTAATACCTTCGCAGCTGCCTTCCTTTCTACATTGCTATCAATGGCTGCTGACTTTATTCAACTGTGATGAATCCAGGGTTCGAGTTCTGCAACCTTAACTGCTGTTGGGGTTAACAAGATGACAACATAAGGTCCCTTCTAATGCGGTGTCAACGGTGTCTTTCTCCACTCTTTGATCCACACCGAGACACCAGGCTTGAGAGGATGCAGGGGTTCTGTTAGATGGATGGGCAGCTGGTCTTGTACCCACGTATGAAGACTCTGCAAAACAGAACTTAAAACCAATAGTTCTTGTCTAGTAATTTCAGATTTAATCTGTTCCATATCTCCCTTTATTTCCTATACAATAGGCGGGGGTCGCCCATACAGAATCTCAAAAGGGGAAACTCCTAAAGACTTAGCAGGGGCTAAGTATATCCTAAGAAGGGCTATAGGAAGAACCTGGGGCCACTCCAGGTAAACCTCTTGGCAAAGTTTGGACAACTGAGATTTCAGGGTTCTATTCATACATTCTACTTTTCCTAAATTCTGAAATCTGTAGGCAGTATGCATCTGATAATGTCAATATCTCGGGGCCATACTTAATGGACTTGCTTCCTGAGGTGAGCAATCCTCATTCTTTGTACAGGGCCCCATGTACATGCAAGGTTGTAAGGGCATACTTGGAATCTGGGTACACATTTAGACAGAGCCCCTTTTCCTATTGTCAGTGCTCTAGTAAGAGCTATCAGTTCATCTTTCTGTGCTGAAGTTCCTGGGGCCAGGGCTGAGGACTTAACTACCAGATCAAGGATCACCACTGCATATCTGGCACAACAATGTCCATTAATGATGACAAGACTGCTTCCATCTACAAAGAAAGTCCGTTCAGGGTTCTCCAAAGGAACATCAGTCAAATCCGGGCGGCTTGAGAATATAGTGTCCATAGTTTCTAAACAGTCATGATCAGGGGGGGTCAAGACCAACTGGTAACAACGTAGCAGGATTCAGAGCTTGACTGACCTTCAATTGTATCTGAGGGTTTTCACACAACGTACTCTGATACTTCAACATTCGTGAATTTGTGAGCCAGAAACTTCCTTTGTGTTTCATATTGGTCAGAACAGAGTGTGGTACAGTAACTTGAAGATTCTGTCTCAAAGTGAGCTTGTCTGCTTTGCTCACTAGGAGGGCTGTAGCTGCAACAGCTCTCAAACAGGGGGGCCAGCCTTTTGCAATTACATCCGATTGTTTTGACAAATAGGCTACTGGTCGTTGACAAGATCCAATGAGATTGAGTCAACACTCCTTGAACATTTCCTTGTGACTTATGAACATAGAGACTGAAAGGTTTTCTGGACATCTGGTAGACCCAGAGCTGGTGATAACATCAGGGAGGTTTTCAAAGATCAAAAGGCTGCATCCTGTTCAAGTCCCCATTCCAATGGAGACTTTTCCATTCCTTTGGTAGCTTGATACAGTGGTTTTGCTAGCAGCGCAAAATTGGGGATCCATATACAACAGTACTCTGCGGCACCCAAGAAGGCTCTCACTTGCCTCCTGGTGGTTGGAGTAGGAATACTGCATACAGCTTCTTTGCGTTCTGGTCCCAGGCGTCTAATTCCGCTGGACAACTGGAATCCTAGGTATTTAACTTGTTTGACATAATTGCGCCTTCGCTCTTGAGACTTTGTATCCAGCCTCATTAAAAAGGTGCAAGAGTTCACTGGTGGCTTGTAGACATTCACTTTCTGAGTTGGTGGCTATGAGCAAGTTGTCCACATACTGAAGAAGAACCCTTTCTCCTGGGTTCACATAGTAGCTTGAAAGATCTTGATTTAAAATAGCACTGAAGAGAGTAGGTGAATTCTTAAATCTTGAAATAATCTAGTCCAGGTGAGTTGGCCCCGCCTTCCTGTTGTGGGGTCTTGCCATTCAAAAGCAAACAAAAGTTGACTGGTGGGGGGGCTAAGCGTATGCAGAAAAAAAAGCATCTTTCAGGTCCAGGACAGTGAAATGAGTAGCCTCAGCGGGGATCAGTCCCAAGAGAATGTAAGGATTTGGTACCACTGGGTGTATAGTTTCAGCTGCATTATTCACTCGCCTCAGATCTTGTACTGGGCGGTAAGCCCCTGTCCCAGGTTTCTTAACTGGGAGAAGTGGGGTATTCCAAGGTGACTGGCACTCCTTGAGAAGGCCATACTTCAATAGTTTCATTAGCTGGTCGGGGAAAAGGATACTGCTTCACATGCACTGGTTCCGCTCCTGGCTTGAGGGTGACAATGACAGGGGCTATGTTCTTCGCTAGGCCAGGTGGATTATCTTCTGCCCATACTCCAAGTGGGGCTATAAGGTTGGTGGGTATACAGGAACTAGCTGGCTTGATTGGAGATGCACTATAGAACCGCTACTCTTCTTCCCGGGGAACAGTCAGCACTATCAATCCGGCAGGCTTTGGGTTCACAGTCATTTGCATTTCTCCCTCTTCAGCAAAGGATATTTGTGCCTGGAGCTTTGCAAGCAGATCTCAGCCCAGAAGTGGAATAGGGCATTCAGGCATATACAGGAACTGGTGCGTTATTTTCTTTCCCCCTAGTTCACACATGCGGTTCTGCAGGAATGGCTTTGTGGCCTTAGCCCCAGTAGCTCTGACAATGGTGATGCATCGAGAAAACAAAGGGGCTACTGGCTTTAGTATTCTGCTCCTGTATCCCCCATAAAGTCCATATATTGGTCCCCTATTTTCAGACTGACCATAGGCTCCTGGAGACCCAGGGAAACTTGGAGTCCGGTCTGGCCTAGTCTTCATCCATTCTGTAGCCCTCTTCGGCTGCCACTCACTCATAGCTGCTTCTTTCTCTTGCTGGAACACTGCTCGGTTTATTCTTTCTAAAATAAAGTACTCCCTCCTCCCCTCCTGGGGGTGGAGTCAGGATACGGGCATTCACTTCTCTAGTGTCTTTCTTCTCTGCAATGGGCGCACTGATTCGCACCCAGTGGGGGCCGATCATTTTCACGACCCCTTCCACTTCCTCTGCTCCTTCGATTAGGAAAACCTCCTCCACGTCATTCAACTAAAGTATCAGCAAGAAGATCTGTTTTCTTCTTTATCTTATATTCACTTTCTCTGTCACATTCATTTCCACAATTCACAAAACCCTTCTGAGCAACTTCCATTAACTGTGCTGTATTCATACCCGCAAATCCATTCATTTTCTGTAATTTTCGTCTTACATCTCTCTGGGACTGACTGACAAAAACTGCATCTACCATACACAAATTCTCCTGGGCTGCTGGATCGCATGAGGTATATAGTGAGGGCTGCCTGCACTATTTGGATCCCAATTGGGGTTATCAAGGCTGATGGGTCTGCATAATACTGTTCATTAGTTCAATCAAATCCTAAGGTTCCTCAGTGTAGGAGGCATAATGCAGCTTTCAGTTCAGTAAATCAGTGGCAGAAACAAAGCTGGTCAGCTGGCTAGTGCAAAGCTGGCCCTGGACCTAGTGCAGTGGGATAACGTGACCCTCCCTTTTACTGGTACTTGTACTTCTGAAGGCATATGGCAATCGGGACTGTCTGGGTTCCACTTCATGTTCTCGGGCACTGGCTGTGAGTGACCCTGAACTGGCAAATGAATCCCTGCCTGTAGTGTCATCGGTGGACTGTGGACCACTCGGAGTACTTTAAAATGTGCCGGGGCTTTCGGTCAAGAGGGGGTGTACGTCCTTTTGCTGCGGAGGTGGCTGATGAACTACTTGGGGTACATTTGCAGGGAGGTGTCCCCCCCTGCCCCAGGCTTTGCCCGGGGTGGTGGCAGAGCTGAGGGAACTGGCCTATAAAGATAATAAATGGGCAGGGTTTTTTTTTTTCCCTCACAAACATTCAACCAGGAGTCTATGTAGGGGAACTGATCAGGGAACATTTTCTGTACAATCTGATGAACACGGGAAACTACGGGGCCATGAAGTAGCTAACACTGGCCACTCCCCTTTCACAGAGCATTTGTAATAGAGACGGAGACATTTTAAGTCTGTAGTCTCCAGCAAAGCCCTTGCTAAAATTCCTAGTCATACATTTCAACAAAATCTGAGTGGACTCTGACCCCCCCCCCCCCCCCCCCACCCCCCCCCCCCCCCAGTCAGGCTGCATTTTCTTGTGGACTAAGCATAATGGATGTGTGTGCTCATTCTAAATAAGAACAATTTAGATAAAGTCCTTAAAATATAAAACTATTATTTTGCAACATGTTATAACAACAAATCCAATAGAAAGAACTATGGCTCCTAACGTGATGGCCACATATCTGTTACGTGTGAATGGAATAAAATTACTTGGCATGTAAACTAACTGCCAGCCGTAATCAGCATGTCTCTGCAAAAGAAATTACTTTAAATCTTACAGTTTAGGAAGCACATATTCAAAAGACATTCCGGATACTCTTTCATAAAGTGGGTGGATATCTGGAATACATATACACCCTTTTTTTTCATTTTTTATTTTTGTTTTATTAACAATAAGTATGTCTTCTATGGGTGCTTGCCGCAGTATATCAGGAACTAGAATTCAAGCACGATGAACTCCTTATTCACTCAGGATTTAAATCACTTTGCAATCTGGTAACTACTGGCTCGGAATGCTTCATAGTCCTGTCAGGGTTCTTAACCTCTACTTCTTAGGGCAAAGGGAAAACAAAAGCAGTTTCTGTTTGAACCATTACAGTGCTTGCTGAAGATTTGAACACATAAAAAACACAAAACAAGGCTAAGCCCACAAATGCATTATACCTATAGTTCTACAGAAATCATTTTCACTTGGTCCGTACAAGTACAGGAACTCGAAAGGGGTTAATAAGAACTTAACCCTTTCCAGGCTAAGCCCAAAACTGTCGGGATCCACAATCCTGACTAAACATTCTTATTAAATGATATGTAATACATGACCATAGCAGAAGGAACATCACTATTAGAACATATTGAATAAAACAGGTACAATTTTCCTGAAATAAGCACAAATTAACCCAGCTGCAGAGTGTTGAGATTAAGCCTTCACAGGGTTAAAAGACACTGCACATTCCTTTCTCCAGACACGCCCCTTCTCTAGCCAGCCAGTTTCAGGCTGTGCGGAAGGAAAAAAACAGGAATGAGTGAGACAGCTTCTTGATTTAAACGTGACTCCTGTCTTAATACTATTTCTTAATCGGTAAACTGTTCCACAAATTACCCAACAGAATAATCTCACATTTATACCAGAAGGGAAACTCGCGGTTTCAACAGATAACAGAAATCAGATACAGAAAACACATAATAAGGACAGACAAACACCAAACGCTTCCTCCTTTTCGCGACCTGGGTGCAGTCGCCTGGCCAGGAACTGCGCTACTCAGGAGTCCACTCTCGCTCGGTCTGTATTTCAAGACCTCTCAATTACACAAGCAATCATATTTCAACAAGAAATCATTTTTCAAGTGCCCAGGTATTCTGACTAACTGACTATTTCAAACAAGAAGGGTAGATGGCTTCGGCTTCCGCTTTCTCTTATGCGGAGCGTACTAGGACCGCCCTTATGGGAGGTGATCAGGCTCCCTTGTCTCATGCATACCCATGCGAGATTTCTCAGTTAGTCTATACCAAATCAGTCTTGCGCATACTCATGCAAGACTTTTTCCCCAGGCTGCACTGACTTTTAAACAAGAAAATATCTACTCACCGGATACAGTTCCTGATACCAAACCAGTTCTTGGGTTGGATCATGGACACTGTTCCCTCTAAGCTGTGCGCGTGTGCGCACGCACACACCTCGCCGATTGAGCGCACATACTTTATAACAGAGCGCACAAAAATTACGGTGCTGATTCTGATAGAAAACAACACAGACGTCTTAAAATTTAAAAGCTGTTGTGTATCTACGGTTTTCACAAGTTCTACAATATTTTCTAGTGCAATCAATGTGGTGTACATATTGTATTCTGACGTGTAGTCAAATTTTAAAGTATATAACTCCGAGTGTCGTTATGTGGCGCACAAAAATTTAAGCTTCCTTCAAAAGCTGCACAGCTGATATTTTATGCGCACACATCTTACAGAAAATTAGAGGGAACATTGATCCTGGACTCCCCTCAGGTTCTGAGGTGTTGGCCAGCTGGACCCAGTGGCCCGCCGAGGCAAGGCGGAACCCTCTCCGATACAAAGGGATCAGCGGCACCTGAGAATTCCTAGCTCTGGGTCTACCAGATGTCCAGAAAACCTTTCAGTGTCTATGTTCATGAGTCACAAGGAAATGTTATAGGAGTGTTGACTCAATCTCTTGGATCTTGGCAACGGCCAGTAGCCTATTTGTCAAAACAATCAGATGTAGTTGCAAAAGGCTGGCCCCCTTGTTTGAGAGCTGTTGCAGCTACAGCCCTCCTAGTGAGCAATGCAGACAAGCTCACTTTGAGACAGAATCTTCAAGTTACTGTACCACACTCTGTTCTGACCAATATGAAACACAAAGGAAGTTTCTGGCTCACAAATTCACGAATGTTGAAGTATCAGAGTATGTTGTGTGAAAACCCCAGATACAATTGAAGGTCAGTCAAGCTTTGAATCCTGCTCCGTTGTTACCAGTTGGTCTTGCCCCCCCCCCGATCATGACTGTTTAGAAACTATGGACACTATATTCTCAAGCCGCCCGGATTTGGCTGATGTTCCTTTGGAGAACCCTGAACAGACTTTCTTTGTAGATGGAAGCAGTCTTGTCATCATTAATGGACATTGTTGTGCCAGATATGCAGTGGTGACCCTTGATCTGGTAGTTAAGTCCTCAGCCCTGGCCCCAGGAACTTCAGCACAGAAAGCTGAACTGATAGCTCTTACTAGAGCACTGACAATAGGCAAAGGGGCTCTGTCTAAATGTGTACCCAGATTCCAAGTATGCCCTTACAACCTTGCATGTACATGGGGCCCTGTACAAAGAATGAGGGTTGCTCACCTCAGGAAGCAAGTCCATTAAGTATGGCCCCGAGATATTGACATTATCAGATGCATACTGCCTACAGATTTCAGAATTTAGGAAAAGTAGAATGTATGAATAGAACCCTGAAATCTCAGTTGTCCAAACTTTGCCAAGATGTTCACCTGAAGTGGCCCCAGGTTCTTCCTATAGCCCTTCTTAGGATATACTTAGCCCCTGCTAAGTCTTTAGGAGTTTACCCTTTTGAGATTCTGTATGGGCGACCCCCGCCTATTGTATAGGAAATAAAGGGAGATATGGAACAGATTAGATCTGAAATTACTAGACAAGAACTATTGGTTTTAAGATCTGTTTTGCAGAGTCTTCATATGTGGGTACAAAACCAGCTGCCCATCCATCTAACAGAACCCCTGCATCCTCTCAAGCCTGGAGTCTCGGTGTGGATCAAAGAGTGGAGAAAGACACCGTTGACACCGCATTGGAAGAGACCTTATGTTGTCATCTTGTTAACCCCAACAGCAGCTAAAGTTGAAGAACTCGAACCCTGGATTCATCACAGTTGAATAAAGTCAGCAGCCATTGATAGCAATGTAGAAAGGAAGGCAGCTACAAAGATATTAGCTATGTGGCAATATTACCCTATACCCCAAGGTGATGCTGTTACACCAGTGTAATATATGATCTAATTAATGAGTGATTTCATTCTCACCCTTTCTCACTTGCAGGTGAGAATAATCAAAGGGAGGGGGGGAATGTGGCAGGCTATGGCCTAGAGTAGTCTGCAAATATGAAAGGTCTGTAAGTTAGGCCTGGATCCCAACCCCCATTATAGCTAGAAAAGAACCAAAAATCTGTGAAAAATGAGAAAACTGTTTTAAACTGCTTAATAAGAAGTTTTACATGAATTCAGAAGTCTTTCATTATTTTCTTGTGTGCAAAAGAAAGAAATGTTTCAATACATGCATTCTTGGAGCTAGGTATAACCTTGCAGTAGAGAAGTATCAAACCTAGAAACTGCACCATTGTTAGAACAGTCCTAAGGGAGGGGCTGGTTGCTAGGCCCCGGAGAGATCTCTAATTGGACAGGTGCAGGGGCGTTGGAGCCAATAGGAAGTTTGCATGTATCAAGCTGGAACCAATAGAAAGTTCTCATGTATCAAAAGAGAAGAAAAGGGTTGAGACAGAATTGGACTGTGGCCCACTCGGAGTACTTTAAACTGTGCCGGGGCTTTCGATCAAGAGGGGGTGCATGTCCTTCTGCTGCGGAGGTGGCTGGTGAACTACTTGGGGTACATTTGCAGGGAGGTGTTCCCCCCCTGCCCCAGGCTCTGCCCGGGGTGGTGGTAGAGCTGAGGGAACTGGCCTATAAAGATAATAAATGGGCAGGTTTTTTTTCCCTCCAGACCTCCGGGCCCCCCTCCCTTGTGTTTGCTACTAATCTCCTACACTGTTTCTCATAGCAACGCTCTATCCAGGAGGGCTTGTTTTGTTTTGTTTTTTTTTCCTTTCTCAAACATTTAACCAGGAGTCTATGTAGGGGAACTGATCAGGGAACATTTTCTGTACAATCTGATGAACACGGGAAACTGCGGGGCCATGAAGTAGCTAACACTGGCTACCCCCTTCCACAGAGCATTTCTAATAGGGACGGAGACATTTTAAGTCTGTAGTCTTCAGCAAATGTCCTTCCTAAAATTCCTAGTCATACATTTCAACAAAATCTGCGTGGACTCTGACTCCCCCCCCCCCCCCCCACACACACACCAGTCAGGCTGCATATCTGTTATGTATGACTGGAATAAAATTACTTGGCATGAAAACTAACTGCCAGCCATAATCAGCATGTCTCTGCAAAAGAAATTACTTTAAATCTTACAGGTTTAGGAAGCAGATATTCAAAAGACATTCTGAATACTTTTTTCATAAAGTGGGTGGATATCTAGAATACATATACACCCTTATTTTTTCCTATTTTATTTTTATTAACAATAAGTATGTCTTCTATGAGGTGCTTGCCACAGTATATCAGGAACTAGAATTCAAGCACGATGAACTCCTTATTCAATCAGGATTTAAATCACTTTCAAGTTGCGATCTGGTACTACTTGCTCGGGATGCTTCATAGTCCTGTCAGGGATCTTAACCTCTACTTCTTAGGACAAAGGGAAAACAAAAGCAGTTTCCTGAATTTTTCTATCATTTCCTGTTTAAACCATTACAGTGCTTACTGAAAATTTGAACATAAATAACACAAAACAAGGCTAAGCCCACAAATGCATTATACCTATAGCCCTACAGAAATCCTTTTCACTTGGTCCGTACAAGTACAGGAACTCGAAAGGGGTTAATAAGAACTTAACCCTTTCCAGGCTAAGTCCAAAACTGTCGGGATCCACAATCCTGACTAAACATTCTTATTAAATGATATATAATACATGACCATAGCAGAAGAAACATCACTATTAAAACATATTGAATAAAACAGGTACAATTTTCCTGAAATAAGCACAAATTAACCCAGCTGCAGAGTGTTGAGATTAAGCCTTCACAGGGTTAAAAGACACTGCACCTTCCTTTCTCCAGACATGCCCCTTCCCTAGCCAGCCAGTTTCAGGCTGTGCGGAAGGAAAAAAACAGGAATGAGTGAGACAGCTTCTTGATTTAAACGTGACTCCTGTCTTCTTAATACTATTTCTTAATCGGTAAACTGTTCCACAAATTACCCAACAGAATAATCTCACATTTATACCAGAAGGGAAATTCGCGATTTCAACAGATAACAGAAATCAGATACAGAAAACACATAATAAGGACAGACAAACACCAAACGCTTCCTCCTTTTCGCGACCTGGGTGCAGTCGCCTGGCCAGGAACTGCGCTACTCAGAAGTCCACTCGCTCGGTCTGTATTTCAAGACCTCTCAGTCACACAGGCAGTCATATTATCACAAAAATAATTTTTCAAGTGCCCAGGTTTTCTGACTAACTGACTATTTCAAACAAGAAGGGTCGATGGCTTCGGCATCCGATGCCTGTGATGCAATTAACAGAAATGCCTACCTCAGATGTGGGTCATGGGAACGAGATTACTATCATGATGATAAATATATGTGTCCAGAAGGAGCCTACGGATGGGGACGGTGTACAGGAAAGAACTCTCCAACCACCACTTACACCACTGCATCTAAACATGATTACTTCTGCTCAAAATGGGACTGTATATATTTTGCCATGTGGAAGAATGCACCTGTGGGGCGAGATGGTGATAATCGCAAAGGCAGTCTGACGAGGATCAGGTTGCCTGAACCTAAGAAATGCCAGAAAGGTGCTTGTAATCCTCTGCAACTTCTCATAATTAACCCTAGTCAATGGAAGCAAGGATACAAATTTGGATTGCGTATAGCAGGAGGAGGTGTAGATCCTGGAACTATCCTGTATCTACAATTGAACACCAAGGCCCACGTATCCTCACCCTATCTTATACATCACTCCTTCTACGAGGCCATGAAAGCAGAGTTTGAAATTCCTCCTACCTCCAAGAACTTGTTCCTTGAGCTAGTGGGAGCAGTAGCATCTAGTCTCCACATTTCAGACTGTTTATTTTGTGGAGGAACTAAGATGGGGGACCAATGGCCTTGGGAGGCACAAGAACTGAACTATTCTGTTCCATATAATCAGACTGACATACATAATACAACGAGCGAATGGGTATTGGCCCACTCCATTGTGGGTAACTTATGTTTTGCTCGCTATGGACCGCTGTTTAATATGGAAGTGGGGCAAGTTTGGGGAAACGGACTAGAGGATTGGAGGGTTCTGTAGCATTGACTCCTGACCACCAAGACGTCTTCTTAGTGGTACTGTTGTAGAACATTTGATTGAGACAGACCAGCTGCCCCACTTCCATATTAAACAGCGGTGCATAGCGAGCAAAACTACAGACTTAAAATGTCTCTGTCCCTATTAGAAATGCTGTGTGGAAGGGGGTGGCCAGTGTTAGCTACTTCATGGCCCCATAGTTTCCCGTGTTTATCAGATTGTACAGAGAATGTTCCCTGATCAGTTCCCCTACATAGACTCCTGGTTGAATGTTTGTGAGGAAAAAAAACAAAACCCTGCCCGTTTATTATCTTTATAGGCCAGTTTCCTCAGCTCTGCCACCACCCCGGGCAGAACCTGGGGCAGGGGGGGGGACACCTCCCTGCAAATGTACCCCAAGTAGTTCACCAGCCACCTCCTCAGGGTCACTCACAGCCAGCGCCCGAGAACATGAAGTGGAACCCAGACAGTCCCGATTGCTGTATGCCTTCAGAAGTACAACTACCAGTAAAAGGGAGGGTCACGTTATCCCATTGCACTAGGTCCAGGGCCAGCTTTGCACTCGCCAGCTGACCAGTTTTGTTTCTGCCACTGATTTACTGAACTGAAAGCTGCATTATGCCTCCTACACTGAAGAACCTTAGGATTTGATGGAACTAATGAACAGTATTATGCAGACCCATCAGCCTTGATAACCCCAAGTGGGATCCAAATAGTGCAGGCAGCCATCACTATATACCCATGCGATCCAGCAGCCCAGGAGAATTTGTGTATGGTAGATGCAGTTTTTGTCAGTCAGTCCCAGAGAGATGTAAGATGAAAATTACAGAAAATGAATGGATTTGCGGGTATGAATACAGCACAGTTAATGGAAGTTGCTCAGAAAGTTTTTGTGAATTGTGGAAATGAATGTGACAGAGAAAGTGAATGTAAGATAAAGAAGAAAACAGATCTTCTTGCTGATACTTTAGTTGAATGACGTGGAGGAGGTTTTCCTAATTGAAGGAGCAGAGGAAGTGGAAGGGGTCGTGAAAATGATCGGCCCCCACTGGGTGCGAATCAGTGCGCCCATTGCAGAGAAGAAGTATATTATAAAAGTGAATGCCCGTATCTTGACTCCACCTCCAGGAGGGGAGGAGGGAGTACTTGATTTTAGAGTCATGAAAGAATAAGCCGAGAGGGAAGAAGCTATTGAGGGAGTGGCAGTTGCAACAGGCTATGACATGGATGAAGACTAGGCCAGACCGGACTCCAAGTTCACCCCAGGAGCCTATGGTCAGTCTGAAAATAGGGAACCAATATTGTGGGCCGGCACCCATACTAGGCGGTGGCCTAGTGGGGGCGGCGGGCCATATTAACTTGTGTCTTGCTTCAGCCTAGTAGCTGAGGCCCTTAATTGTGTAGTTGTGGGGCAATAAAACAGTCCAAGTGGAAATAGGCTAACACAGGAAATGTTATTTTTAAATTTTGTTTTAATCATCAAGTTTGCAATTGGACCTTGGCAGAAGGCTCCAAACCATGAACAGAAAGTGAGGATATTTTCTCCAACAAAAAGCTTCTTTATAAAAGGTATTTCAGCAGTGCTATGACAAAGCAGTTTCTTTCAGCCTTTGCAGCAAACATAAGTTTCCTTTTTAGCCAAACACAACACAGTTGAAAGTCACTTTTATAAGCAAAGTCCAGCTAACCTTGTTAGCTTCTCCCAGCTGTTTCAGGTAAGCTTAAAACATTCTCTGCTTCTTAGTATAGGAACTAAACTGCTGTTTTAAAACATTTTCATAGCAGAAATACTATTGCAGCTTTAAAAGATGAGACTTCTGTCTTTCCAGCACTTCTCAGTAGCAATTACTCAGAATAACTACTACTTGGGCTTTCTTCACACTATCTCTTTAAGGGCTACAGACCTCCTTCCCTTTAGTGAAGCATTTTAAAGGTACTGTCTGCTTTACCTTGTTTTGTAGAAGCATTCTTCCTAGCAGGCTTTTTAACAGGCACCGTTCCTTACTTATAACTTGGGCTGCTTGCCTTTGAGTCAGAGTTATAATCCTTTTAACTCCCTCAAGCTTCTTCCTGCTCTTCTCTCTTGCTTCTTGTTCCGTTGTTGAATTCCCCAACAACTATTCTGGCTTTTCCCCTGGCTCTGCCATTCCCTCTGGCTCTGCCACTCCTCCAGCCAGTTCCTTCGGCTTCCCTCCTCACTTGCTGACTGACTGTGTTTAAATGTTTGCCAGCGTGCTTCCCTTTCTGGCCCCACCCTATCTCTCCTTGCTGTTGCCATGGAGTCCGGGTGTGGCTTCAAGCTAGCCTTGCAAGTGTGTGTTTCTCTATAACTTTCGTTTTGGGACCTGTGCTTGGGTGAGCCCATCCCCCTCTTAGGAGAAAAACTCTCTTTTTTTTCTCTTTCCCAGGTCTGTGCTGCACCTGCCTTACCACAATATATGGACTTTATGGGGGATACAGGAGCAGAATACTAAAGCCAGTAGCCCCTTTGTTTTCTCGATGCATCACCATTGTCAGAGCTACTGGGGCTAAGGCCACAAAGCCTTTCCTGCAGAACTGCATGTGTGAACTAGGGGGACAGAAAATAACGCACCAGTTCCTGTATATGCCTGAGTGCCCTATTCCACTTTTGGGCCGAGATCTGCTTGCAAAGCTCCAGGCACAGATATCCTTTGCTGAAGGGGGAGAAATGCAAATGACTGTGAACCCAAAGCCTGCTGGATTGATGGTTCTGATTGTTCCCCGAGAAGAAGAGTAGCGGTTCTATAGTGCATCTCCAATCAAGCCAGCTAGTTCCTGTATACCCACCAACCTTATAGCCCCACTTGGAGTATGGGCAGAAGATAATCCACCTGGCCTAGCGAAGAACATAGGCCCCTGTCATTGTCACCCTCAAGCCAGGAGCGGAACCAGTGCATGTGAAGCAGTATCTTCTTCCCCGACCAGCCATTGAAGGAATCCACTGCCATCCAATGAAACTGTTGAAATACGGACTTCTCGAGGAGTGCCAGTCACCTTAGAACACCCCCTTCTCCCAGTTAAGAAACCTGGGACAGGGGATTACCGCCCAGTACAAGATCTGAGGCGAGTGAATGATACAGCTGAAACTATACACCCAGTGGTACCAAATCCTTATATTCTCTTGGGACTGATCCCCGCTGAGGCTACTCATTTCACTGTCCTGGACCTGAAAGATGCCTTTTTTTTCTGCATACGCTTAGCCCCCCACCAGTCAACTTTTGTTTGCTTTTGAATGGCAAGACCCCACAACAGGAAGGCGGGGCCAACTCTCCTGGACTAGATTACTTCAAGGATTTAAGAATTCACCAACTCTCTCCAGTGCTGTTTTAAATCAGGATCTTTCAAGCTACTATGTGAACTCAGGAGAAAGGGTTCTTCTCCAGTATGTGGACAACTTGCTCATAGCCACCAACTCAGAAAGTGAATGTCTATAAGCCACCAGTGAACTCTTACACCTTTTTAATGAGGCTGGATACGAAGTCTCAAGAGCCAAAGCACAATTATGTCAAACAAGTTAAATACCTAGGATTCCAGTTGTCCAGCAGAATTAGACGCCTGGGACCAGAACGCAAAGTAGCTGTATGCAGTATCCCTACTCCAACCACTAGGAGGCAAGTAAGAGCCTTCCTGGGGGCCACAGGATACTGTATATGGATCCCTAATTTTGCATTGATCGCAAAACCATTGTATCAAGTTACTAAAGGAATGGAGAAGTCTCCACTGGAGTGGGGACCTGAACAGGATGCAGCATTCCAGTCTCTAAAAAGTGCTCTGATGTTATCAACAGCTCTGGGTCTACCAGATGTCCCGAAAACCTTTCAGTCTCTATGTTCATGAGTCACAAGGAAATGTTCTA
Organism: Ichthyophis bannanicus; assembly: GCA_033557465.1. Taxonomy (NCBI): domain Eukaryota; kingdom Metazoa; phylum Chordata; class Amphibia; order Gymnophiona; family Ichthyophiidae; genus Ichthyophis; species Ichthyophis bannanicus. Next base: position 181,703,107 of record CM066034.1, read on the forward strand.
GGAGTGTGGACTCAATCTCTTGGATCTTGGCAACGGCCAGTAGCCTATTTGTCAAAACAATTGGATGTAGTTGCAAAAGGCTGGCCCCCTTGTTTGAGAGCTGTTGCAGCTACAGCCCTCCTAGTGAGCAATGCAGACAAGCTCACTTTGAGACAGAATCTTCAAGTTACTGTACCACACTCTGTTCTAACCATTATGAAACACAAAGGAAACTTCTGGCTAACAAATTCACGAATGTTGAAGTATCAGAGTATGTTGTGTGAAAACCCCCAGATACAATTGAAGGTCAGTCAAGCTTTGAATCCTGCTACGTTGTTACCTGGAGCTAGGGATAACCTTGCAGTAGAGAAGTATCAAACTTAGAAACTGCACCATTGTTAGAACAGTCCTAAAGGAGGGGGCTGGTTGCAAGGCCCCGGAGGGATCTCTAATTGGACAGATGCAGGGGGCGTTGGAGCCAATAGGAAGTTTGCATGTATCAAGCTGGAACCAATAGAAAGTTCTCATGTATCAAACAGAAGAAAAGGGTATAAATGAGTTGACCCGGGTTCGATTCCCGGCCAGCGCACCAAGAATATGCTGCAGCAAAGTGTAATCAATGAATAAATCCAGGAGTCAATTGACAGGGTCCAATCCAGTTTATTGTGCACAGGCCCAGTCAGTCAAAGCTTCGAAAGGAACTGAGCAAAGTTTTTACAGAGACATAACCATTTATACCTCTTTTTCAGTTTGATACATGAGAACTTTCTATTGGTTCTAGCTCGATACATGCAAACTTTCAAATGACTCCTGGATTTATTCATCGATTACACTTCGCTGCAGCATATTCTTGGTGCGTTGGCCGGGAAGTGTGAGTAGTGAAAGGTATTCAAGTGAATAATCTACGCAATTCGCCTCGAGGTTTGGCCTGGTTAGAACCGTGTCCGTCTGACCGCGGGGGAAGCCTCAGGTGCCGCTGGCCCTTTTGTGCCGGAGAGGGTTCCGCCTGCCTCGGCGGGCCACTGGGTCCAGCTGGCCAACACCTCCGACCCGGGGGGAGTCCAGGATCCAACCCAAGAACTTGTGTGGTATCGGGAACCGGATCTGGTGAGTAGACAATTTTGTGATTTGACAGTCAGTGAGTACAGCCTGGGAAAAAGTCTTGCATGCGCGAGACTGATTTGGTAAAGACTAACTGGAGAAATCTCGCATAAGTATGTGCGAGACAAGAGAGCCTGATCACCTCTCATAAGGGCGGTCCTAGTACGCTCCGCATAAGAGAAAGCGGAAGCCGAAGCCATCGACCCTTATTGTTTGGAATAGTCAGTTAGTCAAAAAACCTGGGCACTTGAAAAATGATTTTTGTGATAATATGATTGCCTGTGTGATTGAGAGGTCTTGAAATACAGACCGAGCGAAAGTGGACTCCTGAGTAGCGCAGTTCCTGGCTGGGCGACCGCGCCCAGGTCGCGAAAAGGAAGAAGCGAGTGGTGTTCGTCCCCCCCAGTGTTTTGTGGGCTGTACGGACCCCTTACCTACAGCCATACTACCTACCCTTACTGTTTGTCGTCTTGTACGTCATTACGTGTACGTAGTTACGTTTAGATTATGGGAGGGGCGGAGTCCACGCAATGGAATGTATGATCAAGAATTTCCGCAAAGGATTTTCAGGAGACTACGGTATAAAAATGTCTCCGTCTAGATTAAAAATGCTATGTTAAAGAGAGTGGCCTGCGTTAGCTACTTCATGGCCCCACGGGGGCACTTTTGATGTAGAAAAGGTTTCCCATGTTCATCAGCTTGTACGAAGAGCACATCCTGACCAGTTCCCCTATATAGATTCCTGGTTAGATGCTTGCGAAAGGCAGCCCTCATGGATGAAGCGCTGTTATGAGGAGCATTGTAGAATATTTGTAGCCACCACTAGGGGAACCCGGAAAGCTGAGGAGGAGAAGCAGCCTGTGTATTCTACCCCAGAGTCCCCAGATATCCTGACCAGGTTACCGCAGTACCCACATAGGTTAGTTCCCCCAGCACCGCTGCCTGAAGCGGAGCCAGATGTGGAACCCCAGCAAGTGCCACTGCAGCAGCCTAAGAAGCTCCCTTCCCCGAGTGATAGTCCCAAGTCAGACCCAAATACATCGGGGGGGCCCGAGTCCTCCGATGAGGCTGAGAGCGGAGGCTCTCCTGCCAGTTCAGGGTCACCCGATCTTCTTGCTGCTGCTATAACCGAACGACGTGGAGGAGGTTTTCCTAATCAAAGAACCAGAGAACGTGGAAGAGGCCGCGGAAGTGGAAGGCCTCCATTAGGTGCGAATCAGTGCGCCTACTGCAAAGAAGAAGGACATTGGAGAAGTGAATGCCCGCATCTGGACTCCGCCCCCTCAAGGGGAGGAGGGAGTCCCTGGAGAGCAGGAGGACGATTTCGAAGGAGGGGAGGAATGAACCGAGCACAGTTCCAGCAAGAGAGAGAGGAAGCCATTGAGGGAGTGGCAGTAGCAATGGGCTATGATTTGGATGACGTGGATGAAGACTAGGCCAGACCGGGCTCCAAGTTCACCCTGGGTCCCCAGGAGCCTATGGTCAGTTTGAAGATAGGGGACCAATACATGGATTTCATGGTAGATACAGGAGCAGAACATTCAGTAGTAGCCAAGCCAGTAGCTCCCCTTTCCTCTCGATCTGTTACCATTGTTGGAGCCACTGGAAATAAAGCCACAAAGTCATTCTTGCAGAACCGCATGTGTGAACTAGGGGGACAGAAAATAACGCACCAGTTCTTGTATATGCCTGAATGCCCTATTCCACTACTGGGCCGAGACATGCTTGCTAAGCTCCAGACACAGATATCTTTTGCTGAAGGGGGAGAAATGCAAATGACTGTGAACCCAAAGCCTGCTGGATTGATGGTGCTTACTGTTCCCCGAGAAGAAGAGTGGCGGTTTTATAGTGCGCCTCCAATAAAGTCAACTAGTCCCTGTATACCTACCAACCTCATAGCCCCACCTGAATTATGGGCAGACGATAATCCACCTGGCCTAGTGAAGAACATAGCCCCTGTCATTGTCGCCCTCAAGCCAGGAGTGGAACCAGTGCATGTGAAGCAGTATCCTCTCCCTCGACCAGCCATCGAAGGAATTCACAGCCATTTGATGAAACTGCTGAAGTATGGACTTCTCAAGGAATGTCAGTCACCTTGGAACACTCCCCTTCTCCCAGTTAAGAAACCTGGGACAGGGGACTACCGCCCAGTACAAGACCTAAGGCGAGTGAATGATGCAGTTGAAACTATACACCCTGTAGTACCAAATCCTTATACTCTCTTGGGACTGATCCCCGCTGAGGCTACTCATTTCACCGTCCTGGACCTGAAAGATGCCTTTTTCTGTGTACGCTTAGCCCCCACTAGTCAACTTTTGTTCGCTTTAGAATGGCAAGACCCCACAACAGGAAGGCGGGGCCAACTCACCTGGACCAGATTACCCCAAGGATTCAAGAATTCACCTACTCTCTTTAGTGCCGCCCTGAATCAAGATCTTTCAAGTTACCTAGTGGACCCAGGAAAAAGGGTTCTTCTTCAATATGTGGATGACTTGCTCATAGCCACCAACTTAGAAAGTGAATGTCTACAAGCTACTAGGTAACTTTTGTACCTTCTCAAAGAGGCTGGATACAAAGTCTCAAGAGCCAAAGCACAACTATGCCAAACTGAAGTCAAGTATCTAGGATTCCAGTTGTCCAGTGGGATCCGACGTCTGGGACCAGAACGCAAAAAAGCTGTATGTAGTATCCCTACTCCAACCACTAGGAGGCAAGTAAGAGCCTTCCTGGGGGCCGCGGGGTACTGTCGCATATGGATCCCCAATTTTGTGCTGATAGCAAAACCATTGTACCAAGTTAGCAAAGGAATGGAAAAGTCTCCACTAGAATGGGGACCTGAACAGGATGCAGCATTTTGGTCTCTGAAAAGTGCTCTGATGTCATCCCCACCACTAGGGGAACCAGGAGAGTTAAGGAGGAAAAGCCGCCTGTGTATTCTGCCCCAGAGTCCCTTGATATCCTGGCTAGGTTACCCCAGTACCCACAGAGGTTAGTTCCGCCAGCACCACGGCCTGAAGTGGAGCCAGATGAGGAGCCCCAGAAAACGCCGCTGCAGCAGCCTAAGAAGCTCCCTACCCCGAGTGATAGTCCCGAGTCAGGCCCAAGCACGTCGGGGGGACCCGAGTCCTCTGACGAGGTAGAAAGCAGAGGCTCTCCTGCCAGTTCAGGGTCACCCATCAAGGAGACTTGTGCCCGGGAGCCTTATGATTTAAGAAGCATAACTCTCAAGAAGAAGAAGGAGAAAGCAGGGCACTTAATGCCATTACGCCAAGTGCCTGGAATACCTGTTTTAAATGATCAGGGCCAGATGGCCCACAAAAACTCCCTCTTTAATTTTGCTGAGTCGAGGGAATTTTTCATGCAGGTATCAGAAAGCTGGTGAAGTGCGGTCCATGGCTTTAATGAAGTTTTTCATCACACCTAGTTTGATGTGAAGGGGTGGTAGCAGGATTTTGTGAGCCTCAACCAGAGCTGGGTGCTGGATATTGTTCTCTCCAACTGTTACATTTTGTCTGCGATTCCATTCCTTCCGCAAGTAGTGCCAATCCCTTGCTCGGCTATCCCACTCACATATATCCCTGCTGCAGTCCCATTAAAAGGGCAGCTTCCTTCAAGTCACCACAGAGGTGCCAGCGGTACTTGTTGTAGTTAATGGAAGTCAGTAGTTGCTTTATGTTATCGTATGTCTCTTTCATGTGGACGGCATGCGCTACTTGAATAGATGGAAGACAGTTTCCATTGTTCAAAAGCACAGCCTTCAGACTCAGTTTCGAAGAGTCTATAAATAGTCTCCAGTCTTGTGGGTCATGAGTGATTTTTAAGGCATTCATGAGGCTTTCAATATCGGAACAGAATACCAGATTACTTTCCTTTCCGACTGCGTATACTGCTGACGTCAGATGGCTTCAGCAGCCGTCTGGCAGTAGTATTGCATTGCATCAGAAAATGATGCAATCAACTCTGGATGATGTGTGCATTCTGGTATTATGCAATGTGATGCAATATTACATCATTCAAGGCTTATTTGGGATGTTGTTGATGTCCTACAGGATAAATTTACAAGGTGAAACGTCAAAAATGAACTACATGCAATATCTTCAAAACGCGTGCCAATAAACTTTTTTAATGTTATATTCGTGTTCAGCTCACCAAGATACTACAGATTAGAGCCTTTTAAAGTCAGTAACGATTTCAATGTTGACCAGTGGTATCTGTGGGTGCTGCTGCTAGGCTTCCTGATGCTAACTAGCTAGCATGGGGGCATTCTAGGAGCGGACCGGGAACAATGCCCAGGGATAATCGGTCAGTGGCGATATTCAGCTGCTGCCTGATTATCCCTTAGTGGCAAAAGTCAGGTGCAGTTAAGGCTGTCCTAATGTTCGCTGCCAAAGCTAAATGGGCAGCAGCTCAATATCGCTCTGTCATGTTAGCTTCCTGGCTACCTGTCTGACTTGGATATTCAGTGCTTGTGGTGGATATGGCCCCGGCATTGAATATCTGGGTTTAGGGTTCAGCAGCAATGGCTAGCAATCATCGCTGAATATCAGGTAGTTCCACCTACAGCCTTCCTCCTGAAAGTCTTGTCATCTCGTTTTACATCTTTAGCCATTTATTTTTCTTTATAAGCCTTTACTATCCTGATTTGTCTCTTTGTCTCTCATTTTTTTTCCAGTATTCTTTCTGTGTTCCTCTTTTTAGGCCCAATTCAGTCCTGGATATCCCGGACCTCTGTGTGCCCGGTCAGAACAGGACGCACAGAGTTAACTGGGATTATGATTCCGTGGGGCACGTCTAGCCCCGTGGGATCAGAATCACGTCCAGCCTGTACCCCGATTCAGGTTGACCTGCACGTACAGGCCTTGCCCGGATAACTTAGTCAGGGCTTTTGAATGTACCGCGGCACTATGGCATCCGGTTGCCATGGCACTGCGGTTCCATTCAAAAGCCACGATCCCTGGCCACCGGACCAAACTGTTCAAGGCCAGTGTCGGACTGTGGGGAATCCCCTCTACCCTCTCCTACCTTCCCTGATGGCCGGGCCTGCTGTCCCCTGCTGACTAGGGGTACTTCCTTATCGGTCCTCCAGTTTAGTCCTCCACCTCTGGGTTGTGCACCACCTCCTGCAGCTGGGAGACTGGGCATGTCACAAAAAAGTGACATCACTGGATGTAGTCTGCTGGCCTCTCCTATCATCCTCAGTGTGTCCAGTCTCCATGCAGCAGGAGGACGTAGTGAGCCTAAGTGCTGGGTTTTATTACATTCTCTTATATATTATTATTTATTACATTCTCTTATATACCGCACTATTCTGCATCAGTGTGGTTTACATTGAACAAACTGAAATTACATTGAACAGGGCATTATAACTTGGAGATAATTATTTTACAGGGAACATTGGCTATGGAGGGTTAAGTGGCTTGCCCAAGACCACAAGGAGCACCTGTGGGACTAGAAACCCCAGTCCTTCCGGCCCAAGGTTGCTGTCCTCTAGTGGGATTCACTTGAGAACAGATAAGGAGCAGTTAGATTAGCTTTAGCTGGTTTTGGTTTACTTTGCCCTCATTTTATATTTTATCTATTTTGGGGGGTATGTATCTTTAAAACAAACAAACAAACAAACACAAAGCAGTGCTATTTCTTGTGCCTGATCCGGCTGGCCTGTCAATCTGTATTTTTCCCTCTCCAGCTCACTGCGGGCGCAGATCTCTCCTCCTTGGTTAGTTCAGGGGAGAGCTCAGCAGCAAAGAGAGCCAGTTCGGGCTTTGGCGGCATAGAGCCGCCGCGTCTCTGCAGCCTAGTCGTATTTTGTGGCCGGAAGCCTGCCCGTCCACTCCCCGCTTGTTAGCGGAGCGGAGCCGTGTGGTCTGCAGCACCGCGGGAGCGGGAGCGCAGATCGCAGCTTGGCGGGTGACTTGGACAGTAAGGTACAGGCAAGAGGGCTGTTTTTTTGAGCGGGAAAGCGGCCGCAGGCACGCCAAGCGGGACCGGCGATTTTGGCGCCTTTTTCTGTCAGGCAGCGGCGGCCATTTTCTCAGCGTGCCTTTTACATGCAGGCAGCTGAATCCTGTGGCACACACTTCAATTCAAGTCAGTTTAATTCACCTTTTGGAGGCAGTTTATCTCCTTAATTCTCCCTCTGCTTTTATTTTAATTTTCTTTAATTTATTTTGAGTTGCCTTTATGTTAATTTGGAGGATAGTAGTACATACTGCATTTCTCTGGGAGCTCTTGGGTCAGATCAGGTTGACTTGCTGATTCAGGTGGCAGAACCACCTCATTTGTGGTACGGGCCAGGTTTCTATTGGTAACTGCCAAATAGATAAACTAGAATTAAAGAGATGGTGTCGCGGCTGCAATGTGTGATGTGCGGTACCTGTAGAGGTGCTATCGCCGACTCTGGCATTTGCCGGGGCTGTACGCAAGTGTCTACCAGCGTGGAGCAGCAAATGGAGGTTAAGGTAGGACAGGACCTTCAGGGGTCCTCGGCTGGATTATACGCAGAGGTGTTGCTGCCCACTGCACCAGGGGCTGGTGACTTCGGGACCGCAGCACGGGGATTTTTGACCTGATTTTCTGTTGATTATGCATCAAGTGTTCTGTTTGCGACGGCAAGGGAAGGTGCCAGAGGCGCTTTCGCTGTCTGGGGCGCCGCTACAGCCAGGCCCGCTTGAGGCGAGCGCCAGTTCTTCGAGGCTGCCAAAACGAGCAAGGACTCGGGAGCCTTCGATTTCTGAGTTGGAGGGGCAGGAGTTGGAGGAAACCGAGGTCGAGCTGGAAGGTGGACAGGAAGAGTTGGAAGAAGGAGAGATCCCTGAGCCTGAGGATCAGGCGAAAATTATTCGGGTGTTCTGGAGGAGGGAGTGACAGCGCTTATCACGGAGTCCCTTCAGACGCTTAAGCTTTCCACGGAACAGCCTGTGGAGGATGACAATGGGGAAGACCCAATTATTCAGGCAGTGAGACAAACACAGGTAGTGTTTCCCGTTCACAAAGTGGTGAACAGAATGATACAGGATGAGTGGGATCAGCTGGAAGCAGGGCTCCGGGGTGTTTGCATTATTAATAGACTGTATCCGTTGTCAGATAAGGACAAGGAGAGGTTTCGGTCTCCGAGGATTGATGCCGCGGTGTCAGCGGTGACCAAGAAGACCACAATTCCGGTAGAGGATGCACAGGATAGAAAGTTGGCTTCAAAGGATTGTTTCAACAAACCATCCAACGCGGTGTCATTACAAGCTTCCATTTGTGGGGCGTGGGTGGCAAGAGCTTGTCTTCGATGGTCGCAGTGTTTGCGACAGTCTTCTCAGCTGGAGCAAGAGGGTCTCAGAGAGCTGGACCGCATGGAGTCTGGGTCGGCTTATCTGTCAGATGTTCATTATGACTTGATTAGACCCCTGGCTAATAGTATGGCGTCGCTCGTGGCCGCTCGCACATCCCTATGGTTGTGGAATTGGGCAGCAGACGGGTCTTCCAAGGCACGTCTCAGTAAACTCCCTTTCAAAGGAAAGTTGTTGTTCGGGGAGGATCTCAATAAGTTGGTAAAGGAGTTAGGGGAGTCTGAAGGTGGCCGACTGCCGGAGGATAAGTCCAAACTGGGGAAGTCCGTGTCAGCCTTTCGGGGTTCCTTTAGAGATTTTCAGAGATTTCGGACTTCTCGCTTGGGCAGATTCCAAAGAGGAAGATTTGCTTCTCGGGCCCAGGGGTTTCGTGGGTTTCGTGGAGCAGGTAGAGGTTTTGCGGCGGCAGCGGCCTCCATATCCAATCGAAAGCCGCAATGAAGTGAGGTGGACCTCGGCAGGGATTTTTCTGATAGGCGGGCGACTTCGGGACTTTCTTCCTGCCTGGGTCCAAATAACGGCTAACCAATGGGTGTTAGAAATAATCCGTAAGGGCTATACGCTGGAGTTCGCACGGCCAGTTCGGGATTCATTTGTGTAGTCGCCCTGCAAAGGGCAGCAGAAATCCCAGGCAGTCCGCTGCACGCTGGATCGACTGTTGCTCTTAGGTGCGGTCGTCCCGGTGCCCAAAGAAGATTACGGCAGAGGTCGATACTCAATTTATTTCGTGGTGCCAAAGAAGGACGGGGCGCTTCGTCCAATATTAGATTTAAAAGGAGTGAACTGCTGTCTCCGGATTCCGCATTTCAGGATGGAAACGCTGTGATCCATCATTGTGGCGGTGCACCAAGGAGAGTAATTGACATCCCTCGATCTCACAGAGGTGTATTTACACGTACCGATCAGAGCGGGTCATCAAATGTTTCTCCGCTTCGCTCTACCGTGGGGACACTATCAATTCCAGGCATTGCCCTTCGGTCTAGCAACGGCGCTACGAACGTTCACTAAGATCATGGTGGTGGCAGCAGCGGCGTTACGAAAGGAAGGAATTCTGGTTCATCCCTATCTCGACGATTGGTTAATTTGAGCAAAGTCCAGAGCTGAGAGCGTACAAGTTATGGACAAGGTGGTGAAGTTCTTAGAGAGGCTAGGCTGGGTAGTCAATATGAGCAAAAGTCATCTTGTTCTGTCCCAGAGCCTCGAGTACCTCGGGGTTCAATTTGACACTCAGAGGGGAGCTGTATTTCTGCCGTATCATCGGGTTCAAGCCCTACAACAAGTGATTCGCCAGTTCAGGACCACTCCAGTCCCTTCAGCCTGGAATTATCTCTGGGTGTTAGGCATGATGGTGGCGTCCCTAGAGGTGGTACCTTGGGCCAGAGCTTATATGAAGCCGTTGCAGTGATTGTTACTTCACCGGTGGTCTCATCAAGCCAACCCGCTGAGCAGACGTCTGCCCTGCCCTCTTGGGGTCAGACGGGCTTTGAAGTGGTGGTTAATTCCGGAGTCGTTGAAGGCCGGGATGCCCCTGGAGCAGCCAGAGTGGCTGCCATTGTTGACAGATGCCAGCCTCAAGGGTTGGGGACCACATTGCGGGGAGCTCTTCACGCAAGGTCTGTGGTCAGCTCAGGATAGCACTTGGTCAATCAACAGATTGGAACTCAGAGCATTAGCATTGCAAGCATTCGAGAGGACGGTGCGAGGTCAGGCGGTAAGAGTTCTATTGAACAACTCCGCAGTGGTGGCCTACATCAATCGGCAAGGGGGTACACGAAGTACGTCCATGGAAGAGGAAGTAGAGGCGCTCTTTGCTTGGGTCAAGCTTCGGCTGCAAGCGATTTCTGCGGCACACATTGCCGGGAAGGACAGTGTGATGGCGGATTTTCTCAGCAGAGTCCAGGTAGATGCTGGCGAATGGGAGTTGCATCCGGAGGTCTTTGCACAGGTGGTGCACAAGTGGGGGCTGCCAATCATGGATCTCATGGCGACTTTTCACTCATCAAAAGCCAGTCGGTTCTTCAGCAGACGACAAGAAAGGATGTCGGAGGGGATCGATGCCCTGTTGCAACGCTGGTCAGTGTCGGGTATCCTCTACTGTATGCACTCCCGCCGTGGGCGCTCATAGGTCGGGTGGTACAGGGGAACGAGGCTCACCCGGGAAGAGTGTTGCTGGTGGCTCTGGACTGGCCAAGACGTCCGTGGTATGCCGATCTCATCTGTCTACTCGACGGGGATCTGTGGAGATTGACGACATCAGGCAGTCTGTTAATTCAAGGGCCTCTATGGATGCCGCAAGTGGATCGGTTCTCTCTTACGGTACGGCCACTGAAAGGGCGCATTTAAAGAAAAAAGGTTACTCAGGAGCAGTCATTGCAACTTTACTTAAAGCTCGGAAGTCATCTACGTCTTTGACGTATGTTTGCATTTGGCGCATTTTTGAGGATTGGTGTTCCAGGAGGCAAGTGCACGCGGCAATCGCGTCCGTTTCAGTGGTTTTAAGTTTCCTGCAGGACGGATTCGAAAAGGGCCTAGCGGCCAGCTCCTTGAGGATTCAGTTAGCCGCGCTGGCTTGCTATAGAGGCAAGGTGCAGGGAATAGTGCTAGGTGCGCATGCTGACGTGTTGCGTTTTCTCAAAGCAGTAACCAGGTTACGTCCTTCTCGTAGGATTGTAGTTCCTCCCTGAGATCTCAACTTGGTCTTAGCAGCTTTGGCTAGGGAGCCTTTTGAGCCTTTGCAACAGGCGTCCGTGAAGGATTTGATGTTGAAGATGGTGTTTTTGGTGGCCATTTGCTCAGCGAGGCGAATTTCTGAGTTGCAGGCATTGTCATGTAGAGAGCCATTTCTGTCTTTTTCTAGAGAAAAGGTGGTGCTTCGACCGGTTCCCTCCTTTTTGCCCAAGGTAGTTTCTCCGTTTCATGTCAATTAGACGGTTTCTCTGCCAGTGCTGGGTTCGTTGGAGGACATCGCAGCGGACCGGGAATTGCGCCGCTTGGACTTAAAGCGAGTATTGCGGCGGTATTTGAAGGTCTCAGAGGTTTTTCGCAAATCCGACCGTCTGTTTGTCCTGTTCGGGGGATTCCGTAAGGGGGAGGCAGCGGCAAAAGCCTTCATTTCTCGTTGGATTAGAGAGGTGATTGCTTTGGCATATCTGTTGTCGGGGCGACAGGTGCCAGGTGAGACTGTGTGCTTGAAACTGTCTTCCTGCTCCTGCTTCACCATCCTGGGGGCTGCGAGCACACCTGAAAAGCGAAACAAGCAGAGCTCATTCTACCAGTGCACAAGGTGTGTCATGGGCGGAACACAGTTTGGCGTCACCTTTGGAAATTTGTAGAGCGGCTACTTGGTCGTCTCTTCACACGTTCAGTAAACACTACCACCTGGATGTCTTGGCAGCAAAGGATGCTGTGTTTGGGGCGGCGGTGTTGCAAGCCGGCTGGAAGGGGCCCTCCCAATAAGTACTGCTCTGTTACATCCCAGAGGTGGAGGACTAAACTGGAGGACCGATAAGGAAATGGTAATTACACTTACCTGGTAATTGTTCTTCCTTGAGGGACGACAGTTTAGTCCTCATTCCCACCCGGGGTAGTATACAGCTAAGCAGTGTAGCTTCAGCCGGGAGAAGGGTGAGATTACCAGTAGGTAGATGTCTTTCTAGGATTCTTTGTCTCTTCTGGTTCTTTCTTGTCTATCTTTCTGGCGCAGGCGGAAGGAGAGGGCACAAGAAAGAAAGCCTATCTTCCGAGACAGGAAAGCCTCTTGTATAAAGCAGTTGTTATACATTCACTTAACATGTTTTTTGTTTATTAGCTACTTATTTGTTGCTCCTTTAAGTGTGCTTTGTCAATAGTTCACTGGGGATGATGGGAGAGGCCAGCAGACTACATCCAGTGATGTCGCTTTTTTGTGACATGCCCAGTCTCCAAGCTGCAGGAGGAGGTGCACAACCCAGAGGTGAAGGACTAAACTGTTGTCCCTCAAGGAAGAACAATTACCAGGTAAGTGTAATTACCATTTATTCCACCTCAGAGGTGGAATAAGTTCCCCGTATAGGAATTGGCCCTGTACGTCTGGGGCCGCAGACCACACACTGCCCACTGCCGCTCTGCCCCTTTGCCGCCCATTCTAACTTCCCCATACAATGTGCGTGCCTTGGAATGACCCTGTTTATGATCTTCTTTTTCTGTATTTTGTGAATTTTGCTTGTTTTATTTATCTAGACAGTTTTGTATACCACCTTATTCTTCAATCAAAGTGGTCAACAAGACATTGGGAGGCGTATATTCAACAGGAGTGGATACGATTCACATAAGTAAAAGGCTATCTACTTTTAGGTCTAAAGGGGATGGGCGGTTGGGGTTAAGTGGTGAGTGTAGCTAGTAGGCCACTTGGATGGTATCTAGTACTTGGCAACTTAAGGTGTTTGCTCATAGGCCTCGTTGAAGAGATGGGTCTTAAGAGCTTTGCGGAAGTCCTTGTTATCATTTAGGGTCCTTGAGTCCATGGGGAGGGAGTTCCATAATGCAGGCGCCAGTAGCGAGGGAGCTCTCTTAGATGATACTTGCTTAGTCTTGTGATAATCTGTGGGTAAGGTGATCCTGTTGACATTGTTGGTTCTTCTAGGCCTGTTACTGACATCCTTGGTTATTACGTCCTGGAGCGCATTTGCAGAGCGGTGGTGGAAGATTTTGAAAATGTTCAGGATTGATTTGAATTTTGCCCTTGCAATTATTGGGAGCCAGTGCAGCTGTCGTAGGACGGGGGTGATGTGTTCTGTGGTGAAGACTCCCCTCCAGAGGAAATGGAGATAGGGGAAAATCCTGATAGAAGGGATGACACACACAGGATTTCCAAAACTAACTTGGAAAAAACACAGTTATCGGCTGAGCTGAAGACAAGCCCCAGCCCAGGGGAGGAGTTAGGCTTCAGCACTGATTGGGCACACCCAGGGGAACGATAGGGAGTGCCGGAAAATGAAGCCCTTTTTAAATCCTCAGACAGGATTGACAGAGGAGGCAGCTAGGCTGGCAAAGGAGGCAGCAAGGCTGGCGAGGCAGGCAGCAAGGCTGAAAAGGAGAGCAGCAAGAAACGAAGCAGACGAGAAGCAGCTTCCAGTGCACGTTGGTCTTCAGGAGGAACTTGGAATCAAAGGGGAAAAACGCTAGAACCCTGGGAGAAGGCAGAACCCTGGAACAGTAAGCCTTGGAGCCCAATATACTCTCAAGGAGATCCTTACTACACGGTAGAGCCTAAACGTGGGAAGGCTAGCAAACCCAGCTCTTGGAGAAAAGGTATTTTGTCTGGTGGCGAGCAGTGCTATAAAAGCCAGGAACCAAAACAGGAAAGAAGTTTTTCTGAGAGAAATTCCCCTAGCAGAAGAACTAGCCATAAGGCTCCTGAGTTTCTAGAGAGGAGAGAGTCCTGGAAGAAAGGTGCCTGTTCTTACCCCAACGTCTCTGATAAAGGTAAAGCTGAATTTCCTAATTTTAATGCCTTGCTGGAAAAACCCTTTTATTGTGCTGACCTCCCTAAGCCAAACTCTGCAACAGGAGCAGATAGTGAGTGGAGGAAGGGTGTGACCCTTACCGGAGACTATCAAGCAGCTAAAGAGCAGCTACAGGCTGAATTGCTTCTAAAAGAATTTCAGCAATTTCTGGAGCTAAAGTCAGGGAAACATAAGAAACCTGATGAAGAGAACAATTGCCTTAGCCCAGATGAATGTATGCAGATAGATAATGTTGTGCCTACCTTGAATTATGATCCTTGTGCAATGGATTTCTCTTTATGTTTTAGAGAGTAACAGTGTAAAGAAGCATCTGGAGTTTGTATGAGAAAAATACAAAACGTTTGCTATACCTGTTGCCTAGCCATGAAAGTTCACAAATTGTTTTCACCTGTTTCTGTGAAGCCACGCTGTGAGGAGAACAGCTGTTACTGTGAGGCTGCAATAATCCCAAGCAACCACACGAGGCAAAGCTGAGTAGAAGCTACCGTGACTGTGTAAAGCTGAGTTAAAGCTATTTAATTTCAGTTGTTTTCCTGACCTCCTGATTTCACCTTTATGTTGAAAGTTGCACCTTTACGTTATGCACCTTTGAATTGTAATGCGTTGAAAATATCCCCACAACAAATAAATTTCTTGCAAGCCTTATCACTCGAGTCACAACTACAACTTTCATCCCTAAAGAAAAAACAAGTATACTACGAATCCCAGCATTCAGAGGGATCAGTGCCACCTTTATTCATAAGGGACATTATATAAGGCCACTTCTGCCTGTGAGCTCTAGGGCCCAGGCAGGAGCGTTGCAGTTCAGATCTTGCAGTGCCCGTGATGATGCATGCTGCAGTATTCTGCACCATTTAGAGTGGGTGAATAGACTGCTGGGGGAGGCCTTGGTATAGTGATTTTCCATAGTCTAGCAGTGGGGTGATGACTGCTTGGCAAACTGTGCGGAAGTGGTCTTGGTCAAGGATTGGTTTGAGTTTTCTGTTGATCCTCAATCAGTGGTAGGCTTTTGCTGCAGTTTTAGTAATGTAAGATTGTAGGTTCAGAGATCTGTCCAGGGTGATGCCCAGGTACCTCACTTTGTCCTTGACAGCTATAGTTTTGTTTAGAATGCTGATTGTTTGGGGAGGCTTGAATGTGGAGTCTCTGGTGATGAACATAGCCTCTGTTTTATCAAAGTTGACCATTGGGTTGTTAGCAGTGAGCCAGTTGTCCATGTCCTCAAGGCAGCTTGTCATCGATGTCATGTCAGGTGATTGCAGGTTGATTGGGGCATATACCATGATATTGTCGGCGTACAGGTGGTAATGTAGTTTGTGGCGTTTGATGTTGCATATGGGTTGGATGTATATATTAAAGAGTATAGATGAAAGAGCTGAATCTTGTGGTATTCCTTGCGTAACGGGGAACTGAAGTGATTTCTTTTGAGCACATTTGACTTGCTGCATCCGATCCTTCAGGTAGGAGGTAAACTATTTTAGGGTGTTCTCACTTATTCCGATCTGCTGCAGGTGCTGTAGCAAAATGGTGTGGGACACAGTGTCAAAAGCCGTTGAGATATCCATGAACACTAGTAGGGATACGTTCTTTATGTTGTCCATGCCTTTTAGGAGATTTTTGAAAAGAGAGGTAAGCAGTTTCCACATTGTGCTGTGGTTTAAAGCCATGCTGGTGGACATCAAGTGGAGCATTCAAATCTATGTGATCCTGTAATTGTCTCTGCACGGTCTTTTCGATGATTTTTGTGAGGAATGGAAGGTTAGAGATGGGGCGGTAGGATTTTGGATCAGAGGGGCCTAGCGTGGTGCTCTTGAGGATCGGGCGTATCGTGGCTTGCTTGAGGGATTGCGGCATATGTCCTTGCTGGAGGGATTCCTTAACGATTTTGTGGAGGTAATGGGCTTGTTGGCTTCTAGTAGCTTTGATCCACGCCACTGGGCATGGGTCAGATGGCAAGGTCATTGTGTTAAGGGCGTTCACAATGTCCTCTATTTGCTGTGTTGAGGGTATGCTAAAGTTCTCCCAGGTTTGCTGAGGCTCCGTCACTTTCAGGTTGCATGCCTGGCGGAGAGGGGTGCTCGTTTGGTTGGAGTTCTTTGCTTTTAAGTAGTTTGCAAATTTTTGTGGGTCCAGGTGATGGGTGCAGTGCTGAGTGGCATCTTTGGTGAGCTTCTGTACATTGTTAAATAGCTCCCTTGGTTTGTTGGCTGATCTCATTCTTAGGTTGGTATGGTGTTGTTGCTTGCGCTCATTGATCAGGTTGTTGTATTCCAATTGCTTGGATCTGTATTGGGGCATAGAGTCTTGTGACTTGTCACACCTCCATTTCCTCTCCAGCTTTCGGAGTACGCTTTTTGCATCCCTGATATCATTTGAATACCTGGGAGCACTGGGTCTCCTGTGTGCGTATGGTCCTTCTCTGCTAGGAGCTGATGAGGCCTCAGCTTTTATGTGGTTCCATTCCTCTATGGTTTTGTCAAGGGTGTTACATTCCTGTTGGAGCTGTGAAATTGTTTCTTTTAGAAAAGCATCTTTGTTGTATCCTCTGAATCGTCTGGTGCTGTTCTCTTCCTCCGTGTGGTGAGTGGGGTTATCCAAGATCAAGGAGAAGGCAATTACATGATGGTCGGACCATGGGACCGGGGTGATTGTTGGGGTTGTGACTTTGCCATGTTCCGCCAGTTGTATTGGAACAAAGACAAGGTCTGGAGTGGTACCATGTTGTTGTGTTGGTGCGTCAATTGTCTGGCGGTAATGTAGTGATTCCATGGCCTTAAGGAACGCTGTAGCTTCTTTGGTAGGCGTAGAGGTTAAGTTGTAGTCCCCCCAGTGCTATCAGAGGTTTGTGTTGCCTGCTATGTGCACATATTGATTCGAGTACCGTGGAAAGATGATCTGCCGCGGCACTAGGGGGGCCTGTAGGTGAGGCAAATGCTGAGGTACTTATTAGATACACTGATTGTGCTGGATTCGGTCGAGTCACTGGTAGAGATCAGTTTGAATCTGTAGTCTTTTCTGGCCAATATCAGGGTTCCTCCTCCTCTCTTGTGCGCTCTGATGCAGTTGAATGCAGAGAAGTCCGATGGGGTGACTTGGTTTAGGATAACCTGGTCTGAGTCATCGAGCTAGGTCTCGGTGATGTTTATGTTTATGTTTATTTAGATTTGATATACTGCTCAGGCCAAGAGGCATTAGAGCGGTTTACAATACTATATCATTCAAGGAAATAAGAAAAGAATGCCATTTATATGATAGGACAGGACAGAATAGAGGACAGAGACAGTCAAACAGATAAGAGAAGGAGAGGAACACGGAACAGCAAGATACCACAATATATAGGCACCACAATCCAGCTTATGCCGTCAGTGTAACCTCCAGCAACAGATGCCACGGACCAACGCCTAAGGGCCACGCCAAAGGGCCCTCTGGCGAGGCCTACAGGCGCGGGCCCGCAAGGTGCGGGCGCGCCCCTGTAACGGCAGATTTTAAGCCGTTCTTCATGGCTGGTGATTGGCGGGCTTGGGGAGGAAGGGGGAGCTCCTGCTCTCACCCCCGTCGAGATCGCTGCTCTCCTCGTGCCCCTGCAACGGCGGATTTTAAGCCGTTCTTCATGGCTGGTGATTGGCGGGCTTGAGGAGGAAGGGGGAGCTCCTGCTCTCACCCCCGTCGAGATCGCTGCTCTCCTCGCACCCCTGCAATGGCGGATTTTAAGCCGTTCTTCATGGCTGGTGATTGGCGGGCTTGGGGAGGAAGGGGGAGCTCCTGCTCTCACCCCCGTCGAGATCGCTGCTCTGATGCAGATTATGTCCAGTTTTTGGTCCAGAATAAGGTCGTGGATAGAATTGTGCTTGTTTCTGATTGATCTAGTATTCAGTAATGCACATCTGATTGCAGACATTATGATTGGGTTGGTATGTGCACTGTGTGTGGAATACGTGGGTGGTGTACATGTGGTATTATGCATCTTGCGTGCTGTTAGCTTGGTATGCTGGTTCCCCTGTGGGAGGGACGTCCAGGGCATTTGTGTGGGTTGGATAGGCAGGTGGAACAGTGGTACCTGCGTATTGGGTCTGGTTGCATGTGTGTAGGGTGTTATAGTGTGTAGGAGTGTGAGGTAGACCATGAGGTACTGGTAGTTAGGATGCATGCTTGTGGTTTAACTGACCTGAATTCAGCTTGTGCTCTGTTCCAGACGTGGAGAGTTGGTGGCTGCTTGCTTCCTTCCCTTTTTCCTCTTTGTTCTTCCTTGCTTCCTTGTATTTGGGCCCCTCTTAAGGGCCACGCCAAAGGGTCCTATGGCTTGGCCCTTAGGTGCGGGCCTGCCAGGCGCGGGTGGCTAGTGCTGCTTGCTTAAATGCCTCTGCTGGTCGCCGGGTGATGATGCCTGTAGGGCGGAGCTTTGGCGATGGGGAAACTCCCTCGTTGATGGTGGATGCTGGATTGCTTTCAGATGGTTTAGGAGCAGGCTGCAGGAGGGAGAGGGAGTGCTCTGCTTGTTTCCCTTTTCAGGTGTGCTTTCAGCCCCAGGATGGTGAAGCAGGAGCAGGAAGACAGTTTCAAGCACACAGTCTCACCTCCCTCAGTGATGGTGGATGCTGGATTGCTTTCATATGGTTCAGGAGCGGGCTACAGTTTTGCCCTTGTTTTTGCAGCCACATCTTTGGAGACCATATTTGTTTTGTTTTCCTTTTATTTGCTTTCTTTGCATAAAGATTTATTGTCTTTTTTTAATAGCTCCTTTCACTTCTACTTCACCTTTCTCCTCCTACCCTGCCAGCTCCTTATTCAGGTACGAGATGCGATCAAAATGTATCAAGTCTTGTACACTAACACAAGAAGTATAACACTGGCAGTTTATTGCACTCAGTTTCCTTCAAAGTAGTCCCCTTCTGATAAAACACACTTCCTCCAGGGTTCCTACCACTGCTGGAAACAAATTGGAAATTCCTCTTTTGTTATGCTGTGAAGCTTCTGTGTCAAATTTTGCTTATTGGTCTCAAGTCATTGAATCTCCATCCTTTCAGTGCTGATTTCAGTTTTGGAAGCAAGAAAAAGTCATGGGGTGCGAGGTCAGATGAGTACAGAGGCTGATGGACCTGCTTAATTTGGTATTTGGCCAAGAATGCTGGACAAGATGTGATGCTTGAGCTGGGGTGTTATTTATTTATTTAGCAATGCTTATATATTGCTTTTCACTTGGTCAAAGCGGTGTGCATTCAAGTATGGTATATATTTCCCTTGTCTCCAAAGGGCTCACAATCTGAATTTTTTTTCCTGAGGCAAAGGAGGGTTAAATAGCTTTCCCAAGGCACACCTGTGGGACTAGAAACCCCAGTCCCTTCAGCCTGAGATTGCTGTCCTCCAGTGGGATTCAAACTGGTGGCCCTCCAGCAGGAGGCAACTTGTCCCAATCACTAGGCCACTCCTCCCATGTTATCGTGATGCAAATCTGGCCTCTTACGACGAACTGCATCCCTCAAATGAGTCAGAAATTGGACATAGTACTCCTTATTGATGGTCTGACTTTTAGGAACATACTTACGATGAACAATACCCTCGTAATCAAAACTCTGAGCATGACCTTGACATTGCTGCTTATCTGACGGGCTTTCTTGGGTTTGGGAGAGTTTGGAATCTTCCATTGTGAGGACTGAGCCTTAGTTTCCAGGTCATAACCATAAACCCATGATTCATCACCATTAATAATGTTGATGAAATCTGAATCATTTTCAACGCATTCCAACAACTCCCTGGCTGCAGACAGTTGATCTTCTTTTTGGTCAGGGGACAGGAGTTTCGGCACAAATTTTGCAGACGTACTTCACTTCCCCAAATCGACAGTAGGAATGAACTGTACTGACCCAAAACTGATGTCTGTGTCCTCAGCAAGCTCCATGATAATCAATCGACGATTTGAGCGTATTGCAGCATGCACTGCTTCAACTTTGTCTTCATTCCTGCTTGTGGATGGCCTTCCAGAATGTTTGTCCCTGTCAATACATTGGCGGCCCTCTTGGAAACGTTTATACCAATCATAAACTCGAGCATGACTAATGAATTCATTGCCATACACTTGCTTTATTTTATTTATTTATTTTATTTAATAGTTTCTTCTATACCGCCCCTTCCAGAGATCAAGGGCGGTTTACATTGAACAGTTAACAAATTTCGTATACTAGTGTATACTTTACATGGAACATTGTATTAACTATATGGAACATGGTTTTAACTATATACAGGTAGTAATGCATAAAACATAGCGGAACTTAATTACAAAAGGTTATTTACAAGAGCAGTAATAACAACAGATTGGATAAGACTTTTGTGTGTTGGGTAAAGTATGTAAGTAATGTAATGGAAGGTTTTCTTGTATTAGTCCTTTGTCATAAGTCTCTTTGCACGAATCTCCAAGTTTCTGGCAGAATTTAATGCAATTTCACTGTTCAGTTTTTTCACTCATGAATCTAACAAACTGCTTTTACATGATACCAAAGATCACGTGATTTTAAAAAGTACAGGTGTGCTGCAACCACACTACACTCTACACATGCAGAGCACCTAACTAGGTCACTGCATGTTTAATAGCGTCATGGTGCAACATATTGTTATATAGCTACACAACAAGTCTTGATACTTTTTGATCATACCTAATACTTTAGCATTTTACTGATGTCCACATATTTGTCCACTTTGAGTTTGGTGTGATTGGACTCTTCCATAGCTTTTATATCAAACCACCCCCCTGTGGTGATCACTGCTACTCAAGTGGGGAGCCACCTGGACATTAGACGAACCGGATGCAATTTTCAAATAAAGCTGAGCTTCCTAATTTAGACCCCAAGGTTAGGCTCTGAAATTTGCAACCTATTTTAGGCTTCTGGTAGAGGTTTTCAGCTGAAAGTTTATCTCAATTTAGCAGCTTAAAATGTATGCTCCTTAATTTAGGCCTGCCATTCATTTGTCCAGATTTATGGACCTACTTTAGGTGCTAGTGCTGAAAATCAGTGCTAAGCTCCTAACCTTTTTTCTCTACTTTAAATCCACTTCTGTTGCCACCCACTTTTTCTGCTCCGAAATGTAGAAGTTTAGTAAATTTTTAAAAAAATATTTAGGTAGTTGGCTCCAGTAAATTTTCAAAAAGGCCCTTTTAAAAGTGTAACTCCTTTGAATATCAGGCCCAATATCTCCATTGGTGAGTAGTAGAATCGGCGTCAAACTTTCCCTGGTGGGTGCTGTCACCATTTGTCTGAGCAAATTCTTTTGTAAGGCATCCGTGATATTTCTACTTCTTTCCAGATTTCCGCATGGGATATTCCAGTCCTCATATGGTATTCCTCTTCATTACCACCTCCCTTCTGTAAATTAATAACACCCAAACAAAGCAATGGATGGCCAAAGAACAAAAGAGAGGTTTTTTAATGTATTCTATCAACAAGAGTCTAATATTGTTTCTTATGGAAAATACAATGTATAAAAGAAAAAGAAGCAAGAAGGATCAAAGGAAAATAAAATGTAGAAAATTAACATCAAATTGATACCAAATTTATAGCAGGGCTAACATTTATAGGCCAATGCAGAAAACTAGCGCGACCTTTAAGCACACTTAATGCTAACGACAAATGTAGAAAAGAGAAAATGCCAAGAGTATTTTAAGGTAGTTAAATTACAGGAAAATGAGCAGCACCTTATGAAATGGTATGCAAATATTGGATGCACCCGATGCAGAGAAACGCGTAGAGGATTTTTCAACCAGCTTTAGTGCCAGTATCTCTATGCCTAGTCTAAAGGTGACTTAAACATCTAACACGTGCCCCCGACAGTATTTTAATGGCATCATCTGAGCAGAAATGTCAAAGATGATCCAGGCATTAAGGAAAGCCCCTGATACCATCAAAATACTGTCAGGGGCACCAAAGCAAATCCCTGGTGGCCCTGAAGACCCAATTTTCCTCTCCCCCCCCCACCCAAGTAAACATAATCCCTGGTGGCCCAGCATCTCCGAACCCCCCCACCTGCCAAAGTAAAAATAATCCCTAGTTGCCCATTGGCCCCAAACCTGCAAAAGTAAAAACAATCCCTGGTGGTCCAACGGCCCCGACCCCCCCCCCCACCCACCCACCAAAGAAAAAAAGAATCCCTGGTATCCCAGTGGCCTCGACCCCCCCCCCCACCTGCTAAAGTAAAAATACTCCCTGATGGCCCAGTGGCCTCGAACCCTAACCCCTCATGCAACCAAAAATAACCCTGTGGCCCAGCAACCTTGAACCCCCCCCACCCCCCTCCCGATACCTTTAGAAACGAGCAGGAGCACTGCTCCCACTCTTGCCCCACCATCTTATTTATTTATTTACATTCTCTTATATACCGCGCTATTCTGCATCAGTGCGGTTTACATTGAACAAACTGAAATTACATTGAACAGGGCATTATAACTTGGAGATAACTATTTTACAGGGAACATGGGCTATGGAGGGTTAAGTGGCTTGCCCAAGACCACAAGGAGCACCTGTGGGACTACCGTAGAAACCTCAGTCCTTCCGGCCCAAGGTTGCTGTCCTCTAGTGGGATTTGAACCCCCGACCTTCCGGCCTGAAGTACCTTGCCCCAACCACTAGGCCACTCCTCCACTCCATCTTGAAAAATGGTGGCACCTGGCTCCTTATTTGGCAGTCTGACCCCGCCCGATGCAAGGTTGCTTGTTCTTGGAGGCTATCATTTTTGTGATTGCCTCCTTATGTAGTTCTGGCTTCTCTGGAATTAGCCTAAACTACCTAATTCTGGCTGCCTGTGTTGGTTGGAGTTATCTCATTAGGTTATTTTGTGTTCTTCTGAAATAAAATAATCAAACTGCTCTGATTTCTTCTATTTTGCGCTGCAGTACCTCAAATGTAATTGATTTCGGTGTCTCTGGTTTGGTCTTGTTTTAACTGAACTTAAGGCTAGTGGACCTGGCCTGTTCTGGTTGGCTTGGTTTTCACCGAAGCTGAGTTATTCTAAGTGTCTCTGGTGTAGTTTGTATTGTTCTGATCTAAGGTAATCTCAAGGCATCTGAGTTGTTCTCACTTTGCTCTGGATTCACCTAACCTAAGGTATCTACGTATCTCTGGTATTAATTTGTATTAATCTGAGCTTAGAGGATCTATGGGCACCTGCCTTGTTCTGGTTTGGTATGATATTCAAATCAACCAAGTTGATATAAGTGTCTGCATTATTTGGTGTGACCCTGTACTAGGTGCACTTGATTCCTTCAAGTTTGCAGTGAATTCACCTAAGACGATTTTGTCTATTTGCCTCTGAGTTCATTGGTATTAAGGGCAACTGGCTTGATAAGTTGCTCTGACTACATCTACAAAGATTTAACCTACAGGTTACGTGCACCTGGTTGGTTCTGTTTGCTCTGGATTTACCTAAACAGGGCTAACCTACGTGTCTCTGGATTATCTAAATTATCAATGTTCCTGTTTAATGTGCATTACCAAGTTTGTTACACTGTAAACCGCTTTGACTGAATTGATAAAGCGATAAAAAAATAATATCCCATCAAATACATAAATACATTATTTTGGATTAACCAGAACTAAGATGATCTAAGTAGACCGGATTGGTTCTGGTTTGTTCTGGATTCATCCAAATCAGAGTTGCTCTACATGTCTCTGAATTATTTTGGATTAACTTGAGCTATGGTGATCTCCGGATACCTGATTGTTCTGGTTGCTCTGTATTTGCCTACACAGAGTTTGCCTACATTTCCCTGGATTATTTTGTATTGACTTGAAGTAAGCAGAGCTAAGGGCCCCTGATGGATCTGGTTTGCCTCATTTTACGTAACCTGAATCAGTGGGTGTTAGTCTGAACTAAGGTGGTCTAAGTGCACCTTTTTCTTCTAGATTGCTCTAGAGTCTCCTAAACAGCTAACCTATGGGTCTTTGGATTAATTGGTATTAGCGTGAATTGAGGGGCTTTCAGTGCTCCTATGGGTTCGGATTTGCTCTGAATTCCCCTAAACAGATGGGTCTCTGGATTAATTGGTGTTGACCTGAGTTGCGGTGATTTAGTTGCACCTGGCTGGTAGAGTTTGCTCTGCATTCACTTAAACCAGCTTATCTTAAGTGTCTCTGGCTGAATCTGAGTTATTCTACACTATTTTAATTTAACTGCTTCTGCCTCAGTTGGGTTCGTTTGCTCTGAATTCGCCCAAACTGAGTTATCGTACAGCTCTCTGGGATAATTGAGATTAATCTAGATTCCATTCTTCCCATTGTTTTGCTCGGATCTAAATGACATTCAGTTCAGGCTTGCTAAGTGTTTCTGGTTTATTTAACTCTCATTAATGCAAATCTAAACTAAAAGTTAATCTCATGGCGTTGGCCTTGGTCTGAATTATTTTAAGCTCTGACCTTCTAAGTGTCTCAGCGAAGTTCATCTAAAATAAATTGTTCTCAGTTCTTTTTTCTCAGCGAGCCTCCTTATGCTGACAGATTCTCCATAGAGAGGTGGTTCTGTAAATGAGCTGCTATATTGTCTATTGTGGCTTTAGGTATTGGACTGGTCCCAGTCTAGCCATTAGCTTTGTGATTGGCTGACTTGGGGCCATTCTTCTGTAAATGCCAGCCTCTTGGACTGGGGGGTGCATGGCAAGTTGCAGGTGTCATAAGGGGATTGGACCCCGGTTAGAGATGAGGTTGGTCTTTCAGGTGCTCCAGGCCTCCCATTCGCTCATTTTTTTTCAGCAGGTTGTGCCAGGCTGCTTGGATAACATGTCCACGGTGGCATACATAAATCATTAGGGGGCACGGGCAGTGCTACATTAGCAAAACAAATTTCACTCGCTGCTGCTGTGGGTGGAGGTGAATCTGGTGGCCTTTTCAGTAGTCCTTGTGGTCAGCTAAGGAAAACGTTTTTAGACAGATTTTCTCAGTTGTCACCGGTTGGATCTGGGAGACTGCAATTCAGTGCAGCGGTGTTTCTCAACATCAACCATTGGGGGTGTCGCTCATCGATCTGATCTCCTCCTTTCCATCACCAAAGGGAACCAGTCCTTCGACAGAAGCAGGAAACGCATGCCTGGAGGTTTCGACGCTTTGGCGTGAAGGTGGCCGATGGAGGGGCTCCTGTGTGTGTTTTCCTCCATGGACTTTCATAGGCCATCTGGTCCAGCGCATTGCTGGTCATCGAAAACAGTTCATGCTCATCGCTTTCAATTGGCCACATTGACCTTAGTATCCCGACCTGTTAAGGCTCTAGACTGCGCTAGCGTACAGGATCACTGTTCTCTCTCAGCTGCCGATGCCCATGCCACAAGTGGATCATTTCTTGCTTACCACCTGGTGCTTGGAAGGGCATGGCTGAAGTGTAGGAGGCTGAAGTATAGAATATACTCGGCGCCAGTAGTAACCACTCTTTTTGAGGGCTCGCAAACTCTCTCCCTTCTGGGCTTAGGGGAAAGTTTGGCAAGTGTTTGAGAATTGGGCCAATAAAAATGGGCTCCGAGTCTTCCTGCAGGCAGGGCTGGACAAGGGTTTGGCCCTGAACTTCCTACAGATACAGGTAGTGGCTTTTTCAGACTGCCAGGGCCGCATGCAGTGGTTTTCCTTGGTGG
This sequence comes from Ichthyophis bannanicus, assembly GCA_033557465.1. NCBI lineage: Eukaryota > Metazoa > Chordata > Amphibia > Gymnophiona > Ichthyophiidae > Ichthyophis > Ichthyophis bannanicus. Next base: position 181,728,627 of record CM066034.1, read on the forward strand.
CTCATACGGATGTAGCTTATTTTTCTCTGAACAGTAAAGCAGATATGTCACCCCATACAGGCTGTTGTCCTGTAATGGGATCTCAGCTTGGTACTTTCTGCATTAACGGGCGGGCCCTTTGAACCTCTGGCTCGCACTCTACTTAAGCTAAAGATGGTGTTCTGGATGGCTGTTGGCCCAGCGTCTCAGATGTCGAAGCTTCAAGCCTTATCTGGTACGGAGCCCTTCCTGATACTTTCCAAGAAAAAAGTTGGGCTTGTGTGTTGGTCTGACTTAATTGACCAAGGTGGTGTGTCATTTTTCATGTCAACCACACAAGGACTCTACTGGGTTTTTTGCCTTTGGCAAAACCATAGTTGCATCATCAGTTGGGCCTGTCGGATGTGTGTTGAGTTTCACGTCAGAATCTAAAGTACATGGGATTGTTTCGTGAGTCTAATCAACTATTCATCTTATTCGGGAGTCTGCATACAGGAGCTGCGGTGTAAGAAGCAAGGGTGGCCTGATGGCTTAAAGAAGCGATTCCTGTGTCTTAGTTGCTGAATTGTAGGGCGATGCTGCAAGGTTTGTGAGCACATTTGACAAGTGTGCCAGCGGCTTCCTGGGTGGAACATAGGCTGAGTCTGCTGGCTGACATTGGCAGGGCGGTGACATGCTTTTCCCTGCATACTTTCACGCGTTATTACCATTGGGAACAGCAAACAGCAGGGGTTGCACACTTTGAGGACTTCTGTACTTCTAGCCGGTCTTGTGTGTCCCTCCCATGATTGGTTAGTGCTCTAGTACATCCAACACGTACAGGACTGGACTGGACTGAACTGGAGGGATGATATCGAAGGCAAAATTAGTCCTTGCCTGCTAATTCACTTCCTTGAATCCCTCCAGTCCATTCCAAGATCCTCCCTTGTTGGATAAAGGTCTTCCTTTCTCTGGCTTGGCTTTAGGGCAGTGGGCTTGTCCGTTAGCGAAGTGAGATGATTCTGATTGGATACCTTCCCTGAGCACAGCTGGAGGCTTTTTGTTCCAGTCAGTTGTTAGAGCTCCTGCTGAGAAGTATAACCCTGACCTATAGGTCCATTTTTTTTTCACTTTGTACATAGTCTTGTATCTTTAAAGTGTTCAGTTCATTGCTAAGGTTTGTTCAGTTCTTTGTAGCCATGTTGGGTTCATGGCCTGGCTTGGTCTGTTATGCTCTCTCAAAGTCTACTTTGTCAGTAAGATACTGGTTTCTGAAGCCTAAGGAGGGAGCTCTTCTACTGTGACATCACAATTTTGATAAGCTCAATCTCCAGCTGCTGGTGTAGGGAGATAACACGCATGTATTAGACAGAACTGGAGGGTCTCAAGGAAAGAGAGCAGGTAAGATCTAATTTTGCCAGATATACCAGGTTCAATATTCAAAAGCCCTTATCGGGATAACCATGGAGGTTATCTAGATAAGGGCATTCAGACAGATAGTGCCGCTTAATATCTCTACAGTCCACCTTGGCACGATCTGTAGAGCTCTGGGGCAGTTTGGGGAATGAAGCGAGGGTGGTACCAGCCACTATCCAGATAATCACCACCATTGACCAGATGGCAGTGGTGTACAAAAGGCGGGACGATGAGTGCAGGCCGTCATGGGTACCGGCCAGGAGGTAGGTGCACCTCACATTGGGCCCACCAATGCAGTACAGCAAACTTACCAAAAAGCTGACCTGCTGCAATTCCTCGCGCTCTGTGTCCTGGGTGTTCTTATCTCCCTGCCAAAGATTTGTGAATTGCGAGACTTTGGGAGATAAGAGCAGTTGGGCCGCGGAGTGCGAAGCACCACAGCAAGCCAGCGTTTTGGTAAGTTTGCTGTGCTGCCTCTGTGGGTCTGACCGGGAGGGATTCCCGGGTGCCGAGGGGGCTGGGAATGCCACAGCCAGGTAGTAATGATTTTCAGCTGCTGTCCAGACAATTTATCCAAATATATTAGGCCAGAGAATAAGCTGCCCTAAGTTGCTGTCTGGATAAATTATCCAGATAGCGTCTGAAAATCACCATTATCCAGACAGTGGCTGACTACTAACAATCAAAATCTAGCCACCATCCTAGAATCTGCCTGCAGCTCAACTTTAAGGAAACCCCTCATTATGCTAGGTGACTTTAACCTATCTTCGCTGTCTAATAACCAAGAAACATCCTTCCTAGATGCAATGGAAGAAATGGGCTTTAAGCAAATAATTAATCAACCAACTCATGCCAAAGGTAACATTCTTAACTTAATATTCATTCCAACTCACTTCATAACATCATCTCAATATAATCCACCCTCAACAACTCAAGTCCCCTGGTCTGACCACTTTATGATATAGTTCTCCCTACACTACCCGCAGTCTACTAAAGTACTTACTGACAATTCACACCAAAGGCAGAGGTTTCGCCCATTCAACAAGGAAGTGTTTCTTGAAACAGTCCTCTCTAGGTTAGACCCTCATACCACTGACCTTGATGAAGCAATATCTAACTGGAATTCTATTATAGGATCTGCATCTGAACCTTTTCCATTACGGATACGCCACAAAATCAGAAGCAATAAAAAATGGTATACTGCTGAACTCAGGACACTAAGGAAAGGTCTTAGAAAAATAGAAACCACCTGGAGAAGGAAAAAAACTCAAGAACTCAGAGTGCAATATTTTTCACTGCTCAAAGCTTACAAAGAAGCGATTAATACTGCCAAAAAACAATATCACTCCAAAGTATTATCAAAAGCCATAAATTGTCCTAGAGAACTATTTGAGATTGTTAAATCACTGACCAAATCCCCATCTAATGATACATTCAAGATCTCTATTGACCATTTTGCAAATAAACTCAAGCAAAACAACCATTTCACACCACCCATCCTATCTCTTACAGACAACAACCACTCTGAATGGAAAGCCTTCCATACTATTACAAACAGCCAGCTACTCCAATCGCCAAACTAAATACCACAACTTCCCTGCTAGATCCCCTGCCCAGTGGCATGGATAAAGGCAACGAAATCAGAACTTGCTTCTGACCTACTGAACATTGTGAATCAATCACTTCAACAAGGTTGCATATTTGAAGTCCTCAAAAAGTCAGCAATTCGACCATTGCTAAAGAACAAAGCACTAGACAGCAATGACCCAACATCATACCGCCCTATTGCAAGCATTCCGTTTCTTGCCAAGATTATCGAGAAGGTTGTACAATTGCAATTGCAGGACCATATAGACTCATCAGCTCCATTAGATGAGCACCAATATGGATTCCACCCTCACCATGGTGTAGAAACCCTCCTATTAGCTCTATTTGACACCATCATCAGAGGTATTGATAATACCAAATGAGCCTTCATTCTCATTTTCCTCGATATCTCCTCGGCATTTGACAATGTAAACCATGCCACACTCATCTCCAGACTCTCTCAAATAGGCATTAAGGATAAAACCCTAGACTGGTTTAAATCCTATTTCACTAACCGGACTCAATATGTCCAAATAGATCAAGACACATCGTTGCCATTTCCACAAGAGCAGGGCATCCCACAAGGCTCCGCCCTCTCAGCACTATTGTTTAATCTGTACCTTCAACCCATCTGTACAATATTTAAGCGCTTCAAGTTAAATTACCACATCTATGCAGACGACATTATGTTGTACTCACCTTTCGATGTGTCTAACCCTGATTATAACAACAGCTATCAATGTCTAACTGAAACGGAACTCTGGCTGAAATCAATGAACATGAATATTAACTTTAAAAAAAACAGAAGTGCTGTTTGTAACAAGAAACATGAATTTCACCCCACCGTCAGAAATCAACATCGGAAAGATTACCCTACCAGTTAAAGAAGAGGTCAAATACCTAGGAGTCACGCTGGACAAGACCCTCAGCCTTTCTCAACACATAAAACAAACTGTTAAAACAATATACTTTAAAATAAGGACAATCCAACAACTAAGACTGATTATAGATAGCACTGACTTCAGATCGGTGGCCCAGACATTAATAACACCGCATCTTGATTACTGTAATGGTATTCTTCAAGGAACTTCTAAGAAAAACCTACACACACTTCAATTAGCTCAAAATGTCATAGCAAGGATCATCTATAATGCGAAAGTAACAGATCACATATCTCCTATTCTTTACGCTCTGCACTGGCTACCAATCTCATGCAGAATTATCTATAAAGCTTTAGTTACTACGTTCAAAATCTTTAATAACTTAGCACCATCATTCCTATCTACCCTCATCAACATCCCACACGAAAACAGGTCAAGAAGAAGAATGAACCTAAACATGATCTTAGTCCCGGATGCCTTTCGGAAGACAAGTCGGAAGACAAGTAACGCTGCCTTCTCATTTTTCGCTCCTACACTATGGAACAACCTCCCAATTGAACTTCAAAACCTTCAATCATTTAGAAAAGACCTAAAAACCCATCTATTTACTCTGCACTATCACAACCTTCAACTTGATAATGTTCAGAACACACAGAACAGCACAGAACAACAATTATATTGCGACCCTACCTAGTCGAGGCACTCACCCCCTTCTCACTCAGTCATAATACCTACCCAGCTCAACTAACTCTTGAATACATTTGATATCACTAATGTAAATAGTTACCCCTTTTTAATATTGTTGTAATCAGTTATAAGAAACGGCATATTATTGAGTACCTAGTTCCTCCTGTTTTGATGTTAAGAGTTATATGTTAAAAAAATGTTCTTCAATTGTTCTCTGTAAATAATAATAGTCTGCCACGCTATTATTAATGTTTTTGTTACCTGTAAACAGCCACTGATCTCTGGAAGTGGCGGTATAGAAAAAATGTATAAATAAATAAACAGACTGAATATTTCGCAGTAGCCACTATCTAGATACTGCCACTGCATATCTGGAGGATATTAAAAACTATGGCTGACCACCATAGTGTTTAAATATATGACATTTTGAAAACTGACCCCATAATAATAATTGGATTAAATAATTGGATTTTTTTTAAATGCTGCATTATAAAAATACATATATTCAGTGCCAACATTTGGATAGGCAGCAGTGATGAATACACATAGGATGCAGTCACCACTGCCAGATATGTATATAGGGGATAATTGTATAAGAAGCTACCTATTTTAGATGCTAACAGTGTAACTATGGGTCAATATTTTACTAATTTGTGTGCATAAGTAGCCATTTGAATGTTTAGGTGACCTCTTGTAAACTACTGACTAGCATAAAAATATGTGCTTTGTTTGTGGGCATGCACATGGGTGGAGTTTGGGTGGAGCTTGTAAGCATGCAATAATTTATGAGCATACTTGCAGAAAGTAAGCACTATAATTTACACTGGCTCTAGAGATGATGTTATCATCGTGTCTTAGCTGAAAGCATGTTCTCTGCCACTTACACTAGTATTTTATATAGAAAGTGCGCTTGTCCTTAAAAAAGGAAAATAAAGCTCAAAAGAAACCTGTAAAAATTAGGCTCAGGTTTATAAAACTACACTTATAGCAGTGATATTCAGCTGCTATCTGTATAGATAAGCAGTTTGATTTGGTACTGCTTTGTTGCAGGTCTAAATTGAGCTGTTTAGTTATACAAAAGAGGGAGGGGGATATTCACTGGTAGTGGCTAGTACTGATAAAGCAGCTAGCCATCAGTGCTGAACCCATATCCGGCCACCAGCTTTGAATATTCGGGTTGATCGGATAGCATGCTAGCTAACTGGCTAGTGGCAATATTCAGCCACTGGCCAGTTAGTTAAAGCAGCTTAAGTTAGCTGCTGTTGGATAACTGGCTAGTGGCTGACTATAGACTTGCAAGCCACTAAATGGCTTTGAATATTCCCCTCATAGCAGCTAAATATCACCGCTATAACTATACCTAGTTGTTCTGTAAATGCACTTTCCAGATAGTGCTAAGGTGGTTAAAGGGATTTTTGGAAAATCCATGGATAGGACTTACAGTATTGTTTAGCGTTTGAATAATGAACTGAATATGAATTCATGCCTTAATTTTATCTTCCTGAGCACAAAAACATCACCATCTCCATTCCGATCATTCAGGTCTATGAGGAACAGTTGAGTAATATGCTCCATGCTTTTGTTTGAATAAAAAGGCTATCTCTAGGGAGCTGTTAAGCAGTACCAGACTCAATTGTGGTGTTGTTTCAATTCATTAGATGGTACGCACTTGCTTTAGCTCTTTTAGCCGCTGTACCATTTTAAAACATAGTAAATAAATGTAAGAATAATCAGATGACTAAATCCAGATGTTTCAAACAATTTCTGGAAAGCATCAGACAGAGATGAACCAAACCATAAGTAGTGAATTCTGACATGGATCACACTCTGTGAACCAATTGTAATGAAAACGTAGTTTGTAGGGATTACAATCAACCAAATAAACCGTGATCCATGGATTAGCTATTATATATGTACTTAGAGATTTTCCGAGTCTGCACATTGCCCCTCCTTTCCATAAATCTCCAAGTTCATCAGAAAGGCAAAATAAATGTTACTAACCATTCACGATTAGCATTTACTGCAAATATTTGTATCCAAATTATTTTATTCTGATTCCACTAGTCAGGAAAGGATTGGATTAATTTTAAAAATAAAGAAACCAGTCTCTTCTGATATGTATTTTTACCTTCTGATCTTCAAGAAAATATATGTATTGCTGCCTATAACATAAATTCCACCATGTAGTTGCAGGGAACCCAAGAAAAAAATGAGGACACTTCCAATGCTCTTGGATCTTCTGATGTAGACTCCCTCTTTTGAGGGTTCTTTCCACATTTTTTGCCGGGGGCTCTTAATTTGTACTTATGCTACTGATTATCATGCTTAGAGTAGCTAATCAAACTGTTCTATTAACTTATATTTTATAGACAGAAGTAATATAAGCTTTGTATAATAAATAAAGCTTCAGTTCAACATATGCCACAGTTTCTCATGAAAAATCAGGGCTAGATTCTGAAGTAAGAAATTTTACAACAAGGTTTCTTAAATTATGCATCAATTCTGTTGCAGATTTGCATAAATTTGTGTTTTAGTGCATATGAAATAATGTTAGTTTCCTTATCGTCCCTCCAGTCCAATCCCGCCCCACACCTCTGGGTAGTCGACCCCCTTCAGCAGCTTGGAGACTGAACATGTCACCTTTTTTGATGACATCACCATAATTAGGCAGCCGATTCCACCCACTGGCTCCAGTAAGCTCAGTCTCCAAGCAGCTGGAGGTGGTGGTCCAGAAGGGCTGAACTTACTTAAAGGACAGCTAAGAAGTTCTAGTTAATAGTTAGCTGTAGATTCTTAAGGCTTGCACTGTTCTGTTAAGGCTGGGATCATTAGAGCTATTGGAGCCCATGATCACCCTAATTCTTCAACCAGCTTAATCAGATTAAAAAAAACAAAACAAAACCCCAGAAGAAAGAACTGCTGGGGCCCTCTCCTCCCGTGTGGAGTGTGGGGGCCATGCAGGTTAGAGCAGCGGTGACTCCTGTGACGTAGAAGCTTCTCAAGAAGCAATGGAGATAGACGGAGATCTGGTGGAGAAAACTGGTACTGCAAGGGAAAGCAGGATTTTCTCTTCAGAAAAGAAAAAACATGTAGCTGATCAGGAACCACACCTCACCTTAGGGGAGGAGATAGGTCAAGTCCCTGATTGGGCATGCCCAAGCAGGAGACGGGCAGTGCAACACACGGGGAGCTTGTTAAGCAATCAAACACAGAAACAGTGGGAGGAGAGACAGGAAGAATTTGAGAAGGAGAGAGAGAAACAGCAACGGCAAGGAGAGCAACAAGGCAGCTGTGTTCCACGGAGGAGCAGTTTGGAGACACGAAGCAAGTACTTGGGAGACTCAGGGGCAGTGAGAGACTTCTATGGGAAGAAGGGCTCAAAAGCACTGAGAGACCTGAAGATACAGCCCATGATTCCAGAGAACCAAGCAGGGCCTTGGAGCAGAAACCAGAGGGATAAAGATTTCTCCTGGAGACACTCTTAGCACAAGGTACGAAGTGATGTTGAAGCAGCTAGCAGCTATAATAGTGGGAAGCAAGAAAGCTGGAAGGATAACTTTAAAAGTCAGAACAAAGTCAGACAAAACTGTGGCAGTTTGGTGCAGCCTGAAAAGTATTCAAGCAGCACAAGATATTCTAATGAGCCAGCGGAAGCCTACAGCCTAGAAGCTAATAGAAAGAAAACTGCTGAGCCTTATTGGAGAGACGTGAGCCAAGATAAACCTGACATTTCTACTTTTAAAAGCCTGTTCAGAGACTCTCCAGAGCCAGTTGAAGTTTTAAAGGAAAACCCAGCACTTACTTTTAAAGATAAGTGGGGGAAGGGTTTTATTAGCACACCGAACTGTGGTGCTGACAAAAGCAGCCTTGCTAATTACCATGAGATAGACATCTTAAGCCAATGTTTTCCTGAAGCAGGAGAAAGACTTCAGCGTAGCAAAGGGAAACGCAGGCTGAATTACTTCTAACAGAGTTCAGGGAATTCCTAGAAAGAAAGGCAGTTTCTCCTTCTAATTCAGCACAGCATGCAAACAGCTGTGAAGAGGAGATGCCCTTAGATGTTTCCCTGCCTTCCACAGAGCAAGAGATAGCAATGGATTGCTCAACTTGTACCATTGAAAAGGACATTAATTAAAGTGCTTTAAAAGTTATATGAAATAAATATAACAGAAGTTACCTTACTTGTTATCATGCTGAGAAAACTTATGAAAGTTGGATAAGTTAAAGCATTTTTCTGGATAGAAGAAGTTTTGCTGTTGTACCAGACTTTTTAGTTTCAGTTCATGAAAGAGTCACATGACAATTTGAATGTGAATCCCGAAGCTAATGGACACAGCCCAGCATTGCAAACCCTGTATATTTTGGTTTTTCTCATTCTTGTTTTTGTGCTATAAAACCTCTTAGCGTCTGTTTGCACTGAACTGCAAAGCGGGAAATAAACCTCATAAAAAGAAATTTCTTTGCCTGCCTTTGTAGTTGTGTGCTCAAGTAGTTAATCTCAACCCCTTCAGGAGGCTCAGGACTACATCACCCAGAATCCCTAGGGTCTCATCGTAGTACCTTACCCCTGAAGGGCACCAAAGGCCACCTCCTCCTGGAAACCCTCAAGGTCCAGGTAGTGGGTGGGTGGCACTCCCTAACCCTTGAACGGGTGAGGAGCCACAGGGGTTTCAGGCCGTGCTGCAGGCAACACTCCTCTCTTTTCCCGCCTCGCAGCTGATTCAATAGAAGAAGGCTATGCTCGGGGCAGAAAGGTAAGTGTCCTTGTTTTATTTGTGCGCTCTTCGGGGCTCTAGTTTCTCTGTCTCCCTCTCCCTTCTACCAGTAATTTGTGTGGGTGGTAGCAGGACTTTGCGGGTGGGGGGGGGGGGCTAGGGGCTAGCTCGCGCCCTTGTTTTCTCCTTCGCATGGCTTCTAATTTTGGGACCACGTGGCTTGTGGGTGCTAGTCGCCATGGGAACCGATCTCTGTAGGCCGCGTCCTGAGGGCAGTTCCTCCGTTTTCCTCTGATTTAAGGAGGACCCTTTTTTGTTTTTTTTTCCTGCTGAGTTCTGTTTTTGCTCGGGGCAGGGGATCTGCAAACCACACAAACAGTCATTTAGTTAAAAAAAAAGAAAAAAAGTTTAAATATCTAAGGGAAGTGAAAGCCAACTTGGAGGTTGGGCCTTGACTCCAGGGCACGTGAGGGCTAGAGGATGCCGGTCAAACAGCAATGCCTCCTGTGCAGCAGCCCTTTCTCTCAGACAAAGGGACTTGCCGCAGCTGCGAGACTGAGCAGGGGCTCCTAGATGGAACTTTATGGCAGCGGGAACATGAGAGCTCCGCAGGGGCAGGAGGCAGTTCCTTGCAGACTCAGGAAGAGCATGGCCCGGCCATGGAGGTGGGCCTAGGATTGTCTCCCTCCCAGTTGGAGTCCCATTCCGAGGAACAGTCTGAACCCGCTCGAGTGTCTGCTCCAGTTAGGGGCGATCAAAAGAGTGCCAAAGTCTCAAAGCAGCACTGGTCGGTACTCAATTTATTTCATGGTTCCCAAAAAGGAGGGTTCCTTCCAACCCATCCTCAACTTCAAGCACGTGAACAAGTATCTCAGGTTTCCACGCTTTCAAATGGATTCACTGAGGGTCTGTGATTGTCATGGTACAAGAAGGCGAGTTCTTGACGTCCCTAGACCTCACAGAAGCCTATTTGCTTATTTCATTGCAGCCGGAGCATCATTGTTTCCTCCGGTTTGTGGTGCCCATGGCGTACTTCCAATTTTGTGCACTGCTTTTCAGCTTAGCAACAGCTCCCCGCACTTTCACCAAGGTAATGGTGGTGATGGCGGTGGCCCTTCGCCAGGAGGGCATCTTGGTACACCCATACCTCGACAACTAGCTTATCTGAGCAAAGTCGTGGACAGAGAGTGAGCAGGTGACCTCAAGGGTGGTAGAGTTCCTGTAGAGTCTGGGATGGGTGATCACAGGGCCAAGAGTCACTTGGTACCATCTCAGGTCATTGAGTATCTAGTGTTTCTTCTGGACCAGAGGGCAGAAGGCCTCAGGCACCTAGTGCGTCAATTCCTGTGCATGAGGCAGCCATCGACGTGGCATTACCTGCAGCTCATTGGGATAATGGCAGCAACCATTGAGGTCATCCCGTGGGCACAAGCGCATATGCAGTCCTTGCAAAGAATGTTGCTATGCAGGTGGTCGCACCAGACTCACCCTCTATTGCAGCCCCTCCCATTTCCGAGGAACACGATAAGGGCACTGGGGTGGTCGCTACAGGTGGAGAACCTGGCGGCAGGAATGCCACTCGAAGCCCTGCAGTGGATTCCATTGATGACTGATGTCAGCCTCTCGGGTTAGGGAACCTACTGCGAGGGCTCGATAGCGCAGGGGTGCTGGACGCTGGAGGAAGCGTCTTGGCCCATCAACAGGCTGGAGTTGCAGGCTGTCTTCCCAGCCCTACAGAGGTTCCATCAGGCGCTGCAAGGGAAGCCAGTCGGGTCTTCTCGAACAATGTGGTGGCAATACTTACATTAGTCGTCAAGGAGGAACGGGAAGCCTGCGGTTGGAAGCAGAGGCTGAACAGTTGTTAGATTGGGCGGAGGAGCACCATTTAGCTCTATCCGCTGCACATATAACAGGAGTAGAAAACGTCACAGCCAATTACCTGAGCCAGGTGCAAGTAGGCCCCGGCGAGTGGAGTCTTTGTCAGGATGTCTTCGAGCAGATAGTGCAAAGATGGGGCAGGCCGGTCATGGACCTTAGGGCGACATTTGCTTCAGCCAAGGCCAGTCACTTCTACAGCCAAAGAAGAGAATGGATGCCAGAGGGGCTGGATGCCCTGGTGCAGCAGTGGCCCACGGAGGGGATTCTCTGTCTTTCCTCCGTAGGTACTCAAAGGACAGGTGATACAACACATCAAAGTGTATCGAGGACAGTTCATCCTCATTGCCCTGGACCGGCCGAGGTGCCCCTGTTATGCGGATCTAGTCAGGCTGAAGGCGGGGCGACTTTGGCACCTTCCAGCCAGGGCAGACCTCTTGGTCCAGGGTCCAGTATGCATGCCTCAAGTGAATCGATTCTCACTTATGGCCTGGCTCTTGAACGGGCAAAGTTGAGAAAGCGGGGCTACTTGGTGGTGGTAATAGCCACTCTGTTGAAAGCCCGTAAGAAGTCTACCTCAGTATCCTACATCAGAGTATGGCGAGTCTTTAAGGCCTGGTGCGGAGAGGGGCAGGGTAACATAGAAACATAGAAACATGATGACAGAAAAAGACCACATGGCCTATCTAGTCTGTCCTTCCATATCAACAACTACAACAGTCCACTTTTTACCTTTAGAGATCCTCTGTGTTGGTCCCATGCTTTTTTGAATTCAGTTACTGTCCTCATCTCTACCACCTCCACTCGGAGACTATTCCATGGATCCACTGCTCTTTCCGTAAAGAAATATTTCCGCATATCACTCCTGAATCTATCTCCCTTCACCCTCATCCCATGTCCCCTCGTAGCAGAACTTGCTTTCAATTGAAAGAGGCTCTCTCCCTGAACATTTATGCCACGGAGGTATTTAAACATCTCAATCATATAACCTCTATCCCGCCTTTCCTCTAAGGTGTACATATTAAGATCCTTATGTCTGTCCTCATATGCTTTATAATGAAGACCACTAATCATTTTAGTAGCCACCCTCTGCACCGACTCCATCCTGTTCACATCCTCTTGACGGTGCGGTCTCCAGAATTGCACACTATACTCCAAATGAGGTTGCACCAAAGACTTATACAGAGGCATTATCACCTCCTTTTTTCTGCTAGCCATTCCTCTCCGTATGCACCCAAGCATCCTTCTAGCTTTTGCCGTCGCCTTTTCTACCTGTTTAGCTACTTTAAGATCATCAGACACAACCACGCCTAGGTCCCGCTGTTCTTTAGTGGACAAAAGTGCTTCACCTCCTATACTGTATTGCTCCCTTGGATTACTGCAGCCCAAATGCATGACCTTACATTTTTTAACATTAAATCCCAGCTGCCAAATTCTAGACCATTCTTCAAGCTTAGCTAGATCCCTCCTCATGTTATTTACACCTTCCTGGGTGTCTACTCTATTGCAGATTTTGGTATCATCCGCAAAGAGGCAAACCTTACCCGACAGCCCTTCCGCTATATCACTAACAAAGATGTTAAAAAGAATCGGACCAAGGACAGATCCCTGGGGCACACCACTGGTAACATCCTTCTCCTCAGAGTGAACTCCATTTACTTGTACTCTTTGTCGCCTCCCACCCAACCAATTTCTAACCCAAGCAGTAACTTTATGGTCCATCCCTAGGGTGCTCAGTTTGTTTATAAGTCGCCTGTGAGGAACAGTGTCAAAGGCTTTACTGAAATCTAAATACACCACATCTAGAGCTCTCCCTCGGTCCAACTCCCTGGTCACCCAGTCAAAGAAATCAATCAGATTTGTCTGACAAGACCTGCCTCTGGTGAATCCATGCTGCCTCGGATCCTGTAATCCGCTGGACTCCAGAAACCTCACTATTTTCTCTTTCAGTCCTTACACGGCTACCATGCCCGAGGTGCTTGCTTTCCTGCAAGCAGGTTTTGGCAGTTAGCTCCCTCTGAGTACAAGTAGCAGCCTTCTCCTGTTACCGGGGTAAGATCCAGGGAATTTTGTTGGGAGTGCACCCGTATGTGGTCTGCTTCCTTAAGGCAGTCAAGCAGCAGCGACCGCCACTTGAGATCTTAACCTCGTCCTTTTGGGGCTGATACAGGAACAATTTGAGCCTTTGAGCACCTCTTCTCTGAAGGATTTGGCTTTAAAGATGGTTTTCTTAGTGGCGATATGCTCGGCTTGTAGGATCTCGGAGTTGCAGGCTCTGTCTTATAAAGGGCCATTTCTCTCGATTTCTAAGGAGAAGGTGGTCATTCGCCCGGTATTGTGTTTTCTGCCAAAGGTGGTATTGGCCTTTCACATGAATCAGCCAGTGTCTCTCCCGGCGCTGTCAGACCCGCAGTATGTGCGCCGGGCTTTACGGGAGTACTTGAAGAGAATAGGCCGACTTCGAAAATCCGATCGGCTGTTTTCTTTGCATGGAGGCATATGGAGAGGTGAAGCGGCAGCCAAGGCTTCAATTTCTAGATGGATTAAGGAGGCTATTGCCTCAGCCTAGTTGTTGAAAGGGAAGTCTGTGTTGCACAGCCTGCGGGCCCATTCGACATGAGCTGAAGCAGCCTCCTGGGCAGAATTTGGTTTGGTGCCTCCAGCAGACATCTGTAGGGTGACCACCTGGTCTTCTCTGAATATGTTTGTTAAACGTATTCAATTAATGACTGGATGTTCAGGCCGCGGGTGATGCCAGATTTGGGGCAGCAGTGATTCAAGCCGGAATTGCGGACCTCTCCCATCGGTAGAACTGCTCCACTACATCCCAGAAGTGTGGGACTGGACTGGAGGGACGATAAGGAAGGTAAAATTAAGCCTTACCTGCTAATTGGCTTTCCTTGAAGAATTCCATTCCAGTCCCAAATACCCCCCTATTTCTTTTCAGAGGTTTTCCTCGCAATCCCGGACTAGAAGACATTTCTACTTACCCTTGAGAGGTCTGAGGATCCCGTTGGGCATTGCTGTGCAGGGTTGGTGAGTATGCAGAGGAGTATCTTTGATTGTCTGTCTGTATTGGAGGTGGGTGGTCTCCTTAAAGCAAGCTACCTGGGAAGGGAGCCAGTGCAAGGGAAACTCCCTGCTCCGTGAGAAGAAGAGGGCCCCAGGGAGTTATGGGGGTGCCTAGTATAGTTAGGTGAAGTTAGTTAAAGTTGTTGGATTATAAAATAAAGAGAAATTAGAATTACCTGCTAATTGTTCCTTGAGGAACTCCAGTCCGGTCCCGCACCTCTGGGTAGTGCCCCTCTTCCAGCAGCTTGGAGACTAAGCATGTCATTTTTTTGATGGCACCCGGCACCACCCACCAGCCCCAGTAATCTATTGACAAAGCAGACTCACAGGAGCAACAATTAAGTAGCAAAAAATGCAACTTCCACAAAACAGAACTATGCTTACTTGATTGCCCCTGCCTCCAGGAAGGGTACACCGAACCTTCCCCAACAGGAAGGGAGATAGCGCTGCTCTCTAACTGAACTACCACCCACCCACGGGGGTAGCAACTGACTACACTCCAGCCCCTGCCCCTCCCACCGGCTCGCTCCTTTCCCCCAGGCAATCCACTTCAGGCCCAGGAAGCACCGCACCCACACAGCCCGGCAAGAGGGAGGGAATTGGGACTGGACTGGAGTTCCTCAAGGAACAACAATTAGCAGATAATTCTAATTTCTCTTTCCTTATTGTCCCTCCAATCCAGTCCCGCACCTCTGGGATGTATCAGAGCAGTTTATGAATGGGAGGGACCTGCCGCACTGGCCTGAAGCACTGCCGATCCGAAGCGAGCATCCCCCGCCGCCTGGAGATCCAAGCGATAATGCTTAGCGAAGGTATGAAGCGACGACCAAGTATCCGCCCTGCAAATATCCACTGGCGGAACTAAACTATGCTCCGCCCATGAAGCCACTTGCGATCTTGTGGAATGCGCCCTCAAACCGGAGGGCACCGGCTTACCCTTCAGGATAAGCGCTGATGCAATAGCCTCTCGGATCCATCTTGAAATGGAGGCCTTTGCTGCCGCTTCACGGCCCCCAAAAAGAATAAACAACCAATCCATCTTCCGAAGAGACTCGGTCCTCCTCAAATACTTCCTGAGGACTCTTCGCACATCCAAACCGCGTAACTGCAGCGCGGCCAGCCCCTCCTTCTCCAAGGGAAGCACTGACAAAGAGACTTCCTGGTTCACATGAAAAGCCAACACCACCTTAGGCAAAAAGGAAAGAACTGGTCGCAAAACGACCTTCTCCTTAGGAAAGGAAAGGAACGACTCCCGGCAGGATAATGCCTGAAGCTCCGAAATCCTGCGCGCCAAACAAATCGCCACCAAGAACATTGCCTTGAGCATCAGGTCTTTCAGGGAAGCCCGCTCCAAGGGCTCAAACGGCTCCCCGCAAGCGCATTAAGGACGAGGTTTAGATCCCAAGAAGGCACCACCACTCTCCGCGGTGGTCGGAGATGTGTCACTGCCCTTAAAAACCTAAGCACATCAGGATGCACACCCAAAGATACCCCACGGATCTTTCCCCGATAACATGCAATCGCTGCTAGTTGTATGCGCAAGGAGCTAGAGGCCAGTCCCTTGTCAAAGCTGGCCTTTAGGAAAGTCAGGACATCCGGCGCCAAAGCAGCGGATGGACGGGTCTGCCTGTCCTCGCACCAGGATTAAAAAATACGCCATACGCGAGACAAGTGGACCTCCTTCGGGCTTGCAACAGAGTCGCTCCTGACTTTGCCGACTCGAAGGTTTCCATCAAGTCCATGACTGGCTCACCCCAGTGTTGCACAAGCTGCTCGAACACTTCCTGGTTGAGGCACTCCTTTCTGGGGTCCACCCGAACCCGGCTGAGATAGTCTGCCTCTATGTTGCTTACTCCCGCTACGTGCGCCGCCGACACCAACTCCATCTGGGCCTTCGCCCAATCCAACAGCCTTTCGGGCTCCTTCTCCAGGGCTGGACTGCCCGTGCCTCTCTGCCGGTTTATATACGCGACCGTAGTCACATTGTCTGAGAAAACTCATACTGCTTTTCCATGCAAGTATTCTTTGAAGCTGTGCATGGCCAGAGCCACTGCCCACATCTCAAGCCTGTTGATCAACCACCGAGCTTCCAGAAGGTCCCACTGATGCTGGGCAAAGTGTCCCTCACAATGAGCCCCCCAGCCGGTCAAACTGGCATCCGTGATTACCGGGATCCACCCCGGAGCCTCGAGGGGCATGCCCCTCTCCAGGTTTCCCGGGCACAGCCCCCACCTCAGAGACCTCCTGGCGTCCGGCAGGCAAGGGAGGACTTGCGTCAGGGGCTGGCTCTGGTGGGACCACCGACAGAGCAATGCTCTCTGCAATGGACACATATGTGCCCTTGCCCATGGCACCAACTCGATCGTGGCTGCCATCGTACCTAGAACTTGCAAGTAATGCCATGCCGACGGGCTTGGGCATCCCAAGAAGCGATGAATCAAGACTCGCAGCCCCCAGCAGAAAGACTCTGCCAGCTTGGGTGTCGAAGCATGCCCCCAGGTACTCCAAGTCTTGAGATGGACTCAGATGACTTTTGTCCAGATTGACCACCCAGCCGAGCCCTTGGAGGAACTCTACCACTTCTCCTTGTCGCTCTTTCGCTTTCCTCCCTGAACTTGACCCGAACCAGCCAGTTGTCGAGGTATGGGTGCACAAGATTCTCTTCCTTGCGCAGTGCTGCTGCCACCACCACCATGACCTTGGTGAAGGTGTGTGGCACTGTTGCCAGACCAAAAGGCAAAGCCCGGACCTGGAAGTGCCCCATAGACACCGCAAAATGGAGAAACCGCATGCAGTCTGGCCTTATGGGAATATGAAGATATGCTTACGTAAGATCCATTGACGTCAAAAACTCTCCGCTCCTTACTGCCACTATCACTGACCGCAAAGTCTCCATGTGAAAATGCAGTACCCGCAGAGAGCGGTTGACCCCCTTGAGGTCGAGGATCGGGCGAAAGGAGCCTTCTTTCTTGGGTACCATGAAATAAATGGAGTATCGATCGCACCCGTACTGGTCTGGAGGTACCGGTTCGATGGCCTGCAGTTGCAGAAGGCGTGCCAGGGTCTCCTTTACCGCTGTCACCTTGCCCTGAGCCTTGCAGGGGGACTGGATGAAAAATTCTCTTATCGGTCGGATCAATTCCAGGGCGTATCCTTCTCTGGCCACCTCCAGAACCCATTGGTCGGACGTGATCTGGGCCCAGGCAGAGAAAACCTCCTGCAGCCGACCTCCCATGGGCAACACCCCTGCCTGAGCCCCCCTCGCCTCATTGTCCTTTCTTGTGTCCCAAGGTAGCGGCGGATCCAAAGCCCCTTCCCGATCCTTGGAAGCCACGAAAGCCCTGCCCTCTGGTAGGAAACCTACCCCTCTGGGGCTGAGTGAAGCGAGGGGTACGAAAACGCTTGAACTCCCTCGGCTGACTACGAGACGAGGAATCGCCACAGCCCTGCTTCTGTTTGTCTTTGGGTAACCGCCCCCCTTTGGACTCCCCCAAGTCCTTAACCAACTTCTCCAAGTCCTCTCCAAAGAGGAGCTTCCTACTCACCAGCGGGATCAGCTGCCACGTGGCAAGGCCGCCCTGCCGTGGCACGTTGAGTGCCGCTGTATTTGGCTCGAACCGCCTGCTCCCGATGGAGTCTGTTGTCACCCCGCTTACCGGGCTGCCTCCGATCAGCCATGCTGTTCTGCAGCCGTTGTTCTCCAAGGACTCTTTTCCACCCCCTTGCTCAGCCGCACATGCAGGGCTTTGGTGCTGGGTAGGGTGGGGAAACAAACTCGCTGCTTCCTGGACACTAGAAGCTTGACTGAGACAGTTCCTCATCCACCACTGGGATCAGGAGCCACCTGAGGATCAAAGTCCTGCACTTCCCTGGATCGGATCCTCTGTTAGGGGTAAGGGAGGGAGGGGGTTCCCTTCCAACCTGGACTCCCGGCCCCTTCTGCCTTTTTCTTTTTTTTCTTTAAATCAACTTTAAAAAAACAAACTATAGCCCTTTAAGTCAGGGAAACCAAAGCCCCAAAATAATAAGAAAACCTAGACCAAAAACCTAACTATGCTCCTTATTTGTTCCTGCAGTGAGCTCAGCACCCTGGCTCACCACCTCCTCCAGCTGCTTGGAGACTGAGCTTACTGGGGCTGGTGGGCGGTGCCAGCTGTATATATACCGGGTGTCATCAAAAAGATGACATGCTCAGTCTCCAAGCTTCTGGAAGAGGGGCACTATCCAGAGGTGCGGGACTGGACTGGAGGGACGATAAGAAACTACTTATTTATTGCTCCCGTGAGTCTGCTTTGTCAATAGGTACTGGAGCTGGTAGGCGGAACCGGCAGCCTAAGTATGGTGATGTCATCAAAAAAGGTGACATGCTCAGTCTCCAAGCTGCTGAAGGAGGTTGACCCCAGAAGTCAGGGACTGGACAGGAGTTCCTCAAGGAAAGCCAATTAGCAGGTAAGGCCTAATTTTACCTTATGTTAAATAATAAAATAATGTCCTTTTCCAGTCTTGCATTGCCTCAGAATTGTTATGTTCTTTTGGAATGTTATGGCTAGAAATTTCAGATATTGATGTAGGGAAGAAAAGAAAGATGAGATCATAGGGATAGGAAGGGGACTAGAGAGAGAGGAAGGGAGGCTAGAAGATAGGGAGAAGAGAAGGAAGGAGAATCATGGATATGGAGGCAGAAATGGAGGGAAGAACATTGATGTAAGGGAAGACAGAGGACAAAGGTGGTAAGAAGAGAATATCTGGGAAGAGAAGCAGGAAAAAGTAGAGTTATACCTTCCTGATAACTGTCATTCTTTGAGTCCTTCCAGACCAGTCAAGATCAGTGATATTTGTACTGTAGGTGGACACAGAGCAGATCTGATCACCTTCCATATAGATGCTGATGCAACCAGTAAGTGAATCACTATGCTATTGCCAAAGCTTCCTTTTCCTATACCCCAAAAATTCACAAATTACACTGGTCAACATTGAAATCGTTACTGACTTTAAAAGGCCCTAATCTGTAGTATCTTGGTGAGCTGAACATTAATTTAACATTAAAAAAATTTATTGGCTCTTGTTTTGAAGATATTGCATGTAGTTCATTTTTGACATTTCACTGTGTAAATTTATCCAGTAGGACATCAACAACATCCCAAATAAGCCTTGAATGATGTAATATTGCATCACATTGCATAATACCAGCATGCACACATCATCCAGAGTTGATTGCATCTTTTTCTGATTACTACTGCCAGACGGCTGCTGAAGCCATCTGACGTCAGCAGTATACTATACGCAGTCAGAAAGGTTGAGCATTTAAAATATTTCAGGCTGTGTGCGAGACAGTTTAAGCTACTGTTACATGTAACTTTTATTAATCATATAATTTTAGCCATTTAGGTACAATACAGAACAGTAATTCCGCGAAAGTGTGTTAATACCATTGACAATTTCTGCTACATTTGTGGGGAAGTGACATTTGCCAATCAGAAGAAAAGTATCACTTCTCAACTGAAGAAGGCATATCACCTTTACTTCGGATGCAAGATTGGTGACCAAGACAAGCCTTGGGCCTCGCATATATGCTGCGCTACATGTACAACACAGCTTTCACAGTGGTTGAATTGCAAAAGACCATCAATGCCGTTTGCAGTCCCCATGGTGTGGAGAGAGCCAAGCAACTGCATAAATGACTGTTACTTTTACTTGGTTCCTCCTCTTTCCAGCAGAATAACGAAGCAAAAGAAGTCGAGCATAGTCTACCCAAACATTCCGTCTGCATTGAGACCAGTTCCACATGGTGAGGGACTTCCTATTTCAGAACCTCCATCAGAATATTCTGTTGATTCATCTGATGAGGACAAGGGTGAGCTGACCTGTTCTTCTCCTGGTCCGTCAGCATGCAGTGACCCAGATTTTCACTGGGATGCATTATCAACTCCACACAGAATAACACAGGAAGAACTAAATGACCTGGTTCATGATTTTGACTTATCCAAGAACAAGGCAGAATTGCTGGGATCAAGACTCCAACAATGGAATCTTCTAGAAGAAGATGTCAACATTACTCCATATCGAAAGCGCCACCAGCAGTTGGAACCTTTCTTCAGAAAGGAAAGTAATCTGGTATTCTGTTCTGATATTGAAAGCCTCATGAGTGCCTTAAAAATCACTCATGACCCACAAGACTGGAGACTATTTATAGACTCTTCGAAACTGAGTCTGAAGGCTGTGCTTTTGAACAATGGAAACCGTCTTCCATCTATTCCAGTAGCGCATGCCGTCCACATGAAAGAGATATATGATAACTTAAAGCATCTACTGACTTCCATTAACTATAGCAAGTACAGCTGGCACCTCTGTGGTGACTTGAAGGTAGTTGCCCTTTTAATGGGACTACAGCAGGGATATATAAAATACATGTCTTTCTTATGTGAGTGGGATAGCCGAGCAAGGGATTGGCACTGCTTGTGGAAGGAATGGAATCGCAGACAAAAAGTAACAGTTGGAGAGAAGAATATCCAGCACCCAGCTCTGGTTGAGGTTCACAAAATCCTGCTACCACCCTTTCACATCAAACTAGGTTTGATGAAAAACTTTGTGAAAGACATGGACTGCACTTCGCCAGCTTTCCGATACCTGCATGAAAAATTCCCTCGACTCAGCGAAGCAAAGATGAAAGAGGGAGTTTTTGTGGGTCCTCAGATTCGAGAGCTCTTCAAAGATGACCGGTTCAACTACTTGCTGCAGGGTGATGCGAAACAAACATGGAATGCTTTTAGCCTAGTGTCAACAAACTTTGTCGGGAATGTTAGGGCAGAAAACTACAAGGAACTAGTAGAAGACATGCTGATGCAGTATCAGAAACTTGGCTGCAATATGTCTCTAAAGATCCATTTCCTTGATTCCCATCTCGATTTCCTTCCTAACAACTGTAGTATGGTTAGTGATGAACAGGGTGAACGTTTTCACCAGGATATCACAATGATGGAGCAAAGATACCAGGGAAAATGGTCCACTACAATGCTGGCTGACTACTGCTGGACACTCCCCAGAGAAGCTCCCGAACAGCTGTACAAGAGACAGGCAAAATAATCTAAGAAGTAGTCTATGACTTGGTTTTTTACAGGTATTAACCGAAGGCCTATTATATTTACTATTGACATGCATTTCGTGATGTAAACATTAATTCTTGTAGATTACAAAAAACAAAGAGCCAACTTTGCAATTTCACTGTCATATTTGTGTTCAGCATATAAAAATTGATAAGAAATTACTATTTTTATTTCAGTAACATGACTTTTGTAAAAATTTGTTGACCAGTGTTATTCACTGTATTACTTTATCAGCATCTCTCTCCCCTCCCCAATGCCTTTTCATTTTTTTGATACGCATGAATTATCTCATGTTGTCGAGCAGCAGATCAAATCCAGACATTGCCTCTCTGTCACGCTAGGACTAGTTAGGTTTGCAGGACTCAAGAAATGATAGCTATCAGGTAAGACATAACTCTATTTTCTTCTCCATCCATACAGACCAGTAGCATGTACCAAAGCCCCCTCCTAAGTTGGGTTGGAGAAGCTATGGCAGCCCATTTATAACACTGTGCCAAGCACAGACTTCTGTGCTGTTTTTGAGCTCCGATATTACAATTCCAGATGCTGCAGGTACAAGTGATTACAGGCAGAATATTTTCCCAGATGTTCAAGCCATTTTCTTTTCTGTTCCACCATCTCATATTGCTTGGTGACCTTTAAAAATACAGACCCACAACTATCATAGTAATTCCAGAGATGGGAGTCTAAGAGATTACTTCATCCCTCTGTGGTATCAGAACTGGCAAAGAACATTCTGCTTAGTCAACTGAGGAGAAAGGCATAAACTCCTTGTGCGATCTTCAGTGCATCTGGAAAATCCTTCATAGTGGCTCCTGCTCCCTCAAAAGCATGAGCAGAACAAGTTATTCTGGATGACACAAAATATATTAAAAACAACAACAACTGAAAACGGTCTTAGGACCACCTCTTTACAGGGTACCATATGAGCCTGATTTGCAGGTTAAGAAAACTATTGCTAAACCTATAACCATCCCTTCAATTGATTTCCTTAATTAATTTATAAGAACCGGCTAAACTATCCCAACCCAATGTGTAAAGGTATGTGTAATTTTTGTTGGATCGCTCAACATGAGGGGAATTTCCTATCCTGCAATGAGCCCTCCTTTTTATTTAATTAGAAAAGACCCCAAAAAAGGTCTAAACACCGGATATGGCCACACAAACAGCTACTGTTCCGATTTCAAAACTTAAACCTGTGTATTTCAAAGGTTCTATCTTCCCAAGTGATAAACTTTAAAATGTTGCTGCAAAGCATAAATAAATCTATGCTATAACACTTGGCTGATTTGGATGTTTGTTTCAGTCCAACAGCAATGATGATAAATAATAGATCTGACCCTTCTGGGTTCAAACCCCAGCTGCTTGCAATTTTGATCCGTTGTGGTTGATCTTCATTCAACAGCTATGATGACTTTTCTCACCCCTCGGGTTATGACTATGAGCTGCCAATGGTCTAGATAGAAACATAGAAATATGACGACAGAAAAAGACCACATGGCCTATCTAGTCTGTCCTTCCATAACAACTACAACAGTCCCTTTTTTACCTTTAGAGATCCTCTGTGTTTGTCCCATGCTTTTTTGAATTCAGTTACTGTCCTAATCTCTACCACCTCCACTGGGAGACTATTCCATGGATCCACTACTCTTTCCGTAAAGAAATATTTACGCATATCACTCCTGAATCTATCTCCCTTCACCCTCATCCCATGTCCCCTCGTAGCAGAACTTGCTTTCTATTGAAAGAGGCTCTCTCCCTGAACATTTATGCCACGGAGGTATTTAAACATCTCAATCATATCACCTCTATCCCGCCTTTCCTCTAAGGTGTACATATTAAGATCCTTCAGTCTGTCCTCATATGCTTTATAATGAAGACCACTAATCATTTTAGTAGCCACCCTCTGCACCGATTCCATCCTGTTCACATCTTTTTGAAGGTGCGGTCTCCAGAATTGCACACTATACTCCAAATGAGGTTGCACCAAAGACTTATACAGAGGCATTATCACCTCCTTTTTTCTGCTAGCCATTCCTCTCCGTATGCATCCAAGCATCCTTCTAGCTTTTGCCATCGCCTTTTCTACCTGTTTAGCTACTTTAAGATCATCAGACACAACCACGCCTAGGTCCCGCTCTTCTTTAGTGGACAAAAGTACTTCACCCCCTATACTGTATTGCTCCCTTGGATTGCTGCAGCCCAAATGCATGACCTTACATTTTTTAACATTAAATCCCAGCTGCCAAATTCTAGACCATTCTTCAAGCTTAGCTAGATCCCTCCTCATGTTATCTACTCCTTCCTGGGTGTCTACTCTATTGCAGATTTTGGTATCATCTGCAAAGAGGCAAACCTTACCTGAAAGCCCTTCTGCTATATCACTAACAAAGATGTTAAAAAGAATCGGACCAAGGACAGATCCCTGGGGCACACCACTGATAACATCCTTCTCCTCAGAGTGAGCTCCATTTACTTGTACTCTTTGTCACCTCCCACCCAACCAATTTCTAACCCAAGCAGTAACTTTAGGGTCCATCCCTAGGGTGCTCAGTTTGTTTATAAGTCGCCTGTGAGGAACAGTGTCAAAGGCTTTACTGAAATCTAAATACACCACATCTAGGGCTCTCCCTCGGTCCAACTCCCTGGTCACCCAGTCAAAGAAATCAATCAGATTTGTCTCACAAGACCTGCCTCCTGGTGAATCCATGCTGCCTCGGATACTGTAATCTGCTGGACTCCAGAAACCTCACTATTTTCTCTTTCAGCAGCGTTTCCAATAATTTACTCACCACGGAAGTTAAACTAACCGGCCTGTAGTTTTCAGCCACATCCTTACTTCCGCTTTTGTGTAAAGGCACCACATGAGCCTCTCTCCAGTCCTTTGGCACCACTCCCGACTCCAACGAGGCATTGAAAAGGCCAGTCAGTGGAGCTGCTAGAACGTCCCCAAGTTCCCTCAGTATTCTCGGGTGTATCCCATCCGGTCCCATCGCTTTGTCTACTTTAAGTTGAGATAGTTTCTCACGAACACAGTCTTTTGAAAATTGTTCAAGATGTCCTTTGCTTCTGTTCCAATTTGTGGGTGTTTTCTGAGGTCCTGCTCCTGGTTCTTCATCTGTGAACACAGAACAAAAATATTTGTTAAGCAATTCCGCTTTATACTTATCAGCTTCTACATATTCCTCCCCTGCACCCTTGAGTCTGACAATACCACTCTTGCCCTTCCTCTTCTCACTAATATATCTGAAAAATGTCTTATCCCCCCATTTTATTGCATTGGCTGATTTCTCCTCCTTTTGAATCTTTGCCTTCTTGACTACTTTGCTAGCTTCTCTAAGTTTTTCCAAATACAGATGCCTGTCTTCCTCTCTCTGTGATCTCCTGTATTTCATGAAGGCCTCCCTCTTTTTCTTCACTTTTTCAGCTACTTCCTTCGAAAACCATAGCGGTCTCTTTTTCCTTTTACCTTTATTTACCATTTTAACAAAAAGATTGGTTGCCCTTAAAATATCCCCTTTCAGTTTTTCCCACTGTTTTTCTACATCCCTCAGCTGTTCCCATCCAACTAACGACTCCCTGAGGTATTGGCCCATCTTTGCAAAGTTAGTCTTCCTAAAGTCTAAGATCCTCACTTTTGAATGTATTCTAACAGCCCTAGTCCTAATACTGAACCACACCATCTGGTGATCACTGGATGCAAAATGATCTCCCACTACAACATCAGAAACACTTTCACCATTGGTAAGCACCAAGTCCAGTATGGCCCCTTCACGTGTGGGGTCTGTTACCAATTGCCTGAATAGTTCTCCCTGTAGAGAATCCAGGATCTCCTTACTTCTAGATGATACTGCAGCAGGAATGTGCCAATCAACATCTGGCATATTGAAATCTCCTATCAGTAGCACTTCCTCTTTCCTAGCAATGCTGCACATGTCTTCAATTAACTCTCAATCTGCTGTTGTTTAACAAACATTTCCAACTCGCAAGGTTCTCGCAACACCAATTAGTGTTTCAAGCCGCTCACACTCAGAGCTGTTCTTCAGGAGAGGAAATTCCCCTCATGGTGAGCGATCCAACAAAAATTACACATACCTTTACACATTCGGTTGGGATAGTTTAGCCGGTTCTTATAAATTAATTAAGGAAATCAATTGAGGGGTGGATATTCAGAGGTTGATTTCATGGGTTTTGGTGATACATATTCAAACCTATAACCATGGCAAGGAACCCAGTGTGGAAATTTATGCTAGACTTTCTTACAAGGTGTAGTACAAGTAAATTAAAACTGACTACTGATTATGCATCAGCAGTGAGTTAGGGGTTAAATGAACCTCAGTTTTATGGAAGAGAGAGAGTCATGTACAATTTTGTGAAAAAACATTTTTGTGCATAATTGTTTTGTTAGAACCATTTGAAACTCCTAATAGGGAGTCTTAGTGCAGAGAGATACTGGTATACATGATAAAAATAACTTTGCACCTGACAGATATATATACAAAATAAAGTGAAGGTCATTCGTCAGAGTTCTGGGCTTCTGATGCCCCTCCCTTGAGCATTCTCATGTGTCTAGCCAGTGTCTATGTGTATGCCAAGTGATGGAAAATTAATGGGTGCCTTTTTCAGCCGGAGAGGGGGTGGGGGGGGGATCTCATCCATGGAGTGAGCACGTGCGCTGCCTGGAACTCTTCCGACTGAGAAGTCTCTCTTGCCTGGCTGAATCCGGGATCCATTCAGTCAAAGTGTGGCATGAGATAAAGTTCAACACTCTGTCGGTGATATACGTGTCACAACCGTTCTTCCAAATCCAGATGCTTTGAGCAGAGCAGAAATTTTTCTAAGTCCTGCCTTTATTCCATGTTTCTGCAAGAATACCATGGACGTCTGTGGGGAAACACTGAGGACCTAAACAGGCTTCTCCTAAATACACTTTATACGTCTCTGATGCTGGCTACGTCCCCATTCTGCCCCCTCCCACCCACGTTCTGAGATCCCCGTGCTAGTGCCGCTTATGTGCAGGACTGCAAGGTTTCAGAATATGGTCGCAGATGTTATTCCTAGAAAAACATCTACGCCGCATGTCCAAAGGGCTATTTATGTTCTAGAATGACCTCCATAGTGTGTCCCCCACTGTGTTGGGTTCAGTTTCTCATGGACTTTGGTTGTTAGGAACTGCATGCCAAAGTGGATGACAGAACACCCAAAGAGCCTAAAGCATACACGAAGGTGCAAAGCAGGAGGAGTGTCCCCAAAAAGCCAAAGCATTTCAATCACAGAGCTATGCAGCTAGAAGGATGGCATTAACCACCTAAATCATCAGGGGAGAAGAGAAGGGCAGTATCGAGGCAAGCCATGAGAGTAATACCAACAGAGTGACACAGGTGGCAATGCAAAGAGAAGGAGGGGGAAAGCAGGTCTTTCTTTTTTTGTTGTTGTTTATTTGATTCTTTTGTATTTTTTTTAGTTTTGCCTTAAGGGTCTAAGGTCATAGGAGGCGGCGGATCAGTGGTGCAAGCAGGAGTATGATTTGCCACCACTGTAATATGGCTATGGATCGCATCTCAAGAGCAGGACTGGCTGGCAAGAAAGGGTCAGCTGTGACAGAAATGACAGGACAGTGAGACTGGTATTTGCAGCAGAGGGAGATTTTTTTCAGTTCTTTTTGTTTGATTTCCTTTTTGTTTGTTTTGCTTTATTTCCTTTTTTTATTTCTTGCTTTCTTCTTTTAGGTTTTGATGTAGAGGTCTGAAAGTTAACCACTGCAAATGGACACCATCCCGCAGAGACAGTGCAGTGCAAACTGTCAAAAATGCGGTTAGTAAACCCTGAAGGCAGAATGTGTGTACAACTACCCGTCAGTATAGCGCCACACTCCTTCCACCTCCTAGTAACATGAGAATGAAGGGAAACCAAGGAAGGGGAGGTTTGTCTTCAGAAAGGCCAGCTTTTACACAAGGTCTAGTGCTAGCCATGAATGATGAGAGCCATGATCTCCCTTGCCTTTGAAAATCTATGCTTACTGGGTACACTGGTTAGAGGACAGGACAAGAAATGTACAATCTTTGCCAGGTCTAGCCAGACTACCAACTTGTGTGCCCAATATGCCAAGGGATCTGTGTGCATGGCCTCAATGATCTTTGAAAAGTAGTGTGACACTGAAATCCTTGTGGCAGGCTAATCTCTGCAGCAGCACTGTAGCTAGGACTTCGGTCACTAAATGTATTCCTGGCTGGGAGTCATGGGTCACGGGTATGTAGAGCTGAAGGGGCAAGTGGTAAGTGACAGGGTGGCGCTTATGTAACAATACTGTTTGTTGGCATACCTGGAATTTCCTCTGCTGAATCACTACTGACAGCACTCCCTCCCTCTGGTGCTCCTTTTTCTCCACTTCAGTCTTTCTTTCCAGTAAGCCATGAGTTGCACTGCAGAGCGATATTTCCTTTCATCTGCAGGTCACAGAGACCAGCTAGCATATAAACAAAGCGGGTTGCAACCTTTTTCCCACTTGACCATAAAAGAAGTATACTATCACCAAAACCTCTGCTGTGAACCCCTATAGCTACTGAAAACCATCTAACTTTAACCTGTGAAATATTCACTACCAGGATGAGAAGGCTCAGGGTAGCCCTTTATAGAATCAGTTCCTCTGTGGCATCCTTAAAGAGCTTCAGGGCTTCCATCACCTGCATGATATTTGCCCAATCCTGGGGAGCCAGGAACCTGTCAAAGTCAGTCTGGGTCTCCAGTGACATGATTCAAGGCTGCCCATTGCTCCAGAAAACTCTCCAGTGTGTCATAAGTGAAATTCCACCTGGTGCCAACATTCTGCTTGAGCTGGAGAACAGGTGCCCCTGTTGCTTCCTCCTCCTCATGAAGCTGATGCCCACCCTTCACACTCCAGTGAAAATACCTTCTCGATCAGTTGTCTCAGGGTAGGGCTGCTGCTTCCCTAGCTCCCAGGGCCTAGGGAGTTTCTGACAACCAGGTGCAGCAAGTGTGCAAAGCATCTGATCCCCTGAAAGCTCCCCTCCTTTGCTGCCTTGACCATGATAATAACAACATCTATTATAAAGAAATCTGGAAGCACAGTGCTCAGTTTGTGTCCTATGTGTCAGCCCTAAAGCATTTCCCTTATTTCTGCTAAGATACTAATGTGCTTCTTACAGTAATTACATTCTGTGATCCTCAAGCATTTTAAAAGGCATCCATACCTGTGAGATTTTGAGACCTCCCCTGTACTTTCTTGGGGAGGGGGATACTGCTGCTGGACCCATGGCTGAGGACAGAGGAGAGGATAAAAGACTAGGGGTATCCTTCCTATTCTCTTTTGTCTCCTCTACCTGTGTGGTGGTCTTAGCTTTGGCCTTGCCTGTATCACTTTCTACCTCCTCGCTAATTAATAGGCGCTTTAGTCAGGACACTTTCAATATTTGCAGTGGAGAAGTAGCCTAGTGAATTTGAAGAGTAACCTAGTGGTTACAGTAATAGCATAGTACCCAAGAGTTCTGGGTTCAAGTTTCACTGACGCTCCTTGTAACTTGAGCAAGTCCCTTAACCCTCTATTGCCTCAGGTATAAACTTAGATTGTAAGCCCTCTGGGGAAAGAGAAATACCTACGTAACTGAATGTAACTCGCCTTGGAAAGATGTGAGCTAAATACTAATAAAATATAGTAACATAATATATGATGGCAGATGAAGACCAGTATGGTCCATCTAGTCTGCCCAGCAAGGCGGTAAGAGTAGGTGCATCTGCCACTCCATGCAGGTGACCCCTCCCCATGTCTTTGTTTAAGGGTGTACCCACTACTCCGTATAGGTCACCCCTATTTGTTGAGATATAAGAGAGAGTTATGTTTATTTTGATTTTGTCCTGTTGCTATAAAGGAATCCACCGTGTTTGTCCCATGCCAATTTGAATTCTGTCACTGTACTTGCCCCCACCACTTCCATCGGGAGGGCATTCCAAGCATCCACCATCCTTTCAGTGAAAAAGTATTTCCTGACATTGCCTTTTAGTTTACCCCCTTGCAGCTTCATGTTATGCCCTCTAGTTTTACAGTTTCCCTGTCTTTGGAAGAGGTTGGTTTGTTCATTAATACTAAGTATTTAAAGGTCTGAATCATATCTCTCCTGTCCCTCCTCTCCAGAATGTACATATTTAGATCTTCAAGTCTCTTCTTGTCTTGGAGTGGAGGAGTGGCCTAGTGGTTGGTGCAAGGTACTTCAGGCTGGAAGGTCAGGGGTTCAAATCCCACTAGAGGACAGCAACCTTGGGCCAGAAGAACTGGGGTTTCTAGTCCCACAGGTGCTCCTTGTGGTCTTGGGCAAGCCACTTAACCCTCCATAGCCCATGTTCCCTGTAAAATAGTTATCTCCAAGTTATAATGCCCTGTTCAATGTAATTTCAGTTTATTCAGTGTAAACCATACTGATGCAGAATAGCATGGTATATAAGAGAATGTAAATAAATACATCTTCTGATATATCCCCTTCTGTTCATGAGAAACTAGCTAAATGTAAAGTAGACAACACAATGGGACCGGATGTGATACACCCTAGAATACTGAGGGGGACATTCTAGCAGCTCCACTGGCTAACCTTTTCAATGCCTCATTAGAGTCGGGAGTGGTGCCAAGGGACTGGAAAGAGGCTCATGTGCTACCTTTACATAAAAGCGGAAGTAAGGATGTGGTTGAAAACTACAGGTCGGTTAGTTTAGCTTCGGTGGTGAGTAAATTATTGGAAACGCTGATGAAAGAGAAAATAGTGAGATTTCTGGAATCCAGCAGATTACAGGATCCGAGGCACCATGGATTCACCAGAGGCAGGTCTTGTCAGACAAATCTGATTGATTTCTTTGACTGGGTGACCAGGGAGTTGGACCGAGGGAGAGCCCTAGATGTGGTGTATTTAGATTTCAGTAAAGCCGTTGACTCCGTTCCTCACAGGCGACTTATAAACAAACTGAGCACCCTAGGGATGGACCCTAAAGTTACTGCTTGGGTTAGAAATTGGTTGAGTGGGAGGTGACAAAAGGGTACAGGTAAATGGAGCTCACTCCGAGGAGAAGGAAATTACTGGTGATGTGTCCCAGGGATCTGTTCTTGGTCCAATTATTTTTAACATCTTTGTTAGTGATATAGCAGAAGGGCTGTCGGGTAAGGTTTGCCTCTTTGCGGATGATACCAACATCTGTAATAGAGTAGACACCTAGGAAGGTGTAGATAACATGAGGAGGGATTTAGCTAAGCTTGAAGAATGGTCTAGAATTTGGCAGCTGGGATTTAATTTTAAAAAATGCAAGGTCATGCATTTGGGCTGCAGCAATCCAAGGGAGCAATATTGTATAGGGGGTGAAGTACTTTTGTCCACTAAAGAAGAGCGGGACCTAGGCGTGGTTGTGTCTGATGATCTTAAAGTGTCTAAACAGGTAGAAAAGGCGACAGCAAAAGCTAGAAGGATGCTTGGGTGCATACGGAGAGGAATGGCTAGCAGAAAAAAGGAGGTGATAGTGCCTCTGTATAAGTCTTTGGTGCGGCCTCATTTGGAGTATTGTGTGCAATTCTGGAGACCGCATCTTCAAAAGGATATAAACAGGATGGAGTCAGTACAGAGGGTGGCTACTAAAATGGTTAGTGGTCTTCATTATAAAGCATGTGTGGACAGACTGAAGGATCTTAATATGTACACCTTGGAGGAAAGGCGCGATAGAGGTGATATGATTGAGACGTTTAAATACCTCCGTGGCATAAATGCACAGGGGGAGAGCCTCTTTCGATTGAAAACAAGTACTGCTATGAGGGGACATGGGATGAGGGTGAAAGGGGATAGATTCAAGAGTGATACGCGGAAATATTTCTTTACGGAAAGAGTGGTGGATCCATAGAATAGTCTCCCAATGGAGGTGGTAGAGATGAGGACAGTATCTGAATTAAAAAAAGCATGGGACAAACACAGAGGATCTCTAAAGGAAAAAAGGGGACTGTTGTAGTTGTTGATATGGAAGGACAGACTAGATAGACCATGTGGCCTTTTTCTGTCATCATTTTTCTCTGTTTCTATGATGCAGGCTTCAAATCATTTTGGTCGCCTTCCTCTGGAGCATTTCCAGTCTTTTTATATCTTTTGTGACATATGGTCTCCAAAATTGAACACAATATTCCAAGTGAAGCTTCACCAGCGACTTGTACAGTGACATTAGTACTTTTTCCTTTCTGCTGGTAATTCTTCTCTGTATGCAACCCAGCATCCTTCTGGCTTTTGCCAACGCCTTTCACACTGTTTCGCCACCTTGAGATCCTCAGAAACACTCACTCCGAGGTCCTTCTCCTGGTCCGTGCATACCAACCTCTCACCCCCTATCACATACATTTCCCTTGGATTTCTGCTTCCCAAGTGCATGTCACTGCACTTCTTCACATTGGTCTAATGCTTGGCAGTTAAGATTTATTCTTCCAGCTTTTGTAGATCTTTCCTCATGTTATTCATTCCCTCAGGGGCGTCCATTCTGTTGTAACGTTTTGTGTCATCTGCAAAAAGACAGACTTTTCCATTCAGTCCTTCAGCAATATCACTCACAAATACATTGAACAATACCGGTCCCAGGACCAAACCCTGGGGCACAATGCTAATCATCTTCCTTTCATCCGAGTGAGTTCCATTTACTATTACCTTCTGTCGTCTCTCAGTCAACCAGTTTTTGATCCAGTTCACCACCTTGGGACCCATCCCCAAGCTGTTTAGTTTATTGATAAGCCTCCTATGAGGAACAGTATCAAAGGCTTTGCTGATATCTAGGTAGATCATATCCATCGCATGCCCTTGATCTAGTTCTCTGGTCACCAAGCCAAAGAACTCAATCAGATTTGTTTAGTAAGGTCATCCTTTGGTAAAACCATTTTGCCTCAGATCATGCAACCTGTTGGTTTCGAGAAAGTCCACTATTTGCTCTTTCAGTAGCGCCTCCACACTTTTCCCGCCACCGAGGTAAGGCTTACCAGCCTGTAGTTTATTACTTCTTCCCTATTACCACATCAGCCCTTCTCCAGTCCTGTGGAACTTCTGTCTCCAAGGATCTATTAAAAACATCCTTTAATAGCCCTGCAAGAACCTCTTTAAGCTCTTTCAGTATCCTGGGATGTATCCCATCCAGTCCCATGACCTTGTCCACTTTCAGTTCTGCAAGCTGTTCTAACACATCATCTTCTGTGAATGGTGTGGTATCTACTGCATTCCCATCTGTATATTTGTCAATCACAGGTGGACCTTCTCCAGGATTTTCTTTAGTAAAAACAGAGCAGAAGTATTTGTTTAGCATTTTCGCTTTTTCAATGTCACTTTCCAGAAATCCGTTCCTGGCACTTTTGAGTCCTGCAATTCCACTTCTGATTTTCCTCCTTTCCCAAATATACCTGAAAAAAGTTTTGTTGTCACACTTCACATCTTTAGCTATCTTTTCTTCTGCCTTTGATTTTGCTATCCTTATTTCTCTTTTTGTCTCTCTTAGTTTTATCCTGTATTCTTTTCTGTTTCTTCTGTTTGCGAACTTCTGAATTTTGTGAAAGCTGTGTTTTTTATCTTTATTTGTGCAACCACTTCTTTGGAGAACCAAATAGGTTTCCTTTAGCCCTTGTTTTTATTTACTTTCCTTACATATGTATCTGTTGCCCCTTTTATTGCCTCCTTTAGTTTAGCCCACTGCAATTCCACTTCTCTTATCCCCTCCCACCCTGCCAACTCCTTCTTCAGGCACTTGGCCATTTTACTGAAGTCCTTGTTTTTGAAGTCTAGGACTTTGAGCTTGCTGTGATTGGACTCCGCCTTGGCTTTTATATCAAACCACAATAATATCTGATGATTCAGATGTAAATTCCACCCATGTGGATTCCTCAGATTCTGTATCTGACAAGACCATCTACACATACCTTTCAGTAGGGAATATGGTTTCTCCGTGGACAAGTAGGGAGTAAGTCCTCATGTATGGATGACATCACCAATGGAGCCTCATTGGGAGTGCTCCCCAGCTTCTATTGGAAGCTTTTGGAAGCTGCATTGCGCATTCACGCCTTCCTTCTCGCCTGCTGTGGCTCCATCTTCTCCTGTCTCCTTTTTTCCACGGATCCCCTAGGATGTGTCGTGCACCAGCAGAAAAACGTTTTCTGTGTTTTGTCCTCTCGGGTATTTTTTTTTTTTAGTAGTTTTTACCATCTGTCATTGGTTAGTTGGCTTCCAGCAGATTTTTTCATTTTTCTTTTTTTTTGTTCTATTTTTGTGCTTTGCCACATCCATGGCTTCCTCGGCATCGGCACAATCAAGGCCCTCTGCTGCCCATCCTCACCATATGACCAGAGCAGGTGGCAGGGAGAAACCAGACACTACTTTGATTTTCTCTTGGAATCTGAGTTGGAAGGCTAAGAAACTGAAGAGGGTTCTGCACATTTGGACAGGAGGTCACTGGACCTCCCCTCTGATCTGTCTCCTCCATACGAGTGGCATAAATCACCCCAGGAGGACATGCTCTTCCAGGACTTTATGCAGGATATGGCCAAGGCCATACCCTTCACCATTGAGGCAGTACCCTTCGGCGCCCAAGGAAGCACCATGTCTTGCAGAATTGCTGCTGCGACTGTAGGAAAACCCTCTCATGGCTCCCGCTTTCAGCCAGTGGCTGGACTTGATGTACCAGGTTCAGAAGGTGCTGGACTTTGAGAAGCCCCAGCTATCACACAGTTCCATCATGGTTTAGTCAGCTTTGAAGTGTGTGAAGAGCACCAAGACTCATTCTTTGGTACCCCTGGAGCTGGAGACTGGAACCATAGAAACCTTCGGGAGAAGATGTCACCAGGGCTCCATGCTGGTGGCTCGGATCCTTTCCTACCAGCTGTATATGGGTATGTTCCTAAACGACGACATGTTGGACCTGGCAAAGTTTGCCGCCCATGTTCCCCCTGACCACTTCAACTCCTCCTGGGCACTGATAGGCCTTGGCAAGGATTGTTCTAAGTATGTGGTGCAAGCCACAAATGATGCCTTCGACTCTGCCTGCAGAGTGGTGGTGGTGGACATTGGCAGATGGCCTGGCTCCAGTCCTCCTTTAGTAGACCTTTTTGGGAAACCAGTCGAAGAGAAAGCAGGTGGCTCGAGAAGGAGTACCTGATGCTCTCCAGGCTTTCGAGGAAGACCGTGGATCCCGAATGCAAGAAGTACCGGGGTAAGAAGGCTTTCTATCCATGCCCACACTGGTACTGCCTAGGCCCCCAGAGTCCCAACCAAAGGTACAGGCCCCCTGCCAACAATGGGGGAGAAACCTCAGAAGGTCCAGCCAGCCCTGCAGCTCAAGCCAGGGTGAGCTTTTGACTGGTTCCTCAGGAGCATAGCCAACCGTCCCTTACCCGTCAGAGTTCCCCCTCAGGTAGGGGGATGACTTGTCCATTTTGCCCACAGATGACCCCTTATCAAGGCTACCAGCTCTGTTTCACATAGCTGCTGCCTTCCTTTGCCCAAGGGAGCACCCCATGGACCTGCTGCACCAAAGCCTGTTGCAAGAAGAGGTCTCCGGTTTGCTGACTGACCTCGCCATCAAGCCAGTTCCACTTGCTCAGGTCAGAAGGGGGTTCTACTCCAGGTACTTCCTAGTCCCCAAAAACACAGGAGGGTTTCGACCCATTCTGGACCTCCAGAACCTCAACCAGTTTCTGGTGTGTGAGCATTTCAAGATGATCTCATTGGGGATGCTTCTTTTAAAGGATGTTTTGGCTATGCTTCTTGGATCTCAGTGATGCATACACGCATATCTTGATCCACCCATGTCACAGAAAACACCTCAGGTTTATGTTGGGAAATCAGCACTATCAGTACCGGGTGCTCCCCTTTGGGCTGGCTTCTGCACCTCGGGTCTTCACTAAGTGCCTCGAGGTTGTGGCCACCTTCCTTCACACCATGGGAGTCTTTGTCTTCCCATATCTATACGACTGGCTTACCAAAGATTCCACCCTGGACGCTGTCCGACAGTCTGCCTATCTCACCATACAGGTTTTTGAGTGGCTGGGGTTCGTCATCAACTGCCCCAAGTCTCATCATCAGCCCACACAGTGACTGGAGTTCATCGGGGTCCTCCTTGATACCACTCGAGCCCAGGCATTTCTGCCATTGGACTGTATGTAGTGGCTGACAGAAGTGGTTAATGGCATGCGGCGTCGATACCACATGACAGCCCATGGGATATTGAAAGTGCTCAGCCACATGGCCTCCACTGTGCACATTACCAGCCCGCTTCTTCATGCAGGAAGTGCAATGGACCCTCAGCACACAATGGAGGCAAGCCAGGAGACACCTTCAGAACAGGGTAGTGGTCACCGCTCCCTTGGCTTAATCTCTCGACTGGTGGTTGGAGCCATTGAACCTGCTCCATGGCCTCCCATTCCAGGCAAAGCCCTCCTCCAGGATGCTCACAACCGATGCATCCAAGCTTAAATGGGGGGTTCATTTGGATGGCCTGTTCACGCAGGGCCTAAGGTTGGAGCAGGAGAGCCTACACAATATCAACTTCCTCGAGCTGCGGGCCACAGCAAATGCCCTCCAAGCATTTCGAGAGCTTCTGGCGAATCAGACGGTCCTGATCCAGACAGACAACCAGGTGGTGATGTTTTATGTGAACGAACAGGAAGGCATGGGCTCATGCCTCCTCTTCTGGGAGGCAGTCCAGCTGTGAAAGTTTGCCCTGCCCCATGGGATGGGGCTAAGGGCAACATAATCTGCCCAGCAAGCAGAATCCTCTAGCCACACAAGTGAATCCTCCACAAAGGGGTGGTGGAGCGGATCTTCCATGAATGGGGTACTCCCACAATAGATCTCTTTGTCATGTCATGCAACACACAGATGGAATGTTTCAGCTGACCTCAGACACCTTACTCCTCCACTGGGGGGTGGATCTGCTTTATCCCTTCCCCCCGATCCCACTTGTAGCGAAAAATCTACTGAGGCTTCAGGCCAACAACCATGATCCTTATTGCCCCGTACTGGTTCCCTCTGCTGCTTCAGCTCTCTTGGAGAGAGCCTCTTCATTTGGGTTCTGTCCCGAACCTCATCTCCCAGGATGGCGTGACCCTACTGCATCCCAGCATCTGCTCCTTGGCCCGCACCACGGCCTGAATGTTGAGTGGATAGTCCTTTTGGAGCTCAATTTGCCCGACAATGTCACTGACGTTCTTCTGATGTCGTGCAAGGATTCACCATGACAGACTTACACGTTCAAGTGGTAGAGGTTCGCCTCTCGGTGTGCAGACAGAGCACTGGATCGCTTCTCCTGTGCAGTGGATTGGTTGCTGGAATATCTCTTGTACCTCTCAGACTTGGGCCTTAAATCCAACTCAGTTCAGATTCACCTCAGCGTGATCAGCGCCAACCATTGTGACTTGGGAGGCAGGCCCGTCTCGGTTCACCCTTTGACTCACTTCATAAAGGGCTTGCATCTCTCGAAGCCTCCCATCAAGCCCCCTGTGGTGGCCTGGGATCTCAACATAGTCCTTACGCAGTTCATGTGCGCTACCTTTAAGCCACTTGACTTCTTGACCTCTGAAGTACTTGACCTGGAAGGTCCTGTTCTTGGTGCCAGTCATGTCGGCCTGCCATGTCGGTCTGCTTTAGACCCTAGTGGCTCACCTACCTTACACCAGATTCCACCAGAATTAGGTGGTCTTGCGGACACATCCATGGTTTCTGCTGAAGGTGGTCTCCAACTTCTACCTCAATCAGTCGATTGTTCTGCTGACTTTCTTCCTGAGGTTGCATGCTACCCAGAGTGAGGAGGTGTTGCACAAGTTGGGCTGCAAGCGTGCCTCGGCCTTCTATCTCAGGCATACAAAGGCCCACCGGTGCTCCACCCAGCTTTTTATCTTCTTTAACCCAGTAGGCTGGCTTCTGTGGTTTTGAAACACACACTATCCCTGTGGCTAGAGGACTGCATCACCTTGGCATATTCCCAGGCAGGTCTGATCCTTGTGGGGCATGTCATGGCCCACAACGTTCGAGCGGGGCATGTCATGGCCCACAACGTTCGAGCCATGGCCGCCTCCATCACCAACTTGTGCTCGGTCTCCTTAGAGGAAATCTGCAAGGCTGCTACGTGACCTTTGGTCTACATGTTCACAGCCCACTACAGTCTGGATGGGGATTCCTGATGGGACAGCAACTTTGGTCAGGCTGTACTCCGGCACCACTTTGGGTCTGAGGTCCAACTCCTAACCACCGTTCCTTCTGTCCATTCAGGCTACCTGCAATTGTTGACGGACCTTGATGCTACTGTCTGCTGAGGATGCTGAATCTGTGGAATCCCTTAGAGGGACTACCTTGCTGTTTTCCTGTTCTCCAGTTTTGTTGCCCAATTTGGGCTTTGGGTCTCCTGTTTTTTTCGGTAGCCTGTAGCTTGGGAGTCCCACACATGAGGACGGACTTTCTGCTTGTCCATGGAGAAAGTATCATTACTCACCTGTAGCAGGAGAACAGGAATTAGTCCTCACAACCCTCCCACCTCCCCGAGGAGTTGCTTTTTGGGTTACTGCTTTGACATTTGACTGGAGAAGATGGTGCCGCAGCAGGCGGGAAGGCAGGTGCGCATGCACAATGCAGCTCTCAAAAACTCCCAGTGGAAGCTGGCGAGCATTCCACATGGGTCTCCGTCAGTGATGTCACCCATTCGTGAGGACTTATTCCTGCTGTCCACTGTGAACACCTGCTACAGGTGAGTAACTATGCTATGTCTGATGCTCTGCTGGATTGCCTTTGTGTGCTGCTTCTCTTGTGTCCCCCCACCCCACCCCGCTCCGCCCTCACCCTGTAATGTAGAGTTAAGAAGGAAGTTGGATAGACAGTAAACATATGACAAGAACTGTTGAACCAGCAAAGGTGTGTCAGTCTGGTTCTCCTTATATATCATATCCAATAAGACGCACCTTTTGCTGATCCAATGGGCTCCTCTGGGAAGGGGGCAGGGAAAACAGGCTTCTCCTTCTGCTACCGGATTAAGGCTCAGACTATGCAGCCTCCTTGGCTTCATCTGCAAGTTTGCAGCCTCTAGTCTGTAAAGTCATGTGTTTGAATCCTAGCAAGCCCGAGACAGATTCACTAGTACCAGACTTGTTGCAAGTGAGAGGAATAATGATGCTGATCTGTCATGCTTGCACATGGTTTGTGATCAAGACAAGATGAAGTATATAGAGGATAATTCTATAATCTCTCACGTAGTTAGTGTGTGCCATGAGCATATGCAAGGCCTAGTTTATAAAGTTAAGTATGCGTGTACTTTACTTTATAAAATAGGGGTGTAACAGTATGCCTTAACCTAGGTGCAGCAGTTACACCTGCTTTAGAGAAAATGTTCATAACTTATAATATTCTATAACTTGCGTACATAAATTTAGGCTCCCCTCTGTTCTGACCAAGCTCTGCTTTATGCACACCTTTACCAAAAGTACATGAGATGGAACTTATGAATGAGCCTACAGAATAGAGACTACCTTAAAGCAAGCATGTACGAGTATGTGCCCATTCACACACATAAGTCCTTTAACATAGGGGCTCACATGCGTACATAGCGTGTAACCTTCCACACACTCCTTGTAGAATTGCCTCCATAATGTTTACACACACACAAATTCTGGAGAATAGAAATTTTGCTGGATAGTTACTACGGATATGTATTTGTTAGTGTGTATTTGGTTCATTAAGTCACCTTAAAAAATTTAGCGCCCACTAAATTGATTTAACATGCGTTAATCGACTTAGCATTCATTAAATCAATATAGTGCACACTAAAAAAATCCCTATGAAAGTGAATTTGTAAAACCAACTAAAAAAAACAAAAACTCAAGGAAAAATTCATGAAAAAAAAGAAAACTACTTAAAATTGTCTTGCCTATGCACCTCCCTAGTACATACCAAGGATCAGGGAAGTTCACATTTGGATATGGGGTCTTTTGTTTAAATGACTCTGTGCTTGACAAGCTCATAGCAAGTTAACAACATACAATTTTCCACCTGTAAACAAGAAAGTAGGAGAACGAATCTTAGTCAGTCAGTCATGGAGGAACGTAAGCTATTGACTTGCAAGGGAGCAATAAAACGAGCAGATTAACAAACACGAAAGGGTTTTTTAAATTTATTTTCAGAATTCTTCTGATACTGTTACTTTGCTTGTCAAAGCCACTTCTTTAATGACCAGTTCTGTGAAATATTACTGAGTGGGTCCAAAGAGCAGTTAAACATGAGCAGTGTAGCTGCCATTATCTTTAGAAGCTGAAAGTTGTCCACAGAGAACTGTTAAATGACAAGGAATCCTTCAAAGCATCTGTACACATTTTCAAAGGCAGTTTCAAGATGAATATCAAACAATAAGAATAATCCACACAGGGAAACCTGTCAGAAAATTGTAGGGAAAATATAGTGAATCAATAATATGTCAAGAGCCTGAACTGGCAAAACACTGAATATTCATGTTCTTGGTTTCAGAGGGGTAGGGATTTACTGGAAGTGCAGCAGTTTGTGGTATTTTCTCCTTTCCTGGAAAGGTTCTAAACTGTTTGTGGTGTTCCATGGATTAAAATTTGCTTTGCTGCTTTAAATATAATATTGTGTGCTAATTTACAGCAGAACCGAAGTTGCTGTGGTGTACAGTGTAAATCAAAGAATTCATAATCTATTTGATAAATGAAAGTGGGGTAAGAAAAACTTCAGAGTCACCTATCACCAGTAATACAGACTGTCTGCAGAGGGTACTTAATAATTCTGCCTATGAAGATACAGTAAATGTTGCATAAAAATATCAGGATTTTCTTTAATACTTTAATCAGCAAAGAAGATTTACAGCATGTACACTTTATAGGCCTTAATATAGATCACATTCCAGGAAATGTGATATACCAAAGCATCCAACTCCTAATGGAGTAACTATGAGTCAATGCAGTGTGTTACTTGGACAGTGAACCTTTTAGATTGCTTTTCATGCATGCCAAAGTGTTTTTAAGCTAAATCCTAAACAGACCATATTAATGTAATTTAGGGATTTAAATAAACAGGAGTACATTTTTAAGTATTTATTATTTAGCAGATACTTGGCAATTGAGCTTTGCTATGGCTAAGCTTTCCAAGTCACTCCAAATACTCCATCCTCAAGTTGATCTAAGGGGGCATTGACTGGCGATGTGCGGCAGTCTCTGTTCTTGCCATCTTTAAGTAGATTTATTTAAGAAGAGAAGAATCTAGAATGCATGTACATAGGGCTATAGCAATACAAAATGTTTCTATTCTGTGATAAAAGAGAAAAATACGGGGTGAAAACAGAAAAACAAAAAAGGAAATAGTTGATGGCATTCCTGTGGGCAGGGCTAGGTCAGAGGCAAAAATACATGTAGTTCTGTATTTTCTAAACTGTGTTAGTACCACTGAATGTCCCGTAGAGCAGCATTTACACGGTTTGTAGGTCTGCAAACCATGTAAATGCCTTTGAATATCCCCCCCCCACACCCCATTTCTATTTCTTCTTCATTAACAATGAACCTATTGATTTTGCCAGCTGGCTATTTTCTTCTTCCATTTGCAACTTTGCTTTCCTAACTACTTTACCAGTTTCCTTTAGCTTCTTCAGATATTTTTGATTTGATTTCCCCTTTCTCTTATAGTTTATGAAGGCTTCCTCTTTTTCAGCTTCTTCTTTTGAAAACCACAGACTTAAGGATCTTAATATGTACACCTTAGAGGAAAGGCGGGATAGAGGTGATATGATTGAGATGTTTAAATACCTCCATGGCATAAATGTTCAGGGGGAGAGCCTCTTTCAATTGAAATCAAATTCTGAGGGGACATGGGATGAGGGTGAAAGGGGGGGATAGATTCAGGAGTGAGACACGGAAATATTTATTTACGGAAAGAGTGGTGGATCCGTGGAATAGTCTCCCAGTGGAGGTGATAGAGATGAGGACAGTATCTGAATTCAAAAAAGCATGGGACAAACACAGAGGATCTCTAAAGGTAAAAAGGGGACTGTTGTAGTTGTTGTTATGGAAGGACAGACTAGATAGGCCATGTGGTCTTTTTCTGTCGTCATATTTCTATGTTTCTATAGTGGTCTCCTTTTCCTCTCATTTATTTTCTTAACAGAAAGATTGGTTGTCCTTAAAATCTTTCCTTTCAGTTTTGCCCACTGTTGTTCTGCTCCTCCCAGATGTTTCCATTCAGCTAAGGACTCCTTGAGGTATTGCTTCAACTTAACAAATTTAGTTTTCCTGAAGTTTAGGACCCTCACTTTTGAATGAAGAATCTCCACCTGTATCCTAATACTAAAGGTCACCATTCAGTCATCACTGGATGCCAGATGATCATACACTACAACAGAAATACTCTCCCCATTTGTAAGCACCAAGCCCAGTATCACTTACTTCCACGTGAGGTCCAGTACCAGCTGCTAGAATAGCTCTCTAGTAGGGAATCCAGGATCTTCCTATTTCTGGATGACAATGGATGGGATATTATAATCAACATTATATGGAGTGGAGGAGTGGCC
The DNA here is from genome assembly GCA_033557465.1 of Ichthyophis bannanicus. Lineage (NCBI taxonomy): Eukaryota > Metazoa > Chordata > Amphibia > Gymnophiona > Ichthyophiidae > Ichthyophis > Ichthyophis bannanicus. The sequence goes on from CM066034.1 coordinate 181,770,477, forward strand.
TAGTGGTTGGGGCAAGGTATGTCAGGCCAGAAGGTCAGGGGTTCAAATCCCACTAGAGGACAGCAAGCTTGGGCCGGAAGGACTGGGGTTTCTAGTCCCACAGGTGCTCCTTAACCCTCCTTAAGCCACTTAACCCTCCATAGCCCATGTTCCCTGTGAAATAGTTATTGCCAAGTTATAATGCCCTGTTCAGTGTAATTTCAGTTTGTTCAATGTAAACCACACTGATGCAGAATAGTGTGGTATATAAGAGAATGTAAATAAATAAATAAACATCTGGCAAATTGAAATTTCCTAGAAATATCACTTCCCCTTTCTTAGAAATATTGTGAATATCTTCAATTAAATATTTATTTACTTATTTTGCTCATGAGCGAGGTCTGTATACCACACCAGTATAAATACATGTTCCATTCCTTCTTTCCAGACCAACCCACAATGCCTCCTCCCTCCCTCGTAAGCCCTGTAGTTCTGTGGCTTTAATATTGTGTTATTTTTTTCATTATAGCACTACTAATTTTCTCTTTCTTGCTATGCTGTCTTTCCTGAATAGATTATATCCTGGCATAACTTCTGTACATCCTAGTCATTGTTTTCCATATGCCATTTATATGACTGCCACTATTTTACAACTTCTAAATCTGGAACATTATTTTGCATACTATGGGAATTAGTATATTCAGCTCTCCAGATGTTGTCCTTTTTTCCCTTTTCTATACTATAATGTTTTACATACCTGAGAGCTTTTATTTAACTGGATACTTTGCACCCAAACTCATTAATCCTAGTTTCATGCAGGGCGAGTCTTACTGGTAGAGATGTGCATTTATGAAATCATATTCAGTTCATTAGGTGCCCAAAAATTTAAGGTGCATGCAAATAGCTTGTGTGCCAATATACCTACAAATTAACACACCTAAATTTGATTTGCATACTTAGGAGATTATTTTGGAAGCCCTATTCCTGCTTTGGATGTCTGAAAATGGACATAGAGACATCCAAAGCACAGAGATGTCTCCAGAGCCATTTTAGAAGCTGGATCTGTGGACATCTCCAGTGTAGGGATGTCCAAGTCTGAATGGGGGCGTGGCAGAGACATGGCCAGAGCATTTCCAAGAACCTGAATGTCCCTGCCTGATCTCACAAACATCCTGGATGTCCAGATTCATGCCTAAGGGTTATACCTGCTCCAGGCACAAACAGGCATCTGAAAAGTGCTAGTTTTATCAAGCAAATATCATGGAGGGTGTGGGGAAGGAGAACACCAATACCCCCTTTATTTTACAATATGTCAACGAACACTGACAGAGAATGGGGATTCATGTTCTCATTTGGCTACTCTGCTGGATGTCCCCAGATGCTAGCTTGTATCATATGGATGTCCCTGCCCCATGGTTTCCTAAGGGAGATGTCTATGTGGTCACCAGCATGAACATCTATGTGGGGATTTCTACGATCCAAAAACTGGTTGGAGACAGAGACATTCTTGGCATTTTTCTGCCTGTTTCACCTTGGACGTCCCCAATTTGACTTGAGCATCCTTTCTAAAGTGTCACTTCACATGTTCTAGCATACACACCATCTCTGTCTAAAGAAAGGTATGTGAAATGAAAACAAAAGCATGCCTGATAATCTGGAAGAATTCCTTTTAAATGAGCGCAACCCAGACTTTTTTTGACCTCGCATACCTCGAGTTATTGGTTCCTGTCTTTACCTTTAAACTACTAAACATGAAAAAGGAGAAGCTTTCTTTTAAAACAGATATGGGCTAATTTGACAGTTAATTGAGTCATTATCAGGTTTTAAATCTCTATCGAGGCTTAAAAAAAACTTGAGTAGGGACTAGACCACTGATGGGAAGACAGAACCAGGAAAAGCATCTATAATGTCATGTTAGGAAATAGAGACTGAATGATCAGATATGTTAGTGACAAAAGGAGATTGCCATTAGTCATTTCCTTTAGGCTGTGACTAAATTATAGAAGCCCTCTGGAAAGTGAAGGAGACATAATTGTCAGGTAACTCTTGTCTATTACCACCAGATGGGAGAACACCTAAATATACATGTGCAACAATGTTATGAAAAAATATATAGCTTTGTAAAATGATCATTCCATATCGTCCTGCTAGACCAGTCAAGATAAGTGGGTTGTGTTCCCCTACCAGCAGATTGGTGGAGAAAAAGAGCCAATGAAAAGCCCAGGTTTCAGTAACATCCCTCCCATACCTCTATTCGACTCAGCTACCCAGAGGTCTCTTCAGTATTTCTTTGTCTCCAGTAGATGATGGATGGATTTTCTCCTCTCTGAAGAAAATCTGGAGACTGAGAAAAAAAAGGTTGATTAAACACTCGTGAACGAACACCTCGAGGGTGACTTTTTCACTTGAGCGTGATGTGGGAGGCTCCACTAGACTGCCATCTTTTCGGTAGTCATAAGAGGAGAGAAAATTGATTCAGCACCATGCATTTATCATGATAAGAGCCTGTTGAGCAGCCAGAAATCAGAAGGGTTTGGAAGGATCTGGAAGGTGCAGCAGCCTCATACAACCTCAATTCCTCCTCCGTCCTACTTTGTCCCCCTGTTCTCTCCTGAAGATTGCAGAAGGCTCTCAGAGGGATCTACCTGCAAAGCCAGTAATACAGTAGAGTTGAGTCCAGCATGGATTCTGTGCCTGAGGCTCTCAGGGGGTAAGTATCAAGGCTTGACCTCATCATTGTCCTTGTTGGGGACTTCCAATTCCATCTGCCTGGGACACAATCTGGAGTGGACCGCTGGCAGCTGTTAGCACAGTGTGGGAGTTTGCTGTCATTTTCTGCATGCATTAGTAGTGTTTTTACGTATTGTGCACCTGGCGGTCAAACAGTCCTAGCATGCGTTCCGCCCAAGCGGCTCCAACGTAGTAAAAGCACAGTTAATGCGTGCCCTTCTGGCCACTGTGGCCTTAGCGCGCCCTTCTGGCCACTGTGGCCTTAGCGCATGCTGTTGTGATACTTGCCTTAACTCTCTGTCTTTTTCCAGAAAACATGGGCCTGTGGCAAGTGAGGTGCCTCCTCTGAATTCTGGACTCTGCTCTCCTTGCATGGAAGCTTCTGAGTCATCCCTGGAGGACCTGTTCCCCCTCTTTTATCTAGGGGATGCAGTTAGTCCGGCCTTGCCTGCCTTAGGACAGGAGATGATGGATGGTGCTATGGGTAAGGATATCCAGCCTGCAAGAGGGTCCAGTGACCATGCTGTGTTCCCCACTCATCCTCAGGGGGATCTGTGATGGCAATGCCCCCTGGTGTTTGGTGGTCTGGTCTTTCTGATGTGGAAATTCAGATGCTGCGGCCTCTGGGTTCCCCCTGGCACAGTCTCATGAGGGACAGGCTGAGAGTGGAAGCCCTGGTCGATTGCCTTTGTCTAAGTGTCCCTGGTGAGGGTCACCCCTGGAGATTTTGAGCTGTCTGAGATTTTGACTGTGACTTGGATTCAGATGTCTCAGTACTAAGCTCTGATGTGGATGAACAAGTACCCTCGCCTTCAGAGGATTGTGAAAAGGCCAGTGTGATCCGCCTATTCTGGAAGAAGCTGCTGGCAGTGTTGATTGCCAGGGTTTCATCCACTTTGAACTTGACAGATGCTCACAGTTTGGAGCTGGAGCCAAAGGTGCACCTGCTCCTTCAAGGTGTGCGGATATCCACTACTGTCTTCCCGTTTCCGGATGTGATCAAGGATATGATCCGGTTGGAATGGGATTCTCCCAACTCACTGTCTAAGGGGCTAAGGGTGTGTAAGAAGATCTATGCTGTTCCGAAGAAGGAATGTGTTGGGTGGTTTGATATTCTGAAGGTGGATGCGCAGGTCATGGCAGTTACCAGATGGGCCCCTATTCCTGTGGAAGGCGGACGGCCTTAAAGGATTTTCTGGACCAAAAGGTGGATTCGTTGTTGAAGAACCATTTTGTTGTGGCAGCTGCTATTCTTCAGCTGGCAGTCTGTGCCAGCCTGATGCTTCGAGCCCTGCTTCAATGGATTCCATCTCTTCACTAGATGATACTATCCCTCTTTTGGAGTCAGCTAAAGCCTTCCTTTCTGATGCCATGTATAACCTGGTATTTTAGTGGCCAGGACAGTGCTCCGACAACAGTGTCATGGCATTGGATTTGGCTCCGGCACTGGGTGGCAGACACATCTTACAAAGCCCGGTTGGCCCAACTAACTTTTAAGGGGAAGCTTCTCTTTGAAGCCAATTTGGAGAAGCTGGTGAAGGACCTGGGCAAGACAAAATCTTATCACCTTCTGGAAGACGGGTCCAGGGGGCCTGTAAAATAGGCTGGTGCCCCTTTCTTGTCAGCCTTCACCTGTCCACCAAAGGTGTGCTGGCCAGCTGGCCAGAACCCAGGGGTCTCAGAACTCTCATGTTCCTGACCTGGAAAATCCTTCTTTGCTTCTGTGCTTCAGGATCATTCTCGGTCTTTTTGTTGAGCACATGGGTCCAGGGACTCGGTCCCCTCCAGAGGAGGACCCTCCCAGGGCTGCATAATGAAGGCTTGGGGGCCCATTCCTTAGTTCTTTCGGTTTGAGGCAGGCTTTGCCTTTTCTTTCAGGAATGGGCTGGGGTCACCAAGGATTGTTGGGTGCTAGACACCATTCAGTTTGACTATGTCCTGGAATGTAAAAAGCTGATTCCAGATGCCTTCATCATTTCCCTTTGTGGATCTGCAGTCAAAGGTGCTGCTAAACGGACCACCTTGGACAAGTTGTTCTCCTAAAGGCAGATATTCAATTTATTTTGTGGTGACAAAAAAAGGACTGTTCCTTTCAGCCTATTCTGGACCTCAAGGGTGTCAATGAACACTTGCGCATCCTGTGCTTCCAGATGGAAACCTTACGCTCAGTGATTCAAGCAATGTGCTGGTGGGAATTCTTGGCTTCTCTGGATCTTGCTGAGGCATATTTTCATATCCTGATTGGGGCAGATAAGCAAATTTATCTCCATTTTGCCATGCTTGGTTCTCACTATCAGTTTGCTGGCCTCCCTTTCAAGCTATCTACCGCCCCAAGGATTGTGATGCAGCGGGCCCTCTGCTGGAGAGAAAAAAAGTTTTAAACTCTGAAAGAAAAAGAAATTGCCTGCAATTTCCAGAGAACTTACCTAGAGGGAGCAGGAGAGCTAAGACAGAGACCACAGAACCACGCCCTAGTGGGCAGGACTCTTATTCCAAAAGCTCACATTTAAGAGCAGGCAAGCCAGAGTTTGGAGGCAAGCCAGAGTTTGGAGACAAGCAAGAGTCTGGAGGCAAGCAAGAGTCAAGAGGCAAGCAAGAGTCAAGGGACTTGCCTGCAAGGAGCTCAGCTGCCAAAGCCTCATCAGCTGAGAGAAAAAGGACAGGCTGGGAGAGGAGAACCAGTCTTGAGAGAGAGAGGACAGGCCGAGAAGGCCGAAGCCAAGCCAGACCGGGCCCAGAAGCCCACAAGAGAACAGGCCTTAAGGGCCAGAGAAGGAAAGACTGGGAAAGCCGGAGGTATATTCCAGAGAGCACCGATACTGAAGGCAGCAGTCACGGTACACCTCCAGCCTCACCCCAGAGAATCAAACACAAAGCAAAAGGTAAAACTTTTAACCTTTGTCATTGTATACCTGAACTTAAGCTAGGAGAAGAATCCTGGGAAGGAGATTCTCCATATAGAAGACAAGAGCAGAAGCAAAAGTTAAAGGACAGTTTGTGCAACAAAAGGACTGTTAGAGGAAAACATAGAGATAATGTTTTTAAACCTCTTGAGCAAGCAATGCCTTTCTGGTATGCCACTAAGCTGAATCGTGGGCCTAGACAGACTGCTAAGCCGTGGGAAACAGTAAGACTAAATCCCATGAAGGACACTTGCCCTGATACCTCAGAGCAGTCAGAGGAGGCCATGCAAGTGGAATCTGTGTATGAAGACAGTGATAGTCCCATGGAATGCACATACTGTGCTGGAAGCGAAATAGAGGCCTTCCAGAGTCATTGAGCGAAGGAAGTCTTTTTGCTGTTACATATTTGAATACTGTGAAGTTAACAGTGTTTGGTTATTTTATTTCTCACCTTTAAAAATCTGCTGTAAAGACTTATTTTGCCACGTACCGGAGTGTATATCCTTTGTTTTTGAACCCTTAGTGCTTAAAGGGGAAAATAAAGCCTGTTTTTTTTCCCACCACTTTTGTGCAAGTCTGAATCTCTTCAGGAGTTGGTAACGAGGCTGACACAAGGCTCTGACCCACGACCCTCGCACCTGGCCAACCCTGATTACAACATCTTAGTGACCCCCCCCCCCGGCTCCAGCCCACCGGTGGAACTACTACGCCGCCACCAGGGGGTGCTGTGCGGCCGGGGGTGCGGCGTCACAGGATGTTCAACAAGGTCATGGTGGTGGTGGCTGCAGCGCTGTGGGATCTGTGGCCAGCCTTATCTACATGACCGGTTCATCTGGGCCCATTCCTTTTCCCTTTCAGAAGTGTCTTGTGTGGCGTCCCGAGTGGAATGCCGCAGCTGGGTGTTCAGTGGGGAAACGAGCCAGCTGTTGCCTTTCCAGTTCCTGGGAGCACGTTTCGACACTCGAATGGGCAGAGTTTTCCTGCCAGAGGAGAATGTCAAAAAAGAGTTTGGATTGCCTGACACTGTTCTGTGCACAGCAGGCTCCCAGAGTCTGGGATTATCTTTAGCTCCTTGGATTTATGGCAGTGGCCACAGAGATGGTGCCATGGTGAAGGTGAAGGCCAGCCTATGGTGGTGGCAGTAGCCTGTCATCTGAGGAAGGATGTGCTACTGGGTAATTTCTCCTGGATCCTGATGACAGATGCCAATCTCTTGGGCTGGGGAGCCCATTCCCAAGGTTATATGGCCCAAGACCATTGGAACCGCAGAGAAGCGGTGTGGTCCATCATCCACCTCGAGGCAAGAGCCATCAGGTTGGCTCTTCTGTATTTCCGGCCTTTGGTCAAGGGCTGGGCGGCTTGAGTGTTTTCGTACAATTTTATTTATTTATTTAACAAGTTTTTATGTACCACTTTTAATACAAGGCAATTTACATAGAACAATAGTATACAATCTCAAGAGAGTTGTTTTACATAGAACATGGGTAAGTAAACTTGGCATTAAATATGGGGCTTATATAATGCCACGGTGGTGTCTTATGTCAATCAGCAAGGCAGCATTAGGAGTGCCGGGTTAGTTCTGGAGATGGCTCTCCTTTTGCCTGGACAGAGAAGAACCTACTAGCTTTGTTGGCTTAGCACATTGCCGGGGTGGAAAATGTGGAAGCAGACTTCCTCAGCTGTCACTTTCTGGATCCTGATGTTGAATCAGGAGGTGTTTCAATTGATTCTGTGCCACTGGGGTCACTCCAGAATCGATCTGATGCCAAAGTTTGGCACTTCTTCAGTTGCCATATGGAGATGGAGTGCAAGAGTGTCAACGCCCTGGCCCAACCTTGACCAAGTCAGCACCTGCTGTATGTGTTTCCTCCATGGCTCCTGGTAGGGTGTGTGATTCGGCATATAGAACGCCACCCAGGCAGGATTGTTTTGGTGGCGCTGGATTGGTTGAGGAGAGCATGAATGCTTCCATCTCGGGGCCTATTGTGGCAGGGATCTATCATCCTGGAGGACGTACTGGTAGTTCCCTTCTTGCTTATGGCTTGGCTTCTGAAAGGAGACGGCTAGCGCATAAGGGCTACTGTCCAACGGTGGTCTCCATTCTGCTCTGAGCCCATAGGAGGTCTACCAAGCTAGCATGAGTGTGGGTCTGGTACCAATTTGAACGATGGTCCAGCACTTGGCACTTTGACCGCTCCTACAGAATGGCCTGGAGAAGGGCCTTTCCCTTAGCTCCCTGAAAGTTCAGATGGCAGCTTTGACTTGTTTCCAAGGTTCACTGGCTGGTAAGTCTCTAGCCTTGCATCTGAATGTCTTGTGCTTTCTCCAGGGGGTTCGGCATCTGCGGCCTCCCAGCTGGTCTGTGGTCCCTTCCTGGGATCTGTGCCTATTGCTCAGGGCCCTGATGGCAGCACCCTTTGAGCCACTGAAATACGCTACTTTGAAGAATTTGATGTTCAAGATAGTCTTCTTAGTCATGATTTCTTCCGTAAGTTGGATTTCCAAGCTGCAGGCTCTGTCTTGCTGAGATCTTTATCTGTCTTTTTTGAAGGAGGCTGTTCCCATTCGGTCTGTGCCTTTCTTCTTGCATAAGGTGCTTTCTCCCTTTCATGTGAAGCAGGTGGTCTGCCTGCCCTCATTTTCCAAGGAGCAGTGTCGGGGAAAGGTAAGGATCTTTGTCTTGTGGATGTCCAGAGGGTGCTTCCACAGTACTTGGTCGGATTTATGAAAGGAATTCATAACCTCTTTTTGTGCTATTTGCTGGCCTGTACAAGGGTGACCGGCGGCTAAGTCTACTTTGAGGCACTGGATTAAGGAGGCCATTACCTTGGCATATCTGTTGCAGAATCAGCCGGTTCCAGAGGGTTTGCGTGCCCATTCTACCTGAGCGCAAGACTCGTGCGCAGAGCAGAACTTGGTAGCCCCTGCAGACATTAATCAGGCAGCAACGTAGGCATCATTTTCCACTTCTATCAAGCATTACTGCTTGGATGTCCACACACGGTGGAAATAGCTTTTGGTGCAAGGGTTTTGCGAGCTGCTATGTCTTCTTATCTTCCAGTGGAGTCATAGGTTTGGTACATTTCTGGAGGTTGTTTTTCTGGTTGCCATTTCCTTGGCTAAGAGGATTTTAGAGTTGCAGGTGTTATTCTGTAAGGAGGCTTTCTTGTTTATTTCAAAGGATAGAGTGGTCTTGAGACCTGTTCCCTCTTTTTTGCCGAAGGTAGGCTCTGAGTTTCATCTTAACCAGTCCATTTCTCTTCCTGTCTTCTCTGATTCTGGTCAGGACCCTGAGCCGGTGGTGCCATCATTTGCAAGATAGCGACTGACAACCTTGCGGATATCTTAAGCGTACCCTGACTTTCCAGAGGTTAGATGGTCTTTTCGTTCTCTTTGCTGGTCCTCACAGGGATAAGGCAACTTTCAAGGCTTCAATTGCTCGCTGGTTGCGGGAGGCCATTGCTTCTGCTTCTATGATTCGGAATAAGCCCCTTCCGGCTAGTTTGAGGGCTCACTCTGCTAGGGCTCAGGCAGTCTCTGGGGCTGAGTGTTCCTTGTGGAAATTTGTAAGATGGTTATGTGGTCTTCACCCAATACCTTTAATGTGTTATTATTGCATTGACGTTGTGGCACTGCAGACCCTCTGCAGGCAGAAGAAAATGTTTTAAATTCAGAAAAAAGAGGCAGACACCGGCTGCAGCATCACGAGGAGCCATATAGGGGGAGCAAAAGGGACCTCTGGAGGACTGAGGAACCACGCCCTAGAGCCAATGATGCAATACCAGCCTGCACCCAATCCAGAAAGGGAAGGATTCCTTTTAAAAGCCCAGATGACTGGAGAAAGTCAGACTGGCAGGGAGTTGTGCAAGGAGTTCCAGTTCCAGATTCGCATGGAGATCCAGATCCAGGAAGGAAGCTAACTTTGGAAGGAGAAAGGAGAGCTTTCCTGGAAGGAGAGGAGGACCCAGGAATAGGAGTCCTAACAGATGGAACCGGCCTAGCAGACTCAGCAGAGCCAGGTGAAGAAACTTGCTTTAGATATCTTAAAAGGGGAGAGGACACACTTTCCAGGAGGGAAAGATACCGTGTGGAAGCTAACCCTGGAAGGAGAAGGAATGTACCAGAGAGTCCAAGGCCTGAGTTTGGCAAGGGCCAGCAACTGTTGAAAGGCACAACAAGGAGTAATCAGGAAAGAGGTGAAAGAGGAATTTTGAAGGGCAACTTTCAAGGCCCTGGGAGAAAAACTGTGTTGCAAGTGCGGCTTAACCCCAGCAGAAGGCCGACCTGAGAACCGGAGACCTACCTGGGTGCCAGAGAAGCCAAGCCCCAGCAAGAACAGGCCTCAGCCCTCACCTCACTGTGCTAACCTTAGGAGAAAAGGTAATTACTATTTTACTGACTATGATTTTACGAATGCTGTGAAGCAGAAGGAGCAAGGCACTGGAGAATGCTGTCCTTCTAGATGCATTCATGATACAAAATATAAACCTGTACCAAACAGGAGACTTTCTAGAGAAGGACCAGTGTGCAGGAGAGACTGTTCACATGCTAAAAGTGTACAAAGCAAAGGTTTACCTTTAGATGCTGAACATTGGGGCATCATACAAGCATTATACAAAAAGCCTGAAGGAGAGCCCCTAGACATTCCAGACTGCGAGCCAATGCAGGTGGAATTCCCGGATGATCCCTCGGACCTCCCAATGGATTGTAGCTATTGCCTGGCCGAAAGAATTGAGCCCTTAGCGGAGGAATAGCTGTGGTCTGGGGTAAAAGCTTGATTCTGTATTCCGTTTGGTATTGCTGTGAAGTTAACAGGTTGTCTTCAGTTCAGGTTTCTTTTTCTTTTAACCTGGAGCAAGGACATTCTTTTGTGTTGATGTAAGCTGTGCTATTTGAACCTATTTGCAACAAGGGAAATAAAAGCCTTTATTTTTCCCTACCCTCGGACTGTGATATTCTTGGGAGCTTTTAGTTACACAGAAGGCTACCAGGACTATAAAAACCTGGGCCCTGTAATTGAGCTAAACTCCTCCACAAACAAACTTTGCATGTCCACCCCCTTTCTGCTGTGACCCGCCATTGCCACCAGGGGGGGCGGTGTGACATGTAAAAATGACGTAGTTATTGGATTTTGCCCAGAACTTACCTCAGCACTGAAAAGGAAAAGGCTTAAATTCCCAGAAAAAAAAAGGAAAAGTCTGGTTGTGCTGCTGAAAAAAAATCCCTAAAATCCGGAGTGGATCAGCTAGAAACTGGACCAGAGGAGAAAAAGACCCGGAGCGGAGTAGCTGAGAACCCGGAACGGATTGGGGAAAATCCTGAACAGAGAAAATCCTGTTGCCGATTCCTCAAGCAGAGAGCGGTGGCGAGCAACAGCAACTTCCATTCCAATGCTGATTACACACCAGAATCAGGTAAAATGTAATTGAGCCTGTCTAGTGTGGGACACCGGAGGAAGTTTAAAAAAAAAAAAGGGGAGAGAAAAAAAGTTTAGGGAACCGCACTTGGTTGTGTCTTTTTTTTCTATCCTTGCAGGTGCATCATGGAGCCAAGAGAGCTATGCGCGTGGATGGCCCACCAATTTGACAAACAAGCAGAGGTGGCGCTGAAGAATCAGGCTCAAGCGTTGCAGGCCATGCAAGCCCAGCAGGCACCAGTGTTACAAACGATGGAAAGCTGGTTGGCGCAACAAAAGGAAGAGATGGCAAGGATCAATGCAGAGAAGTCGACTAGTCTAAACAAGCAAGCGGTTGGACAATGGACATGTCATGATTTAGTGGTAGGAAAATTGAGTCCTGAAGATAATGTGGACGATTTCCTAGACTCTTTTACTAGAATAGCTAGTTCAGCTAACTGGCCACCTGAACAATGGTCAATACGTCTCACAGCGTCCCTTACGGGCGAGGCACTGGCTGCTTACCGGTCAATGCCGCCTGCCTTAGCCAACACCTATGAAGAGGTAGTGTTAGCAATTAGGGATCGCCTAGGTCTTACCCCATTGACTTACAATAAAATGTTCAGGGCTACTACCCTTAAGGCTGACGAAACGCCAAAAGCCCTGGGTTACAGAATCAGGAGCTTAGCGTACAAGTGGCTACAGCCGGAGAGGAAGAATATAGAGACACTAATGGACGCCGTAGTATTAGAACAATACATGACAGCGGTGCCAAGTAGGGTACAGAACTACCTAATGTTACAAAATTGCTGTACCACTACAGAGGCAATAACCCTTACTGAACGGTACCTAGAGGCTGAGAAAGTCACCCAACATAGGATGGGTAACCCCAAGGCAGCAATAGGTATGGAAGCCAGGAAAGTAGGGAGCCCTTCCCGACCAGTATATGGTAATGTAAAGAGAAATAACCTTCCAGATAAGGAAAAAGTTAAACACTATTTTTCCTGTGGTAAAATGGGACATTTAAAAAAATGACTGTTATGCTTGAACTGCTCTTGTGGGGGAGGCCCCAAAGACAGTCCGAGAAGGGTTTGTGTTGACTGTGCAAATACATGGAGTGGATGCAAGGGCGCTTCTGGATTCAGGCGCTGATCAAACAATGATGTCCCCAAAAGTTATGGTCAGTGATCAGAGGCCAGGGAGGATCAGTTCCTGAATATCCAGAAGGCCGTGTTAAAATCAAATGTATTCACGGGGCAGCCACAAACTATCCTCTCTATAGGCTATGGGTCAAAGGCTTGGGAATAAAGAAGGAAATGCTGGTAGCAGTCGTGCCAAAATTGCCCCAAGAATTAGTGTTGGGCTGCGACTGGCCGCAGTTCCGGAGGAGCCTTAAAGAGGGCTTGTCTCCAACCAAAATCCCAAATTCCACCTGTAGTTGGCATGAGTCTGTAGACAACCCGGAGTCGCGGTCTAAGCCGGCCGATCGCTCCATCGCCCAGCGAAACAGCCTAGCTGCAACTACGAACCCCATGGTTCCTAGCCCTCTGTGGGAAAAGCCGAAGAAAAATCGAGAGAAAGAATTACGGGAGGTGCCTAAAAAGTTCGTGATGAAATTTTGCAGGACTTCGGAGAAAGCCCGGTGTCCGCAAAGAGCTTCCACACAAGCCGCCGGCTATGACCTTTACAGCGCTGAAAGCCAGGTCATCCCATGCCAAGGACGCAAGTTAGTCAGTACAGACCTACAAGTGGAACTACCTCCAGCGTGTTACGGGAGAATAGCTCCACGATCAGGACTTGCTGCGAAACACAGCCTGGATGTGGCTGCAGGGGTAGTGGACCCTGACTACAGGGGCATCTTGAAAGTACTCCTCTGCAACTTTTCGGACAAAGATTTTAAAGTTCAAGTGGGGGACAGAATAGCTCAATTAATTTGTGAGCGAGTGGATTTCCCCAGCCTGGAAGAAGTCGCCATGCTGGCTCCTACTAGCCGAGGAACGGATGGTTTCGGCTCCACCGGGAGGGTGGAGATGGAAGGCTTCGTGGCCGTAGGAAACGACCCCCCAGAAGAGGATCTTGGCCCTCAAATAGAGGATTGTAAGGAAGGCTCCATACCCAAGATGGGCGAAGAACTCTCCGTAAGCCAACGAAAAGAATTAGTCCAATTACTAGAGGAGTATACAGATGTCCTCACTCCGATACCCGGAGAAACGTCACTAGTGGCTCATGAAATTCTAACGCCGCCGGGAAAAATCATCCGGCAACGTCCTTATCGCTTGCCGGAGGCTAAGAGGCAAGAAATTGTCAAGCAAGTGGAAGAAATGCTGCAATTAGGGGTCATCGAAGAGTCGCACAGTCCGTGGTGTAGCCCAGTGGTACTGGTGCCAAAACCAGACGGGTCTCTACGTTTCTGTATTGACTTTCGCCAACTGAATGCCGTATCCACTTTCGATGCTTACCCCATGCCCTGAATTGAGGAGTTGCTCGACCGGCTCGGCCAAGCGAAATTTCTGACGACATTAAATATGACGAAGGGGTCTTGGCAGGTCCCTTTGATGCGGGATGCCAAACCCAAGACTGCCTTCAGTACGCCCTCAGGTCTCTTCCAATTTCGTAGAATGCCATTTGGTCTACATGGGGCAGCGGCCACGTGCCAGCGCTTAATGGACATCATTCTACGACCCTACCAAGCGTTCGCCACAGCCTACATGGACGACGTGGTAATCCACAGCACCACCTGGAAGGACCACCTACACCAAGTGGGCATTATATTAGGTGCTATGAGAAAAACGGGCCTCACGTTGAACCCAAAAAAGTGTACCTTCGCGGCGAAGGAAGTTAAGTATTTGGGTCACCTCGTGGGCCGTGGAACAGTACGTCCTCTACAAGATAAGGTAGAAAGCGTCAGGAACTTCCCTGTCCCACGACATAAGAAGCAGTTACGGAGCTTCCTTGGCCTTATCGGCTATTATCGACGCTTCATACCACACTTTGCGGAGGAAAGCCATATTTTCACTGAGATGCTGAGGAAAAATGCCCCAAATTTGATAAAGTGGACACCAACGGCGGAGACAGCTTTCCAACGTTTGAAGGGAAAGCTATGCCAAGCACCCGTGCTACGTGGGGTGGACTTCCATCAGACCTTCCTGTTGCAAACGGATGCGTCAGAGATGGGCCTTGGCGCCGTGTTGTCCCAGATACAGGATGGGGCAGAGCATCCTATTCTGTTCCTGAGCAGAAAACTATCGCTGGCGGAATGAAAGTACGCTACGATTGAGAGAGAATGTCTCGCTATCAAGTGGGCCATAGAGGCATTAAAATTCTATCTAACGGGGAGAAAATTTGTCCTCATAACCGACCATGCCCCTCTGAAGTGGTTGCATACCATGAAGAACGAAAATAATAGATTGACCAGATGGTATATGGCTTTACAGCCTTATGATTTCAGAATAGAACATCGAGCTGGGAAACTACACTTTAATGCGGACGCAATGTCGCGTATTCCGTGCTGTGTGGAAGAGGCTTCACCAGCCCGTCATATTTTAAGAGGGGGGATATGTGGCACTGCAGACTCTCTGCAGGCAGAAGAAAATGTTTTAAACTCAGAAAAAAGAGGCAGACACCGGCTGCAGCATCACGAGGAGCCATATAGGGGGAGCAAAAGGGACCTCTGGAGGACTGAGGAACCACGCCCTAGAGCCAATGATGCAATACCGGCCTGCACCCAATCCAGAAAGGGAAGGATTCCTTTTAAAAGCCCAGATGACTGGAGAAAGTCAGACTGGCAGGGAGTTGTGCAAGGAGTTCCAGTTCCAGATTCGCATGGAGATCCAGATCCAGGAAGGAAGCTAACTTTGGAAGGAGAAAGGAGAGCTTTCCTGGAAGGAGAGGAGGACCCAGGAATAGGAGTCCTAACAGATGGAACCGGCCTAGCAGACTCAGCAGAGCCAGGTGAAGAAACTTGCTTTAGATATCTTAAAAGGGGAGAGGACACACTTTCCAGGAGGGAAAGATACCGTGTGGAAGCTAACCCTAGAAGGAGAAGGAATGTACCAGAGAGTCCAAGGCCTGAGTTTGGCAAGGGCCAGCAACTGTTGAAAGGCGCAACAAGGAGTAACCAGGAAAGAGGTGAAAGAGGAATTTTGAAGGGCAACTTTCAAGGCCCTGGGAGAAAGAAGCTGTGTTGCAAGTGCGGCTTAACGCCAGCAGAAGGCCGACCTGAGAACCGGAGACCTACTTGGGTGCCAGAGAAGCCAAGCCCCAGCAGGAACAGGCCTCAGCCCTCACCTCACTGTGCTAACCTTAGGAGAAAAGGTAATTACTATTTTACTGACTATGATTTTACGAATGCTGTGAAGCAGAAGGAGCAAGGCACTGGAGAATGCTGTCCTTCTAGATGCATTCATGATACAAAATACAAACCTGTACCAAACAGGAGACTTTCTAGAGAAGGACCAGTGTGCAGGAGAGACTGTCCACATGCTAAAAGTGTACAAAGCAAAGGCTTACCTTTAGATGCTGAACATTGGGACATCATACAAGCATTATACAAAAAGCCTGAAGGAGAGCCCCTAGACATTCCAGACTGCGAGCCAATGCAGGTGGAATTCCCGGATGATCCCTCGGACCTCCCAATGGATTGTAGCTATTGCCTGGCTGAAAGAATTGAGCCCTTAGCGGAGGAATAGCTGTGGTCTGGGGTAAAAGCTTGATTCTCTATTCCGTTTGGTATTGCTGTGAAGTTAACAGGTTGTCTTCAGTTCAGGTTTCTTTTTCTTTTAACCTGGAGCAAGGACATTCTTTTGTGTTGATGTAAGCTGTGCTATTTGAACCTATTTGCAAGAAGGGAAATAAAAGCCTTTATTTTTCCCTACCCTCGGACTGTGATATTCTTAGGAGCTTTTAGTTACACAGAAGGCTACCAGGACTATAAAAACCTGGGCCCTGTAATTGAGCTAAACTCCTCCACAAACAAACTTTGCATGTCCACCCCCTTTCTGCTGTGACCTGCCATTGCCACCAGGGGGGGGCGGTGTGACAACGTTCAGACCCGTAGGGATGCACGGTTCTGTGCTCGCGTGCTGCAAGCTAGGCTTGAGGGTCCCTCCCAAGGTTGATACTGCTCTGGTACAGCCCATGCATCTGGATTAGACTGAAGGATGATAAGGAAGACAAAATTAGGTTTTACCTGCTACTTGTCTTTCCTCGAGTCTCTCCAGTCCAGTCCAGAACCTGTCCCATTTTTGTTTTCTTGGCGAGCCCAGATTTCTGAGATTGTGTGTGCTGTTTTATAGTCTGGGCGCTATAATTTGGTTTCATTTGTGAAAGTTGTTGATAGTTTTTCATAGCTTTTTTATGCAGGATGTTTTATGTCCTGATTCTTGGTTCTCTATGGGGTCTTGTCTCTCTTTTATTTTTCCTTTTCACGTCAAATGTCTAATGATTTTGAAATGCTGTAACCTCTTTTTTTTGGTGGAGTATGCTTTGTTATTAGAATACTGGCTGGTGTAAGTGGGCACAGAGCCCTTTGTGTGACATCATCAAGCCTGTGGTTCTCAGTCTCCATCTGCTGGTCAAGGGGCATAAGACGTGCGTCTGGATTGGACTGCAGAGACTCAAGGAACTAATTTTGCCATTTTTGGTACAGCCTTTCCTAAAATACCATTTGAATTGTGTGCATCACGACCTTGATATCTCTGTTCTAATCTCCAGGTAGTATTTAAAATATGTCTTCACATTTAGCATTTGTATGATCACAGCTGAAGCAATAAGAAGATGGAATGTATTGTCCTAGATTTCACAAAAGAAAGCAAATATATGCATTTTAACCAATAGATTTTATAACTTAATCTGAAAATTAAAATGTTAATTATATTTTTAAACAATGTATTAACATACTATTTTGATAGTTTGACGTCAGTATCAGGAAAAATGGTAAAAACCATTATAAAGAACACAATTACTGAATATATAGTCATTTTAATGGGACAAAGTCAACATGGATTTAGGAAGGAACGTATTGTCTCACTAATCTACTCTGTTTTTTTTTTTTTTTTTTTTTGTTTATTGAAAGGCTTCCAAAGAATACATAACATCATAAACCACAAAGATCTTCAAAAAGGGAGCAATAACAATAACACAACGCCAGATCACAATGGCATTCAACAGTATGCCTTCACTTTTACAGTTAGAAAGTGATGAACCCAAAAGCTGTAACCCCCCCCCCCAACCTCCCCCCCCCGACACCTCCCTGGCCCAGGATCCCCCTCCCATCCAACCCCCCAATTCCCCCCTCTATAGCTCGCTAAGGTTCAAGGACAGGGAGGGTGATGAGCAGCAGATATACTCAAGGGACAGACTCCCTTATAAAGTTTTACAAATTCCCCCCTATTTATCCAATACAATCACGCACCATAACGAGAGACAAAAGGCGCCCACACCAACTCAAAGTGTGCCAGGCGCATTCTACTGATCGCCACCCCTCGTTCCATTGTATACATATCCCACATCCGTTCCCGCCAAATCTGGAAGGAGGGGGCTAAGACACTCTTCCAGGCTGCTGCAAGGGATAGCCTAGCTGCATTCAGGCCATGGCGAAGCAGAGTGAGTTGCGGAGCCCGTGCTCCCGGCACCGCGGCCCCAAATAAGAAAATCCCCGGATCCCAGGGGACACTCACTCCCAGAAGCAATTGCATCCGAAATTGTATACCCCTCCAATAGGCGCGAATGCGGGGGCAGTCCCACCAAATATGCCCTAAGGTACCCCGATGTCCACAGTTACGCCAGCAGAGGTCAACCGCCCCAGGATAGATGCGCGCGATCCGCGTCGGAGTCATGTACCATCGGTACAATATTTTATAGTTGGTCTCACGGGCATTAATCGCTACCGCGCTTTTCCACAGGTGGGTTTCTGCCCGTTCCCATTGCTGCTCAGTGTAGGAAAGGTTCAGGTCGGAGTTCCAGAGTTCCCTGTGTCTGGTAGAACACGGTTGGGAACCCTGCAAGTGAGCATAGAGGGTCGCCACAAGTCCCTTCGTGGTGGTGCACCCCTCGCAGTAACGTTCCAAATCTGTCAAGGCCCTCGCAACTTGTGGTCGCACAAGCCTGGATCGAACCCAATGTATCACTTGCAGATATTGATAATGTTGCCTGGCTGGAATGTCAAATTCCGCTTGCAACGCACGAAAGGGCTGCAATTGTCCATCGTCAAAAAGCTGTCCGACCCTACTAAGACCTCGATGTCCCCACTGCCGAAAAACTACATCACTCAACCCCGGTGGGAAGGAGGCATTATCTACTAATGGGGCTAAAGGGGTTAGGTCCATGTCGCGAGATCGAAAGTGCCGATCCCAACAGCGAAAGGTATGAAGGATATAGGGATTGTTAATGCACTTACCACGACGCAGTTTCGGGCCTAACCACAGCCAATCTCCCAAGCCAGCTCCCCCCGCCAAATTCATTTCCAGTTGCACCCACCGCTTAGTGCTATCCGCAATCATCCACTCCACCCCCGCCCGGCATTGCGCCGCCGCATAGTACCAATGCAAGTTGGGCATGCCCATGCCTCCAGAGCGCGTCCGGGCATAAAGAACCTGTCGCGCCAGGCGTGGGCGGCGATAGTGCCAAATGAATTTCATGAGCAACTGCTGCCAGGTCGCCAAGGTAGCCCGCGCAATGGGAAGCGGCAGGACCTGAAAAAAATAAAGGAAGCGGGGGACAACCACCATCTTAACTACAGCTATACGCCCAAACCAAGAGAGGAGCAAGCCCTTCCAGATTTCTAGGTCCCGCCGGACCTGGCGAAGCAAGGGATCATAGTTGGCCCTAAAAAGGTCTGTCCGCTCTACAGTCAATTGCACCCCTAGATAACGTAAAGCCCCGGACACCCAGCGAAGAGGGTAGGCCGCTTGGAGCTCCGCACAGACCGCCCCAGAAAACCCCAACATTCAGAATCTCCGATTTAGTATAGTTGATTTTGAAACCAGAGACCCGCGCATAGTTATTAAACAGCTGCATCGCAATTGGAAGAGAGGTGGACGGGTCCACCAGGGACAGTATGATATCATCCGCAAAAAGCGCAATCCTATAATCCTCCGGGCCAATGTGGACTCCCTTCAAGCTTAAATGCTCTCGGAAGCTCTGGGCCAAGGGTTCCATCGCGAGAGCAAAAAGAAGGGGCGAAAGAGGGCAACCCTGTCGCGTGCCCCGCTCCAGCAGGAAGCGTCTCGAGTGTCCCCCATTGACCCGAACGCACGCCTGGGGCATCTGATAAAGACTACGTACCCAGCTGATATAATTGGGGCCGAAGCCCATTTTCTCCAAAACACACCATAAATATTCCCAGTGAACCCGATCAAAGGCTTTTTCTGCGTCGATTCCCACCAGGAGAGCTGGTTGTGGGTCCCGCTGGGCTACGTGAATGACCTGTAACATACGCCTAATGTTATCTGCTGCCTGGCGCCCTGGCACGAATCCCACCTGATCCGGATGAACCAAGCCCGGAAGAACCCGATTTAGGCGCGTCGCCAGTATAGAGGCAAAGATTTTAACATCAACATTTAACAAAGAGATGGGGCGGTAGGACGCCGCATCATGTAATGGTTTACCAGGCTTGGGTATCATAACAATCAACGCCTCACGCTGGGATGGTGGTAAAGAGGCCCCTCCCAAGATCTCATTAAACAAGATGGTCAAGGTGGGCGCCAATTGTGCTCGAAACTGCTTGTAATATTCTGCTGGAAGGCCATCAGCACCTGGCGCACTCCAGTTTTCAGTCGTCGAATTGCGATTTCCACTTCATCTACCGTTACTGCAGATTCTAGCTGAGCTCGGTCAGAATCTGAAAGATGCGGCAGATCAATCCCCCGCAAATAGTCCTGTACACTATCCCGCTCAAAGGACTCTGCCTTATAAAGCTGCTCCAAGAAGTCAGCAAACAAATCGCGTATCTCCCGTGAGATAACCCTCTTCTGTCCCCCAGCGTCGCGCAGTTCGCGTACCACTCGCGCGGATTGTTGTTGGCGAAGACGCAAAGCTAGGAAGCGGCCCGTCTTATTCCCATGCTCATAAAACGTTTGTCGTAGCTTCCGACGCTTATTATCTAACTCTTTCTGCAAACATGCATCCAAGGAGGCTCGTGCTGCCCGCCACTGACGCAAAACCTGCCGCGAGCCAGTTCGGGCGTGCTCCGCGCCCAAACGGGCAGCCTCCGCCACCAACTGTTCGCGCTCACGCGTCCACTTCTTGCGCGTGGCAGCCGCTTCCGCCATGAGTTGACCACGAGCCGTAGCTTTGTAAGCATCCCACACCGTGGGGAGAGGAACATCTCCAGTATTGTTAAGCTCAAAGAATTCCGTAATAAAACGGACATGATCCTGCACTGCGCCCTGTCTCCGTAGAAACCTCACATCTAGGCGCCAAAGCCTCTGATGCTCACTATACAATCCGGGCGGGAGAGCAAGCCAGCACGGGGCATGATCCGACCAGGTCAACGCTCCATGTCCAGCCTTCACTCTCCTGTCCATCAGGCGCTGATCTAATAAAAAATAATCAATGCGAGTATGAACCTGATGGACCGGAGAGTAGTACGTATAACCTCTTTCCTCCCCATGGGTATCCCTCCAGACGTCTCTCAAGCCTAGATCAAGCATGAGGCTTTGCAGAGCCCTGGCTGGTCCCCCCACTCGCCCCCCAGCCCGACTTGTGGAATCCAGGTGGGGCACCAGGTGCGTGTTGCAGTCCCCCCCCAGGATAATAGGACCCCTTGCAAAATCCGCCAGTGACGCTTTCAATCGTGCAAAAAAGGCCCCCTGACCTGCATTGGGAGCATAAACATTAGCCAAGGTAAGCAGGTGCCCCTCCAGACGGACATTCAAAAAGAGCCACCTCCCCAAAACATCCTGCTTTGTCTCCTCTATCTGCAGTGAGAGGCTCTGGTGAAACAATAAGGCCACTCCCCGCTTCTTTCGTCCCTGTGCATCCGAGGCCACCCGTACCTCAGTGTATGGGGACCTCCTCAACCAGCCCTGCTTACAGGCCTGAATATGGGTCTCCTGTAGGTAAACAATGTCTCCTTGCAAAGTGCGCAATTCGGAGAACAGTAAGGATCTCTTCCTCGGGGAGTTAAGGCCTTTAACATTCAAAGAAAACAAAGCGCACCATTAGTAATTATAATCCACTCCCTCGCTGCCGCCCACTGTTCAATAAGTCCCCGTAGCAGCTCCCCCCCATCAAACCCAGGGAAGTAGTTAGTCGAACCCATCCATTCCACTTTCCAAGAATAAGGGCCAGAGTCCCCCCTCCCAAGCCCAAACACGTCCCCCAATTCCATGTTAATAAAAGTTCCCCCTCCCCGTTTGTTCCACCCTGGAAGAGAACCCCCCCTCCCTCCCCTCCCTCCCCCCTTCCCGTCAATACCACCTGCCTGTTTGGATTAGCACAGGACACGGTAAATTGACCACAAACCCCGAATCCCCCAGAACCCCTTAAAGCAAAAGTACAGCCTAAACAATGAAAATACAGAGAAGAACATACTCCCCGATACTCCTCCCCTCCCCCAGATCGTCAAACGCACCACACCCCATCATTAAAGCAATAACATCAACAAAACGTTTGCAGGGCATCCGCCGCCCCTCAAGCGCCAAAAAGGGCCCGGGGGACCCCTATCTAATACCCATTACCCCTTATGTAAGACTCAGGGGACCCACAGGTTGAGACTCCTTAAAGAAAAGAGAAAAGAAAAAAAAAAAAAAAAAAAAAAATTTAAGGAGTTCCTCAAATCCACAATAAAAAAGCGATCAGGTGGGCTTGCCCACTCGGGTCCACTTGGAATGCTGGGGCCTAGGGGGTGGCGGATGCGGCTGAGCATTGTCATCTACTAAACCCGCCTGGCGAAGAGCTCGCCAGGCTTCAGTACAGTCCTTTGCAGAAATCTTTTTGTTGTCCAAAAGAAAGTTCATCCTAAATGGAAATGACCAGGAATAGCGAATCCCCTTGCTGTTCAGGACCGCTGAGACAGGTCTCATCTCTCTCCGCTTCGCCAAGGTGAACGTCGAGAGGTCCTGGTAGATGGACACAGATGCGTCCCGAAAACGGACCGTCTTTTTCTCCCGGCCTCGACGGATAAGGAGCTCGGCATCAGAGTAGCGCAGAAATCGCGCGATGACATCACGAGGCTGATTATTGGGGGGTTTCCCCAAAGCGCGTGAACTCGCTCTACTTCCATACCAGGCGCATGTGTGGCCAAGTCCTCTGCAGAGAGCAATTCTGCTATGAGCGATTTGAGTACAGTTGGTAGATCTTCTCCGCCCCCTTCCGCTTCTGGGATCCCACGGAAGCGCACATTGTTGCGGCGGGAACGGTTTTCAATGTCGTCTAGTTTATAAGTCAGTTCCATTGCTTGCGCACGTTGTCGATCCAGAGCACATTGTAGATCCATCATAGTCCCGTCTTGTTCCACCAGCTTGGTCTCCACATCTTCCACTCGGGCTCCCAGTTCCTTAACGTCGGTCCTGAGTTCAGCGATGTCTTTCATCAGGTCCTCCCGCAGCCCACGGAATTCAGTAGCTAGTTCCGCAAAGCCCTTCCGGAGTTCTTGTTTAAGTTGGGCTGAGGAAAGTTGCCGATGCGGGTCCAAATCTTCCTCGCTCACAGTCTCATCATCGGAACCTGATGGGAGGGGTTGCTCATGTGGGCTACTGGGGGCTCCAGATTTATTCTGCAGGCGCTGTGAGGAGCGCATCCCCTCCCGGGCCTCAGAACTTTTAGCTTTAGTAGCCATCTTACAATGTCACACAGTGTTAGGAGAAGGATATGTCCAATGCCAGTCCAAGTGGAGACAATAAGGAAGCTGTAATGTCCAGGGCTACACACAGCTGCAGTAGGAACTCACAGTGTCAGGAGACAGGCATCTGCAATGTCAGCAAAATGGCAGCAATGAGAGCAGAGGGAAGCGCCACTTCTGCCCTCCCAGAGAAGGGGACTCTCAGTGGGGCTCCCAAGCCCTCTTAGGGGAGCAGCCTATGCCAGATGAGGAGCAGAGAGCAATTTGATGCGCTAGCCAGAGTCCGCCTCTGGAAGTGGGAAAATTGCCACGAAAAGCCCGAGGCCGTGGTTAGAGTGGTTAGCTGTTGCAGCGGCAGCCGCCGCACAGAGTGCACGTGGGTCCGGCCAAGTACTCCGGGCGATCTTTCTGTTCTGTGCGGTGCAGTCCCCCTCCCGCGAAGTGCTCCGGCGCTCAACCCACAGGCAAGGAGAAGGGCTCACTGCGAAGGCCCCGCGGGGGCCTGCCAGAGAATTTGCGGCAGCGTCGGAAGCAGGGACTGATGGCAGAGTCAGGCGAGGAGGCGTCCAGAGGCCGGAGACAATTTTTAACAGGCCGCGGAGCAGAGAGCGTTCCCTCGATGTCCCAGTCTCCGGAAGACCCGCAGAGCCGCGAAATCAGTCGTTGAGGGGGATCGCTGATTAGCGCCGAACCGGGAGAGGTGCTGGGGGGTCAGAATGCGGCTGTACGCTAGTGTTGGCTAAAAGTTAGGGGTTGTGGGGTCGGAGCTTCAGTAACTTGCGGCCATCTTGCAGTGGGCTCACGAGCGCCCCCCTCTACTCTGTTTTTTGAAGATATAGGTAAGCAAGTTGATACATAGTATCTGGATTTTCAGAAAGCCTTTGACAACATCCCTTATGAGAGACTCTTGTGGAAACTAAAAAGTCATGGGATAGGAAGCAGTGTACTGTTGTGGATTAGGAACTGGTTAAAAGATTAGAAAACAAAGGAGGGTTAAACTGTCAATTTTCACAATGAAGAAAGGTGAATAGTGGAATACCCCAGGAATCTGTGCTGGACCTGCTGCTTTTAACATCTTCATAAATGACCTGGAAATGGGAACAGTGAGTGAGGTGATCAAATTTTCAGATGACACAAAATTGTTCACAATTATAACACAAGAGGATTGTGAAAATTTGCAAGAGAATTTTGATAAATTGGTAGATTGGGTGTCAAAATGACAGATTAAATTTAATATGAGACAAGTGCAAAGTGATGCACTTAGGGAAGAATAAGAACAATGCAGGGTTCTAAATTAGGAATTATGACCCAGGAAAAGGATCTAGGCGTCATCGTGGATAATACATTGAAACTCTCTGCCCAGTGTGCAGCCGCAGCCAAGAAAACAAATAGAATACTAGGAATTGTAAGGAAAGGAATAGAGAATACAACCAAGGATATTATAATGCCCCTGAATTGCTACATGGTGCGACTGCAATTCGAATATTGTGTGCAGTTCTGGTTGCCATGCCTTAAAATGTGTATAGCAGAAACAGAAAAGATACAGAGAAGAACAACCAAAATGATAAAGGGGATGGATTCATACCCCTATGAGAGAAGTTTTAAAAGGTTAGGGCTCTTCAGTTTGGAAAAGAGACAGCTGAGGATTAATACGATAGAGTTCTATAAAATAATGAGTGAAGTGGAGTGGAATGGGTAAAAAGATTGGTTGTTTACCCGTTCAAAAAGTAGAAAGATTAGGGGGCACACAATGAAGCTATAATGTAGCACATTTAAGACTAATCGAGAATATTTTTTTTTTATTCTGTGCATAATCAAACTCTGGAATTTTGTTGCCAGAGGATGTAATGAAAACTGTTAGTGTAGCTGGGTTTAAAAGAGGTTTAAATAAGTTCTTGGAGGAAAAGTCCATAAAACATTATTAAAGGGCACTGGGCAAATCCATTGCTTACCCCTGGGATAAACAGCCTGGATTCTGTCTACCTTTTGGGAATCTGACAGGTAATTGTGACCTGGATTGGCCACTATTGGAAATAGGGTACCGGGCTTGATGGGCCCTTGGTCTCACCTAGTAAGACATGCATTATATTCTTTATACCCCATTTTGAGATTTTACATCAGCATAACGGATTTGCCTTATATAAATACAGTCATTAAGTAGGTAACAACATTTTAAACATAATTTCCTGCAGTATGTTCTACCTATATAAGAGATTTAAAAAGTATCAACCACACTAAGCTGATGATAGAAATTTCCTTATGCAAGCACTCTTTATAGATTTTTGCTATTTCAATGCAGGTCTCATAGGACCATTTGAATCCATATTAATTTCTTTCCTGGCAGTTATATGGCTCAGTATGAACTGCAATATTTTACTTTTAATCTGTCAGTAATTTAGTAATGTGTAAACTAATTATGCAAAGATATTAATGTAATCGGTTTGTGGACTCATAAAATCAATGTGTTTTTACAGACTGCATTATTACAATCATATATCTATTACAAATAATGGTATGAAATTAGAAATGGACGTTTACCCAGGGGTCAATAATATTAACCCAATGTAATCAATAATAGAGCTTAAAGATAACTTAGTTGTATTGCGTATGAAAAGGTTAAATAATTCCATTTTAAGTACATTTCTGGAACTGATACTCTGGTACCGGAGGGCTGAGTTTGAAGGTAGTGCATTAAGGCCTGGAGAAATAATTCAAGATGGATGCTGAAACTATAGTGCTCCTGCTGGCTAGGAAGTGATGCAGAGGGGCATGCCTTGGAATCAGTACCCCCTCCAGCCTTCAATTTGACAAAGAACCTTCTGAGTTATAGCAGGTATGCCAGTAGGGATGGGAAAGTAACAGAGGCAGCTGAGATGTAAAAACTAAAGCAAATTAAACAAACATTTGTAATGTTTTTCTTTAAACTATTAGTTTATTATACATTGCAATCCATTTAAATTACTTCACATCTAACTCACCATAAAAGTGCTGAATGTACTCAAGTAGCATAATTTAATGTAATCATCACAGGGACTGTCTCCATGTAGTAGATATGCAAATAAAATTAGTGCTTTCTATACTTACCGTATAATATCATTCTTTCTTGATACCTTAGTCCCAACTATGTGAAAAAACAGCAACAAGAAGGCTGTAAAATTATACATCTTCATGGTAGAAAATATTTCCATATCACCCTGCTAGACTAGTTCAGACAAGTAGGTTGTGTTCCCTTACCAGCAGGTTGGTGGAGACAAAAAACCAAATAAAAGGCCAAGTTTTAATGACATCACTCTATCCGCTTCGGACGCCAGAAGTCTGTCTCTACCAGATGGTGGATGGATTTTCTCCTCTCTGAAGAAAATCTGAGAATTGAGAGGGAAAGAGATTGAGTAAACCACTCATGAACAACCACCTAAAGGGGTGACTCTCTCACTTGAGTGTAATGTAGGAGGGTCCACTAGATTGCGGTCTTTTTGGTAGCCATAGAAGGAGGGAAAATTTGATTCAGCTCCACACACTAATCAGGATAAGGGCCTGTTGAACAGTCACAGATTGAAAGGATTTGGAAGAATCTGGAAGAGTACAACAGCCTCACACCACCTCAGTGCCCCCTCCATTCCCCCCCCCCCCAGGTTATCTCCCAAAGATTGCAGAAGGCTCTGAGGAATCTACCTGTCAGCCACCTTTCACATAATGCTATTAAAATAAACCCAGCCAGTGAAGCAGTTTCAGGGGAGTAGAGCTAAACCCGGCACAGATCCTACGCCTGGGGCTCTCAGGAGATGAGTACCAAGGCTTGACTTTGTCATTGTCCTTGGGGGTTCCCGGTTCCTTCTCTGAGGGATGCAATTCAGGGTGGACTGCTAGTGACTGTTGGTGCTGTGTGTGGGTTTCCTGCCATTTTCTGCATGCATTAGTAACGTTTTTGCCTAATGTGCACCTGGGGGTCGCACGGCCCTAACATGTATTCCACCCAAGCGGCTCCAACACATGCTCTTTCCCTAGCACTTTTAATGCATGTTATGTAAAAGTACAGTTAATGCATGCTTGTAGGTTGACACGGCCTTATTTGCGCTGTTGTGATACTTACCCTAACTCTGTATGTCTTCTTCCAGGAAACGTTGTTTTGACCTCTAGCAAACAAGGAACCTCATCCTTGGATTCTGGACTCTGCCTTCCTGTATGGCAGCTTTTGATTCACCCCTGAAGGGTATGCCTCCCCCCTCTCAGCCGAGGGACACTGTTATTCTACCCTTACCTGCCTCAGGGCAGGAGGTGCAGGACGGCGATAAGGATGTTCAGCAGGCCGGAATCTCTGGCGACTGTGCTGTGAGCTGCTCTTTGTCCTCGAGGGGGTTTGTGGTCGCTGTGCTCCCTGGTGTTGGAGAGCCTTTTCCAAGAGGAGAGCTTCTGGAATCCGGATTGTCCTCCCTGGAATTCTTTTCCTTTTTTGGAACAGGCCTGCTCCTTCTGGCATGGAAATTCAGACCCCATGGCCTCTGGGTGCCCCCAGACGCAGTCTTGTGCCAGACAGGCTGAAAGTAGAAGCCCTGTTCTATTACCTTGGCTAAGAATCCCTGGCACGGGACACACCCTGAAGATGAGATGTTGACTATGCCTCAGACCCAGATGAATCGGTATTGGATTCTGATATGGATTACGATGTACTCTTACATTCAGAAGACTGTGCAGAGGTCAGCGTGATCCACCTGTTCTGGAAGGAGGTGCTGGCAGCATTGATTTCCAAGGTCTCATCCACTGTGAACTTGACCAATGCTTCTAGCATGGAGCAGAAGCCGAAGGTGCACCCACTTTTTCAAGGGGTGCGGAAATCCAGTACTGTAGTCCCGTTCCCGGAGGTGATCAAATATATGATCCGGTCCGAGTGGGTCTCACCTGACTCCCTGCCTAAAGGGTTAAGGGGTCTATAAGAAGATCTACACCCTCTGGAGGAGAAGCACGGTGAGTGGTTTGACATTTCCAAGGTGGATGCACAAGTCACAGCGATTACCAGACAGGCAGATCAACCTTAAAGGATGTTCTGGACTGCAAGGTTGATTCCTTGCTGAAGAGCCACTGTGCCATGGCGGCGGCTGTTCTAAAGCTGGGGGTATGTACCAGCTTGATGTTTCGAGCCCTGCTCCAGTGGATTCAGTCTCTACTGACTGAAGATACTACTTTCCTCTTGGAGTTGGCTGTGGCCTTCCTTTCTGATGCCATGTATGACCTGGTATGTTTGGCGGCCAAGGATGGTGCCCTGATGACTGTGTCATGGCATTGGATAGACTCCAGCACTGGGCGGTGGGCTCATCCTTCAGTTGGCTGAACTGGCCTTAAGGGGAAACTCCTGTTTAGAACTGATTTGGAGAAGCTGGTGAAGGACCTAGGTGAGACAAAACCTTACTGCCTCCCTGAAGACAGGTCCAGGGGGCCTATGAAGTGGGCTAGAGCCCTTTCTTGTCAGCTTCCGCCCATACACCAAGGGGTATGCTGGCCGGATTCCCAGGGATCTCGGGACTATCACCACTGCTGACCTAAGGAAAAAAAACAAAAATCCTTTCTTCTCCTTTGCTTCAGGGCCCATTCTCAGTCCTTTCATGGAGCATGTGGACCCAAGGAGAGAAAAGGAACTGATAAATATGAAAATTAAAAATTAAAATCAATAATTAATATAAAACATCAAATTAATCATGTAAGAACTAGAAAACCAGACCGCTACCATCTATAATCACCAAATGATAGGATACAGTATATATAGTGTTCTGAATCTATGTACATTAAAAACATTAAAAAACAAGAAAGAAGCAACTGAGATGAGGAGAACATAACTAAAGGATAAGGATCTTCGCCTTGTGGATGAGCAGAGGGTACCTCTCCATTTTTTGGAGGCTATGACTTCCTTTCGTCAGTCAGACCATCTTTTTTTGCTGTTTGCTGGTCACAAAAGGGTGAAACATTGGCCAGGTTGACTTTGGGGCACTGGATTAAGGAGACTTGCCTCGGTGTATGTGTTACGGAACCGGCCTGCTCCATAGGGTTGTGTGTCCGTTTGTCATGAGCACAAGCGTTCTCATAAGCAGAGCAGCGCTCGGTAGCCCCTGCAGACTTTATTGGGTAACAACATGGGCATGCCCAGTGGTGTTATAGCTTTGGTACATCCCAATTGTCGACTCATCTTGCAGGATGATATGGGAAGTGACAGTTTACTTACCAGTTAATGTCCTTTCCTTAAGTCCTACTAGACCAGTCCAGGGCCTGCCCCTGAAACCGTATTGCTCTGCTCTTCTGCTGCGGTATCCTTGTATCCGCTGTGATTTTAATACTTGATTCTGCAGGTTCATCTTCTACAGACAGCCTTCTGTTTATGCTTCCTGGACATAGTTTTCAGCTGTTGATTACTCCTTGTTGCCCATGCTTGAGGTTGTGTGAAGCTTACCAGGTTTTCTCCCATATGCTTTGGGATGAGTACAGAGGAACATCTGGTGGCTGAAGCACATAGAAGCATGAGAGTGATGTCATTGAAACCTGGGCTTTTCATTGGTTCTCCTATCAGCAGGAAGCTCTGGGCTTCCTGCTGGTAGGAGAAAATAACCCACTTGTCTGGACTGGTCTAACAAGACTAAAGCAAATGATATTAACTGGTAAGTAAAATGTCACCATACTTAGATTAATCTTCACACAAAATAGTGCCACTCAGCTGAAGCATCCAGTCTTTCCAGATGTACTGAAACAGTCTAAAAATGATTTTTGCCTAGATTGAGGGACATTTACTAAAGAGCAGTAAGCTTTTGCACTTACTGCACATTAGGTGCAAAAAATGAAGTGCAAAGGATATATTTTCTCAAGACTGTGGTCAGCAAATGCTCTGCAGTTAGCACACACAGAACCAAGTTACTACATAGGCCCATGTTGAATGTATCAGTAGACAGCACTGAAACACTTGTGCTATGCGCCAATGCATTCAATTCTAGCCCAACCGCAGGCCAAAACCCCCTCCAAAAATAAAAATCATGATAAAACATTCCGACCCCTGAAAGGAGCTACCTACCCGACCCTCTTGAGGCATTCCCCACCCCTCCAAGACAGACCCACTCCTCAAGGCATCATCTACTACCCCGATACTATCACCTACCCATGTGATCACACCCCCAAACCAAGTTCAACTTCGCAAACCAAGCTCCACACCATTTTACTAAGTCTTTCACCACCACTCAGATAACTATTATCTCTGGATGGTGGTACCATGCTTTGACCAGCCGCATCCAACCAAGGCTTCCTGCTTGTATGGGGGCAAAAATGGCCAATCAAAGCATGGCATCAACAGAAAATAGTGTCAGGGGCTTTGGGCAAGCACTGTATTGCTGTTTTAATGTCCTTGCTGCCACTGCGTGTCCCAGAGAGGGTTTTCAGTGACGGTAATGGGCCACCCTCGAAAGATTGGAGCTCTAGGCAATTGCCTAATTTGTTTAATGGGTAGTATAAGCTCTGACTACCAGTCCCAAAGAAGCAGGAAGTAAATTGATGTAGCATGGGACCTTGCAGTACAGGCCCAAACTGATGTGCTGCGCTGCCACACTCCCTCCAACGCAAACCTTCTGTCAGAGGGGCTAGGACAAAGCCACACTTGAGTGCGGCCTGTGTTGCAAAGGCTATAGCCACACTGATTTACTTGGGAACTGGATTTAGTGCATTCCTTTCTTAGAATTTCAAAGTAAATTACATTCTGGTACTTTTCCTGTCCCCAGAGGGCTTACACTTTAAGAGCTCCTTTTACTAATTCCTTTGAGTTATCTGCTGCATGGTCCATTTTGTTTCTATGGGCTTTGCGGCTAATAGCTCAATGTAGTGTTAATAAAAGTGGCCCTGAATTTCTACTTAAGGCAATCGAGGGTTAAATGACTTACCCAAATCATAAGGAGCTGCAGTTGGGCTCAAATCTGACTTCCATAGATTTCATCCCATTACTCTAACCATTAGGGTATTTCTCTGCATCCTGCTTCTTCAGGCCCAGCAGAAATAAGTGACAGTGGCAGTAAGCCCGGCAGCAAGAAGCAAAGAGTTTTAAATTACTGCACTCTTGCCACACTCTGCACGTTGTAAATAGTTATCTTCACCTTGTTATGTGTTATTTATTGTTACCTGTGTTCTATGTAAAGTTACTTGTTCTATCTGTTCCCTGTACACCACTGTGACTGGTAGATACAGCGGTATAAAAAAAGTTGCAAAATAAATAAATAGTGATTGGGCCAGCCCTGGTTACTCCAACCCTTATGTGTTCCCTCATATCTATGGTTTCACATTTCCATGGATTTCATCGTAAATCTATCACCATTTAGAAGTAATGTAGAGTTTTGGTCAACATTATTGGCACCCTTGCATTTTAGATATGTTGTGTACAATGTCTTGAGAAATGAAACTATTCTAACTGTATATTATCATAATATTTTAATAGTATGTTCAAAGGTATACAATAAAAACATGATGTCCGTGCAATTTAGACATAGTAATTTCTGAGAAGAAAACAAAATATGACCTGGACAGGATTAATGGCATCCTTCACTAATATTTGGTTGCACAACCCTTGTTCAAATGTTTCTTGTAGTCATCTCATTGTTTCTTACGTCTGTTTGCTGGTAGTTTCTCATACTCTTCAACTATGATTTGTTCTAGCTCAGGAATGTTTCCAGGATTCCTTTTGCCAGAGGCAGATTTCAGCTCTTTCCAAAGATTCTTGATTGGATTGAGATCAGGACTCATTGCTGGCCAGTATAAACAGTCCCATTTGTTCCTTTTTAACTACTCTTTTGTACTTTTGCATGTATGTTTTGGGCCATTGTCCTGCTGGAGAACCCATGACCTTCGACGGAGACCTAGCTTTCTGACACTAGGTAGCACATTTTGCTCCAAAATACCTTGGTAGTCCTCTGACCAAATGATTCCTTTATTATGTTCCAGGCCTCCAGTTCCTGAGACAGCAAAACAGCCCCACAACATTATGGAACCCCCACCATATTTAACTGTAGAAAGGGTGTTTTTTTTCTTATAAGCTTTATTTCTTCACCTGTAAATATATCACTGGTTTGTATTGCCAAAGAGCTCAAATTTGGTTTCATTGATCCACAGAACATTTTTCCAGAAGGATTGTGGTTTCTCAAGGTAGGTTTGGGCAAAGATCAGGCATGCCTTTTTATGTCTGTCTTTGAACAGTGAGGACCTCCTTAGCCTTCCTCTTTTGTTTAGTGAGCAGCATATGGTACGGTTGAACCACCACTCCAAATTGCTCCAGGTCAGCCTTAAGCTCCTTTGATGATGTACGTGGTGTTTTTACAACAGTTCACATTAACCTTTGAAGACTTCTTTGATTAATTTTTCTCTTCACACCACTTCCTGAGAGAGGTTCTTGACAGTCCCATGAGCAGAAAACGTCTTAATAACATTGCAAACTGTAGACACAGCAATCCCAAGGTCTTTGAAGATGGACTTGTACCACTTTGAAGTTTTATGTTTGGTGACAGTCTCAGGCAGCTCTCTTGTCTTCACCGTTCTTAAAACGGAACAAGGAGTGAATGTGGCCATTTTAAACATTAGAGCCAACATTCATAATTGAGTCAAGTCATTTGAGTACTGACAGTTGATCATAGGTGTGCCTAATTTTACTGCAATGAGAATGTGGTTCTGTTCAAACTGATTTGAATTGTTTATAGAGGTGCCAATAATCATGTCCAGGCAATGTCCCAGTTTTTGTGCTACTTCCTACTATTTCATTTTTTAATTGGTCTTGATTTATTTGATTCTTTTATGTGTCAGATATATGGGCATTTGTAGTCCAAAGCCATTTCACTGGCTACTTTTTATTTAGGAGATACTGGACATTAAGGAGTTGAACTGCAAGGGTGCCAATAATGCTGACCACAACTGTAGTTATCTGGGTGGTGGTAGATAGATTTAATAAAATTGCTCATTTTGTACCTCTGCCCAAACTCCCCTCAGTCACCCACATTAGCTACAATCTTTGTGAATTAATCTTCCAGCTACATGGAATACCAGAAAACATAGAACCCGAAATTCATTTGTGACGGTTTTGCACCTCTATGGTGCATAGCCATCATCGCCAAACTTGAACCCCATATATTCAATGCAGGGATGATATGTGGCCCCGGCATTGAATATTTGGGTTTGCTGCACAGCCAAAGATGCCATAGAAGCTAACTGGGCAGCAGTGGCGATATTGCTCTGCTGCCCAGTTGGCTCCCATGGGTAAAGATAGGCCAGCTTTTGCTGCACCTGTCTGTTCCCATGGGTCGCTAACTGGGCTGCGGTGCAATGTCGTTGCTACCCGGTTAGAAACGGAATGCCCCAAACACACCCCGATTCTAAGCGGTTAGCATCAGGGCATGTAGCTGTATTAATTGGGGATATTCATGTTAGTGCTGCTGAATATCCCTCTAAGCATCATTTACACGGTTTACAGGTCTGTAAACCATGTAAATGCCTTTGAATATCAGGCCCATAGTGTCTGATAGGGAAGCCCAGTTCATTTCCGTGTTTTGGAGGGAATTCTGTAAACAATTGAGAAAAAGAACAATTTCACCATAAAATACCCAAGTCCACTTTTACCTATGGAAAAAGGAGCAGCTGCCCAATGCTCTGCATAGCAGGGATCCATAGGTAAAAGCATGCCTTATTTGCAGGTCACCTGCTCTCAATGCCTACCAGTCACTCCCAACTCCCCAATTAAAGCTTAAGCTGGCACAAGCAGCATTCTGAAAGTAATGTTAGGGGGTGGGGTTACTGTGACCAGTGCATTGAGGCAATCCTCCTCCCAGCTCAGTGTTGTTCTGCTTATAAATGCTACTGCATAGATCAGCAAGAGCAGCACAGGCTTCTGGACTTCTGAGTTTGTATAGTGCAACCTTTCCCGGTCCTCACAGTGGCATGAATCCTCCTCCTTCAATCCAGGCCAAAGAAGTGGCTGCACAAATAAAGGTAAAAAACACAGCTTTCACAAAATTCAGAAGATCACAAAAGGAGGAACACAGAAAAAAGTATAAGATAAAGCTAAGAGACAGAGAAATATGGATAGCAAAGGCGGAAGAAAACATGGCTAAAAATGTGAAGCATGGAGACGAACATTTTCAGATATATTTAGGAGAAGAGGAAGACCAGAGGTGTAATTGCAAGGCTCAAAACTGCCAAGGACAGATTCGTGGAAAGTGGCATTGAAAAGGCAAAAATGCTAAACAAATACTTCTGTATTCACGGAAGAAAATCCTGGAGAAGGACCACATATTGATTGGCAAATATACAAATGGAAATGGGGTAGATACCACACCATTTACAGAAGATATTTCTGAACAGCTTGCAAAACTGAAAGTGGACAAGGACTGGATGGGATACATTCCAGGATACTGAAAGAGCTCAGAGAGGTTTTGGAAGAGCCTTTAAATAATGTTTTAATAGATTTTTGGAGACAGGCGAGGTTCTGCAAGATTGGAGAAGAACTGATGTGGTACCTCTTCACAAAAGTAGTAATAGGGAAGAGGTGAAAAAACTGTAGGCTGGTAAGCCTTACCACAGTGGCAGGAAAAGTAATGGAGATGCTACTGAAAGAAAGAATAGTGGACTTTCTAGAAACCAATGGATTGCAAGATCTAAGGCAACATGGTTTTACCAAGGGACGTTCACGCCAAACAGATTTGATTGAGTTCTTTGACCGGGTGACCAGAGAACTAGATGAAGGACATCCAATGGATGTGATCTACCTAGATTTCAGCAAAGCCTTTGATACTGTTCCTCGTAGAAGGCATATCAATAAACTGAGAAGCCTGGGGATTGGTCCAAAGGTGGTGAACTGGATCAGAAGTTGGTTGACTGACAGATGACAGAAGGTAGTGGTAAACGGAATTCACTCAGAAGAAAGAAAGGTGAGTAGTGGCATGCCTCAAGGATTGGTCCTGGGACCATTATTGGTTCAATGCAGGTCTTGACAAATTTTGTGTGGATTTAGGAGCCAGGTCAAAATCTTAGGAGTCCCTGGGAGGTTCCAAGATGGTGGCTGAGTAGGACGCCGTGTGAGGAGTGTGGAGAGTTTTGGCGTCTGGTCGGTCCTGATGGGGAAAAAGAGGAAACAGCGGTCAGCTAAGCCCCTCATTACCTCTTCCCCCAGAGGTGGCTTGATCCAGTCGTCCATTGCCACATTTTGTTCACCGATGGCGTCGGCTATGGCTTTGGCGGACCTGCTGACGAGTTCGGCAGATCTGAGCAACGGGATTGATCTGAGCCCCGTTCAGGTGTTGCCGCCACAGCCTGGAAGGAGTCCGGAGGAGGGGCTGTGTGAAGGAGTGCCTCCGGGTCAAGAGGAAGCAGTCACAGCAGGGGGCGCCTCCCCGAAGATAACGCCCAGTGTGGTAGCTGCTTCGGTGGGGGGCAGGGATTCTAATGCCTCCCTTGGAGTCAGCTTTGGGTCAGAGCAGTGGAAGATCAGCTCCCCGGATACTTCGGCGTCCCGGGCGATGTGCAAGTTAGTAAAACCGGCACAGGTGACTTTAGAGAGCTTATAAGAAGCCATCTCATCACTGCAAAGGTCCCTGCTCCCTATTGTGGGTATCATTTCTCAGGATTTGAATGTCCTTAAAGGCCAGTGTTCTATGGTGGAGACGAATTTGGCGGGGCAGGCCGCTAGAGTGACACGGCTGGAAACCCAGGTGGAAGATCTACAGACCTTGGAAGGAGCCCAATCCAGGGAGCGAACAATCTATGCACGTCGTTTGGAGTTCATGGACAATCAGTTACGATGGAATAATTTGAGGTTTTTAAACTTTCCAAGGTCTCCATTAATGGATCCTATGGGTCTGCTCCGTAAGTACTTGTCAGAGGTCCTACTGATGCCTGATGAGTCTTTGCCTCCTATTGTGAGAGCCCAGTATGTGGCAATTTCATCTGGGGAAGCGGGTGCGGAGAGGGGCCCTGAGGGTGCTGTTGGAACTGACCAATTGGACCTTACGGAGTTTCTTGAGAGCTCCCTGGAAGTGGTGAATGGGCGTGCTACACTTTTGGTTTGCTTTGCATTTGAGTCTGATCGAAATGCTGTCCTTAGATTATATTTCCAGAAAATGTCTGTTTCTCAATTTATGGGGTCAAAAATTTCCATTTTTCCTGATCTTTCCAGGGATACCCATTAAAGGCGGAGAGAGTTTTTGACTTTACGTCAAAGATCTACTGCCCTGGGTGCACAATTTAGATTAAAATATCTATGTAAATGTTTGGTATTATTTCAGTCTAAGCAGTTTCTTTTTTTTTGAACCCCAGCAATTAGTGCAATTTCTTCAGGGCAAGGAGGGTGATGGGCGGGTTTAGTTCCTGTACCGGCTGCCATATTGTTAACTATGCTCGTATGATGGCGATGTAAGGGTGGGTTTTCCATTCTAGTGGAAAAATAAATAAAAGATAAACAAGCAGCAAGGGTGAGAGGATGTATCCATGATTAATAGGTATCAGTAACCCCATTGGGAACCAAGTGGCAGAGCGCACTGTCTAATACTTGAAAAAATTAAAAACTACGAAGGAAAGATGAGCCTAAAGGATAAAACCATATAAATAAGAACATTAAGTAAAACAATACTCAATCATCACTCCCAAAGATTTTTCCTTAAATTGCATATACCAGAGATCAATGCATACAAATTTAATTGCATATCTATGCTTGAGTTGTTCTAATTTTGGCCATATTTTTGTAACATATACTCTGCTTAATTGTTTTTATCCAGTGGCCAGAGGCTGACAAAACAGTTTTTCATTCCTTCCTGACCACCTCCCAACTAGAGTTTAAGTATGGAAAATATATTAGATATGTCTCTGCCTCTTTAGTTAATTTTGGCAATTTGCTTATTGCTTCTCTTTTTTCCCATGCACCTTTGTGAATATCCCTCTTTTTTTCCTTCCTCCCTGGTTAGCCAGAAGGCTTTTCTTTTACATTTGAGCACTTCAAGTACAGAGTATGTTTGTTTGTCACAGCCAGTATGAGAAACGTGCTTTAGAGGTTTGACTAATGGTTTTATGCTTACATTTTATGTTTTTATTGATGTGTTTTTTATTGATTTTTTTCTATTATTGATTTATTTTATTTATTTGTTTTTAATTACCACGTTTTTTAAGATCAGCGCAGTTTACATAAGAACAACTCAATACATTGAACAGGTACAAATAATACATAGAACAGTTATACAATACATTGAACATGTTTAAACAACAATAGAATGTTTCCATAAGCTAAATAGCTAACATGTGACCTGAAGTAGGTAACTATTTACAGGCTGAAAAGAGATATGCATTAGCAGGGAGGCCATAAGCAGCTATGGAACATGGTCGAATGAAAGCTGGAAAAGATGTGTCTTAATTGCCTTGCGGAAGATTGAAAGGTCAGTGATAAGGCGGATAGGAGGAGGGAGAAAATTCCAGAGCAGCGGAGCAAAGTAGGAAAAGGCTCTGCTTCTGGCAGATTGAGAGCTTTTTCTCACCATAGTTGGAATGGTAAGGATATTAGCCATATTTGTTCTCCTGGATCTGGTTTTGGGTGTCCAATGTAAGAGGTTTTCCAGCGATTAATCCTGGTGAAGGATTTTAAATGAAACTAAGAGGGCTTTGTATTTGAGTCGATTGTTAATTGGTAGCCAATGTAACTGTATTAGAAGAGGTGAAACATGATCATATCTGGATGCTCCATAGATGGTTCGGGCAGCAGTATTTAAAGCCATTTGTAAAGGATGAAGTGCATATGTTCGTAGACCATGAAGTATGATATTAGCATAATCAAAGAGTGGAATGATTAGGGCTTGGAATATAGTGCAGAAGTCAGGAGGTTCTAATAAGGGTCGGAGCTGGTGGAGTGATCTTATTTTGAGGTAGACTGCCTTCGTGACGTTTCTTATGTGGGTTTCCATATTTAGATGTTGGTCCAGGATGACACCAAGATATCTAACCTCGTGATTTGACTTCCGATCAGCATTCTTAACCTGCAGGTGGGATGGCGGGATGAATGCTGGATCCTTTGTGATGAAAAGAACTTCAGTTTTTTTCTAGTTTGCTTTAAGGTTACGGGTTCCTAACCAGGTAGATACTGCATTAAAGCAGTCTATGATTCCAGTGAAGTTAAGGTTATCCAGTGAGAATGGGGTGTAAAGAAGCACATCATCTGCAGAAATGTGGTAGAGTATATTGAATAGCAGGGCTTAAAGAGACGAGCCCTTAGAACTCCTTGGGCTTCTTGAAATGTAGTAGATGATTGTGTACCAATGCGTATCTGTTGTTGAGGATCTGAAAGATAAGAATGACACCAATCTAGGGCTGAACTTTGAATGCCTTTAAGTTGAAGTTGAGTAAGCAGGAGGCTGTGTGATACTGTGTCGAAGGCTTATGCGATATCTAGGAAAATTAGGACGAAGCCTTGTTTTTGTTTGTTCATGCCTTTAATCAGATTATCAAAAAGGGAGGTGAGTAGGGTCTCGACACCATGATGTTGATGGAAGCCATGCTGTTGAGGATCCAGAGGAGCATAGGAGTCAATGTGGTCTTGGATTGCTGTTGCGCTATTTTCTCAATTATTTTGGTTAGGAAGGGAAGACTTGATATTAGACGGAGCTCAGATCACTAGGATCTAACTTGGGTTTTTTTTAGAAGTGGTTTTATGGTGGCTGTTTCCAGAGGTGATGGCACTGTACCCTTGGTGAAGGAAAGATGAACGATTTTGGAGATGAAAGGACAGGGTTCAGTACAAGCAGACTTGATCCAGTGGGTTGGGCATGGATCTGTAGGTGAGGTGGTGGTGTTAAGTCCTTTTGTTATGTTTTCGATTTGATCAGTAGAGTAAGGGTAGAAGTCGGACAATGCAGGTATATTTGTGTTTTTTGGTGAAGGGCTGCCTGTGAAGGGCTTTATTGGATGATTGGTGGTCATTTTGTTTTTATTATGAAAGTGTTCAGCAAAGTCTTGTGGGTGAGGCAAGTTATCTGTTCGGTGGACTAGGGTATCCTTAGTGAGAGATTGGATTAGTCAAAAGAGCTCACAAGGCCTGTTGAGTGATCTCATCAGGATTTTGGTGTGGCATTCCTTCTTCCTTGCCATAATAGCAGCTCGGTGGTCCTGTAAAGCCTTTATATAGTTCTCTGTCATATGGAAGTCTAGAGTTGCGCCATTTACGCTCGAGTTTCCTGAGGCTGTGTAGAGAATTTCGTAAGTCTGTTGTAAACCAGATAGCTCAACTCCTTGCGTAGGGGGAGTAGAGCTGTCTGTTTCAGGGTTAAATTCCAGGAGTTTATAAACTCGTTTAAATCCAAGGAGAAGGATGCAATTTGAGGCAAAGTTTCATCTAGGAATGCATCTTTGATAAATGGTTTGAAGCGATGCTGTGGTGGTGAGTTAGTCTTGATAGGTGAATATTAGATGGAAGCAGGAATGTGGAATATAATGGCTTTGTTATCTGACCAAGGGACTGGAAGAATTTGTGTCTGGAAGGAGAAATTGGAGCCATATAAGAGCGAGGGTGCAAAGATAAGTTCCAAGGTATTACCTCTAGAGTGGGTAGGGGCATGTATTAGTTGCTCATATTTAAGCACAGCCATTGCATCCAGAAAGGCTGCAGAGTTTTTGCTTGATCAAGCTGGGAGATTGAAGTTTCCCATGATCCAGAGCAGTATTGAGTTTGAAGAGTGATTACAGGCAACATCCAGGGGTATGGAGAGGTCATCTGTACAATTGGAGGTTTATTTAACAAGGTTTTTATACCGTTTTATCTTATAATCAAAGCGGTTTACATAGAACTCCACATATAACAGATAACTCATAGTAATCATTCAGGAAGGGATGGCATGCGGCAGATGCCTGGAGGCAGAACTTATATACATAACAACATCAACGAGGTTATCTGTGGTTTGGGCTTAAGCATTAAGGGGGAAAGACTAGGTATTGTCTTTTGAAGTGGTCAGTGAAGAGAAAAGTCTTGAGGCATTTTCTGAAGGCCTTGACATTCTTCATAGTTCTGATTTTTTTCTGGCAATGCGTTCCAGATGGCGGGGGGCAGCTAAGGAAAGCACTCTTAGTGGTGGAGTTGTTTGTCTTTGTGTAAAAGCTGGGGATTGGTATAGTGTCTCTGGTTTTCTGTCTTATAGGTCTGTTGCTTGAGCTTGTACATATTAGTTCTTGAAGCATTCCTGCTGAGAAGTTGTTTCTAATCTTGAAGATAGTGAGTGCAGATTTTTATTTTGCATATAAGCAGATTGGAAGCCAATGTAGCTATATGTTTATGTTTATCAAATTTGATATACCGCTCAGACCCTAAGGCATAGAGCGGTTTACAATAATACATCATTTAAGGAAAGAAGAAAGGAACGCCATTTATATGATAGGATAGGGTAGAGGAGAGAGATAGCTGGTGTACTAGTGGAGTTATGCAATCATGTTTGGGCGATTCTGTTATGATTCGAGCAGCAGTGTTCTGGGCTAGTTCCAAGGGACAGATGGTTTGTGTTGGCAGTCCATGGAAGAGAGAGTTACAGTAATTGAGTACGGGGTTTATGAATGCTTAACAGACTGTATGAAAGTGTTCATGGTTGAGGAGGGGTTTTAGTCTTCGGATGATAGCAAGCTTTTGGAATGCCTTTTTGGAAGTTCTGTTAATATGAGCTTGTAGATTTAGGAAGCGGTCAATGGTGATTCCTAAGTAGCACACTTCTCCTTTACTGTGATTTTAGTGTCCGCTATGGATATGGAGGAAGGGGTGGGTAAATGATGGGTCCCGTGTTATGAACAGTGCTTCTGATTTTTTGAAGTTTAAATGGAGGTTGTTGGATGCCAACCAGTTGCTCATGTTAAGAAGGTATTTGGTGATAGTTGAGTAGTCTGGCGAGTCTAGGTGGATGGGGGAATAGACCATGATGTCATCTGCATAGATTGGGTAGTGGATCTTCTGCTTGAAGATGCTACAGACCGGTTGTAAGTAGATGTTGAAAAGGAGGGTGGACAGGGAGGATCCTTGTGGGCCACCCTGTGTTGAGTGAAAAGGAGCTGATGTATTCTGACTGATTTTGACCTTTTGTTGTCTGTGTCTGAGGTAGGAGTGGAACCAGTTAAACGTTGTACCATGAAATCCAATGTTGGATAGTCATTTTAGGAGGATGCTGTGAGATATTGTGTTGAAGGCCGAGGAGATGTCTATAAAAACGAGTAGGTTGTTTATTCCTCTTAGTAGGTGTCAGAAAGATGAATGAGGAGGGTTTCAACACTGTGATTAGGGTGAAATCCATGTTGGTGTGGATCCAGTGGAGCATGCTGGTCGATGTGGTCTTGGAGTTGTCTTTGCATCATCTTTTCATTTATTTTGGATAGAAATGGGGGACTGGAGAAGGGCAGTAATTCACAGGGTCTGAACTGTCTGTTGTGGTGTTCTTGGGAATGGGTCGGATAGTGGCTTATTTGAGAGAGGAGGGCATGTATCCTTTTGTTAGGGATGAACTTATGATGTTGTGTATGCCAATAGCAAACTCTTCCTTGACCAATTTGATCCACACTACAGGGCAGGGGTCAGAGGGTGCTGTACTGGTATTTAGAGACGCGATGCTGCAGAGTATTTGTTCTGTTGTATGGATGTAGAATTCACCCCATTTGGGTATGCTGTTGTGGTCTGCATCTGGGGTGGAAGGGGTGTCTAGTTGAGTGATCTTCAGGGATGACTTGTATTTGCTGATAAGGAAATCTGCAAAGACTTGGGGGTGGATAGGATCCTCATTGTGGTATGGGTCTTTGGTGAGGGTGCAGACAATTTTGAATATTGTTTGAAGCGAGATGCTGGGTTTGATGGACCTTTTGTGTGGCTCAGTACAGCAGTTCTTAATGTTCTTATAACTGAAAAACTGGCAGGCAAAACCTATTTTTATCAGTTTCTGATACTTGAGCAACTTCAATTCAAGTTTCAATTGTAGGGACTCCGAAAGGTGACTGAAGGGATTCAGTTTCTTGACTAAAACCAAACCCAAGGCATAGAAAATAGGATGTATTTAAGCCTTAGGAGCTCATTCATACTTAATCTAATTGAAGAATTCTTGTATTATCACTTGTTTCCATTTCCAGTCTGTTTGAATTTGAAGAGAGGACTCCCTATGTAATAATGAGAAAAGCTCTTACTAACCACTTGCATATGTTTATTTCATTCCTTGATTGAAAACTGCTATCAGTCCTTTGAAATGTAATTGCTTTTCATTCTTTACACCAATTATGTAGAAGCATCCATTAAATAATTACAAATTACTAATGCGCTAGATACTGAAAGTTGGATTAGAAAAACTTAGAATAGGATGGCACTATTTTCTTATTTTTCACCTTCAGAATGGATAGTAGGATGTATACCATTGACATGATATGTGATTTGAAAACAGGACTCAGGAGAGCATTTTTTCTTTTGAGAACATTGGAAGAGGAGTTATCACCATAAGGGCACTCATAATTACATAGTAAAGCCCTCTACCCAGGCACCTTACTTTCTGCAACATTCAAACCAGAATATCTTCACATTTATTTTTACAAACTGTTCAAATCAGAACACGACCATAGTCGTACATATTACAAATTCATTACTTCAATAATATGACAGCCAGAAATGAAAATATAAATGTCTCATTTTGTACTATATGACATAACAAAAACCCAATAGTGTACCAAGCCTCCCTTTTCTGGAACATAGAATAATGTTTCCCATGGAAAAAAAAAAGATGCTTTAAAGAGTTAGTGTGGCTTATACAGCAAGGAATCCTAGTACTTGCTTTTCAAAAGCTGTTTTGGCATGTAATGCCTACATTGTCTTAAATAAATAAATTTACCATAATCACTCTTAGACATATTTAAGCATACTTTCATTTTCATTTTGTCTTTCCCATTTATTCATGATTGTGATTTATTGGAGGGGTTCTATTGGGAAGCTAAGGGCAAGGTTGCTAGATCCAACTCTTCACTGCCTCCAATTACAGAACTGTTAAACTGTTGGCTCCCCTTCCTAGGTTCACCAGAATCCGTAAGAGGCCCTTTTACTAAATTGCCCCAAGCACTGAGACCCACAGTAACTTAGCATGGAGCTAGCACAGTTAGCATATCATTATTTCTGCGGTAACTATGCTGCACACCTTGGGGTGGGTAGTAAGTGGGCAGGTTAGGCGTGAAGAATGCTCAGGGTAAGCTCCTTGCAATTAGCGCATTCTGCACTTGACTTCACAGTGTGCCATTAGTGTGGGTGCACTTACTGCACCCACCATAGGGGAGGTAAGGGCAAGTGTGCTAATTTAGGCTGCATTAGGACAGACTGCCTCATGTTAAGTTCCAGGAACATGCTTTCCATGCCCACACCGGTTAATGTGGCGGTGTTGTATTTAATACGCCATGGTTTTGAGCATTATGGGTACATTTAGATGCGATCCCAAAGGGTCTCTATTTAAAAGTTAATACTTAGAGCAAGGGTTGGAACAGAAGTAAACAGTTGAAGTTAGAGTGCAGATTGTAGAAGGAATGGGGTAAACCACTCCCATTCATTACTGGGTGAAACTTCTTTATTGTACTATAGTTAATTCCTAAGACTGTAAGTTGTTCAAGGTGGTTTATCAGTGACCCTAATTTTAAGTACACTTTTGGTTTAGAATACAAACTTCTGGCCTGGACTCTAAATATTGAAAAGGGTGAATGAGAGTGTGTCAAGTGCCAGAATTTTAAACAGTTGCTGCTACAAAGCCTCTAATCTCTTCTCAAACTTGAACCCTGATATTTAATACTCCTGGAGCATGATGGAAGCTCTTTACAATAGCTCCATAGACTGATGTACTTCCATGTCTGCCTAGCAGTTCACAGTAATTGCCTGGACTACACAGAAAAGGGCGTTATACATATACATTATGGAACACCCTACTGGCTATGAGGGTTATTTTAAAAGGTTTAGTCGTGATTTGGATGTCTGAAGATGTGCATGTGGATGTCTGAATCATGGACACGTCTCCGTAGCCATTCCAGAAATGACGTTTGCAGACAACATTGTTGTAGGACATTCAAGTAGGCATGGGGGAGTAGCAATTTACTTACATGTATCCGGTCGATCCCAGAAATGTTGGAAACGTCTGCAGGCACGTCCATGTTTATACCTGCTCCAGGCACAAATAGGCAGTAAGAAAGTGCTTGTTTTCACCTTAAAACATCCAGAGAGTGTAGAGAAGATGGTTAATTAAGTGACTATGATGTGCGATCAAAAGGTATCGAGACTTGTAGAATAACACAAGTAGTATAACACTGACAGTTATTGCACTCAGTCTCCTTCAAAGTAGTCCCCTTCTGATAAAACAAAATTATTTCTAGTGTACCTGCCACTGCTGAAAATAATTTTGAAATGCCTCTTTCATTATGCTGTGAAGCTGCTGTGTCAAATTTTGCTTAATGGTCTCCAAGTTGTCAAATCTCCTTCCTTTCAATGATAGTTTCAGTTTTGGAATGAGGAAAAAGTCACAGGGTGTGAGGTCAGGTTAGTACAGAGGCTGATGGATTTGCTCAATTTGGTGTTTAGCCAAGAACTGCTGGACAAGATATGATGCATGAGCTGGGGCTTATCATGATGAAGCAACCATTCGCCATTCCTGTGCAACTGTGGCCTCTTACGATGAATTGCATCTCTCAAACGAGTCAGAACTTGGATGCAGTACTCCTTATTGATGGTTTGGCCTTTCGGAGCATACTCATGATGAACAATACCCTGGTAATCAAGAAAACTGTGAACATGACCTTGACATTGCTCCTCACCTGATGGGCTTTCTTGGATCTGAGAGAATTTGGAGTCATCCATTTTGAGGATTGAGTCTTAGGGGCTTGTTTACAAAGCCGCGGTAGCAGTTCGC
The DNA here is from genome assembly GCA_033557465.1 of Ichthyophis bannanicus. Taxonomy (NCBI): domain Eukaryota; kingdom Metazoa; phylum Chordata; class Amphibia; order Gymnophiona; family Ichthyophiidae; genus Ichthyophis; species Ichthyophis bannanicus. Next base: position 181,815,177 of record CM066034.1, read on the forward strand.
GATCGTTATCGGAGCCGCGGCCCCTTTGTAAACAAGCCCCTTAGTTTCTGGGTCATAATCATAAACACATGATTCATCACTAGTATAATCTTTTTGATGAAATCTGTGTCATTTTCAGCGCATTCCAACAACTCCCTGGCTGCAGACAGTCAATCTTCTTTTTGGTCAGGGGACAGGAGTTTTGGCACAAATTTTGCAGACACATGTCTCATTCCTACATCAACAGTAAGAATGGATTGTACCGACCCGAAACTGATGTCCACGTCCTCAGCAAACTCCCTAATAGTCAATCGACAATTTGAGTGTATTGCGGCATGCACTGCTTCAACTTTGTCTTCATTTTTGAAATTTGTAAATATTTAAATCTGTATATATGTTTAAACTATCTATATACCTAATCAGCATTTACTCAGCATTGTAACCCTCAAATTACCATTTTTATTGTAATTTCAATTGTTTGAATACGTTTCAATGTAATGTTCAAGTTTTGTTCTATGTAAACCGCTTTGATTTTTCTGAAAGGCGGTATATAAAACCGTTCAATAAATAAATAAATAAATTCCTGCTCATAGATGGCCTTCCAGAACATTTGTCACTGTCAACACTTTGTCACCCCTCTTGGAAATGTCTGTACCAATCATAAACTTGAGTTCGACTCATGCATTCATTGACATATACTTGCTGTAACTTCTCTTAAGTCTCTTTGCACAAATCTCCAAGTTTCTGGCAGAATTTAATGCAAATTCGCTGTTCAATTTTTTCACTCATTGTAAATTTATTTATTTATTTAACAATTTTTATATACCGTCTTTCTACAAGTCAAGACGGTTTACATAGAACATATTAGCAGTATGTTTCAACTGTTTACATGGAACAAGATAACGATGAATACATATGGTAACGAGAAGAACTATATACAAAGATCAAAGATCAACTATTTACATATGAATTTACAATAAGCCATATGGTTGTGTTAAAGAATTTGAGTTTTGCAGAAGGAATAGGGAGGAAGGTGTAAAGGTTATGAGCTAAGGTGGAAGGGAAAAATGTTCAAGGAAAAGATGGGTGTTCAACTTTTTTCGGAACTCAGAGTGGTTTGAACAGTTCCGAAGTTCGTGAGGAAGGGAATTCCATAAGGATGGAGCATAGAGGGAGAAGGCCTTGTTACTTGTCGATTGTTTAGAGTGTCTCTTGTTTATAGGGATGGTCAGTAAGTTTTTTGTAATAGAGCGACGTGATCTTGTGCTGTTGGAGGAGAGAAGGAGAGGGGAGAGGCATGGAGCTGACTCATTGGAGATGATTTTATGTATAAGCGTGAGGACCTTGAATTGAACTCTGTATTGGATGGGGAGCCAGTGGAGATCATAGAGGACAGGTGTGATGTGGGAACGTCTAGGGTTGTTAGTTATAAGCCGTGCTATCGTGTTCTGGGCAAGTTGGAGCGGTTGAATAGTGTTCTTGGGGAGGCCATGATAGATATGGTTACAGTAATCAAGAAAAGGGATTGTGAGGGCCTGGCAGACAGTACGAAAGGAGTTAGGGCTTAGGAGGGGTTTGAGGTTGCGGAGGGTACGGATCTTTGCGTATATTATATTAGTGGTTCTCTTTATTTGGTCAGTGAAGGAAAGGTTCTGATCCAGGATAATACCAAGATATTTCACTTGGTTTTTTATAGTAAGTGTGAGATCACCTATAGTGAGAGTGGGAGGTGGGGTGTATGTAGGATTGGAAAATACCTGGAGAACCTCAGTTTTGGATTGGTTGATTAAGAGGTTATGTTGGGAGAGCCAAGATTTTAGGTTAGTTAGGCATTTACTCAGTTTAGAAAAGTCAGGGTTAGAAAGGTTAAAAGGGGTGAAGCACATCATGTCGTCTGCATATAGCTGATACTGAATGTCGTAGCTTTGGAAGATCTTGCAGACAGGTTGGAGGAAGATATTAAATAGTAGAGCAGAAAGACTGGATCCTTGGGGGACACCTTGTTTTAGGATGAATGGGAGGGAGGTATCGTTTCCAATACAAACCTGTTGGGTTCTGTTATCTAGGTAGGAACGGAACCAGTTCAGGGTTGTGCCTCTAAGTCCTATTTCGTGAAGTCTGCTTAGGAGTTGATGGTGAGGGAGGGAGTCGAAAGCAGCTGATAAGTCAAGGAATATGAGATGACATCCTTGAGAGGGGTTCTGTATGTGGAAGTATAAGGAATCGGGTAGGGAAGTAAGAAGGGTTTCGACTCCATGGTTCTTTTTGAAACCATGTTGGAATAAGTCGAGGGGGGAGTGTTCATCAATATAGTTCTGAAGTTGAGTTTGGACCAGCTTCTCAGTTATTTTAGCCAGGAATGGGATACTAGAGATGGGTCTGTAAGAAGTAGGAGAAGTAGGGTCAAGCTTTCTTCCTTTTAAGATAGGGCGGATGGTAGCACTCTTTAGCGGTGGTGGTACAGAGCCAGTTTGGAGGGATGTTTGAACAATATACAGAATGTATGGACTGAGAGAACTTCTGGTAGATTTGATCCAGGGGACAGGGCAAGGGTCGAGGGCAGAGGTTGAGGCATTTAAGTCCTTTATGACATTAGATACATTTTCTAATGTAAGATGGTCAAAATTGCTCCAGGAGTTTGAGGGGGTAGGCTCATGTGGTTGGGTGCTGTAGTCAGCAAAGGTTTGGGGGTTATTAGAGGATAGGGGAGGGAGGAATTTGGAAATCAGGTGATTGGCAAAGGCTTGTGCAGTTATTTTTGGAGGTTGGTCCTGGTGTAAGGGCTCGTTAATTAAGGATTTGGTAATAGAGAACAACTCTCTAGGTTTGTTAAGTGATCGTTGAATAATATTTTCATTGTATTCTTTTTTATGGTTGAGGGTTTCAGAGCAGTAGGTTTGGAGTTTAGCTATTTACGTTCAAGACGTCTAAGCTCTCTTTTGAGAGTTCTCAGATTTGTAGAAAACCAGGGGGCTCTTCTATGGTGTTTTTGAGGAAGTTGGTTAGGTGGAAGTAGAGAAGCTGCAGATAGGATCTCATTCCATTTAGAAATGTGGGACTCATGGTTCAAGCTCTTATCATATAGTAGGTCAAGAGAAGGGATTGTTTGCTCTAGAAAGGTGGCCACATTGAATTGTTTAAATCTACGGGTATGTTGAGCCTGGAGGGGAAGTTGATTTCTGTGAGTGGAGTATGGGAAGGAGAAGAGGATGAGAGCATGATTCGACCAGGGTAGAGGTTGAATGGTGTGTGTAACCTGATCAGTGTTTAGGGTGTGTTGTGGAAAAAATATAAGGTCAAGGATGTTTCCTTTGGAATGCGTAGGGAGTTTCAGTATTTGGGAGAAGTGGAGGGCATTCATTGCTTGGAGGAAGGTAGAGGTAAATCTGACTAACTCTTTTACACCGATACTAAACATTACGTGATTTAAAAAAGTACAGGTGTGCTGCAGTCACTCTACACTCTGCATATGCAGAGCACATAACTAAGTCATTGCATGCTTAATAACATTACGATGTGATGTATTGTTATATAGCTACACAAGAAGTCTTTATACTTTTTGATCACACCTCATAAATCACAAAGGCCCACATTGGGATTTGAATCCTGACCACTATGCTCTTAAGCCACTTCTCTAACCATTATGCTATTAGACGTCTTTGTTCTGAAATGCTATCCTCAGGATGTCTATATAGAGGCTTGATACACTTGCATCTGGCCCTTCCACATTTCCAAAATTCTGCCTGAACTTGTATGTGCCTGCTTTTTTTTTTCAGACGTTCTGGCTTTGACATCCTAGATTGCACTTGGACTTCCCATTATTTATTTACATTCTCTTATATACCGTGCTATTCTGCATCAGTGCGTTTTACATTGAACAAACTGAAATTACATTGAACAGGGCATTATAACTTGGAGATAACTATTTTACAGGGAACATGGGCTATGGAGGGTTAAGTGGCTTGCCCAAGACCACAAGGAGCACCTGTGGGACTAGAAACCCCAGTCCTTCCGGCCCAAGGTTGCTGTCCTCTAGTGGGATTTGAACCCCCGACCTTCCGGCCTGAAGTACCTTGCCCCAACCACTAGGCTACTCCTCCACTCCACTATGAAATGTGCCTCTTAGTGTCCCCTGGATAGTTTTGTAAAGCCTGGATTTATTGGTAAAGAAACCCACATTTTGCTTCATGGGCTTAATTTACTAAGGCTTTTATTCTTTTCTGACAATGACACACTAAGCATTTTTCCCATAGGTATGTGGGGACCTAGAATAGCTGTTCCTCTATGTCTATGCAAAAACACCTTGATGAATCTGGCTTTTTTAAGCTTATTTTATAAAGACACATATGTACCAACATGTCTTTATAAAATACTAGCAGAAATGACACCTGATTATTACACCTGCTCGAGTAGGCATAAACGTTAGGATGTACTTTACATGAATCTGCATGTATTTTATAAAACATGCATGTGAATCATGACTTCGCCCATGCTCCATGCAAACCCCAGCCCTGTGTATGACTATTCTGCAAGTACATGTCATCTTGCACAGTGCCTACTTTTAGGCATGATCTAATTGTATAAGAGAATTTTTCTGAGCATTAATCAGCATTTGATGCGCAGAAAAGGTTTCTAAATTACCCCCTAAAAACTCAGCAGTCTGTGAAACTATCTTAAGAATATACAGTAGATGTACAATTGGCTTGAGCAATGCAAATTTGCAATAGCGTAATTCACTTACATTGCAACTGGCAATAATTTCTTTATTAATATATATTTTCACCTTTTTGAAAATAATTCACCCAACTTGAAAAACAATAGCTTATGTTAATAAAGTGCATTCCTGTGGAACTGTTGAGTATTGCAACTACTGTTTCATGTAAGATCAGCCCCTCCCCCTCAGGTATATCAAGCCATTCTCAGAATATTATTTTAACACTTCAATGCATAGCTAATAATTAGACATTGAACAGCATAGGCATGACTGAGCAGCATTTCACAAGACTGGTATAGCCATAGAGTGCTGACATTGCTTCAAGCCTAATGCTCATATCATGGACTGCTGTGTTAAAAGACCCCTCTTGATCATACTCAGGGTGATGAGAGTTCTCTGAACTAAGTTGTCACTGTAACATGTAGTTCTAGACTGGCTGTCAAAGGCTCTCATCAATGACACATTCTGAAATGTCTGAAAATTGAATAGGCCAAATTAAACAAACCTTGAATATGAGCCTTCAGTACCCCAAACTGAATGCCAGTTTCTATCTTTTCATAGCCATCCTCACCCTCAAAATAGCATTTTCCTTTTTCTTTTTTTTACTAATGGATACCAAGAAAATGTTCTTCCATGGGTTGTATTCTGTAGGGGAAGGTAAAGGATATGGTAGAAAGTTTTTATATCCCAAGGGATACATGAAATCATATTTCATTTTCATTTATTAATACTTGATATACTACCATGATGGACCCACATCATTCACTGCTCCACGTTTCCCTACACATACACTGCTCACTGCAGGGTTATAATTAATTTCATTTTTGTAACAAATGTTAAATACATTCTATTCTTCTTTCCTTAGAATTGTTATCTTCTTACACGTTACAATCAAAAATTGTTCTTAAATGGAAGGAAACATATTTTGAATATTCTGTCAGCTTTTTGCATGTGTTTACCTTTATTAATATGATTTTGTGTCAACTTTCTTTATGAAAATGTGTTTTTAAAAAGTTTACTCACAGAGTGCATGATATATAATTTCACTCAGGGGCAATTTCTCCAAATGGGTTAATTTTGTGTATACCATGGCAGTCATGAAACTCACTTCTAAGCCTGGGGTTGCTGTGGTGGCTCGAGCACCCCCAATACTATATTCTATATGTACAGGATGAGATATGATAACCTCATACTGCAGGAAGACAGGCAAACAAGACTTTTGTGACCTCTACTATCATCACCTTCTGTTGCAGCCTATTGACTGGCTAAGGAAAGCTTGACCGATCGGCGACAAGAGAGAAGGGAGCAGCAGTTCTGGACAAAACATATTTCTTGTCTGCTCTACAGTAGCAATAGACAGTGGGGGGAGAAAAATAGTAGACAGAGGCTATGAGGATTGGGGATTGGGAGAGGGGCTGACAGAAAGGGATATGATCTTGGAGAGTAAACATAGAAACATGATGGCAGAAAAAGACCACGTGGCCTATCTAGTCTGCCCTTTTAGCCTATCTAGTCTGCCCTTCAAGGAAGAGGAGTAGGCAAAAGAACTTTGAGAAAGATCACAGATTGTGTGTAGGTAAGAGCTGAGAAAGGTGGCATGAGTTCCTAGCAGAAGAGGAGTTGGGTGAATGTGACATAAAAGGGGAAAAGAGGACCTGAGGTGATGTGAAATGACTAGGAAAGGAACAGTGGAACTGAAAATAGAGGGGGGCTGACAGGTAAATCAAACTTGGAGAACAGTTGCAAGCATTGTCAGTTAACTCCAGATTCACCTGACGGCGTACATCTAGTTCTAGGTTTGTATGCAGGGATTTGTAATTCTGATTTCCTTATTTCACTCCCTAAAGAAAGCAGGACTGTAAGTCCATGCATGCAATGGGGTAAACATAGGACAGCATCCACCCTGTCTAGTGAATCTAGAACCAGTTGGCAACCATATGTGAGAGGAGACAATCATAGTGGAAGGAAAGTGTTATAAATGTTAACCTTGTTTTCTTATTTATTAGCCTTTCTTTCATTTTTGCTGTTTATTTATTTGTATGCTGTCTATTTAATGCTAGATTGTAAACCTTTTTCACCCAAATGGAGGTAATAAATGCTTTTAAATAAACAAAACAAATAAATAAGATGCATAAAGGAATAAGGAGAGGAAGGGAAAGAAGAGATAGAGGTATGGGGGGGGGGGGATTAAACTATAAAGAGGTAAATGCTGAGGAGAGGCAGGCTGTGGATACAGAAATAAATATGGAGGAAGGAGAATAGAAATGCTAAAGAAATGAGAAGAAGCCAGAAAATTATTTCTCAAAATAAATCACAAGGAGGCAGAGGAAATGAAGACAAAGGACAAGTAGATAAAGAGCATAGAAATCAAACTAGACACACAGGTCGGAAAATTGTGTATTTTAAATTTAGTGAAGATTTCTGGGCTAGCTGGACTGGGTCAAGGGTGCGAATCAGCTGGTGTCTCTCCTCCTTCAGTCATGTGATCACCATAGTAAAGAATGCATTTCATTGGAAGGATGGGGAAGGCAGAGGAGGTTGTGGCAACACACAATGCCATAGGCTGAAAACTCTCTCTTGAATATTGTTTCAGTATTGAGAAGGACTGTGATCAGGATGTGAATTCAGAGGGAATATAGAGAAACACCGTTCAAAAAAATAAAAACACTGTTCCACCTATGCTTTCCAGTAGGCTGTGGGAGGGCAGAACAGGAAAGGGACGTGATCTAAACCTGTGGGTAAAGAGAAATACAAATTGAGAGGTGAATTGAGCTTGGTGAGGTGAGTATAACCTGTTGAGGATGGGTAGGAAGACTAGCTGGCAAGAAGGGACAGGAGGGATCCCGCTGGGATGTGGAGGGTTGAACAGAGTTACTGGGATGGGAGCAGAGTAGACTGTCTCCAAGGGAAGTAGAGCTTCATGCAGGCTAGAATGTAGACGTAGAGCAGACAGAAGAAGACTAAGCACCTGGATATAAAAGTCAAACTGTGTATACACAAGAAATAGGGAATTTAAAATACAGAGGGACAAAAAAGGGGAAATGCAGTGACAGGAGCAAGAAGAGATTACGAGAAAAGGAATAGAGAGAGTATGGTGTGGATGGGCTGGTGAGGACTTTGGGAGGAAGATTGTAGCTCACTGTGGAGGAATGGAAAGGGCAGGTTGCAGGGTGAGGGACAGAAGATTGCTAGTGACGAGCTGGTGTTGGTGGAGGGAGACATTAACTGGACAGTACTTTCTTAGCCTCTCTTTGGCAACATGTGTTCATCCCATATCCATGCTAACTGCTCAACTCTGGACTTTTAAGTACAGCCTAGCCATTGCCCACCTTAACTGTATTTTTGTGTTTCATTTTCACTGTAAAGCATGGGAGGATGATTTGTGTTGAGTTCAACATCCCAAATCATTTTGAAAAGTTGCATCTCATGTACTGCATGCTGGTAACTATTAAAGTTCAGTATGTTATAAAAATGCAAGAAAACTGAATCAGGCTACACATTGTTCTTGTTTCTTGGCATTTGTTTCATGGGAACCAAAAATCTGTGATACATTCACAATGTATATTCTCCATTTGCTTCAGTAAATCTCTTTGCAAAAAATCTGCTTATTTGAAAGCAGTAAACTAAACTCATATAGAGCATGCTATCAAAGCAAATGTTATAAGAATATATGGATCTGTTTATAAGAGAAGAAAATGACATGTCTGAATTAATATATACTATATCATATAAAACAATGCATTTGCAAAATCTGAACATGCTTTTAAAGGATATGTGAAGCTCTTTCTTTGGTTATGATTAGGGAAATATGAATGCATTGGTAATACTATATCATCTAAAAGAAAATTACTGGCATAAACAAAAAACAGGGTTCAGAAGCTTTGCATGGCCCTTCTTTAAATACATTTTGGTATATGTTTACTAAAGAGCGTTAGGTTTGTGCAACAAATGTGCCATTATAGTGCAAATAGTGCCACGTTAGCTGCAAACACGATGCACTATCTTTTGGGGGTATGCCCCCACAGCATTTCCCCAGCAGATAGTGCACTGAAATTGCAGAGAGTGGCCTGAAAGCACAGTAGAAGCAAATAATGCCACCTATTGAGGTAATTTTCATGGAAACCACACGCTGTTGATGCCTACTGTAACCATCACATGTTGCAGACATGCCCACTCTCCACCTATATCCCTTCATTCTTGTGGATACCCTGGGCTCTGCAGAGAGCACAAATAATCACTGTGCTATCTTCTTTTTCCCTGCGCTGTTAACGCAGCTCAATTGAATGCTCTCGGCCTTGTTAACACGTAACGCAGCTTAGTAAACATATCCCTTTGATTTACCATTGCAGGGTAGGGAACAGCTGGTGAGACTAAAGTTAAAACAAGAAGCAAGAGATATTTTTAGCTGCATTATGCTCTAAATTCTTTTTTGGGTTCTGGAATTTTACTTTTCAGAGAATTGCATGTGCAGGAATCATGTTTTTGTAATATCAGGAACATATAATAGAGGGGAGAATGGGTGCGTGATTTACTTGCTAACAAAATGCAGTGGTCCAGATCTAAATGCTCCCTGTAAAATAGTTATCTCCAAGTTATAATGCCCTGTTCAATGTAATTTCAGTTTGTTCAATGTAAACCGCACTAATGCAGAATAGCACGGTATATAAGAGAATGTAAATAAATAAATAAAGTTCAATAAAATATAAACTATTTCCTAGTAGCATCAAGTTCCATAAAAATTTCTAAATATTTTATTTTTTAATTTTTTATTTAGCTAGGCTTAGATACCACTTTTCTACAAGTCAAAGCGGAATACATTCAGGTACTGTAATAAAACAATTAAAGGGCATCCTTGGCAAAACTATGAATTACTGGGGTAGCCATTGAATGAGGAAGGAGTTAAGACTTTTTTGTTCCTAGAGAGTGTTGAATGTTGGGAAATGCAATTTCCTTATCGTCCCTCCAGTCCAGTCCAGACGTGTGGGTTATCTCCCCCAACCAGCTGCTGGAGACAGAGCATGTCAGATTTGTGATGTCACAGTAGAAAAGCTCCTTACCCTGACTCCACAACCAGTGTATCAGTCTCCAGTAGCTAGGAAGGAACTTCTGCGTAGTCTGGACTCCACTGAAAAGACAAGGAGAGTGAATTGGCTTCTAATTTGCCTATATTTGTGCTTTACTGACAGTTTAGGCGAGTGGGGCGATTGAAGAGCAGTGTTTCAGCCTGCTCCTGCAGCTCCGGGACTGTTGAGTCAGTCAGGTCTGCAAAGGGGTACACACCTGGTGGTCCAGGTTCCTTCCTCCCCCTCCCCCCCTTCTGCTTCTGCCTCTTTATGACAGCCTGCACATAGAACACTTCCTTTTTGGTAAAGTGTGTGTTCTTAATATCTATTCCTGCACCAGGCGATTTTATTGTGTACTGGCCCTTTAAAGGCAATAACAGTACAGAACAGAGCAGCACTCAGGCAGAGCTGCCAGGGAAACGCAACGAGCAGACAAACAGCTGAGTCTCTCGGTCACTGATCGTGACATCGGTTTTGTTTACTTCATCAGTTTTGCCCTTTTTCATTACTGGGTGTACTTCTCTGGTCTTTTCCTGTTGATATTCCTCATTCTATACTCTATCCAAGTTATTAGTTATCCAAGTTATCAATATCCCTGTTTAATGTACATTACCAAGTTTAAGTTACAATGTAAACCCTTTGAATGAAATGATAAAGCGGTATATGAAACCTGTTAAATAAATAAATAAAATAAATAAATAAAACTGGTCAACTTTGAAATCGTTACTGACTTTCAAAGGCCCTAATCTGTAGTATCTTGGTGAGCTGAACACGAATATAACATTAAAAAAATTTATTGACTCTCGTTTTGAAGATATTGCATGTAGTTCATTTTTGACGTTTCACCGTGTAAATTTATCCAGTAAGACATCAACAACATCCCAAATAAGCCTTGCATGATGTACTATTGCATCACATTGCATTATACCAGCATGCACGCATCATCCAGAGTTGATTGCATCATTTTCTGATGCAATGCAATACTACTGCCAGACGGCTGCCAAAGCCATCTGACGTCAGCAGTGTACTATACGCAGTCGGAAAGGTTGAGCATTTAAAATATTTCAGACTGTTTGCGAGAAAGTTTAAGCTACTGTTACATGTAACTTTTATTAATCACATAATTTTAGCCATTTAGGTACAATACAGAACAGTAATGCCGCGAAAGTGCGTTAATACCGTTGACAATTTCTGCTACATTTGTGAGGAAATGACATTTGCCAACCAGAAGAAAAGTATCACTTCTCAACTGAAGAAGGCATATCATCTTTATTCAGATGGAAGATTGGTGACCAAGACAAGCCTTGGGCCCCGCATATATGCTGCGCTGCATGTACAACACAGCTTTCACAGTGGTTGAACTGCAAAAGACCACCAATGCCATTTGCAGTCCCCATGGTGTGGAGAGAGCCAAGCAACCACATAAATGACTGTTACTTCTGCTTGGTTCCTCCTCTTTCCAGCGGTATAATGAAGCAAAAGAAGTCAAGCATAGTCTACCCAAACATTCTGTCTGCATTGAGACCAGTTCCACATGGTGAGGGACTTCCTATTCCAGAACCTCCATCAGAATATTCTCTTGATTCATCTGATGAGGACAAGAGTGAGCCAGCCTGTTCTTCTCCTGGTCCATCAGCATGCAGTGACCCAGATTTTCACTGGGATGCATATCAACTCCACACAGAATAACACACGAAGAACTAAATGACTGGTTCGTGATTTGGACTTATCCAAGAACAAGGCAGACTTGCTAGGATCAAGACTCCAGCAATGGAATCTTCTAGAAGAAGATGTCAACATTACTTCATATCGAAAGCGCCACCAGCAGTTGGAGCCTTTCTTCAGAAAGGAAAGTAATCTGGTATTCTGTTCCGATATTGAAAGCCTCATGAATGCCTTAAAAATCACTCATGACCCACAAGACTGGAGACTATTTATAGACTCTTTGAAACTGAGTCTGAAGGCTGTGCTTTTGAACAATGGAAACCGTCTTTCATCTATTCCAGTAGCGCATGCCATCCACATGAAATATCAAAAGAAATCCCCCTCAAGGAGCCAAAAACCAAAAACTATCAATGGATAACTCCAAACTGGGCAGAGAAAATCTCTATTAAACCAAAATTAAGACAAAACCAAACAAAACAAAACAAAAATCTGGGCATAAAACCATCAAACACAGCCACACATCAGCCATAAAAAACCACCCGAGGCAGGAGGAAAAAAAGACCTCAGCAACCCCTCTAATAACACAGGGGTAGAGTCAAATCAAACAGTATTCAATGATACAAAAGAAAAGACTCAAATTACATCAGCGGTCAAAAAACCTCCAACCAGCCAGGGTGTAAACAAACCAAAGGCTGGGGCAGCCGGTCAATGGATAGTGAGAAAATAGATAACAACACTCCAGCAAAAATGTGCTCCAAGACAGAAAAAAATCACTTATCTGACAAAAAGTAGAAGACAAAAGTCAGCAGAACAGTCTGTTCAATATGGCAAAAAGGAAGTGAAGATGATAAATCCAACGGAGGAGGCAGGGAGCCCCGACATCTGATGTTTCGCCTTGCGGCTTCCTCAGGGAGCTCAAGTCCACGTTCCACACGCTGACAATGGCCTCAAACAAAAAACTGCGAAAAGGAGCAAAGCAGGAGCTCTGTGCAGAAGCTGGAGCCAAGCACCGGCTGCACAAATGGCGATCTCCAAAAAACCGTCAAGCAGAATCCACATGAAAGAGACATATGATAACTTAAAGCATCTACTGACTTCCATTAACTATAACAAGTACAGCTGGCACCTCTGTGATGATTTGAAGGTAGTTGCCCTTTTAATGGGACTGCAGCAGAGATATATAAAATACATGTGTTTCTTATGTGAGTGGGATAGCCGAGCAAGGGATTAGCACTACTTGCGGAAGGAATGGAATCACAGACAAAATGTAACAGTTGGAGAGAAGAATATCCAGCACCCAGCTCTGGTTGAGGCTCACAAAATCCTGCTACCATCCCTTCACATCAAACTAGGTTTGATGAAAAACTTCATGAAAGCCATGGACCGCACTTCGCCAGCTTTCCGATACCTGCATGAAAAATTCCCTCGACTCAGCGAAGCAAAGATTAAAGAGGGAGTTTTTGTGGGTCCTCAGATTCGAGAGCTCTTCAAAGATGACCGGTTCAACAACTTGCTGCAGGGTGATGCGAAACAAGCATGGAATGCTTTTCGCCTAGTCTCAACAAACTTTCTCGGGAATGTTAGGGCAGAAAACTACAAGGAACTAGTAGAAGACATGCTGATGCAGTATCAGAAACTCTGGAATTTGTTACCGGAGGATGTAGTAAAGGCTGTTAGTGTAGCTGGGTTTAAAAAAGGTTTGGACAAGTTCCTGGAGGAAAGGTCCATAAACCATTATTAAGAAGGGACCCAGGATATCAATGCTTGAACCAATACAAGCATTGTGGAACCTGTGTCCCTTGGGGAAACTGCTAGGTACGTATGACCTAGATTGGCCACTGTTGGAAACAGAATACTGGGCTTGATGGACCTTGGTCTGACCCAGTATGGCATATCGTATGTTCTTATGTTCAGAAACTTGGCTGCAATATGTCTCTAAAGATCCATTTCCTTGATTCCCATCTCGATTATTTCCTGACAACTGTGGTATGGTTAGTGATGAACAGGATGAACATTTTTACCAGGATATCGCAACGATGGAGCAAAGATACCAGGGAAAATGGTCCACTACAATGCTGGCAGACTACTGTTGGACACTCCCCAGAGAAGCTCCCGAACAGCTGTACAAGAGACAGGCGAAAAAATCTAAGTAGTCTATGACTTGTTTTTTTACAGGTATTAACCGAAGGCCTATTATATTTACTATTGATATGCATTTCGTGATGTAAACATTAATTCTTGTAGATTACAAAAAAACTAGAGCCAATTTTGCAATTTCACTGTCATATTCATGTTCAGCATATAAAAATTGATAAGAAATGACTATTTTTATTTCAGTAACATGACTTTTGTAAAAATTTGTTGACCAGTGTTAATTAGTAGCCCTTCTTGGAAATTAATTATGAATAAATCTAAGAGGGGAGTATGTTTAGATTTAGAGTCTTTCATTGTTGGAATATTGTAGGAAGGGGGTTATTCCTACTTGGTAGTGAATCTGTAAAGAGCCAGGAATGTTCTTTGATGATGACAACTTTATTTCAAGATGGAATAGCATTTTGAATAAATGCTCTCTTGACCTCATGCTATTAGCTATTGTGACAGCACGTGTGAAACATGAAGAAGTTAAAAAAGCTAGATGCTGAGCCGGTCAGACTAAAAACTTTAGATGATTATTCCACATGTTTTGCTGATGTCAACAAGCAATTAGATTTATATAAATTGGACCTTAAAGCCCTTAAAGTTAAAAAGTTCTTGCATGTTGAGAAAGAGATGAAAGAGGGGAATATTTATAAATGGTCTGTGACACGTGCCTGTACTAAATATCCATCTTGTAAGTCAGTGAGTTTTGATTTTTCATCTGAAAGTTTGCTGTCTAATGAAGAAGACGCCAATAAGGAGTCTTTTTTAGGGAAATGGGGAAGAAGCACATCAAGAAACCTACAGTCAAAGGCTTTTCTACCTACAGAGTATCAAGGTTGCAGAAGAAAAAATATCCTGGGCGTGTAAAACCTCAATGACTGGAGCTGTGATTAATTTGTCTTCTGTGCAAGTTCAACTGCTATCTAAGGACTTTCCTATGTACTTGGACCTTTTTTGACAAATTTCAGAATCGTTTAGCCATAGAGCGGCTGATAAGGACTTTACTTATTCATTTATTTTTTTCTGATAGAGCTTCAGCACCCGATGGTTCAGTGGCGCAGCTGAAGTCATCCTGGACACCTCCTGGACCCTTACCGTCTGTCTTATATACCTTTAAGACATTGTTATTGAATGATTTGCAGGAGACTGAACAGCAATGTAAGAAGCGTAGATCAAATTTGACAGAGGACGAAATAGTAGCACTTCAAGAATTGCAAGGCAATGTTACATTAACTATTAAGCATGCAGATAAGGGCGGGGCAATTGTTGTTATGGATATTACAGATTATGATATGGAAGCTTTACATCAACTCAGTGATACAGCATGTTATCATTAATTGGATAAGGATCCTACAAGCGAGTTGCAACAACAGGTTTATCAGCTCACTAAAACTGCTCTGGAAGCAGGTTTTTTTGTCAGAAAAAGAAATGGCCTTTTTGAATCCATAGCATCCCAAAGCGCCAAAATTATATTTGTTGCCTAAAATTCATAAGACCTTAGATCATCCTCCAGGTAGACCCATATTATCCAGCAATGATTCTTTGTTAGAATATGTTGGTCGTTTTCTGGATGTTTTTTTTTTAGAGAGGAAGTTCCTAAAAAGTCATCATTTGTTAAGGATACCACACATTTTTTTAAATATTCTACAGCATGCTTCCCCAGTTTCTGAAGTTCAATGACTTGAAATGTTAGATGTTGCCTCTTTATATACCTCTATCCCCCAAGCAGAAGCTTTGACAGTACTACAGTCGGTTTGGATGTCACGGCCGGCTCCTCATAAAGTGCCTACTAGCTTTTAGCTTGAATTAACTGAAATAGCTTTGACAAAGAATTTCTTTGTCTATAAAGAAGTCTTCTATCAACAAATCTCAGGCACGGCAATGGGAGCGAAATTCGCTCCATCGCTGATTAACCTTTATATGTGTGCTTTTGAAAAGCGATGGATTTACTCCATCTATGCCTACCATATTGTTGAATGCCGCAGGTTTATTGATGATGTTTTCCTACTTTGGAGTGGCACTAGAGATCAGCTTCAAACTTTGTTTCATTATTTGAATATGCGTAACACTGCTATCAAGTTTGAAATGTGATGTCACAAGTCTACAATTAATTTCTTGGATGTTACTGTAGTTAAGAATTATGATTCTTTTGATACCACTCTATATACTAAACCAACTGATTGTAGTACATTGTTGCAGTATCACAGTTTTCGTCATTATCATTTGAAAAACATTCTACCATTTTCTCAGTTATTGCATTGGCGCCATATTTGCTCTACTAATTCTGAATTTTATAACCACACAAGTATTTTGATCGTGGTTACCCAGCTTTAGCACTCCGAAAAGCCTATAAGCGCACCTCTTCAAATCACAGAAAGTAGTAGCTTCGTCTGAAGATACAGATTCTGGATTGGTGACCTGTGTCAATCAGCATTCTGCAGTGTCCAGGGCATTTGCATAATCAATTAGGCAGTGATGGTCAGTCTTATTTGCCCTCCCATGTTTTGCTTCAACTAGGCCACAGGTGGCTTATAGCAAGGGTCCTAATTTGAGAGAGAAGTTATGCCCTGTGGCCCCCTGTAACAATAATTTTTTTGCACATCTCCCCAAAGGGCACTTTAAATGTGGCACAAGTATTTTTTGTGCGATGATGGAAAAAGGCACATGTGTAATGTTGAATAATTGTACTTTCCATCTCCGCTGATTAAATTCATGTATCTCAACACATGTGTATTTGATTAGTTGTTAATATGGCAAATGCTAGGTAGGCAAAACGCAGCAATTGAGAATGCATCTGTTGCAACATAAAAATAATCTTTTGAAATCTTGGGAAGAGACACACCTTGTATCACATTGTTTGCAGTATAACCATAGCTTTCAGGATCTTCGATGCATGGTAGTGGATCATGTTCCTGTTTTTATTTATTTATTTATTATTTATTAACAATTCTTATATACCGCACTATTTACTATCAGCGCGGTTTACATTGAACAGAAACATCCGACAGCTTACATATGTCTGGTCATTACATTTAACAGGGAGTAGAAACTTGGAGAAACGGGGTAACTATATACATTGGTGGTTCTATTGAATAGGGAAACATGGTCAACTATATACATAGATGGCAGATCCGGGGAGCAAGTCCGTCTGGAGTGTCAGCTGGAGTCCCGCTAGCTGATGAGCTTAGACAGGAGCTCTATGAGCGCTGTTTGCCTGTCTCTGGTCTGCAGCTTGTCACCTGCTGATCCAGAATTGTGCAGGGCATCTTTGCTTTTCTTGCTGATGTTCCCAGAGGCCTTGGTGTGTTAACAAAAGAAGTGGTAACCGAGGTAAAATACTGCTACAACGTGAACAGCGCTGGATTTTTAATCTAAATACTTTGGAACCGGCAGGTTTAAATGGAAAAAACTGAGGGAAGGCGGGGGTTGTAATGGACTTATTCTCTGGGTAATATTCTGTGTGTCTCTAATCTGTGCTCCCCTCATGCTATTATTGGTAGCCTCTGAGTAGCTTCTCCTACAGTTAGATGGGCCTTTCTCTGATTGGTGATGGAGCGGAGATGGTGGTGATTCTCTTTAAAATGGTAGCTTCAGACACTGAGTTTGTGCATGGGATTTTTCCTGGCTCCACTTTCTTTGCCCCTGAGGAAGCCCGTATGGGTGAAACAAAGATCTTTGTTGAGCAGCAAAAGCTAGTTGGATTAGCCTTCAGCATTTCCTAAGCTACATACATTGGTGGGGACTTTGTGGGGGCGCATATGAAAGCTTTTAACTGCTGTGCTCCATTTTGTTTGCAGGAGTATGCCTTTGAACGTGTGCATGTAACAGCTTCCCTGTACATTCCCCAGGTGATTAGTATATCTGTTCTGGTTTTACCTCTTAAAGATGGTGGGTAAAAAGGGTACCAGTAACTGTTGAATAGTGTATAGATAAAAAACGATTAAAGAAATATTGAGGATTGAAAAAGTACTTTTTTAAAGTCTTTCATTTTAAATAAAAATAAAACTTTAAATAATAAAAAGGGGGCATTTTTTAAGCCAGTGATATTGAGTGTTCTAGTTCCCTAAAGATGTAATTTGCATCATAGAGGGATGTGATAATGTCCTGAGGCTTTTTCTCCCCTGTTCAGTAAAAAGCTGAGATTTGCATGACTGGCTGATCTTTCTTTCTTTTTAAGATTGGATCTTTAGCGTGGGATCCTTTTTGGGCAGTTTTAATCTTATTGAGGTATCAATGTTGATAGTTTGAGATATTGAATGATTGTGGGAATGTACTAATGCGTGTTCATTAGGGACATCCTGAAAACCTGACTGGTTTGCGGCTCTTCAGGACCCGAATTGGAGACCCCTGCTCTTTTCCAATCAGGGATAATTTACCAATGTAAGGCTGGTGTTAATCATAGTGAGTATAATGGGTCGTAGGTCAAGAAATCAGATGACACATTGCTCTTAGCAGAATGCCTATGAAGGACCTAGACAAAATTCTTAAGAGCAGAGATGTCTCTCCATACAGATATTCATCTTGTCCAAGCCAAGGTATTTTCAATAATGTCATATGGATGCAAAAGTTGGATAGTGAAAAAGATAGACAGGAAGAAAATTGATGACTTTGAATTAGGGTGCTGGCGATGAATACTGTGTATACCATGGACTGCCCGAAGAACAAACCAGTCAGTACTAGAGGAGATCAAACCTAAGCTTTCTTTAGAAGCTCAGATGACAAGACTTTGACTTTCATACTTTGGACACATCATGCGAAGAGAGAGATCATTAGAGAAAGGCATCATGCTTGGCAAGGTAGAAGGTAATGCAAAAGAGGAAGGCCAGCAATAAGATGGATCAATAGACTGGCACCCATAGCTGCTCTTACTATTTCAACAATGAGCCACCTGACTGAAGACTGAACACAGTTTAAGACAACTATCCAGAGGGTTGCCATGAGTCGACACTGACATGACGGCACTTAACAACAAGATTTTATTTAACAACAAGCTTGAGCATGAGTTGAATATTGCCCACCTCCTGGCACAGATATTTGCATTCTGAGAGACTGATATTGGAGAAATGCATTGTGAAAGGTATGTCTGCTTGGCAGCTTAAAATTAGACCTGCTATTTACCCCTCACTACTTGAATAGATAACTTATATACTCCGTTGCTAAATTTCACTCCCAAAAATGTTTTTTTTACTACTCTTACCTTGCCCCATAGTTTATGTGAAGAAAACAACATCATATACTGCAGAGGATAACAGAGATAGTAGTGAAATGAATGGGAGATGTAGACGTTTAAACATGGGATCCATTTCAGGGTGCTTGAAGAGAATTAATATTAGAATAATGTATAACGTTAGAAGAAAGCAAGCTATAGAATTTTGATAATCTCTTTAAGAACAGAGTATAGAATGATCAACAAGAAATGACCAGAGAAGTACAGCCAAAGAAGAAATAAAAATTAATTGTGTAAATTCCAAATGGTGGACAGTGAAGTGACCATAAGGAATAGATAGGGTAAGAGAGAGAGAATTGAATTAATATTGATACAAGAATGTTAACAAAGGCAGAATATGAAAAATATACTAAGAAAAAGTGAACTAAAGTTTTTGATTAAGTTTCAGAAAATGAGAAGGCCGCGGGCAGGGTCCCGGCGGCCGCCGGTAACCGGGGGCGCGGCCCGGCGTGGGACCCTGCCCGCGTGGAGGAAGTAAGGAGGAAGTGGGGGGGGCTGGAGGCGCAACGGCGTGAGCGGCGTCTTTCAAATTGATTGGCTCTGCCACAGGGTTGCGCGTGGCGGGAGCCAATCAGGAGGGTGGAAGAGCCATGTGCTGCGGCGGCATGGACGCTCGCCGAGCACATGGTTAGGAGAGAGGGCAGCGGCCAGTGTCCCGCCCTCCCACCTGTTCAGTGTAGGGTTGGTGTGGGGGTTTTGGGGGTGTCACAGCTGGGGGGAGGAAAGGATGAGTCGGGATCCTGGAGGTTTCTGTGGTCCGGAGCCGTAGGCTACTTGGGGCGGGGGCAGGGTGCCCGTGACCCGGAGAACCCCGAGCTGACTTTTGCTAGTGATATGGCGAAGTCGGGCAGGGGTGGTAGTAACTGGACCGGTGGTGACCGGGCCAGGTGCGGAAGTGAGGTCACCTTGCTAATGGTACGGCGGGTGAGGTATCGCTCCGCTGGGGGGGGGGGGATTGGTTGATTAAGTTGTTACTTATATTACAGATGTTAAATTGTTATTGGGCAATAAAGCTGTGACCTGGTGTGTGTTCCAAATTTGGTGTGGTGTGAAGTTTGTGGGATCCATACAAGGGATACGGAGGAGGAGGGGGGGGGAGCGCCGGGTACAGATCCCCGGTTATGAGAATTCAACTGAATACAAACAGCAGAGGAAAGGTAACAGAAAAAAAAAGTCTGCTATTGTTGTTCAAATTAAGATACTAGTCTGTTTACATTGTGTTCACATATCCACAATCCACACCTCTACACAAATACTTTCATGATTAAGACTCATTGACACCTTTGCTGGAAGTCTTAGTAATTAATAAATAAACATGGGCAAATATTACCCTTTCATTTCAAAGAAAGTGATCTTCCACAAAAAAGATAGTTGGTATTGCTTTGGATTTAATGGTGGTGCACAGAGAACCATGACTGGAATGTTTGAGGGAGGTAGTATACTAGTATAATGTAACATTTTTTTTTTTTGGGGGGGGGGGGTATGTTTCCTAAAGTGCTATAATGTTTACCATACACTAAAGTACCTACTAAACAGCACAGGACTGAAGTAACTACTACCACATGTTAAAACTAGCATTGTAAAAACTCCCATGCTGTTTAGTATGTGACAGAGTGGATGCTGGGCAGGTTAGGGTAGAGTGTGGACATTGACTGCACATTACAGCTACCATGGTGTTGCAGTTGGCATGATATAATTACCACTACCTCAACTGGTGGCATTAAATGCACCCATATTAACTCCAATTGCATTTTTAGCATGGTGAGGTGCTTCTCTCTGTGGTAATTGATGGAGAAACTGCCAGGCATGCCTCCAATAGTTGGTGCGAGTTCATTTCACCTCCTTCACTAATTTTTGTTCTTAACGCTCTCTAAAGTGCTGAACCTTACAGCACTTTTGTAAACATGCTCTTTAATTCTATTGAGCTATTATCTATTCAGAAAGGACAGGGTAGGAAGAAAGGAAAGGAATGGTGCTAAATGTCAAAAGATAATATCAAAGCAACAGACTACAGGGCTTACAAGGTAAAAAGAGTCACTGTATTTTATTCTCCGGGAACAAGCAGGAAGTCAGTCCTCACATATGGGTGATGGCACAGACGGAGCCCTCGTGGAAGCATCCCCCCAGCTTTCAAAGAAAGCCTTTGCAAGATGCCACCACGCATGTGTGGTTCCCTTCCCGGTAAAGGGTGCCATCCTGCTCAGTCTCCTTTATTCCATGGAGCCCTACAGATGTTCGTCTAGCTTGTCCCCAGAAAAAGTAGATTTTTTTTCTCTCCGAGTTTCATACTCACCTCCGGTATCGCACTGGTACTTTTCCAGCCACCCAACCTTGGCATCGAGTTCGGGTCTATTTTTGTAGTTTTTTGTTTCTTTAATTTTCTGACATCTTTGTGCCTTTTTTCCCAACTGGCAGCTCTGCGAGTCTTCGACCTCGCAGGGGTACTTTCCCCCCCCCCCCCCATGGCTACCAGTGTGGCAAACTCATGACTGACAAGGATGCTGAACTGGAGACTGAGTTCATGACAAGGACCAGGCTCTCAAAAAAGACCACTGCCCCTCCCAGACAGAAGTACTCAGGTAAAAAGTCCTTTTATCTGAAGAAAGGGGCTGCTTATAGAAACTACCCACCTTTTCAGACCTCCCGAGCTCCCCAGCAGGGTCAGCAGGCCAAGGGACATGGACATGGGCATGGCCCTCGTAAGCAGAAGGCTCCAAAACCCCAGGCACCTGCTCTGGCCTGCCAGGGGGGAGTTTTTGACTCCTTGAGCATAGCTTCTCTACCCCAAG
Organism: Ichthyophis bannanicus; assembly: GCA_033557465.1. Taxonomy (NCBI): domain Eukaryota; kingdom Metazoa; phylum Chordata; class Amphibia; order Gymnophiona; family Ichthyophiidae; genus Ichthyophis; species Ichthyophis bannanicus. The sequence goes on from CM066034.1 coordinate 181,836,753, forward strand.
GAGATCAGCAGCCCACAGGGGGATGTCTAGCCCACTGTGCCCAGAGGTGGTTGACCATCACCACTGACTCCTGGGCACTTCTGTTAGGGAGAGTTATCTCCTCTACCTGACTCAGACACCTCCTCCTTATTTTTCGGGAGAGCCCTTCAGGTCTCCCCTCTATCGGGACCTTCTACTGAAGGAGTTGGCAGGTCTTCTCAAGGACAAAGCGGTGGAAACGGTGTCCACCATCTCAAGGGCCAGGGGTTCTACTCCAGGTACTTCCTCATGCCAAAAAGAACAGGGGGCCTAAGGCCCATCCTCGACCTGTGCAACCTGTGAGAGAGAAGTTCAAGATGCTCTCCCTTGGAACATTGCTGCCCTACCTCCTGTAGGGAGATTGACTATGCTCCTTAGACCTCAAGGACGCCTATACCCACATCTTCATTCACCCCAACCACAGGCAGTACCTGCAGTTCATAATGGGGGGCAGGCACTATCAGTACAGGGTGCTCCTTTTCGGCTTGGCTTCTGCCCAAGGGTCTTCACAAAATGCCCGGCAGTCACGACTGCCTTCCTCCGTCTCCGGGGGGGGGGGGGGGGGGTCTTTGTCTTCCTGTACCTGGTAACTGGTTCATAAAGGGAGGCACAGTCTCAGAGGTGCAGCAGGCCACCGCACGCACCATCCAGGTTCTGTAGCACTTGGATTTTGTCATAAACTACCCCAAGCCTCACCTCCTCCCAACACGATGTCTGGAGTTCATTGGAGCAAAGCTGGACACTCTCCAGTCAAAGGTCTTCTTGCCCAGGGACTGAGCTGACAATCTCAGGACTCTGGCACGGGACATACAGTACCATCCCTCTGTGCCCACTCGGCTTCTTCTGTGCCTTCTTGGGCACATGGCCTCCATGGTCCACGTCACCCCAGATGCTCGCCTCCACATGAGGGCGGCACAGTGGTGTCTCCAGGACCATGGGCGCAAGCCATGACGTGCCTCCGAGACAGAGTCTCTGTAACCCGCCAACTGGCAGATTCTCTCTGGTCTGATGGCAGTATCTCGAGGCGGACATGCCTTTTCAAGCCCTGAGCCCCTTAAGGGTCCTCACCACGGATGCCTCCCTGCTTGGCTCGGGAGCCCACTGTGGGGAGCTCCGCACCCAGGGCAGCTGGTCACCAGGCAAGAGCACTCAGCAGATCAACCTCCTGGAGTTGCGGGCGATATACTTAGCCCTGCATGCATTTTGCCACCACCTGCGTCGCCAGACAGACAACCAGGTGGCGATGTTCTATGTGAACAAATGTGGGGCACGGAGTCTCATGGCCTCTGTCAGGAGGCAGTGGTCCTCTGCTCATATGCAGTCCAACAGGGTATTCTTCTGTGGGCATTATACCAACCAGGCCAGAACAACTTCCTGGCCGAAAGATTGAGCAGAGTCCTCCAGCTGCACTAGTGGCAGCTGGACCCCAGGGTGGCTGATCGGCTCTTCCAGATCTGGGGGAAACCTGTGCTGGACCTATTTGCCAGCCTGGACAACTTCATTTTCCCTGCTTCTGTTCCCAGCAGGCCCACCCCTCCATGCTGGCAGTGGATGTGTTCCTCGTCTCATAGTCGGAGGGCATCATGTATGCCTTCTTTCCCATTCTGCTGATTGCCAAAACCTTGTTCAGGACCTTCTGCGACAAGGCCTTACTCATCCTGATAGCCCCTCAGTGGCCCAGGCAACCAGGGTTCCCGCTGCTCCTACGATTAATGGTAGAAACCCCCATCTCATTGAGGACTTCTCTGGGAATCCTGTCTCAGAAAGGGGGCTCTCTTCTGCACCCCAACCTGGGGTCCCTGACAGCATGCCTGCTGAAAGGGTGACCCAAGCCCCTTTCAGCCTTTTGGGTTAGATAGAGGAGATCCTGCTGGCTTCCTGCAAGGCCTCTATTAAAAAAGCTTATGCCCTCAAATGGCACAAGTTTTCAACCTGGTGTGCCGAGCATGGGGCAGACTCATTCTCCTGCCCAGTGGGTTTGGTGTTGCAGTACCTTCTCCACCTCTCGCAATCTGGGCTCAAGTCTAACTCCATCCGGGTGCACCTTAGTGCCCTGGCGGCGGACCACCACCCGGTAGATGGCAATACCCTCTCGGTCCAGCCGTTGGTGACTCGCTTTCTTAGAGGTCTGCTCTTATTGAAGCCCCCAGTTCGCCCTCCAGAAACCGAATGGGACCTCAACGTGGTATTGGTGTAGCTCACTCGCCCACCCTTTGAGCCTCTGGTTACTTGCCACCTACGCTACCTCTCTTGGAAGATGGTGTTCCTGGTTGCACGCACCTCCACTCGCAGAGTTAGCAAGCTTCAGACTTTAGTGGCAGAGGCCCGCTTATACCAGATTCTACAAGAACAGAGTGGTGCCTCACACGCACCCTAAATTTCTTCTGAAGGTAGTATCGCCCTTCCATCTCAACCAGGAAGTAGTACTCCCTACCTTCTTTCTGAGTAGGACGGAGACCGTCCTTCACACCTTGGACTGTAAGAAGGTTTTGTCCTTTTGTATCCAACGCACTCAGAGCTACCGCAAAGCTACTCAACTTTTCATCTCCTACAGCCCCATTAGGCTGGGGGAGGCAGTGACCAAGCGTACACTGTCCTCCTGGGTGTGGACTGTATCGCCATCGCCTATGAGCAGGCGGGGCTCCCACTGCAAGGCCGTGTCACGGCACCCTGTGTCAGGGCTATGGCAGCCTTGGTGGCACACTTGCGCTCTGTCCTTATGGTGGACATCTGCCGGGCCACCACTTGGTCTTCAGTTCATATCTTTGCAGCCCATTACTGCCTAGAAAGAGAGTCCTGATGGGACAGTGCCTTCAGCCAGGCTGTGCTCCATAATCTATTCAGGGTTTAGGCAACTCTTATCCTCCGATCATTCTCACAGGGGTCCTACTGTGGTCTGTGGACACGGACTTAATTGTTGCTGCTTGCGGCTCCCCTTGAGAGAGTCCATGTTTTTTCTATAGGCTTTCAGTAGCCTGTTGCTGGGAAGTCCCATACATGAGGACTGACTTCCTGCTTGTTCCCAGAGAAAGCATAGTTACTCACCTGTAACAGGTGTTCTCCGTTGAAAGCAGGAATCGGTCCTCACAACCCTCCCTTGTCCCCTTGACGTTGCTCCTTTACCATTTTTTATTTTTGGAGTCTTTTAGCTATGTCATCTGACTGAGCAAGATGACACCCTTGGGTGGGAAGGGGACCACGTATGTGTGGTGACATCTCCCAAAGGCTTTCTTTGAAACTGGGGGGATGCTTCCTCAAGGGCTCCCATATGTGAGGACTGATTCCTGCTGTCCTCGGAGAACACCTGTTACAGGTGAGTAACTATGCTATCTGGAAAGAGGGAATGGAACATCTATTTATAATGGCATGATATACAGGTCTCCTTTGCAGGCAGAAGAAATAGTGATTTAATTGAAGACATTGCTAGGCAACTTCAATCTGCCAGATGTTGATTGAGACATCCTGGCTGCAGCATTGTCTAGAAACAAGGAGATCCTTAAATTCTCCAAAAGGACAAAATTGACAGAATCCCCTACAGTAAAGCACTGCTCCAATGGAAAGAAAATCAGACAGTATATGAAAAAAATAGTAAGAAAATGTGAACTAAAGTTTTAGTAGGATTAGGTTCCAAAAATTGAGAACTCATCTGAACGTGGAACCTTTTGTAAAATATGTATATAATGTTGTTGAAATATACATGTATTCTCCAGGACCAAGCAGGAAGTCAGTCCTCACATATGGGTGTCATCGGCGCCGATGAAGCCCCAGCGGAGCATTTCCCCAGCTTTCTATGAAAGCCTTTGGGAATGCAGGCATGCATGCGCGGTTCCCTTCCCGCCTAAAGGTGCCAGCTTACCTCAGTCCCTTTTTTTCCGTGAAGCCCACCAGACGTGTGTCCTGTTTTCACTGTTAAAATTAGATTTTTTTCGGCGATTATTGCTATTTTTTCTCCGGTTCGACGCCGGTTCCCCTCCCACCAGGTTCGGTACACCGGTATCGAGCCCGATTCTTCTTTTTTGGTTTGTGCCCTTCGTGGCTGGCGTTCGCGCCCTTTCTTTCATTTTTCCCTGGAAGGCCGGTCCTTTGACCTCGCAGGGACTCTTTTTTTTTCCCCGATGGCTTCCAGTGGTTTTAAAAAGTGTGATCGGTGTAAGAAATTAATGTCTCTCACCGACACACACGACTGCTGCCTTCGGTGCCTTGGCCCCGACCACGACCCTAAGTCGTGCGGGCCATGTGGAAAGATGTCTTCCAAGGCACTCTGACGTCGACAGCAGCAAAAGGAAAGGCTTTTCTCAGACTCAGCCTCCGGCCGGGCCCGAACCTCGTCTGAGGCCTCGACATCTCGGGATTCTGATCCCGAGCGCTGTCGAAGCTCCTCGGACAGGGGGTCCCCCGACCGAGAACGCAAGAGGAAGAAGCGGCTCGCGAGGGCGTCGTTGGAGGAGGTCCCTGGCTCCTCGAGGGCCAGGTCTAAGACCCCCGACTGTCGCCCCGGGCCCGTGGAACACGAGAAGCCTGCAAAAGTTCCTCGCGTGGAGCTGGAGTCTGCTGGACATGTAAGCCCCGTAGTCCTCGAGGACTCTCCTCCCAGGGAGCCGATGTTGGGCCCGGTGCCGCCGGGGCTCGAGTCGGTGGCTGCTGCGTCTCCCGAGCTGAGTCTCAGGATGACAGCCTTGGAGAGCAGATTGTCTGCCTTCTTGGAGCAGCAGCGGGCACTGATGGCCAGCCTGTCTGGCGCATCTGCCCTGACCACCGGGACATCGACTTCGAAGTCGACCCTGGAGACCGAGCCGATACTCGAGTCCATCGTGGCTCGGAGTCGACCTCCGTCGCGGTCTCCCTCGACCTCCCGTTCGGGACCGAGGACATCGACACCGGTGCCTCCGGCATCGGGGCGGGTGCTCCAGGGCCCCGCGGGGTCGGACCCTGACTCCTCCTCGGACGAGTCAGCTTGGGAGACGGAGGACGAGGAGTTTCCTGATACCTTCAAGACTCGGTGCGTCCCATCGGACTCACCGCAGTCTGAGCCCCGGAGTAGGTCCCCCCCGGAGGATACTCGGTTCTCGGAGTTCGTCCGGGATATGGCCACTGCCTTGGCTATTCCGGCGGACCCCGAGGAGGAGCCTCGAGCTGAAGAGCTCGAGGCCCTACAGTATGACTCTCCTCCGAAGGAGGCCTTTACTGTTCCGGTTCCTCTGATGCCGGAACGGCTCCTCTTCCATATGTGGGAGGCACCGGCCTCGGCGCAGGTTCTCAGCAAGCGAGTCGACTCGATCTATCGACTCCGAAAGAGCCCTGGTTTTCAGAAGGCACAGCTACCACACCATTCTATGGTTGTGGAAACAGCCATGCATCGTCTGAAGAGCAAGAAGATGCACTCCGCGGTGCCCCCTGGCAGGGAGGCCCAAAACCTCGATGGCGTCGGTAGAAAGTGCTTCCAGGGCTCGATGCTTGCTTGCCGTGTCCAGTCCTACCAGCTGTACATGGGCATGTACTTGTGGGATCTGGCCAAGGAGTTGGCTGGTTTCTCTGCTGGTCTCTCCGGGGAACCTTTGCAGAGATTTAAGTCCTTGTCCTCGGGGATTCGGGACTGCTCGAATTTCATGTCCCGCACCGCCTACGATGGCTTAGAGACTTCGGCCCGAGTTGCAGCAGCCGGCATCGCGGCTCGACGCCAGACATGGCTGCAGTCATCGGACCTTGAGCCATGGGTTCAGGACAAGTTGGTCGATGTCCCTTGCTGAGGTGAAAACCTTTTTGGCAAGCCCATGACCGAGAAGGCCGCTCATCTCGAAACTGAGCACCTCACACGGACAAGGCTGTCTAGGAAGACCTCTGCCCCATCTCATAAAAAGAAGGGCTCGGGTAAAAAGCCCTTTTACCCGAGGAAGGGCACTGCCTACAAACAGTACCCACAATATCAGGCTGCCCAAGCTGCCCCCCAGGGTCAGCAAGCCAAGGGGCAGGGTAATGGGCCCCGTAGGCAGAGGACCCCAAGCCACCGGCCCCTGCTACCACTCAGCAGGGTGGGGGTTTTTGACTCCTTGAGCGTAGCCTCTCCTCCACTGCTCTCCCATCCCTGCACAGGAGGTCGCCTCGCCCTCTTTGCCCACCAGTGGCCCCTTATCACCGGGGACAGTTGGGTGTTGGACATAGTCCACAAGGGTTATGCCCTGCATTTTCACCAACTGCCTCCACCATATTTTCCAGGGCAGCCTCCAAGGCCTTCCCTGCACACAGACCTTCTCCTGCAAGAACTTCAAGGTCTGTTGGTGGACAGGGCGGTGGAGCCTGTGCCTCCCCACTTACAAGGTCACGGTTTCTACTCCAGATATTTCCTGGTGCCCAAAAGAACCAGTGTCCTTCGACCCATTCTGGACCTCAGGAACCTCAACAAGTTCCTAGTGAAGGAGAAGTTCAAGATGCTTACTCTTGGAACACTTCTACCCTACCTCCAGCAGGGAGATTGGCTATGCTCTTTAGATCTAAAGGATGCGTACACTCACATCCTCATTCATCCAGACCACAGAAAGTACCTACGGTTCATTGTGGGAGGAAACCATTATCAATACAGAATGCTGCCTTTCGGCCTCACCTCCGCCCCCAGAGTCTTCACAAAGTGCCTAGCAGTGGTGGCGGCCTACCTGAGAAACCAGGGAATCTTTGTCTTCCCCTATCTGGACGACTGGCTCATCAGGGGTCAGACGTGCCAGGAGGCCAAACAAGCCACCCTCAGCACTATTGCTCTTCTCCAAAGGCTGGGGTTTGTCATAAACTTCGCAAAGTCCACTTTGCTCCCCTCCCAGAACTTGGAGTTCATAGGAGCAAGGCTAGACTCTCTGCTGGCAAAGGCTTTCTTGCCAGAAGACAGGGCCCAAAGGTTGATGGCCTTGGCAAATCAGTTTCTCAGCAAGTCACTGGTTTCCGCCAGACTCTGCCTGAGGCTTCTGGGCCACATGGCTTCGACAGTACATGTGACCCCCAATGCCAGGCTCCATATGAGGCCTGCACAGTGGTCCCTTCGGTCTCAGTGGTCACAGTCCTCAGGCAGCCTCAGAGACAGGATAAGGGTGTCCAGACCATTTCTGCACTCCCTCAACTGGTGGCTGCACCCACCCAATCTGCTGAAAGGGGTGCCTTTTCAGGTTACAGGGTACACGGTAGTGATGACCACCGACGCCTCCCTGCAGGACTGGGGTGCTCATTGTCTGGGCAAGTGCACCCAGGGCCTGTGGTCTCCTTGGGAAGCTGCACAGCAGATCAATCTCCTTGAACTCAGAGCTATTCGTTTAGCACTCAAAGCTTTCTCTCCTACCCTGGCTCACCAATCTGCCCTGATTCAGACAGACAACCAAGTAGCCATGTTTTATGTGAACAAACAGGGCGGGACTGGGTCCAGGATCCTTTGTTCATTTGCCCTCAAGCACAACATGCTCCTCAAGGCTGTGTACCTTCCAGGCCAGGACAACTACCTGGCAGACAGGTTAAGCAGAATACTGCAGCCCCACGAGTGGCAGCTGCATCCTTCAGTAGCTCAGAGGATCTTCCTCAAATGGGATCTCCCTTTGATAGATCTCTTTGCCAGCCCAATGAACAACCAACTGCCAAAGTTCTGCTCTAGGCATCCGCATCCTCTGCGGATAGCAGCGGATGCTTTTCTGATACCTGGTCTCAGGGCCTCCTGTATGCGTTTCCTCCCACGCCCTTGGTGGCCCGGACTCTCTTCAAGATTCTTCAGGACAAGGCCTCGGTCCTGCTGGTGGCTCCCAGGTGGCCGAGACAGCCTTGGTTTCCTCTTCTGCTTCAACTGGCGGTGGATCCTCCACTACCTCTGGGATTGCAACCTGACCTTCTCTCACAAGAGCAGGGTTCCCTTCTGCACCCCAATCTCAAAGCTCTCAATTTGATGGCCTGGAGGCTGCAAGGGTAGTTTTGGCTCCCTGGGGCCTACCTCAGGAAGTTGAGGAGGTTGTCCTAGCCTCTAGGAAACAGTCCAGTAGGAAACCTATGCTCTGTGTGGTGTCAGCTACGTACAGAGGATCCTTTCTCTTGTACTGTGCCAGTAGTGCTTCAGTACTTACTGCACTTATCCAATCAGGGACTTAAGTCCAATTCTGTTCGGGTCCACCTCTCAGCTCTAGCAGCTCACCACTTTCTGGTTGAGGGATATTCTCTGGCTGGTCACCCCTTGGTGTCACGCTTTCTCAGGGGCTTGCTTTTGCTCAAGCCTCCCATCTGCCCTCCTGCCCCTGAGTGGGAGCTGAATGTGGTCTTGCAGCAACTGACTCGCCCACCTTTTGAGCCGATGGCTACTTGTCCACTACGCTTCCTCTCCTGGAAGACACTCTTCCTGATAGCCCTTACCTCGGCTAGGCGAGTGAGTGAGCTTCAGGACCTGGTCTGTGATAGGCCTTACACCAGGATTTATAGGAACAGGGTAGTCCTTAGGACTCACCCAAAGTTCCTCCCTAAGGTTGTCTCCTCTTTCCACCTCAACCAGGAGGTGGTTCTTCCAACATTCTTCCCTAGGCCTCATGCTAGCCAGGCTGAAGCAGTCCTGCATACCCTGGACTGTAGGAGGGCCTTATCCTTCTACCTTGACCGTACGCAGGGGCATAGAAGGGCTACTCAGCTCTTCGTATCCTTTGACCCCAATAAGTTGGGGTTGGCTGTATCCAAGCGTACCTTGTCCATCTGGGTGGCTGACTGTATCACCTGGGCTTATAAGGCGGCTGACCTTCCTTTGCAGGGTTGGGTCACGGCCCATCGTGTCCGGGCAATGGCTACCTCAGTGGCTCATCTCCGCTCTGTGCCCTTGGTAGACATCTGCAGGGCTGCAACCTGGTCTTCAAGCCAGACTTTTGCGGCCCATTACTTCCTGGAGAGGGAGTCCCGTAGGGACAGTGCTTTTGGCCAAGCAGTACTCCGGAATCTCTTTGAGGTTTAGGCAACTCCTGCCCTCTGTTGGGCTACCGGTGGAGGTTGTGTCCTTGAAAAGCCTTTCTTTTCTGCTGAGACTAGAGGGAGTTCTCTTGTTCAGCCTGGGTTCCTGGTAGCCCAGAGCTAGGGAGTCACCCATATGTGAGGACTGACTTCCTGCTTGGTCCTGGAGAAAGAGTAGTTATGCAAGCAGTGTGGCCGCATAGAGCACAAAGTACAGAAAGGTGCTGATATCACTGGGCTTTTCCAGGAAGCTCAAGAGAGAGTTACTGCACGTGGTTGGGGTGGAGGGGGACACCAGATTCATTAGTTGCACAAGGCGCATTTCTAGCTTGGTGTGGTCCTGGATGTGTTTACTACAGCTTACAGGTTTAAAAGAGGCATGTTCTGACTGTGATTTGGGTGTAAATGTATTCACTATTTTCCAATGGCATTATATGTGTATTTGAAAAGATTTCCTTGTTGGCATCAACACTTGAGCCTCAGCTTAGGATAAGAACTTGAAGGGAGAATTATATTTACTCCTCAGGAACTGAAAACCACTTCAAAATGCCAAAAAATTTAGGTTTGGAACTAGGCTTCTGAATTGGTTCCCTTCATACATGCTTAAATGTGTAGGTATCAAAATCTGCACTTACATATACAAAGTCCTGAGTGATGCCACCCTTTTATTGAATGTATTTTTTTGGGGGGGGGGAGGGTGTGTGAAACGACTGCTATTGCTATATGTGTCACCAAAAGAGTAGTTACTCACCTGTAACAGGTGTTCTCCAAGAGCAGCAGGAATCAGTCCTCACATTGTCATGGCGCAAGGCAGATAGTGCCTATGGAAGTAGAGGAAAATACACAGGGCAGTTTTAAAACCGGCAGTGCAAAGCACATGGCTAGGGGTTGCTCTGAGCAGCCAAGCAAAACAAGAGCACCGGCTGTAGGTAAACGCCCAGGAATAGCATTACGTCATAGCTCATCAGAGAAGCAGAAACAGCTGCAGGGGTTTGAGCTAACAAGAGACTCAAAGAATGACGCACATAAAAAAAGGTCAGTCTTGAGCAAAGCAGACACACACAGAGACAGGAGCAGAGATACCGACAGAGACGCAAGCAGGGAGTCAGACTCAGTCTCAGATACAGAGAGAGAAAGAGACACTAAGAGGACTCACGGGAAAGGAAAGAGCAGAGCTCATGAGAGCCAGGAGTCATACCTGAAAGCTTCTGACGTGGAGTCCATCTGTACCTCAGAGGAGTTTGCCCAGGAGGAATTCTCAGAGGATAGTGCTGGAAAGTTGGGCTGCACTAAGCCAAAGTCCAGTTGGGGACAGAGAGAGATTCCAAGCTGCAAACCATGAGGAGCTGGGAGAGGGAATAACCACGGGAGCAGGTACCTGGGGAGCAAGAACTCTTATCCAAGACAGATTTCCCACCTAAGAGAAAGACGTCCTGTGAGGGGAAGTGAAAGAGAGAAAAGTTTCAACTTCCCGGTTGCAAAACAGACAGGCAGAGCTCAGCCTGAAGAAAGGCATAGTACCTGGAATAGAGGGGCACTGAATTTTACTCCCAATGGTCCTGAAGTGTATGGCCCTCTAAGGGGAGAATCCATAGTGCATGGTAACCAGCTTTTCTGCAGTGATAGAGGGGAGAGAAGCTCTGGCCAAGAAGAGAGGAGACTAATAAACACTGATACACATTACAGCCCTGCAGAATATAATAGCCAAGAAGTACACGAGGATATGGAATGTGACTTCTGTGAAGAGAGCTCAGATATTTGCAAAATGGACTGTACATTGGTGTTTTCCGATAGTGTGACCTCTTTTTGTTAAGGCCTAAGTAAAGCCTGCCTAAGAGAAATCTGTGGAGGAACACAGATTTCACCATTCAGCTTTTGTGATTGAAAAAGCCTGTTTTTCCCTTTTTGTTTGATTAACGCTGACAAGAAGCATTTTGGTTGTAATTTGTAGTCCCCACTTGTGTTATGCCAGTATTATGGTTTAATTTCTTTTGACCCTTGTTGCAAGAATTCTCCCGGGAAGGGAAAATAAATACCTCTTTAAGCATAGCTACTCGACCACAACTACCTTCTTATTTGATTAACTATTGGGACTCCAAATCCCAGAGGGCACTACTAAGTCCTTGCTACATAAGAGGAGCCTCACTGAAGCCCCAGGCCTTCTGCCTCAGGGGTAAGTAGGTGAGTGACAACATATGGGTGTCATTGGCGCCGATGAAGCCCCAGCGGAGCATTTCCCCAGCTTTCTATGAAAGCCTTTGGGAATGCAGGCACACATGCGCGGTTCCCTTCCCGCCTAAAGGTGTCAACTTACCTCAGTCAAATGAGATAGCTAAGAACAGCACACAAAAATGAAAAATAAACTATGTACAACTGCAACTCCCAGGGGAGGAGGGAGGGTTGTGAGGACTGATTCTCCAGGACCAAGCAGGAAGTCAGTCCTCACATATGGGTGACGTCGGCGCCGACGGAGCCCTCGCGGAGCAATTTTCCCCAGCTTTCAAAGAAAGCCTTTGGGAATTGCAGCGCGCATGCGTGGTCGCCTTCCCGCCCAAGGGTGCCATCTTAGCCAGTCTTCTTTTTTCCGCGGAGCCCTACAGACGTACCCGTCGTGTCCCCGCGAAAAAGTTGATTTTATTCGTAATATTCTCTTTTTTCCTTCGGTTCGACGCCGGTTTTCTTCCCGCCCGGACTCGCGACGCCGGTCACGAGTCCTCTTCTTCTTTTTCGGTTTTTCTGATTTAGTCAGTTTCGTTTTCGGAGTTTTCACTGGCAGCCCGGTCTTTTGACCTCGCAGGGGCCCTTTTTCCCCCGATGGCTGCCAGTGGTTTCAAGCGGTGTGGTCAGTGTGACCGAAATATGTCACTAACTGACACACACGATAATTGCCTCCGCTGCCTGGGCCCGGATCATGAAGAAATGATCTGTGGGGCCTGTGGCAAAATGTCCTCCAAAGCATTGAGAAGTCGGCGGCATCAGCGGGATAGGATCTTCGCTGACCCCAGCCGTACCCGGACCTCGTCGGAAGCCTCGGCGTCCAGAGGTTCCAGCTCTGACCGTCGCCGGAGTTCCTCCGACAGGGGTTCTCCCTCCGGGGACCATCGACGGAAGGTGAAACCCGCGAGGGCGGCGTCGGTGGACGCACCTGGCTCCGCGAGGGCCAGGTCGCATAGCCCCGATAGCCGTCCCGGGTCCTTGGAGAAGGAGCACCTATCGAAGCGACCTCGCATGGAGTCGGAGCTGCCTGCTTGGGTAAGTCCTGTGGTCCTCCTGGACTCGCCTCCGAGACCGCCGACGTCGGGCCCGACGCCGTCGGGGCCCGAGTCGGGGGCTGCTGGGTCACCTGAGGTCGGACTCAGGTTGACGGCCTTGGAGAGCAGACTGTCTGCCTTCATGGACCAGCAGCGGGCACTGCTCGCTAGCCTCGCTGGCGCCGCTGCCCCGACCGCCGGGACGTCGACGTCTAAGTCGACCCCGGAGACGGAGCCGATCCTCGAGTCCATGCGAACTCGGTCGAGGTCACCCTCGGCCTCCCGTTCGGGACCGAGGTCGTCGACGCCGACTCCCTCGGCGTCGGGGCGGCCGACGCCGCAGCCTGCCCGGACCGACCCCACCGATTCCTCCTCGGAGTCGGTCTGGGAGTCTGAAGAGGAAGAGTCACCTGATTCGTTTCGGACTCGGTGTGTCCCCTCGGACTCGCCTGAGTCCGAACCTCGGAAGCAGTCCCCTCCGGAGGATGCCCGGTTCTCGGACTTCGTCAGGGATATGGCCAAGGCTTTGGCCTTCCCTGCGGATCCCGAGGAGGAGCCGAAGAGCTCGACGCCCTCCAATATGACTCTCCCGCCAGGGAACACTTTACTGTACCGGTTCCTCCCATGCTGGAACGACTACTCTTCCGCATGTGGGAGAGTCCGGCCTCCTCGCCGGTCCTGAGCAAGCGGGTCGATTCTATCTATCGAGTCCGCAAGAGCCCTGGCTTTCAAAAAGCACAGCTACCACACCATTCCATGGTAGTGGAATCGGCCATGCATCGTCTTAAGAGCCAGAAGATGCACTCCTCGGTGCCTCCTGGCAGGGAGGCCCGTAACCTGGATGGCCTTGGTAAGAAGTGTTTCCAGGGCTCTATGCTTGCGTGTCGTGTCCAGACCTACCAGCTATACATGGGCATGTATCTACGAGACCTGGCTAAAGAGCTAGCCGGATTCTTCTCCGCTGGATTGTCCGAGGAACCTTTGCGGAGGTTCCTAGCCTTGTCCACTGGCATTCGGGAATGCTCAAAATTCATATCCCGAGCAGCCTATGATGGCTTTGAAGCATCGGCTCGAGTGGCCGCAGCCGGCATCGGTGCCCGCCGACAGGCTTGGCTTCAGTCGTCTGACCTTGAGCCCTGGGTGCAGGACAAGTTGGTCGATGTCCCCTGCCGAGGTGAAAACCTCTTTGGCAAACCTATGGATGAGAAGGCTGCACAACTAGAGACAGAGACTCTCACCAGGACTAGGCTTTCTAGGAAGACCTCCGCCCCTTCCCAGAAAAAGAAGGGCTCGGGAAAGAAGTCCTTTTACCCGAGAAAGGCGGCTGCCTATAAACACTACCCCCAATATTAGGCCCCCGCGGCTCCCCAACAGGGCCAGCAGGCCAAGGGACGGGGTAACGGGTCCCGTAGGCAGCAAGCCCCCAAGCCTGCACCACCAGCCCCTGCTCAGCAGGGTGGGGGCTTTTGACTCCTTAAGCATAGCCTCTCCCCCTCCGCTGGCTCCTCCCAGCACCGGAGGCCGGCTGGTTCACTTCGCCCACAGGTGGTCCAACATCACTTCAGATGCCTGGGTGCTTCAAGTCGTAAGAGAAGGCTATCTTCTCCACTTCCACCAGGTCCCTCCCTCCTATTTCCGGGAGAACCTCCACGACTCCCTCTGCACAGGGACTTACTCCTTCAGGAGTTAGCAGGTCTTCTACAGGAACAGGCGGTGGAACCGGTGCCCCACCACCTGAGAGGTCAAGGCTTTTATTCCAGGTATTTTCTAGTACCAAAAAGGACAGGAGGCCTCAGACCCATCCTGGACTTGCGCAACCTCAACAGGTTCCTCGTGCGGGAAAAGTTCAAAATGCTTACCCTTGGAATCCTTCTGCCGTACCTCCAGCAGGGAGATTGGCTATGCTCCTTGAATCTAAAGGATGCCTACACGCACATCCTCATCCACCCAAGCCACCGCCAATACCTAAGGTTTGTGGTGGCAGGAAATCATTACCAGTACAGGGTACTGCCCTTTGGCCTGTCCTCCGCACCGCGAGTCTTCACAAAATGTCTCGCGGTGGTGGCGGCCCATCTCCGGCTTCACGGCCTCTATGTCTTCCCGTACCTCGACGACTGGCTCATCAGAGCAGCGTCCGCTCCGGAGGTCACCAACGCCACACACCGCACGGTGACTCTTCTGCAGTACTTGGGCTTTGTCATAAACTTCGCAAAGTCCACTTTGCTCCCCTCACAGGATCTCGAGTTCATCGGCGCAAGACTGCACACTCCTCAGGCGCGAGCTTTCCTGCCTCTCGACAGGGCTCAACGGCTCATGGACCTAGCCGACCGTTTTCGCAGCCAGTCCCTGGTCTCCGCCAGGCGCTTCCTGAGACTGCTCGGCCATATGGCTTCCACCGTCCATGTGACCCCCAATGCCCGCCTGAATATGCGGCCTGCTCAATGGTGTCTTCGCAAGCAGTGGCAACAAGCCACAGGCGGCCTAGCAGACCTAGTGCGCGTCTCCGAGCCGCTGGCCTCGTCTCTCCAGTGGTGGCTTCATCGGCCGAACCTGGTACTCGGCATGCCTTTTCAGTCGCCTCAGCCGGCCCAGGTGCTGACGACAGATGCGTCCCTCCTGGGTTGGGGAGCACATTGTCAAGGGGCACATACTCAGGGCCTCTGGACCACGTGGGAGTCTGCTCAGCAGATCAACTTCCTGGAGCTCAGAGCGATCCGCCTGGCTCTCAAGGCTTTCTCCCACCTGACCTCTCACCAGTCCGTCCTTGTCCAGACGGACAATCAAGTTGCCATGTTCTACGTGAACAAACAGGGGGGCACGGGCTCCTTCCTTCTCTGTCGGGAAGCACAGAAGCTCTGCTCTTGGGCCGTCAGTCACGGCGTCCTTCTCAAGGCAGTTTATCTCCCAGGCCAAGAAAATTGCCTGGCGGACAAACTCAGCAGGATCCTCCAGCCGCACGAGTGGCGCCTGGATCCCTTGGTAGTTCAGAAGCTCTTTCTAAAGTGGGGCCTCCCCACGATGGATCTCTTTGCCAGTCCTCACAACCGGCAACTTCCTCGCTTCTGCTCTCGTCAGCCACATCCCCTTCGAGTTGCGGCAGACGCTTTTCTACTCATGGTCGGAGAGCCTTCTATATGCTTTTCCTCCCATCCCGCTAGTCTCTCGAACTCTTTTCAAGGTTCTCCGAGACAAAGCTTCCATGATCCTGGTGGCCCCTCGCTGGCCCAGACAGCCGTGGTTTCCACTCCTGCTGCAATTAGCGGTAGAGGATCCATTCCCTCTGGGGTTTCAACCGGATCTCCTCACTCAGGATCAGGGGTCTCTGCTACACCCCAACCTCAGATCTCTCAATCTAATGGCCTGGCTGCTGAGAGGGTAGTCCTTGCTCCCCTTCTCCTGCCGGCAGAGGTGGAAGAGGTCGTCCTAGCTTCTCGGCGACCTTCTACCCGCAAATGCTACGCCCTTAAATGGCGTCGTTTTTCCGTTTGGTGTACCCAGCAGTCTCAGGATCCCTTCTCCTGCTCGGTGTCGGTGATCTTGCAGTACTTGCTCTACCTCTCTAATCTGGGACTTAAGTCCAACTCCGTCAAAGTTCACCTCAGTGCTCTTTCAGCACATCATGTACCGGTGGACGGCAGACCTCTTTCCAGCGACCCTCTCGTAGCGAGGTTTCTCCGAGGTCTCCTTCTACTTAAACCACCTCTGCGCCCGCCAGCGCCTGACTGGGATCTGAATGTGGTTTTACAGCGGATCACCTGTCCGCCTTTTGAACCTATGGCTACCTGTTCTCTCCGTTTTCTTTCTTGGAAAACATTGTTCTTGATAGCCCTCACTTCCGCTAGACGCGTAAGTGAATTGCAGGCCCTCGTGTCTGATCCCCCTTACACTCGGTTCTACAAAAATAGGGTAGTCCTACGGACTCACCCAAAATTTCTTCCAAAAGTGGTCTCCCCTTTTCACATCAATCAGGAGGTGGTACTTCCGACCTTCTTTCCCAGACCACACTCCAGCCGAGCTGAAATGGTCCTCCATACCCTGGACTGTAGAAGGGCATTGAACTTCTACCTTGACCGTACGCGGGAGCACCGTAAGGCTGCTCAGCTTTTTGTGTCTTTTGATCCCAATAAATTGGGGCTCCCGGTCTCCAAGCGTACTCTGTCCATCTGGGTTGCGGACTGTATCACTTGGGCTTATGGGGCAGCCGGGCTCTCCTTGGATGGTTGAGTCACGGCTCATTGTGTTCGGGCAAAGGCTACGTCAGTGGCTTACCTCCGCTCTGTTCCGCTGGCAGACATCTGCCGGGCCGCTACTTGGTCTTCGAGCCAGACTTTTGCGGTCCATTACTGTCTCGAGAGGGAGTCCCGCAGGGACAGTGCTTTCGGACAGGCAGTCCTCCGTAATCTCTTTGAGGTTTGAGCAACTCCTACCCTCCATCCCGGATGTGGGCTACCGGTGGGTAATAATTCAGCGAAGATTCCTTCCTTCTGTGCTGCTGAGCTAGAGGGAGCTCATTTTTGTGCTTAGGGTCTCCGGTAGCCTTAAGCTTGGGAGTCCCATATGTGAGGACTGACTTCCTGCTTGGTCCTGGAGAAAGCGTAGTTACTCACCTGTAACAGGTGTTCTCCAGGAGCAGCAGGAATCAGTCCTCACAACCCTCCCTCCTCCCCGTGGAGTTGCAATAATCTGCTTAAGTTTTTTTCAAATTTTTATGCTGTCTTTTTTAGCTATGTCATCTGACTGGCTAAGATGGCACCCTTGGGCGGGAAGGCGACCGCGCATGCGCGCTGCAATTCCCAAAGGCTTTCTTTGAAAGCTGGGGAAAATTGCTCCGCGAGGGCTCCGTCGGCGCCGACGTCACCCATATGTGAGGACTGATTCCTGCTGCTCCTGGAGAACACCTGTTACAGGTGAGTAACTACGCTTTCCTGCTGCTCCTGGAGAACACCTGTTACAGGAGAGTAACCCTTGATATGGCCCTAAATACATACAAGTAGCATCTGTTCTAAAATAGCTACTTAACAAGTATACATGGATGTACACTTGTAAATGACTTTATACACACAAAAATCTTCTAAAATTATCTCCTATATTAAGCATATGTAAATATCCAAAATATTTTTTGAATGTAGATGCCTCACTTTAATTCTAGATGCCTTACACTTAAGGACTTGTTTACTAAGCAGCGGTAGCAGCTTCCGACTGATATCAATGGCGCTGCGGCTCCGATATCAGTTGGAAGCTGCTACCGCTGCTTAGTAAACAAGCCCCTTAGTTTCTTAGTTAGGCCTCACTTGGGCTCACCTAAGTTAAGTCATCTAAGGGGCCTAGTTCTGGAAATCAGCTTTGAGCACATAACTTAATTTCCCCATCTCTTCAGGACACGTCATTTTAGGAACCTCAGGAGGCATTTTCATGAACCGCAGCTAGTCTGCTTTAATTTAACCTAAATATTCAAGGATGGGTCCTATCTGGCCAACGGCATTGAGTATTTGGTTTTCCCAGATAGAGGATTATCTGTCTGTCAGCAGTGATATTCAGCTGCTGGCCAGATAGCCAAATTGGCTAAACAAAGGCAAGATTTTTTTAGGATAATTTTAGCCTGTTAGGGTTACCCAGCCAGTAGCTCGAAATTGCCGCTGACTGCTAATCCCTGGTGCCACCTCTGCTCTGCACCGCCCCCAGTGCACCCCCCACACTAAGCGATTAGCATTGGTGTGTACAAACTGGGTATCAGGGGATATTCAGCGGCCCTAAATGGTTTAGTGCCGCTATATCGCACTAACCGCAGTTTAACCAGTTAGCAGGTCTGCTAACTAGTTAAACCGCTTTCAGTAATCCCCCCCGCTTGTTATTTAAGAATTCTAAATTTAGGAGCTCAGTCAGCAGTTTTTGAGAATTCAGAAGGACCTAACTTTTCACTGGCTTCACAGGCTCCATATTGTAATCAGGGTGAAGTTCAAGATGTTCGTCACTGTAAATTGAAGGCCGCTTATAATCTTACAGCTGGTAGTGTGGTGTTGATACTTCAGATCCATACTACAACTCGCCCAGTGCATGCCTTTTCCCAAAATATGTACAAGACCCAATTTACCTGTACTAGAGCTTTTTTCCTTTGTACTCCAGAATTGTGGGATTCTCTACCAGACAAGTTGTGGAGAAGTAGGAATTTACAGGGATTTATACAGGGACTGAAAACTTATGAGGCTGATATTCAAAAGGGTTCAGCCAGTTAGCAGGACCTGCTAACCAGCTAAACCCCACTGTCTGCTGGTTTTCTGAAGATTACCTACAGCACCAAGTGGATAGCCACCACTTATCCAGATATGCATCATTATCTGGCAATCTTCAGTATCGTATCTACATACTATATCATACAGCAAGATAATTTAAATATTGCTATGAAGTTATCTACTAAACAGCTGTGGTGTCTAATTAGAAACATAGAAACATGATGGCAGAAAAAGACCACATGGCCTATCTGCTCTGCCCTTCCATATCAACTACAATAGTACCCTTTTATTCCTTTAGAGATCTGTGTTTGCCCCATGTTTTCTTGAATTCAAATACTGTCCTTGTCTCTACTACCTCTACTGGGAGACTATTCCATGCATCTACCACTCTTTCCGTGAAGAAATATTTACGCATATTACTCCTGAGTCTATTCCCTTTCACCCTCATCCTATGTCCCCTTGTAGCAGAGCTTGCTTTCATTCGAAAAAGGCTTTCCTCTTGTTACCATAAATGGTGTTTCTGATCATGTCACCTAGCTGCATGATTCTCAGGTGTAATGCAGTGGTCATAAGGCTCCAACAAGTGTGGATGTGGAATAGTTATTCTCTGGTGTGAGGCACTATAACTGACAATGGTTTGAATTAACTTCCACAGTCACAGATGGACCCAGGTTGTCATCTAGCAAAGGTAGAGACGAAAAGTAAATGGCTGTTAGGAATCTGGGAGGCAACATCTCCCTAGACTACTAGTTGGGTAGGCCAAGAAGTTTATGTAATAATACTGAGGTAGGATTGAGGAACAGCATGTATTCTGTGGAGGAAGGGGAGGGGGCAGTGCATGGGTAGCTCTGATCTGCCTTATATTGTCCATAGAAAATGTGAATGATATATGGTTGGTATACAGTACCTTGCGTGGAAAGTGTGCCACACCCACAGATGGAAATGTGCTGCTTACTCTAAGGTATGTGACTATTGCCTATTGGTTTTGGATCTCATGGTATATTTTGACCCATAGAAACTATGTAATACTCTGTGTAGATTTTCTTGTTTATGGTATATTTTGAGAGATATGCCTTGGTATCTCTGTTGCTCTCAAACAATCTGTGGACCTCTCAACATTGCTATGCTTCTCACCGCTGTATGTTCCTTGGTAGACACGTTGGTAAATGGTCTGTGCACAGAAACATATGGTTCTTCACTGTACTGAGCCTCACCAGAGGCTGTCTCCGATATATATATGATTATTTTTTTTAGCAATGCTTATATACCACTTTTTACCAGGTTAAAGCAGTGTACATTCAGGTATGGTATATACTTCCTTTGTCCCCAAAGGGCTCACAATCTGTTTTGTACCTGAGGCAACAGAGGGCTAAGTGGCTTGCCCAAGGCCACAAGGAAATCAACCATCAAAGGGTTTATAGAGCAATATAACCAGTAAAAATAGAAAAAATTGGCCAAAATAAATGCAAAATACTGAACAAATAATAAACTTTCTTACATATAAAAGATACTATCCAAATTTTATAGTGTTTTTTTTTAATAACTATAAAATTTGGATAGTATCTTTTATATGTAAGAAAGTTTATTATTTGTTCAGTATTTTGCATTTATTTTGGGCAATTTTTTTCTATTTTTACAAGGCCACAAGGAGCCCGTGTGGGACTAGAAACCCCAGTCCCTCCAGCCAAGGTTGCTGTCCTCCAGCAGGATTTGAACCCCAACCCTCGGGCATAAGGCAACTTGCCCCAACCACTAGTTCACTCCTGGTCACTGCAGGTAGAATTTGCATGTAAAGTATACAAGTGTGTGCAGCATTAAAGCTGGCACTAATTCTGTCTTCTTCTGGTGATACATAGCCCTTGGTTGATCAGTTGGATGCATAGGTGTCTCTGTAGTTATGTAATGGGCAGTGGTCTCATGACAATTTGCTTATGGAGGTTCTAGCTCTGTGGAAGTTGGAAGGGCTGTACATGGCTGAGAAACATTACTACCTTTGCCCTATAGGAGTATGGCGGCTTTCACTCACAGTATTTCCCCCCTCCCCCAATACACATGCAATATCATGTCTCAGCATAGTGGTAGCATGTATGCTCCAGGAACAAGCAGGAAGTCAGTCCTCACTTATGGGTGATGTCAGCACCGATGGAGCCCGCACAAAGCAATTCCCCAACTTTCAAAGAAAGCCTTTGGGATTGCTGCCATGCATGCGTGGTCCTCTTCCCACCCAAAGGTGCCATCTTGCTCAGTCTCCCTTTTTCTGCGGAGCCCTTGGAAGCACATCCTTGTCCCTTGGAAAAAGTGTTTCATCATCGGCCTCTGGCCTGTGTTTTTCCAGTAGCACCGTCCGTCCTCCCCTGCTCTCTTTTTTCTCCTTGAGCGAGGGGACATCCCTTCTGTAAAAGTTTTTTCCTTTTTGCGGGCTTTCTGCCCTTTTTTTCTTTCAACTGCTGGTTGCAAAGGTCTTTGACCTAGTGGAGGTCCCTTTTGCCCCAATGGCAACCGGTTTTAAAAAATGCGACAGATGCTCCAAAAACATGTCGCGCACGGATACCCATGACTGCTGTCTTTGGTATCTTGAGGCCAACCATGACCCGGAGCTTTGCTCTCTTTGCAAGAAAATGTCCTCCAAGGCCCTGCTAAGTAGTAAGCAGAGGTCCGATGACATTTTCCAGAAGGTGACCCCAGAATCCCCGGTGGAACCCTCGGTCATCCCTCCACTGGTGGGATCCCCCTACTTTGGCCCCACACTCTCGGTGGTACTCCAACCAAGGCTTCCCTGAAGTGGAGAGCCATAAGAAAAAGAAGACCTCAAAGTCACTGTCAGGGGCACCAGACAAGCATGAGCGCTCCTGCACCCGGCTGCTCAGCCCCCTCTGGCGTTCCCGAGAATCAGACAAGGAGCGGCCTTGAAAGGTACCTCGTACAGATATGGAGGCCTCTGGTGATGGCGTCCGGTCTCCTGAGGGTCGTCCTGGTGAGGACTCCATCTCCTCCTCCACGCCAGACCCGGTAACCCCGGTGCCGGCATCACAGGGTCCCACACTCGTGTGGGAATCCCAAATGCTGGCACTAGAGTGCAGCGTTTCTGCCTTCTTAGCTGCCCAGCAGGCACTCATGCCCAGCATGGCTGGATCGCGCCTCGAGACTGAGTTCCCTCGAGATGGACACCAAAACCTGCCCTGGAAACACTCAAGAGCCATGGGCCTCGTGAGGGTCCTCGGCGTCAGTCTCGCTCGCCTTCCCGGTCCTCAGGAGCAAGATCCTCCAAAGTCTCTGGCTCCAAGTGGACCTTGGCCTCTGGAAGGGCAACCAGTCCGAGTCGGATTCCTCCTTGGACCTCTCGGGCTGGGAGTTGGACGGGGATACTTCCCCGGAGACCCGTGCCCACAGGGACCTCCCCTCAGACCCATCCTTGCCTTCCTATCAGAGGCGTTCGCCGCCTGAGGACACATCATTCCTGGCATTCATGCGGAACATGGCACGGGCCCTCAGCCTAGTTACGGAAACTGAAGAGGAGCCGCGAGCTGAAGAGCTCGATATTTTACAGTTTGAGTCCCCGCCTCGGGAGTCTCTTACTGTTCCAGTTCCCCCCATTTTGTCAAGGCTGCTCCTCCGCATGTGGGAGACACCTGCTTCGGTCCCCATTGTGAGTAGGTGCCTCGACGCCATGTATAGGGTCCAATGTGGCCCAGGGTTTAGGAAGACCCAGCTTCCACACACCTCCAGGGTTGTGGAGTCGGAGATGCGGAAGCAAAAGGGCCTGAAGTCTCACTCTTCCGGGTCCCCTGGGCAGGGAGTCGAGAGCCCTCAATGCCCGGGGGAG
Organism: Ichthyophis bannanicus; assembly: GCA_033557465.1. Classification (NCBI taxonomy): domain Eukaryota; kingdom Metazoa; phylum Chordata; class Amphibia; order Gymnophiona; family Ichthyophiidae; genus Ichthyophis; species Ichthyophis bannanicus. Next base: position 181,859,021 of record CM066034.1, read on the forward strand.
CAAAGCCTATCAGGGTTCCATGCTCAGATGCTACATCCAGGCATACCAATTGTATATGGGCATGTTCCTGTGTGACCTCGCCAAGGAGTTCAGCGGGTTCTCCGCAGGCCTCGGGGGTTAACCCCGTCTAAGATTCCAAACCCTCCTGAAATTTGTCGCGGAATGTTTGAAGTACCTCTCCCACGCTGCATATGACGGGTTTGAGTCCTCTGCCTGAGTGGAGCAGTGGGTCCAGGAGAAACTCATGGACGTCCCTTGCCTCTGCGAGCAACTGTTTGGTAAACCTATGGAGGATAAGGCCGCTGAGATAGAAACTGAGTTCGTGACTCGAACTCGTCTCTTGCGTAAGACCTCCTCCCTCTCTAGGAAGAAGCAGCAAACAAAGAAGCCGTTCTTCCAAAGGAAGAGGCTCCCCTACCGGGGTTACCCACCTTTCCTGTCCACCTCTGCGCCGGCTCCTCTCACGCAGGGGAAGGGAGGTGCGCATGGCCACCATAAGCCTAAAGCGCCTAAGGCCCAGCCACCGGCGCCATCCTGGCCTGCGAAGGGTTTTTGATGCCGACAGCATAGCTTCTCGCCCCCCGGCAGCACTTCCGCCGGTGGGGGGACACCTGTCTGCCCCGCAATGGGCATAGATCATGTCAGATATCTGCGTCCTCCGGGTGATTCGAGACAGATACCATCTCCGCCTGGACAGGTACCCTCCTCCCTTCTTCCCAGCGGAGCCTACTCGGTTCCTCTCGCACCAGGCCTTCTTGCAGCGGGAACTGTCCAACCTTCTCGCCCAACGGGCAGTCGAGAAGGTACCGCAGCACCTTCGAGGCCATGGAATTCTACTCCTGCTACTTTCTCATTCCAAAAAAGATGGGGGGCCTATGCCTCATCCACAATCTCTAAAACCTAAACAAGTTCTTGGTGCAGAAGAAGTTCAAACTGTTTTCGCTTGGCGTCCTGCTGTCCTTCCTTCAGCAGGACGATTGGCTATGCTCCTTGAATCTCAAGGACGCGTATGCCCACATCCTAGTCCACCCCAGTACAGGCAGTACCTGCGCTTCAGGGTGCAGGGGGAGCACTACCAATACAGAGTGCTCCCTTTTGGGCTCGCATCCGCACTGCGGGTTTTCACAAAGTGCCTCTCTGCAGCCGCCGCCTCCCTCAGGCAGCAGGGCATACCCATCTTCCCCTACCTCAATGACTGTCTTGTCACGGGGTCCTTGATTGGCGAAGCCCGCCTGGCGGCGTCCCGCACGACCCTTCTCCTCGAATGCCTCGGCTTCTTGGTCAACTACTTCAAGTCCCACCTCGAGCTGGTGCAGACCCTGGAGTTCATCGGCGCACGCCTTGACACGACATGGGCAACCGCCTTCCTACCCGTGGACCGGGCATACTGCCTCCGGGCCGTGGTGACCCAGGTCCAACACAGGGTTCAGGTTATGGCATAGGCTGGTTCAGGTTATGGCATAGGCCATGCTGAACCTCATCGGGCACATGGCCTCCACCCTTCATGTGGTCCCCCATGCCCACATGCACATGCGGACAGCCCAGTGGTGCCTCAGAGCACAATGGAGCCAGGCCTTCAGTCACCTCAGAGACCCTATCTGGGTCTCCCACATTCTCCACAAGTTGGTGGTGGGACCTCCAAAATCTCCTTCGGGCCATGCCTTTCCAGACCCCACAGCACGAGCTCGTCCTAACAATGGATGCTTCCCTGTTGGGGTGGGGAGCCCACTGCGGCGCATTGTTCACACAGGGGCAATGGTTGCCCAAGGAGTCTCAACAGCAGATCAACCTGCTCAAGCATCGGGCGGTCAGGTGGGTCCTGAGGACCTTCAAAGGCTATCTGTGGGGAAAGTCGGTGTTGGTGCAGGCTGACAACAGGGTGGCCATGCTTTACATAAACAAGGAAGGGGGAACAGAATCCCGTCTCCTTTGCCAGGTGGCGATCCTCCTTTGTACTTCGTTGGGGGATGACCCTACGAGCGGTCTACCTCCCAGGCCAGGAGAATGTCTGTGCAGACAAACTCAGCAGGATTCTCCGCCCACACGAGTGGCACCTGGATCCGGAGGTCGCTGACCTCTTGTTCCATCGGTGGGGGACCCCATCCATGGACCTGTTCACCAGCCCATTGAATGCGCACCTTCCCCGCTCTGCGGCCCTGTTCCGCAACTGAGCAGAGTGGCCCGAGATGCGTTCCTCTTGAGCTGAACCTCCGGCCTTCTTTACGAGTTCCCATCCACTCCTCTCATTGCAAGGACCCTCCACAAGGTTCAGCGGGACTGGGCTTCGGTGATCCTAGTGGCCCCCTCATGGCCTCAACAGCCTTGGTTCCTGCTTCTGCTCTGGCTCTCGTCCAATCCTCCAGTCCTCCTGGGCTGTGCCCTGGGCCTGCTAACACAAGAGGAGAGTGGGGTGCTCCATCCGAACCTGGTCTCGCTGTCCCTCACAGCCTGGCAATTGAACAGGTTGCCTTAGTGCCTCTGCACCTCCTGGAGGAGGTCGAGGAGGTTCTCCTCTCATCGAGGAAAGACTCGACGAGATGGGCGTATGCCTTTAAGTGGCGCTGCTTCTCAGTCTGGTGCTCCGAGCTCCAGATTGACCTGTTCTCCTGCTCTACCCGGTAGGTTCTTCAGTATCTCCTTCACCTCTCGAAGGCAGGGCTGAAGTCCAATTCGGTCAAGGCACACCTAAGCGCCGTTTCGGCGAACCACCTCCCCCTTGAGGGGAAATCCTTCTCGGGGCAGCCCTTGGTCTCCCGCTTCATGCAAGGTCTCTTGCACTCTAAGCCTCCCATCCAGCCTCCTCTGGCAGAGTGGGACTTCAATGTGGTGCTTATGCAGCTTACCCAACCACCCTTCGAGCCGATGGTGACGTGCTCGCTTCGGCACCTCTCCTGGAAGGTGGTCTTCCTGGTGGCTTTGACTTCGGTTTGCCAAGTCAGTGAACTCCAGGCCCTCATGGCTGAGGCTCCACACACCAGGTTTTACGGGAACAGGGTGGTCCTCCGCACCCACCCCAAGTTCCTACCGAAGGTGGTCTCGGACTTTCATCTCAATCAGGAGATAGTCCTACCGACCTTCTTCCTGAGACCGCATGCCAACCGAGCATCGGCAGTATTACATACACTCGACTGCAAGAGGGCTCTCGCCTGCTACCTGCAGCATACCCAAGCTCATCGCAAGTCTGACCATCTCTTTGTCGCCTATGATCCCAATCCTCTGGGGCAGGCAGTCACCAAATGCACCATCTCCGTCTGGGTGGTGGACTGCATCACCTTTGCCCAAACAAAGGCGGGCGCCCCACTGGATTGACGGGTCACTGCGCACGGGGTCTGGGCCAAGGCGACTTCAGTGGCTTTGCTGTGCTCAGTGTCTCTCTCGGGCATCTGCCAGGCTGCGACCGGATCTTCAGCGAACGCTTTTGCTTCCCACTACTGCCTGGAGAGGGAGTCCCGCCAGGACAGCGCCTTCGGCCAGGCTGTACTCCGTAATCTGTTTGGGGTATGAGCAATTCCTGCCCTCCGACCCTTCTTCGATAGCTACCGAGAGCTTTGCCCCATAGACCCGAGGACTCGGGCTCTTTAGGGCATAGACTTCTGCTCATGGCCTCGCAGAGGCGTTTTGAGTTACAGGCTCGGTAGCCTGTAGCTGGGAAGTCCCATAAGTGAGGACTGACTTCCTGCTTGCTTCTGGAGAAAGCGTAGTTACTCACCTGTAACAGGTGTTCTCCAGTGACAGCACGATCAGTCCTCACTACCCTCCCACCTCCCCTGAAGAGTTGCTATTTTTGTCCTTCCCTTGCCATCTACTTAGTAGTGCTCTAGCTAGGGGACCTGACTGAGCAAGATTGCACCTTTGGGCGGGAAGAGGACCACGCATGCATGGCAGAAATCCCAACGGCTTTCTTTGAAAGCTGGGGAATTGCTCCTCACGGGCTCCATCGGTGCCGACGTCACCCATAAGTGAGGACCGATTCCTGCTGTCCCTGGAGAACACCTGTTACAGGTGAGTAACTACGCTGACCCAGGAGGAAGGCTGCCCTACAGTTGCAACCTCCTGCATAGCTTTTGCAAGGCAAGCACATGTATCATGGTGTGTAATGGTTGCCGTTGTTCCAGAAAAGGGGAAAAGTGTATTAGTCTGTGCAGACTCAAGAGAGTCTCTGTGAGCATTTTTTCTGTCATATTGCCTGCCACAGTATGGGCATATGTGTGTGTAGACTGTAGACCATTATTATAAAGTGCTTAGTAAGCATGCAAAGAAGTTCATTACAATATGTAATGAGCCTTCCACATTCTGGATTACACATAAAAAAAATTTTTGTGGCTTCCCCTTTCTGACTTATAGTGTGCTGACAATGATGTATTGTGGTTCAAGTGCTGTATCCTGGTGGGTTTGGTTGCACATATTCAGAGATGGGTGTTGCATTTAATGCCCCTCACAGTCAGTGCTGTATGGTAAGCTCCCTACATCATGTTTCCCATGTGCCTCTCTAGGCTTGCAGACCCCAAGCCCTATGTGCCAGACCCTTTTCCCAAATGTACTGACATTTGGTCTACCTCTCCCACTTTAGATGTATTTAATCGCCAGTATTGATTATTGTTAGTGAGTCATAAATGCCCCTAGAGACACCCACACTATGGAAGTCAGGCCATGTGTTTAGTGTGTGGGTTTGGAGGAGGTAATGCAGGGGGATGGAAGGTGTACTGTACATTACTGGACGGTGTTAAGTGCCCTTATCTTAATTACTATGTGTGAATGGTGGGTTTTTCATCCTCCTAACCACTTCTGTCTTCCTGATTTATGATCTTCATCATGATCCCAGGATATGTAGTCGTAGTGGAACTGATGCACAGACAATACCTGCAGGGTGTATAGTTTCTTCAAATGGGTTAGTTTTGTGCATATATACTAAAAAAAACTGCCCTAAGAGTAAACACCAACCAAAAAATTACACTCTTAGGTTATTAAAATGATTTTTGACTATCACAATAGCATACTCTGCTTTATACTCAAAACCAGCAGTAGCCAAACATCCAAAAACAATTTATTCACGAAGGAAGAGACCTCAGGATGGCTATAAACACTTCATATGGCAAAATTAATCACCATAAGGGATAGTGAGACACTCACATCACCAGTCTCTTACCTCCCCCCTACATTAATGTTAAGAACAATTTCAAAAAGTACTTTTTTGAATCAATACCAAACTGTTTACCAATTCATAAATTAACAGTATCCTTTGAAATCAACAATTCATTACACATCCCCTCTTAGTATTTTCCTTAAAAAGATGTTATGAAAGTATTTCTTTCCACCATAGTAGCGCTCCATGCAAGGACGCCCAAAAAATATTCATTGATGATTCAGACAAGACCCACAACAGAGTCACAATTCTTTCCCATCTCAAGCCCTGTAAACAAACGAGAGCTACGCGGTAATAACATATAGCAACAATCGCCAAGAACAATTCTTAATACTTATTTTCAGACTCCTAGCATGCGGAATGTCGTCGGTAAACTGCCAAAGATCTTTGTTTCTCCTCAGAGAGGCTTGTTCAGGGGCTTAGGTCGTCAAGTAGTGTGTGTAAGCCCCTGAAGAAGTCTCTCTCGACATATTTGCTTAAGCAGAAAGCGTTGCTCGAGGGGTAAAGGGCCCATTTGATGAGGGTGCAGGCTTTTTCTTGAGCTGAATGTAGGCTGGTTTCTCCAGTGGATATCTGTAGGGCGCCGATCTGGTCCTCACTCCACACCTTTGTGCGGCACTACTGTTTGGATGTGCAGGTGAGAAGTGATGCTCGGTTCAGCGCACATGTGTTGCAGGCTGGGCTCACAGGTCCTGCCCGAATCTGAGTACTGTTCTCGTACATCCCATATGTCTGGACTAGACTGAAAGAATGATATGGAAAGTGAAATTAGACCTTACTTACTAATTTTCTTTCCTTGAGTCCCTCAACTCCAGTCCAGGACCCGTCCATTCTGTGTTTCAGTGAGCCTGGATGTGGAAGTGATGTTATACACATTGGCAACAATACATAACCTTCATTGGGCTCTCCTAGGGAGAGTACAATGGGTTCCCCATCTTTACTGTGTTGTCCATATGGTTCTGGATCTGTGGGGAGATATGTCAATCGGTTTCTCTGTCACCGCTGACTGGATAGCTAATTCACTATCTGGGCAACCTGGATATGGCCCCAGCATTGAATATTCGGTTTTAAGTTAGCGGCTTTACTCACTCTGACTGCCACCACTGAATGTGGGGGCCCCCCCCCCCTCCATGTGTACATTGGATTTTCAAATGTACACATGCTATTTTGCCTACATAAAAGATACAGATGTCTTTATTTCACATATTTTGCACTTGCTGTTTTTCAGTGAGATGACATTCAGTTAGTCTCTCTTTAAAGATTTGCACAAAGTATCCAAGTTAAAATTTCCTGCGTAGTTGATAAAAACATAGGCTTTTTCAAAATTACTCATTAAATATATTAAAGAAATGAAAATATTCTTTTGGGAACAAAACACGCTCTGTTAAAGTCTTAGATAGTATAGCCTCTGTATTTTTGGTGGTCTTACTTCTAAAGAGGCACCATCAAAGTCCTACAAATTTCACACAATTAAACACTATTTAAATAATGTGCAAGCATTCAGCAGACAAGTTCAAATAACAAGATACCTTTATTGCATTTCAGCAAAAAATTAAGACTGCACATGAATTTTTCTCATGCTTTATTTGGATAAAATCCTGTTATTGCTTCAGAAGTGAAATGAAGGTTAAAAAGTGTTGAGCTTTTAGGGCATTTTATGACACAGTGCAGAAGTAGAAGAAAATATATGTAAATCACTGTGCAAATTAGTTCTAGAAGTAATATACCCAACTATATTTTCCATTCCCTCTTCAAAACTTATTCATTTTTAGTCCATATTGAAAAGTTAACTTTTAGTGCTAAATTTAGGCTTTTGGGAGGCAATTTTATAAACCTTTTCCACATGTAAGATGCTGATATATACACAAAAAGGTATTTTCTAAAATTAAGTTATGCCTGACAATACATGATATGCACTTAGGAGCATATCTGGGGAGCAGGCATTCTCAGGGGATGAGTTTGAGTGGAACATGGGAATGTACAGTATAGTATATGAGTACTTTACCCACTAACCTTTACAGGTGCTCTCAAGCAGGCATAAATATCAGTAATCACAATCTAGGCGCTATTTCTTCAGGAGTTGTGCTAATATTTTATGAAGTCACATAGCTGCCTATGTATCTTTTTCAAATAGGCTAAAAAAAGCATGGTCTCTACATCCAAACAATACATTAGGAGCATAGGATTTGCTATACTGGGTCCATCATGCCCAGAATCCTCTCTCCAACAGTGCCTAATCCAGGTCACAAGTACCTGGCAGGATCCCAAAAGATAGACAGATTCCATCTGCTTATCCCTGGGCCAGGAGTGGAGGAGTAGCCTAGTAGTTAGAACAATGGCTTGGTTAACCAAACAACCAGGGTTCAATTCTCGCTAGCACTCCCTGTGGCCTTGGGCAAGTCACTTAACCCTCCACTGCCTCAGAAGAAAGGCTTGGCAATCTACTTCCAGTGACACTGCCAAGAAAACCCAGGAGCTTCTGGGTCACCAGGAGTCATGACTGACTCAAAGGCACATATTGCATTTTGCATCCCTGGGCCAAGGAGTGGATTTCCCCCAGTCCACTTTAATAATGGTTTATGGACTTTTCCTCCAGGAACTTGTCCAAAATCATTTTAAACCAAACTACACATCCTCTAGTAATTTTATTGTATTTATTTATTTACATTCTCTTATATACTGTGCTATTCTGCATCAGTGCAGTTTACATTGAACAAACTGAAATTGCATTGAACAGGGCATTATAACTTGGAGATAACTATTTTACAGGGAACACGGGCTATGGAGGGTTAAGTGGCTTGCCCAAGACCACAAGGAGCACCTGTGGGACTAGAAACCCCAGTCCTTCCAGCCCTAGGTTGCTGTCCTCTAGTGGGATTTGAACCCCTGACCTTCTGGCCTGAAGTACTTTGCCCCATCCACTAGGCCACTCCTCCACTCCTAGTAATGAATTCCAGAGCTTACATATGCGTTGAGTAAAAAAATATTTTTCCAGATTATTCTTAAATGTACTAGTTTGTAGCTTCATTGTACTAGTCTTTGTACTTTTTGAAGGCGTAAACAAATAATTCACCTTTAATCATTATTTTATAGACCTCTATCATATCACTCCTCAGCTGTCTCCTCTCCAAACTGAAAAGCCCTAACCTTTTAAGCTTTTCCTAATAGGATATCCTATTATCCTCTATTATTTTGTTCACCTATCTCTTTATTTTTTCTTGTTCCGCTATATCTATTTTTAGATGCGGTGACCAAAACTGCACGCTATACTCAAGATGCAGTCACACATGGAGCGATGCAGAGGCACTATGGGATTCTTTGTTTTATTCTTCATTCCTTTCCTTATAATTCCTAGCATTCTGTTTGCTTCCTTGGCTGCTGCTGCTTCTGCGCGCACAGTAGAAGATTCCAGCGTATTTCCCACAATGACGCCTAGGTTGTTTGCTATAAAATTACTCTCTTCAGGGGTAATTTTGTAAGCCATATTTCCCAAGTACAGTAGGTTTTAGAGGAATAGTCACTAATGTGAGTTAAGGGATTTAAACAGGATTTTTTGCCATTTAATGCACATTAAGGGTAAATAGTGCATGATTTTGCCATTTCAAGGGTAATTTTATAATCAGGCACCTAATTTTAGGTACCCAGAATGCATCTATCTTGAGCCTGTTTTGTAAACAAAAGCCAGCACCTACTTTTTTTTTTTTTTACAAAATAAGTGCATAAGCATCTAAAAACACATTGAATCTGCACCATGCCCACATTTCAAAGAATATATCTGTTATACTGTTTAATCCTTTGTGCATGTAAATTTGGGCTTCACCAAGCTCTGCCTATGTGCACAACAACAGTGAAAGTACACGTGGTCTTTCACACATATTTACAGACTAGCAACTTACATGCATAAGGGCCCATTTATGTATTTAAGTCTTGGAAAATAGGTGATTTATGCATGTAAATGGTACAGATCTCTATGCGGCTTCTTATAAAATAACTCCTTGGGACTGCATGCTATTTAGGTGCGCATGTCCCTATTCTAAAGGACTTAGGTGCATGAATGGGCATTTATGAATGTGATGTAGGCAGTCTTTATCTTGTAAACACACAAATAAACCTCACTGTGTGCAATATCAGTTTGGGTATGCATGGGGCAGAGTGTAGGTGGGGCCTAAATTTACATGCGTAAGTTCTAAAATAGTATAACTTACACATATTGCTGGCTGATCTAGATGCAAGCATTTATACCTGCTCCAGAGCAGACAAAACTGCTGTGAGTAGGTTTAGGTCTGTCAGTATTCCTCTGTTCTATAAAGTAAAGTACGTTTGCACTTTATAGTATACCACATACATGCGTGGCAATGCATGTGAACTGTGCAGGAGTTTACAGAAGTATCCTCCTCATGTGGATTAGTTTACTATATGCAAATGAACACAAAACACCTCACTATTATGCAAATTTGATAATGCTGCTTGCGTTTTAACATTGCAGGTTCCATTATGTGAGGAAAAATAATGCCATCTTTGAGCTGACATTACTTTTTCTCACTGAGATCAAATGCATGATCATATTCTCCCTGGAGGTATTTTAAAGGGGCCACTGGTATTCTCACTCTCATGCCCTCTCCAATCCCCTCCCTTCGATCAGACCCCCCCCCCCCACCCCACAATAAACCACTGACAGACAGCCCATCCCTGAAGAGACCTCCTCAGAAATAGATATCCCACCTCCAAAGAGTCTTTCAGGACCCCCAGAACAGCAACTTACCGCTGGGATCTATTGAAGCTATCCGTGGTGTTCAGCTGTGGGAGTCAGGATTGATTCCCAGTCATTCCTCCTCGGTGTATTGCTGGTAATACTGCTAGGAATCAAGCTGTCAAATATGGACACGCTCCTTATTTGGCAGCTTGACCCATAGCAGTAGCACCAATGGATTACCACTAGGGGTCAGAAATGACATTTTGACACCAGCAACCTATGGAGAAGGAGCAATTCAGGGATGGTTACTGCAGCCATGAACCTGTAATATGCAAGGCTGCAGCAGTGCAAATTAATGTTTATGTGAAAGTCACTAACTACGGTGCTTATTGGAAGACTCCTGCAGCAAATATTGCTTTGGTAAAATGTGTTATTTTAGTGCAGCTTAGAAAATACTTCTCTTACGAGTGGAAAATAGCTATTACATAACTGCACTGACATCAGTGTGTCTTATATACAGACCATAGGTTGGAGATGCCCATAATTCCCATGCTTGACCCTGTTGTATGACAGCAATGAAAGTGCCTCTCATGCTGTTCCCGGACAACTCAGTCACATTTTGATTCAGTGGATTGGCCCTGCTATTTTGAAGTGGAGAAGTAGCCTAGCAGGCTGAGAACCAGGGAAGTCAAGTTTGAATCCCACTGCTACTCCTTGCGATTTTAGGCGAGTTAGTTAGTGTGTCCGGTACAAACTTAGATTGTAAGCCCTCCGAGGACAGGAGAATATCTACTGTACCTGAATGTTCTTGCTTTGAACTTCTGAAAAGGGCGTGAGCTATATCTTCATCCTCTTTCAAGAATCTCCAGTATACTGACACTTCCATCTTTTTTGTTTCTAGCAAGGAAAAAAGAGACCGTAGAGCTTAGTGGTTGGTATGGAGGGGCAGACTGAATAGGCTTTGTGGTCTTTCTCCGTGGACAAGCAGGAATGACGTCCTCGCGTATGGGTGACATCACCGATGCAGCCTCATGCAAAATGCTCCCCCAGCTTCCATTGGCTTGCTTCCCACCTGTCAAGGCGCCATTTTCTCCAGTATTCTTTTTTCTGTGGAGCCCTTAGCAACTGTCCTGCACTAGCAGAAAAAGCTTGTTCTCCTGTTTACCCATTGCGGGTTCCTTCCTTAATATTTTCACCACTTGTCGGTTAGTCAGCTTCCAGACGATTTTTCAGATGTTCTGTTGTTTTATTGCCTTTCCCTTGCTGGGCCTTTTCCCGCCATTGGCACAGTCCTAGTTTTATGTAACTTATGCATAGACATTCATGAGGTTATAGTTTGGAGCTGGAGCAGAGTTGCAATGTATGCCCATATTTATGTAATGTACTATACATGCATAGAGTTCAAGCATATATTTGCACCCGCCTCAGAACATGGTATAAAAAACTGTATGTTCTTTCTTAGGGATAATTCTGGGAATGTATTCTATAAAGACATATAGGTACCTATCTTACTATAAGCATAACATGGGCATTTTGTTTAAATATTTTTTAGGTACCTCATACAATTAAGAGTCTAAACTGGCCCCTTTGAAAGGTGACTCTTCGAAATTTAGGATCCCAGGATTACTAGTCTCACAATTTTAGGTTTCTAAAAAGCAGGCAGATACAGACGTAGATGCAGAATGAGGAAATATTTAGGATCTTAGCATTGATTTTAACACAAAGCTCCAAATTTGTTAGAAATTAGAGAAGCTAACAAATTTGGTAGCACACTAATAATGGATGATCTGAATCACCCTGATATTGACTGGATAAATGCCCCATCAGGGCATGCTAGGGAAGTAAAGTCCCTAAATAAATGACTGCTTAATGAAGAATGATTAAAAACACTGACATAAGGGAGCGCTATGTTAGACCTAGTCCTTAATAAAACACGGGATTTGGTGCTAGAAGTAACAGCGTTGAAGCCACTTAGCAACAGTTATCATGACATGATTAAAGTTGACTTAAGAACTGGAGGGAGGACATTAAGGAAATGTATTGCATAGCATTTATCATGGAAAAGGGAGAATAGGAAAAAATGAGGAAAATGGTAAAAAAAAAAAGGACCAGCTATAAAGATTAAAAGTGTACATCAAGCATGGGTGGTGATCAAAAATTCCATCTTGGAAGCCTACATCAAATATATTTCACATATACCAAAAGGCAGGATCTGAATGAAGAAAAATAAATGGCTTAAGGATTGGCAAATTCAATGCAAAGCATTGATAAGGCAGGCAAAAAGAGAATTTGAAAAGAAATTTGTTACAGAGGCAAAAAACTCATAACAAAATCGTTTTTTTTTTCAGGTACTGTACATTTAAAGTAAAAAGCCTGTGAGGAGGCAGATAAACCATTAGATAATCATGGAGTAAAAGGGGCATTCAGTGAAGACAAGGCCATAGTGAAGAAACTAAATGAATTCTTTGCTTTGGTCTTTATTGAAGAAGATGTAAAGGAACTATCCATATGGAAATAGTATTTAATGGTAGTGATTTGGTGGAAATAAAACAAATCTCAGTAAAGCAGGAAGATATAATAGGCAAAGTCAACACATTAAAGAGACACATCTCACTTGGACTGGATGGTACTTACCCTAGAGCAAAGGTTCTCAAACCAGTCCTTGGGACACACCTAGCCAGTCAGGTTATCAAGATAACCAAAATGAATATGCATAAGAGATTTGTGTGCATGTCCTCCATTCTATTCAAATCTCTCTCATGCATATTTATTGTGGTTTATTTATTTTATTTTATTTAACAAGTTTTAAATACCGCCTTCTTGAATCCAAAGCAGTTTACATAGAACATTGCCACTTAGAAATTTCATTGAACAGGTAATCGAACTTCGAGTTAAGGGGAAATGCAGTACAAGATTTATAACAGGGAGTAACAATTAATGCCATACAATATTTACAGTAGGGAAAAGCAATTAATGCTGAGGGGCAGGGTATACAGGGACAATGCTGGAAAATCTGTCTTTGTGTGTTAAGTGTAAGGTGTTGTAGAAGGGAATTTACAACTTATCCTGAAAACCTGACTAAGTAGTTGTATCCCAAAGAATGGGTTGAGTTACTCCTTCCCCAGAGTGCAGAAAAAATTCAAACATGAAATTTCAGATATAGTCTTAATAATGTGTGATCTTTCATTAAAATCGCCTCTGGTGCTTGATTGGAGGTGGCCAACATCACTCCAATTTTTAAAAAGGGATGATCCAAGAGATTTACAGCCTGATGAGCCTGATGTCAATGCCAAGCAAAATACTAGAAAATATCATAAATAACAAAATTACTGAGCACTTATATAGACATGATTTAATGGGACAAATCAACACGAATTCTGCCAAGTGAATTCTTGCCTAACCAGTCTGCTCCATTTTTTTGAAAGCGTGAATAAACATGTGGATAATGGTGAACCTTCCACAAAGTACCTCATGAGAGATTCCTGAGAAAATTAAAACATCATGAGATAGGAGGAAGTTCCCCACTGTGGATAAAGGAGATGGTTAAAAGAAAGAAAACAGAAAGTAGGGTTAAATGGCTAATTTTCTCAATGCAGGAAGGTGAACAGTGGAGTACATACAAACATGGTGGCAGAAAAAGACCATATGGCCTATTCAGTCTGCCCTAATATACCAATTACTATATTCCCTTTTTTCCCTTTAGAGATCCTCTGTGTTTGTCCTATTCTTTCTTGAATTCAGATACAGTCATGCTCTCTACCTCCTCTGCTGGGAGACTATTCCACACATCTGTCAGTCTTTCCTTAAAGAAATATTTGCACATACTAATTCTGAGCCTATCCCCATTCACCTTCATTTTATGCCCCTTGTTGTAGAACTTTCATTGAACTGAGAGGCTCTCCTCCTATGCATTTATGCCACAGAGGTATTTAATCATATCTCCTCCTTCCTGCCTTCCCTCAAAAGTATACAAAGTGAGATCTTTAAGTCTATCTCAATATGCCTTATGATGAAGCCTACTAACCATTTTGGTGGCCATCCTCTGCACTGACTATCCTGTTTATATCCTTTTGAAGGTGTGGTCTCCAGAATTTCACACAATACTCCAAATGAGGTCTCAACAAAGACTTATACAGAGGCACTATCACCACCACCTTCTTGTTGGCCTTTCCTCTCCCTATGCACCCAAGCATTCCTCTGGCTTTTGCCAATGATTTTCTACATGTTTAGCCACCTTAAGATCATCAGAAACAATCACACCCAAGTCTCGCTCTTCTTTCATGGACAGAAGTACAAAATGCAATGTGTGGCTTCAAGTCAGTGCTGACTCCTGGCAACCCAGCAGCTACTGAGTTTTCTTGGCAGTGTAACCGGAAATAGATTGCCAAACCTTTCTTCCAAAGCAATGAAGGGTTAAGTGGACTTGCCCAAGGTGTGCTAGGTGGAATCAAACCCTAGTCTCTTATTTATTTTATTTATTTATTCTTTTCTTCTATACTGCCCCTTCCAGAGATCAAGGGCGGTTTACAGGGAACAGTTTAACAATTTTATATACTTTTACATGGAACAGTAGATTTTAACTATGTACAGGTAACATTGCATGCAACTGTGTCAAAAACTATTTACAGAGGACAATAAACATATATTACAATTGGTCTTGTGTGCATTCTGAAAGTTATTTTCTCTTTTTTTAATGTAATACATATAAGGGCTAATAGTAGTGGTTCTGTCTGAGTTAGTCATTTGCGGGTTCAGGGGGTTGGTGGGATTGTTTCTGTGACTGCAGAGGGGTGGCTCTTGGGAGGTGGGGGATTTCAAAATACTCAGTGAAGAGGTAGGTTTTGAGTTCTTTTCTGAATAGTTGAAGGTCGTTCATCATGCGAAGTGTTATTGGGAGTTCGTTCCAGAGGGTGGGGGCAGCAAATGAGAACGCTCTGGAGCTTGTAGTTTTCTTTGTTTTTCTGAAGGTTTTGTGCATGTTGAGAGAATGGGTTGCATTTTGTCTGCGTGTTCTTGATTCAGATGGAAAGTGTAGGAGGGTGGTCAGGTGTGAGGGGGAGATGTTGTTAAGGAGTGTGAATGTTGTTAGAATTATTTTATATTTTATTCGACTATAGGGAGCCAATGTAGTTCTAGCAGTATGGGGGTCATGTGGTCAGTTAGGCGTGCTTTTGATATTAACTTGGCACAGATGTTATGGGTTCTTTGTAATCAATAAAGTCTCTTGGTTACTAAGCTAGTGTTTTAACTACTAGGCTACTCCTCCACTCCAGAAGTACTTCACCCTATACTGTACCGGTCCCTTGGAGTTTTGCAGACCAAATGCATGACCCTGCATTCTTAACGTTAAATCTCATCTATCAAATTCTCAGCCATTCTTCAAGCTTAGCTAGATCCTTCCTCATGTTATTTACTCCATCCTTGGCAGGGGCGGCCCAAGAGGGGTGCGGGGCCATGTGCGGAGACTCGGTGCGGGGCCTCATTTGCATAAGTGGCCTTATTTGCATAAATATTTGCATAATGCTACCATACACTAACTTTTAGTAAACATGTCTCTTAATGAGTGTATGGATAAAGAAAGACTAAAAGATTTCTACATTACTATAATCCAGTGCCAACCGCCAGGCACATTAGGAACTACTACAAACGCTGCCCATTTAGAACCCATAGCAAACCCGCCGTATCCTGATAGCATTACCAGGACTCACAAAGCACAATACCCTACCTATCAAAAGGCAACACTGCAAATATTAAACCAATACATTTCAGAGAATACTGGGGAAAGAGAACAAGTGGCAATGTCAAATAGGAATTACATAAACAGAATACCTCAGCTCAGTTACACATGCAGAACATAGACCATCACCAAACAAGGAATCACAATTTAGAAACAGGAAGGCAATAATTAAACTGGGAACACCAAAAGCCAAACTTGGAATGTACAACAACACTGTAGAAATAAAACTATAAATTAATTTCCTCTTGTACCAAACAAAGCGCAGACGTTAATGATGCACATTTCCCAGAGCTTTCATATTCCAGTTAATAAATTCAAAATAAAGAGATATCTTTCTATCTTTTGTGCATTTTTTTTCAGTTGCAATTGCTCCAGCCACTTTCTTCTGGTTTCTTCATGTTTTCTGCTAACTTTCCATCGTCTGCTGTCCATTTGTCCTTTCTTTTCTCTTCTAGTTTTTTTCCATTCTCTCTCTCTCTCTACATCTGCTTTAACATTCTAATCTTTCTGCTTTTGCTCTTTCCTCATTCCTATTTCATCCACATAAATTTTACCCCTCCATCCCCAATCCCCACTTACACTCCCAATACCCAGCCAATTGTAGATTTTTCATCCCTCCCCCACAAAATATTTTTCCCCTCTCCATTTTACTCTCCCAGCCCCCATCCCATTCTAATCCTCCCCCAACATCAGCTCCCTTCTAGTTCCAGTCTCACCCAGCATCCATTCCCTTCTAGTCCCTGCATCAGCCCATTTCCAGTCCTAGCCCCCCATCAGCCCATTTCCAGTCCTAGCTCCCCCATCCATTTCCAGTCTGAGTCCCTTCATCTGCTCATTTCCAATCCTAGCCCCCTCATCAGCCCATTTCTAGTCATTTCCTAGCCCCACCATCAGCCCATATCAAATCCTAGCTCCCCTCCACTCAGCCCAATTCCAGTCCAAGCCCCCCCATGAGCCCACTTCCAGTTCTAGCCCCTCCATGAGTCCATTTCAATTCAAGCCCCCACCACAGCCCATTTCCAATCTTAGCTCCCCCCAACAGCCCATTTCCAGTCCTATCCTAGCTGCTCCATAAGCCCATTTTCAGACCTAGCACCCTTCCCTCACAGCCCATTTCCATTCCAAGCCCCCTCCCCATCAGCTTTTTGCAGTTCAAGCCTCCCCTTCCACTCAGCCCATTTCCAGTCCTAGCCCCCCATCAACCCACTTCCAGTCCTAACCCCCCATCACCCCATTTTCAGTTTAAGCCCCCCCTATAACCCATTACCATTTCTCACCCCCCATCAGCTCACTTCCAGTCCTAACCCCATCAGCCCATTTCCAGTCAGCCCCCCATAGCCCATTGCCAGTCCTAACCCCCCCATCAGCCCACAGCCCATTACCAGTCCTAACCACATCAGCCCACCTCAAGTCCTAACCCCTCCCCATCAGCCCATTTCCTGTCCTAGCCCCCCATAGCCCATTATCAGTCCTAACCCCACCATAGCCCATTACCAGTCTTAACCCCCCATCACCCCATTTCCAGACAGCCCCCATAAGGCCACCGCCCATTACCAGTCTTAACCCCCCCATAGCCCATTACCAGTCCTAACCCCCCCCCCCCATATCGGCTCATGGAAAATTTACAAAAAAAAAAAAAAGCTGGCTGCTGCCGCCGCGGCAGCAGCAGAATGGAGTGTCCCGCGGGGCCCCCTCTGCCCGGCTGAGCCCCTCTGCACCGGCTTTCAGGTACACGAAGGGAGAGTGTCTCCCTCGCGTCTCTGTTAAGCCAGCAGGGGCAGATGGGAAATTTCCCATCAGCCCCTGCTTCCCATCAGCCCCTGCGGGCTTAACAGAGACGCGAGGGAGATACTCTCCCTTCGCGTATCTGAAAGCCAGCGCAGAGGGGCTCAGCCGGGTAGGGAGAGCTCAGCCGGGCAGAGGGGGCCCCACGGGACACTCCATTCTGCTGCTGCCACGGCGGCGGCGGCAGCGGCAACAGCCAGCTTTTTTTTTTTTTTTTAATTAAATTTTTAAAAAAGCAGAATGTTCCTTGCACGGGGCCCCCTGAAACGCGGGGCCCTGTGCAAAAAACATTCTTGCTCAATGGACAGGCCGGCCCTGCTCCTTGGTGTCTACTCTTTTGCAGATTTTGGTATCATCTGCAAAGAGGCAAACCTTATCTGACAGTCCATCTGCAATATCACTAACAAAAACGTTTAAAAAGAATTAGACCAAGGACAGATTCCCGAGGCACATCACTGATAACCTCCTTCTCCTCAGAGTGAGCTTCATTTGCCTGTACCCTTGGTCGCCTCCCACACAACCAATTTCTAACCCAGTCAGTTGTTGGTGTGGAATAGTATCATAGCCTTTATTGAAATCTAAGCATACCACATGTAGGGCTCTCTCTCGGTCCAACTCTCTGGTTGCCTAGTCAAAGAAATTAATTAGATTTGCATGACAAGACCTGCCCCTAGTATAACCATGCTGCCTTGGATCCTGCAATCCATTGGACTCCATAAACCTCAATATCCTTTTTTCCAGTAGCATTTCCTTTAATTTACTTCTCAAAGAGGTCAGACTAGCTGACCTGTAGTTCTCAACCACATCCTTACTTCCGCTTTTGTGTAAAGGGACCACATGCGCTTTTCTCCAGTCCTCTGTGTCCACTTCCAACTCTAAAGAAGTATTGAAAAGGTCAGACAGTAGAGCTGCTAGAACCTCCCTAAATTCCTTCAATAATCCCGGATGTATCCCATCTGGTCCTATTGCTTTGTCTTGTACTTTTAGTTTAGCTAGTGTCTCACGAACACTCTTCTGAAAATTGTTCAAGATCCCCTTCAGTTCTGTTCCTATTTATGGATGCTTTCTGAGGTCCTGCTCCTGGCCCTTCATATATGAAACATAGAAACATGATGACAGAAAAATACCACATGGCCTATCTAGTCTGTCCTTCCATAACAACAACTACAACAGTCCACTTTTTACCTTTAGAGATCCTCTGTGTTGGTCCCATGCTTTTTTGAATTCAATTACTGTCCTCATCTCTACCACTTCCAATGGGAGACTATTCCATGGATCCACTACTCTTTCTGTAAAGAAATATTTCCGCATATCACTCCTGAATCTATCTCCCTTCACCCTCATCCCATGTCCCCTCGTAGCAGAACTTGCTTTCAATTGAAAGAGGCTCTCCCCCTGAACATTTATGCCACGGAGGTATTTAAACATCTCAATCATATCACCTCTATCCCGCCTTTCCTCTAAGATCCTTAAGTCTGTCCTCATATGCTTTATAATGAAGCCCACAAATCATTTTAGTAGCCACCCTCTGCACCGACTCCATCCTGTTCACATCCTTTTGAAGGTGCGGTCTCCAGAATTGCACACCATACTCCAAATGAGGTCGCACCAAAGACTTATACAGAGGCATTATCACCTCCTTTTTTCTGCTAGCCATTCCTCTCCGCATGCACCCAAGCATCCTTCTAGCTTTTGCCGTTGCCTTTTCTACCTGTTTAGCTACTTTAAGATCATCAGACACAACCACGCCTAGGTCCCGCTCTTCTTTAGTGGACAAAAGTACTTCACCTCCTATACTGTATTGCTCCCTTGGATTGCTGCAGCCCAAATGCATGACCTTACATTTTTTAACATTAAAATCCAGCTGCCAAATTCTAGACCATTCTTCAAGCTTAGCTAGATCCCTCCTCATGTTATCTACACCTTCCTGGGTGTCTACTCTATTGCAGATTTTGGTATCATCTGCAAAGAGGCAAACCTTACCCGACAGCCCTTCCGCTATATCACTAACAAAGATGTTAAAAAGAATCGGACCAAGGACAGATCCCTGGGGCACACCACTGGTAACATCCTTCTCCTCAGAGTGAGCTCCATTTACTTGTACTCTTTGTCGCCTCCCACCCAACCAATTTCTAACCCAAGCAGTAACTTTAGGGTCCATCCCTAGGGTGCTCAGTTTGTTTATAAGTCGCCTGTGAGGAACCAGTGTCAAAGGCTTTACTGAAATCTAAATACACCACATCTAGAGCTCTACCTCGGTCCAACTCCCTGGTCACCCAGTCAAAGAAATCAATCAGATTTGTCTGACAAGACCTGCCTCTTGTGAATCCATGCTGCCTCGGATCCTGTAATCCGCTGGACTCCAGAAACCTCACTATTTTCTCTTTCAGCAGCGTTTCCAATAATTTACTCACCACCGAAGTTAAACTAACCGGCCTGTAGTTTTCAACCACATCCTTACTTCCGCTTTTGTGTAAAGGCACCACATGAGCCTCTCTCCAGTCCTTTGGCACCACTCCCGACTCCAACGAGGCATTGAAAAGGTCATTCAGTAGAGTTGCTAGAACGTCTCCAAGTTCCCTCAGTATTCTAGAGTGTATCCCATCCAGTCCCATCGCTTTGTCTACTTTAAGTTGAGCTAGTTTCTCACGAACACAGTCTTCTGAAAATTGTTCAAGATGTCCCTCGCTTCTGTTCTTATTTGTGGGTGTTTTCTGAGGTCCTGCTCCTGGTTCTTCATCTGTGAACACAGAACAAAAATATTTGTTAAGCAATTCCGCTTTATCCTTATCAGCTTCTACATATTCCCCCCCTGCACCCTTGAGTCTGACAATACCACTTTTGCCCTTCCTCTTCTCACTAATATATCTGAAAAATGTCTTATCCCCCCATTTTATTGCATTGGCTATTTCCTCCTCCTTTTGAATCTTTGCCTTCTTGACTACTTTGCTAGCTTCTCTAAGTTTTTCCAAATACAGATGCCTGTCTTCCTCTCTCTGTGATCTCTTGTATTTCATGAAGGCCTCCCTCTTTTTCTTCACTTTTTCAGCTACTTCCTTCAAAAACCATGGCGGTCTCCTTTTCCTTTTGCCTTTATTTACCATTTTAACAAAAAGGTTGGTTGCCTTTAAAATACCCCCTTTCAGTTTTGCCCACTGTTTTTCTACATCCCCCAGCTGTTCCCATCCCACTAATGACTCCCTGAGGTATTGGCCCATCTTCGCAAAGTTAGTCTTCCTAAAGTCTAAGATCCTCACCTTGGAATGGATTCTAACAGCCCTAGTCCTAATACTGCACCACACCATCTGGTGATCACTGGATGCAAAATGATCTCCCACTATAACATCAGAAACACTTTCACCATTGGTAAGCACCAAGTCCAGTATGACCCCTTCACGTGTGGGGTCTGTTAACAATTGCCTGAATAGTTCTCCCTGTAGAGAATCCAGGATCTCCTTACTTCTAGATGATACTGCAGCAGGAATGTGCCAATCAACATATGGCATATTGAAATCTCCTATCAGTAGCACTTCCCCTTTCCTAGCAATGCTGCGTATGTCTTCAATTAACTCTCTGTCCACCTCTTCCTCTTGTGAGGGAGGTCTGTATATCACACCAATGCAAATAGATTTCTCTTTCCCTCTTTCTAGTTTAACCCACAATGCCTCCTCTCTCCCTTTTAAGCTCTGTAATTCCAAAGCTTTAATAGTAGTTTTTACATATAGTGCCACACCTCCTCCCCTTCTTCCTACCCTGTCCTTTCTGAATAAAGTATAGCCAGGTATAGTTACATCCCAGTCATGGTTTTCTGTGAACCATGTTTCTGTAACTGCCACTAAATCCAAGTCAGTTACTCCCACCAAAGATTCAACTTCAGGGATCTTATTTCCCATGCTACGGGCATTAATACACACTGCTTTCCATATGTTACCCCTGTTACCCATTTCCATAAAGGTATTTATTGTATCACCTACCTGGGGGCTTTCACTTACCTGGGGGCTTTCTTCACCCATCCCCAACGAATCTAGTTTAAAGCCCTCTTCAATTCTACTACCAAAGATGCGTTGACCTTTCTTGGACAGATGGATGCCATCTCTGCTCTGCAACCCTTGGAACAGCATTCCATGGTCTAGGAAACCAAAACGCTCTCGATGACACCATCCACGCAGCCATGCATTCATCTCCAGGATGCGAGCCTCTCTGCCTTGGCCTTTACCCTCAACAGGGAGGACTGAAGAGAACACCACCTGTGCACCTAACTGCTTCACCCTCTGTCCCAGAGCCATGAAGTCACTTTTGATACGTTCCGAGGTATACCTGGCAGTATCATTTGTTCCAACATGGATTAGCAACATTGGGTAATAGTCAGTGGGCTTGATGAGTCTCGGCAAACTCTCCGTAACATCTTGGATTTTGGCACCAGGCAGACAGCATACCTCTCTGGACATCAAGTCTGGTCGGCAGATGGACACCTCAGTACCCCTCAGAAGAGAGTCTCCAACCACCACTACCCTTCGTTTCCTTCTGGTCACTGATTCTGCAACTTTGGGGTACTTGAACTCTGGTTCTTCCCTTTCCAGGGATGCTTTCACCTCCTCCACTTCCAGGGCTGCATAATGGTTCTTCAATTCAAGGGCTGGAGAAGTTGGATTGGTGATTTTTCAGGCCCTGGTGACTTGTGTCCAACCATCGACATTCTTTTGGCACCCACCTTCTTCCGTGCTGGAGAGCTTGGTTGCTGCAAGAAGCATCTCATCAATGTACTTCTCACTGTCTTGAATGCTCCTCAGCCTCGCCACCTCCTCTCTGAGTTCCTCCACTTGTTTCCTCAGAGCTTCAGCATGCAGGCACTCTGCACATGGAACCGGTCCTTCAACTGGCATTAGGACCTCTGTCTGGACCAAGGCAGAAGCTGTAACGGGGGCAACAGCTTTAGCAATACGATTTTTCCCAGCCATTGTTCTGTTCGTGGAGCTCAGGTATCTGTTAAAGCAAAAGAGAGAGATCTACCAAGTACCAGCCGGTTTCGCAGCTGTCCTTTCAGAGAAAAAGCAGTTAAATCTCTTTAATTATATTCAAAATGTGCTGGTCCAATTCTCTGTGATTTGTTAAAGGGGGAGGTGCCCTATAAAGCAAGACTGCTCACTAGGGATGGGTGGGAGTCGGGGTGGGTAGGGAGGGAACTAACACCTGATTAGGTGTTTAGCAGTTTCTAAACCTGAGGAGGTTACTGGAGTTCAGCAACCTACTGTGCTCAAGGAAAGTTCCCCTAAAGCACCAAAAAGAAAGTAACCTTGCTTTAAAAAATATACAAAAAACCCTTTTAAGAGCTCCCAGTCAGAGAGCTAGCAATGTAATATAATAAAACAAACAAACAAACCCTCAAATCCTTACTGTTTGTTGATCTGTGGAGCCCTGGTTAGCTCCAAAGATCAACAAACACAGTACAAAAATATTTGTTAAGCAGTTCCACTTTATCCTCATCATATATTCTCCATATTCCTCCCCTTCACCCTTGAGTCTGATAATACCACTTTTGCTCTTCCTCCTCTCACTAACATATCTGAAAAATCAGTCCTAATGCTAATACTGAACCACACCATCTGGTGACCACTGGATGTGAGATGATATCCCACTATAACATTAGAAATACTTTCCCCATTGGTATGGCCTAAGTTTGACATCAAGAAACTTCCTCCCACACTTTCCTATGTCATTGGTACCAATGTCTACCAAGACAGTTGGCTCCTCTCTAGCACTATCTAAAACCTTGTCTATATGGCATGTGTGGTTCGCTGTCTTCGCATCAGGCATGTATGTTACCAGGCAATCCTCACGTCACCAGCATACCCAGCTATCTACACGTCTAATGATTGAATCACCAACTAAAGGTTTGGAGACCATATCTTGCAAAAGATGTAAAATGATTGGAAACTGTTCGGAGGAAGGTGACCAAAATGATTTGGAGCCTGCGTAAGAAACCCTATGAGAAGAGACTTGAAGACCTAAATATGTACACTTTGGAGGAGAGGAGGGAAAAGGGAGATATGATTCAGACCTTTAAATACTTAAAGAGGAACAATGAACAAACAAACCTCTTCCAAAGACGGGGAAGCTGCAAAACTAGAGGGCATAACATGAAGCTGCAAGGTGGAAAATTGAAAGGCAATATCAGGAAATATTTTTTCACTGAAAGGGTGGTGGATGCTTGGCATGCTCTCCCGATGGAAGTGGTGGGGGCAAACATGGTGACGGAATTCAAAACAGCATGGGACAAGCACTGCGGATCCCTTTATAGCAATAGGATAAAAACAAATTAAACTGAACCATCTAACTTCTCAACAAATAGGGGTGTCCTACATGGAGTGGTGGGTCCACCCCTAAACAATGACATGGGGAGGGGTGGCCTGCATGGAGCGACGGGTGCACCTACTCTTGCCGTATACATGCTGGTCTTTATCTGCCGTCATTTACTATGTTACCATAAATCAAATTAATGAATACAACAAATACCTTATTAATCTATATTAATAAAATAGGTAAATACTTCTGTAGAAATTATTTTCTTTTTCACACAATAATACTATGTAAAAAGCAAAGAACACATTAGAAAAAACATCAGAGCTAATCAATCATGTAATATATATTTATTTATTTAATGTCTCTGATGTTTCTATAATGTATTCTTTGCTTTTTACATAGTATTATTGTGTGAAAAAGACAGTCTTTTTACATCTTTTGCAAGATATGGTCTCCAAAACTGAACACAGTATTCCAAGTGAGGCCTCACCAGCGACCTGTACAGTGGCATAAGTACCTCTTCCTTTCTGTTGGTAATTCCTCTTTGTATGCAGCCCAACATCCTCCTGGCTTTTGCCACCATCTTGTCGCACTGTTATGTGATTCATATACCACTTTTCCAGCATCAAGGTGGTTTACATTAAACTAAGAAAATGATTATATGTAACAAGATATTATAATTTGAGCGAACCAAATAATTTTATATTTAACAGTAATCACAATGATTTACAGCTGATTTTTAACTTATTTATAGGTAGAATTATGCAGTGCAGTATTGTGTTCTTTTGAGGTCTAGTTAACAGTTGTGTAACTAGGTTTATTATCCTGTTCAGTGTTTTAATCAGGTCACCGATTCCTCAAAGTATTTATTAAATAGGAATGTTTTTAGAAATTTGCAGAAGGCCTGTGGATCCGTAGTGGTTCTTATAATTTTCTGCAAGTGCATTCCAGAGGTCTGGTGTGGAGAGAGAGAAAGCTCTTTTGGATGTAACTACATTACACCTTGTATATTCCAGCGGTACCAGTAATGTGTTTTTTTGCGTAGCTTCTATGGGTTCTATTTTCTGGAGTAGTTTGTAGATTATTTGTTTGTCATAAAACAAAGTTGAAGGATATGGGTTAAATGATTATTTTTTCATAACAATAGATGTAATTTTAGAACATTTTATAGGATATGATGTGTGTTGAGATTGTGAGAAGACTTGTATCTGTCAGGTTTAATTTGAGTCATAGGACTTTGCCTCTTGAGACCTATTTAAGTATAGTGGAATTGTTCTCATAGGTGTGTTTGGATTTAGCTTAGGTAAATGCTTGAAATTGAATTTAAAATACTAAAAGTGTCACCTACGATGCAGAAATACGTTTAAGGTACATATAAAGGCATCACTTGTCAATAAGAGTATAACTAATGTGACTCAAATCAGTATGCCTAGTATTACCTCATGTTAATCTTGAGCCCATCCAAAAAATCAGTTCTGGTTATGCCATGGCTTCAAGAATTTTAATTCAACTCATCCCACCCATACTATCTCCACCCCACTTTAGCCTCCCAAAACAGCTGAGTCACCAACTTCCTCTGTTTAGTTATAGAGTTGCAATTGAATGGAATGGACTACCAGGAACAATTAGAAAAATACATCAGGTTGACTGTCCTGTAAACTGATAGGAATTGATCTATATATTAGCAGATGTTTTTTAACTGTTAAATCATTTAAGTTTGTCAGTGAAATATGCTTTGTAATCCTCTTAGAATCTAGCTATAGGCAGACTATAGATAAGTAAATTAAAATTAAATTAAGTAGGTGCCTACTTGTCTTTACGTAAATGGCAATTGCCTATATCATCTGTTTTTTCACTGTGTTAGCAGTCACCACGGCAGCCTATATCATCTGCTTTTTCACTGTGTTAACAGTCACCACGGCAGTAATGTTCACGTGTTACTGTTGGGATGACAGCTAATGCACCTTAGTAAACATGCCCCTTAGGAAGTCTGAAGGTATGGGGGAAGGATGACGTGATGGACCCCTTGTTGTATTTTTATATTCTCTCCCAGCACTATTCAGAGTTCTTTTGAAAAATATTTTATCCAAGATATCATGAGTATAATGGGAAAAATGAAGAGACCCCCTTTACCCAGGTTGTCAACTTGAGATTCAAACACAAAATAATTTAATAAACAAGGAAGAATGGGACCAAACACCAGGCAAGGTGTGATGTCTTTAGGAAAATACTGTATAGCAGGGCTCCTTTAAAGTTGTATTAAACAACATTGCATCAAATTTTACATTCTAGTTAAAGGCATGCAGTTTGTTTTCGCAGATAAAAACCTATTTCTGTTTCTAGCTATCAAAATATAGGGTCAAGCTTACAGACATCACATGTTGCTCTAATATTAAGGAAAATTATGTTTATAGTAATCTCTACATGGGATGTATTTTTCTTTTTGGTTCTGCATTATTTAGACCATAAATGTAACACCTTTAAGTGGAAGAGAATTCTGCAAATGAATCTGGCAGCAGAAAAGGCGTGAAATGCATGTCATTGTGGTCACAACGTTGTTATCGGCAAGGCAATTCCCTTGTCATGTATGAAAGTGAAAACCGCACCTCAGGCACATAAAGGTTTATTGGGCTGGTTACCTATTAAATGTAACAGTAACATCAAACATGAGTAATACAGGAACAGCACCATTTCCTAGCCATAAAAACAGATAATTTTGTCCATGAAGATGTGCAGTGTTTGGAGCCTACATATCAGAAGGCTGGTATTGATCTGAGTATGAAACTGTGAAAATAAAACTGTGCTTTGACTGCAATTGTATGGCGTCTGATATTACCTTTGAATGGAAGCATGTATTGCAGCAGAGGGAAAGAGCCGTCCCAGTTATACGTGATAATTGCTGAGAATTGAGGCACTGCACTCCCTATTGATCCTTGCATCCTGAAATTTGATGGATTATATTAAACTCTATTAGGAGTGGCATTATCAAATTACATAAAACATACTGCAGAATAAGAAGCTTCAACTTGTGCTTCATTGATTTTTGATTAGGTGAATTTTCAGTACACTTTCAGTTTTAGCTTCTGTGATATCGATGTTGATTGGTCCTTTTGACTACAGATTTGTAACATTAAGCAAATACGTTTAATTTGGCACAGTATAATGGTATAAACCAGTGGTTCTCAACATTTTTTGTACCGCTACCCCTTTTACCATTCGTCAACTTGTGAATACCCCCAATGATAAAATCAAATGCGTCTCTCTTCCTTTACCATTAACGCGTTGTCGCTGTAATCATTTGTTGAATTAGTAATATATTATAGGCCTTTGCAATATGTTTTTATTTATAAAATTTACTTATTTTTCTACCTTTTGTTGTTTGGGCATTTTATTTTTCATTTGCAATTGCTCCAGTCACTTTCTTCTGGTCTCTTCTGTCTTCTGCTAATTCTCCATTGTCTGCTGTCCATTTGTCCCTTCTTCTCTCTTCTAGATTTTTTCCATTCTATCTTCTACATCTGCTATAAAATACTGATCTTTCCCCTTTTGCTCTTTCCCCAGTTTCTTTTGTATTCCTTTATCATCCATTCAAATTTCACCCTTCCATTCTCAATCCCCACTTACTCTGCCAATACCCAGCAATTTGTAGATTTTTCTTCCCTCCCACACAAAATATCTTTTTCCCCTCCATCCTCATTCCCTCAGCCCCATCCCCTTCTAGTCCTCCCCCAAAATCAGCTCCCTTCTAGTTCCAGCCCCACTCAGCATCCACTCCCTTCTAATTACACCCCCCCCCCGCAGCAGCCCATTTCAAGTCCTAGCTACCGCCCCCCTAATCAACTCATTTCCAGTCCTATTCCCACCCCCATCAGCCCATTTCCAGTACAAGCTCCCCCCATCAGCTCATTTGCAATCCTAGGCCCCCCATCAGCCATTTCCAATACTAGCCCCCCCCAAACCAATTCCAATCCTATTCCAGTGAGCTGATGGGGGGGGGGGGCTTGGACTGGAAATTGGGCAGAGTGTGGAGGAGCTTCAGCCCATTTCCAGTCCAAGCTCCCCCACACTCAGTCCATTTCCAGTCCGAGCCTTTCCATCAGCTCATTTCCAGTCTGAGCCCCCACATCAACTAATTTCCAGTCCAAGCTGCCCCTATCAGCCATTTCTAAAAGTAGCCCCCCCCCCATCGGCCATTTCCAATCCTATTCCAGAACTACATCAGTCCATTTCCAATCCTGCCCCCCCAAAAGCCCATTTGCTGTCCTAGTCCTCCCCATCAGCTCATTTGCACCCCTCCCACTCGGCCCATTTCCATTCCTAGCCCCCCCCCCCCACTCGGCCCATTTCCATTCCTAGCCCCCCCCCCACTCAGCCCATTTCCATTTCTAGCTCCCCCTCAGCCCATTTCCAATCCTAGCCTTCCCCCCATTCAGCCCATTTCCAATTATAGCCCCCCAGCCCAATTCCAATCCTAGCCTCTCCCCATTCGCCCATTTCCAATTATAGCCCCCCAGCCCAATTCCAATCCTAGCTTCCCCCATTCAGCCCATTTCCAATTATAGCTCCCCCAGCCCAATTCCAATTTTAGACCCCTCCACAGCCCATTTCAAGCCCAAGCCCTCCTCCCTGAAGAGCCCTGCGACAGGCTTCAGCGGCTCCCGGCAGGCTTAGCACAGCTCGTTACAGCCGCCGAAGTGAAGAGCGTTGTTCCCTTCACTTCGGCAGCTGTAATGTAATGAAGATCGCAGGCGCGCTGAGAGCCAGGACACAGGAAGTGTCCTTTGACCTCCGAGCTGTGCTGAGCATGCCGGGTGCCGTTAAAGAAGGCGACCCCTGGTAAATCCTCAGGCAACCCCTGTGGGGTTCGCGACCCACACAGGTTGAGAACTGCTGGTATAAACAGACTGTTTGTAATCACATGTTCCTATGTGTCTAAATTTTAATATTTAAATACTTATTAAAAAAGACAATACCAAATACTGTAAATTTGTCTGCTTAGAACTCTGCATATATGATCAAAACAATGTAGTAGAAAACTGAATTGACATATAAAAACATTTTCAATGACCTTGGTTTTTCTCTGCAATTCGTCTAACTGCTGGGTGTCCTTTAGCTGTCTTGCGGTTTGAAAAGTGTGGGTTGCTATGGTCTAGCAGGGCCATTCTGGCCCCACATTGCTCAGACAACAAGAAGACACCAGCAATCTCTCTTTTCCTCCACACACCCAAAGCTTAGAGCAGGGCTTCCCAAACCTGTTCTGGGAACCCCGGAGCCACTCAGGTTTTCAGTATATTCATATAGGGTCATTCTGACCCGCGAATAGTGGGGATGGATGTCCATCTCCGCGACTCATGCCGCGTCATGCCGGTGGCTAACTTCCCTGCAGGTTGTACGGGGAAGTTAGTCGGGGGTGGGGAAGGGGTGGTTGTCAGCCCTGGGCGTACAGGGACAATTCTAATGTCGGCCCTGTATGTTCGGAGCTGGCGTCCTGTTCTCCACCTCCGAGGTGGAGTAACTTCCCTAGACATTGGGGATCAGCGGCCCGGGGCACAGATGAGGGGGGGGGGAGCCCCGAGGACATTCCCCACAGCCCAACCCTGGCCTTAGGAGGCCAGATCGGGGGGTCGGGCTGCGGGGAAATTGATACCTGTGCCAGCGACCAGGGATTGCGGCTCTTCAAGAGAGCCATGGTGCCATGGCGCTGCGACTCCATTGAACTCCCTGACTGAGTTAGTCGGGCAGGGCCTGTACATGCAGGCTGGGCTGAATTGCGGTCCTGAACTGCACGTACAGGTCTGATGGCGATTCTGATCCACGGGGCAAGACGTGCCCCGCGGGATCAGAATCGCGACACCCTCTGTACGTTGAGGGGATGATTGAACTGTGGATCGAGACTCCACACTTGCTCCATACGCAATTGTACGTCTCAGTCATACACAATCAGTCTCAGATATAAGGCAATCTAATGCCATTTCACTCCCTTTTCCCAGAAATCTTCCCTAAATACACATATAATACATGGTACCAATATTTATACACAAATAAAGATATCTTTGCTCACCCAACTTCTAGAGGAGTCTTCCGTCTACGATGTTCAGACAGGAAACGCTATACTCACCAATGGAGTCTTCATACGGTATTTAATCTCTCGTTCCTCTTAGAACGGTATCCTCATCTTCTATATTAGGAGGTATCCCTCGTTCCCTTTTGGAATGGTATCCTCATCTCCTGTATCTCAGTGTGACAGGAGGTATCCTCATCTCTGATATAAAGCCAAAATCAGAGGAATCCCTGGGCAATTTAGAAAATTTAGGAGTTTCAAATACTCAGGTCCCTGTTCGGGTGCCAATTGTAAGGGTTCATTCTGTTAATTTCCCATGCAAATAGGAAAGAACTCAGATCACAGTCACTTGTCAGAAAAACTCTTTTATTTGGTACAAGCAAAAAGCTGTAAGCACAGATACACAAGTGTCTGTCTGAGGGATCTGAGTACAGGCAATGTTCCCTACCTCCAAGACGGTGAGAGGGATGGCTGCCCCTGATGCTCTGCTGTTGCCCCCTTTTTATGCCTCTCTGTCACAAAGTTCCAGAAAGTTCTGCATATTCTTGCAAATCTCTTTCCCCGGGACCCACCCTCATTATCATATTAACGGCTTTATTCTTATCTTTTACTTTGCAAATGCTGAGTCTTCTGACCGCACCCTACTTCCTTTGTTCCATTGCTCATCTGTTGCTTCCGGCACTGTTTGTAATCTTCAGGGCTTATGAGCACTTTGTATCACCAGCTTTGCTTGGCCTGTTTAACTTGTTCAGGCTTGTTTTAACTTGTTCAAGCCTGACCTGTCTTTTCTTACCTGGGTCCATTCTCTGTGCACTTCTGCTCAGGGTATGGTTCCCTCTGGCTTTACTCTTGTTGTGCTGGGCTCTGGGTACTCATTCTCTCAGCCCACATGCTTTTCTTCCGTGCCATCATAATGTATTACGGCCTCAGGCAAGGGTGCAGCCATACTAGACATATCTATCTGCCAATCATCCCCTCATTGGTGACACTACTGATTATACTGGCTGAGGATAACCTGCCTATTAAAAGTGGTCCTGCAGTGCACTTAGTAAGCAGAAGCTATGAGATCCAGCAACCTCTTAAACTGCATCTTCTAAGCCGTGTTCAGGGAATGGTTATCCATGCCTATCATTGCCCTGATGCATTGAGTCACAATATGCACATAGATCAAGGTATTTTGTAAGACCTTAATCTACAGGTGTACCTGTGAACTACAGCTGTACTCTGCCAAGGCCACGTCCTCAGGTTATACCCCATGATGCCAAAGCGCATACTTTTACTCCAGTCCGTATTTTGTAAAAGGTCATTTATCCACGTATGTAGCCACATATGATCAGGAATGACTATAAAATTACCTCCAATATGTGCAAAATTACCTCCAATATGTGCAAGGAGTAAGATTCCAAGCTAACAAAGGTGATATGTTTAAATCTTTTGCTCAGTGACAGCCAAAAAAACAAAACAAAAACAAAACAAACAGAATGTAAGGAATTATTAGGAAAAAATAATAGCCTCTGTATCACTCTATGGTGCGACTATACCTTGAGTACTGCACACAGTTCTGGTTGCCACATCTCAAAAAAAGATGCAGTAGAATTAGAAAAGGTAATGGAGGAGTGACCAAAATAAGGAAAGAGACTGAATGACTCCTATGACGAAAGGCTAAAGAGGTTAGGGTTCTTCAGCTTGAAGAAGAGATACTGAGGGCAGATATGCTAGAGGTCTATAAAACCTGAGGGGAGTGGAATGGGCAAATGCAAATCCACTGTTTAATCTTTAGAAAAGAACAAAGATTAGGGAACATGCCATAAAGGTACAAAGTGGATAGTAGATACAATGCCAGTAAATGATTTGTTTTCTGATATTACGTAAATCACTGGGGTGTCCTATATTTGCTCAAACAGCAGCATGCCAAACAATGAATGAATGAATAAATAAATAAATTTAAAACAAATAGGAGGACATGTATTTTCTCTCAGTGCATAGTTAAGCTTTGGAACTCATTGCTGGAGGATGTGGTAAGAGGCGTTATCATAGCTGGCTTTCATTGAACTTTAAACAGCATATGCTGGCAGCCAAAGATCCAGATTACTCTGTGCTCTTCAAACCTAGTGTAACTGTGCTACTGCTTTACTGACTTCATGAAGAACAGATTGCTTTCAAATTTAATCACAGATATATTAAACTATTAACTCGGTCCAGTAAAAATGTATCACAACTTGATGGTTGACCCTTCATTCCACGAATTAAAGTGGATCAACATGGCCACCACAATTTTGAAACATGATATAAAACTTTGAATATAAGACCTTTTTCTCACTAGAAAAATACCTACTCTTAATAAATCTGTTTATATTCAAATGTGCTTACTCAGGTAGCATCAGGTGCTCTCCATCTAAGTGCTTTTGTTTTTAATTTCCTGCCATGCAAAACAGATAACGTTTGGTCATTTAAATTGGTATATGGCTAACATTTATCAATATTATGAGCAATCTAGGGTTGATGCTAGGGCAGAAATTGTAATTTTTATGGATAGTGTTGATATTTAGCTTCTATCCATATAGCCTGTCATAACGTAACTTAACATACATCATACTTCAGAAACAGCAAGCTTAACTTTATATAGATAAATCATTTGTATAAAGTTATGGCTACATAATTAGGTTTTGCGCATATGTGGATATCTTCACTTAAAGGCACATTTTAGATAGGATATGGAGATTAGAATTGAGACGTTGAGGTCAAAACATACTCAATTCTGACGGTATTTTAGGAACAGCTCTGCTAAACATGGGGCCATTTCTAAAAGACACATCCAGATGCAGTGGGAGGAGGCACTTCAGAAATATACAAGTGGAAAAAATCGATGGAGGAAACCCAGCAACTTAAACGTATAAGTGATGGCATCTCACAGTGGACATGTAAATGCAGGCATTTACACATGTATCTAAGCCATTTTGCAAACAGATACTTCCTCATCATCCCCCTAGTTCAGTTCAGATACTTGGTTATGCTCGCCTACCAGCAGATGGAGAATGAGAGCCACTGGTTTGATTATGATGTCACGGTATAAAGGGTTCTGTGCAACTCTGCTCTCACTAGTATTTCTCAGTTTCCAGCAGATGGAGGTTTGTTGATCCTGTGCAGGCTAAATTGGTCTGAAGTAGAGGATGAGTGGAAATTTGGAGGAATAGTTGGCTGTTGCTGACAGCAAGGCCCTGGGGTTCAGAACTTGTTGGTGCCAGGTCCCTCCTCCTACTCGTCCACCTGCTCACCACGCCTCAAATATTTTAGGGAGCTTGATGGGGCCAGGAGAGGTCTGCAGCTGTCTCAGTTGGAGGAGCCAAGGCTGGGCTACCTTGGCCTTCTCAGGGCAATATCTGCTGGTTGTTTCTCCCATTAAAAAACAAAAAGAATCATGCTAGTCATAATACGTTTTGTGCTTTGTTAGCATTGTAGTTCATGTTTTTTGAACAGCAACTTGTTTTTGGTGGCTGTGACTTGGAAGAGTATGTTTGGCTAATTCTCCTTTGACATTTTTGGCTAGTGTTTCCAGTGGCAGCTTCTGGTTAGTGGATGTTCTTTCTTTATAGTTTAGCACTTGATATGCTGTGCCTTGTATTACCAGAGTGGTTTACAATGGTGGCAGTCCTTTTTAATTGCATAGAAGCGTCATGCAAGCTGCCACATGGGGACTGACATGGTCCATCTGGATATATTCAGGCGGTACGCTAATGGATTCGGTATGGATGCATACTTGCTTAGTAGTTTATTTCAAATAGGTTCATGATAGGTGGTTCAATTCTAACCCTTGTCAGTTTGTGTAATATGATGTGGAAGTTAGATGCCTTTGTGTGGTAGCTTGAAGTCAAGGTGGAATGTACCACAATTTTCAGGGTTCCATGCTTTAGACTTGGTTCTTTTGCGCTGGTCACTCACGTTGAGAATGCTAATTGTTTCTTGTTATGGTGTTTATTCTGCAAAGGGTCTCTTCATAAGGTGCTATCGGAGCTCGATCCATGGTATTTTCACAAGCTTTCATTGCATCAAGCCTTACACATTGGGGGCATTCTGAACCGCGTTTGGATTTCTCGGAGGTGGAATAAGTCCCTATGGATGGTGGAGGATGGAGGACCCAAGCCCGGAAAGGAAGGTGAGGGGGTGCAGCCCGACCTTGGCCATGGCAGGCCTGATTGGAGATCGGGTGGCAGGGAAAGGGACATCTCGGGGCTGCCTTGGATCGTGGCTCCTGCATGGAGCTGTGTTGCCCTGGCAACAGGACACCACGGTGCTGTGGCTCCATGCAGGAGCCAGGCTGAGTTGGCCAGGTAGTGGGCTAGACATTTAGGTGCCCAGAATTGGGGCACGTACTGTAGGTCCTGTCAGTTGTACCCAATTCTGATCCCATGGGCATGTCTAGCCCCTGCGGGATCAGAATCGGGTGCAACTTGGGCACGTCCAGGTTCTGGGTGCCAGGACAGGCGAGGGACGCCCAGAACAGAATTGGCCTCATGATGTTCAATATTCTGCTGCCAACATCATACTATGTATATGCATAATACCAGAGGATGGCCCTGGTATAAACTACTACTACAGTAGTAATTATTCAAATTATTAATGAATGACCAGATCAGGTTGAGATAAAAGGCAAGAAAGATCGATAAAGAGATTTTCTCTAGGCCAATGCACTGGGGACTGCTTTCTGGTCTTATGAGGACAATGCCAGGAGTTGTTTTTTTGGTAGGTTGTAAGTTTTGCATGGTCAGTTTGTCCATGTGCTTCCAGTGGCATTGCAGAAAGACCTTGAATGGCACTGAGTATCCCTGACTACCAAAGGGTTACACACTGCCTTTGCTAGGTACTAGGGAACTGTGGTCTGCTTGGTCTGTGTGGTAATAGGCAGTGCACTTTCTCATCGGTTGGAGTAGTTCTCATCCTATAGCTTCTCTCGTTTAATCTAAGATTTGCGATGGTTTTTAATAAGAGGGTTTTCTACCTCTTAAGGTCCTGGTTTGTGATAGGATTCACTGTTATGAATTGACTTTAATATTGCATGTTGGGGACTTCTAATGACGTCACCAGACTGCATGGCGGTGCTATAGAAGCGCTCCGCCACCAAAGCCTGCAAAAAGGGAGAAAGTGAACCCCATGCATTAATGGAGCAGATGTGCAATGCAGGGGAAGTGAGCGGATTAATCCCTGAAAAGAAATTGAGCAGTCGAGCAGGCAGTGGCAGCCATAGGAGAAGCCAGCATGGGCAGACTGTGAGAGAGGAGAGAGGTACCATGTGGCGGAGGAGAGAGGCGGGTGAATAGGCTGCGGCGACAACGGGCCAGACCGGAGAGCTGGTACGAGACCCAGAGAGTGCGGGGGGAGCTGATAGACACTGCACCAGAGCGTCGGCAGGTGCGGAATAAGTGACCCGGCAGGGAGCAAGACCCGGGAGCGGCAAGAGTCGTGGGCCAACAGAAGGAGGAGGGCGCCAGGAGACTGCAATTGAGAGGCTGCAAGGAAAGGCAGCAGCGAAGAGAGGTAGGAAATGGCAGGAGGATCGGAGGGTGAAGGAGGAGCAGAGAATTGTGCTCAGCAGGGGAAAAGAGGAGAAAGATGACTTGCTCCAAGCAAAGGAGGGGAAGAAAGGAACACGGGTATGGCAGAACGCCATAGCAAGAACCACTCTATGTGTTCAGCATGAGCCGTTAGAACCTGCAACAAACAAAGATAAAGCTAATTAAATAAAAATAAATACTGATGATATAACTCCAGCCAGAGATCCCATGGATAGAGGATAGCAAGAGAGAATTTGAAAAGAGCAATTGGACTTGTTAGGTAGGAACAAAGTGCTGAAGGAGGACGCTGATATATACCACCACTAATACTGTACTTTTGGAATAAGGGTGACAGGAGGAGAGTGAGTGGATGGAGAAAACAAAGGGAGGGATGTCCGCCAAGAAAAAACTGGTGGAATTCCGCTCGTCACATGCAGCACCAAAAGGAAGAAATGATGGGGAGAAAATAAAATGGCAGCAGGACAGGAGGACGAGATCAGGGGGCAATGGAATCCGTGAGTAGCAGATATGATTAAGATATGGCTGGAGGAACTGAAAGTGGAAATTAGTGGAGTCAAAAACGAGTTGAAGGAGACTTTGCAATCTTTCAGAGAAGATATTGTGAAGCTCGGATCCTGGGTAGAAGAAATAAAGCAGCAGGTGGAACAACAGCGGGAAGCAACAGAGAGAAATTACAAAACAGATGGGATGAGTTATTTATTTACATTCTCTTATATACCACGCTATTCTGCATCAGTGCAGTTTACATTGAACAAACTGAAATTACATTGAACAGGGCATTACAACTTGGAAATAACTATTTTACAGGAAACATGGGCTATGGAGGGTTAAGTGGCTTGCCCAAGACTACAAGGAGCACCTGTGGGACTAGAAACCCCAGTCCTTCCAGCCCAAGGTTGCCGTCCTCTAGTGGGATTTGAACCCCTGACCTTCCAGCCTGAAGTATCTTGCCCCAACCACTAGGCCACTCTCCACAGTTAAAGCAAGTGCAGGAAGAATTGAAAGAAAAAATGGAAGACCTGGAGGACCGTTCCCGGAGATGTAATATCAGAGTAAGAGGCATCCCAGAAGATCTTAAGTATAAAAATTGTGAAAAAGTAATTAATAAAGTTTTTGAGCATGTGCTACAAGAGGCAGCATTGGTGGAGGGAGTTGAGGATGAACCTCTGCAAATAGAGAGAGTTCATAGGGGGCTGGGGCCCATCAGGGGAAACCGGCCAAGGGAAATTGTGGTGTGCCTGAATTCATTTAAAACTAAAGAACGCATATTGAGAGCTTCCAGGAAAGTGGGACAAATCAAGTGGAAGGAACAAGTGGTGGAATTGTTCCAGGACCTGTCCCCTGGAACGCTTCAATGTCGGAGAGAGCTGAAAGAGGTGACAGCGATTCTGAGGAGGGAGGGGATGCGATATAAGTGGCTATACCCTTTTGGGTTATTAATGACTGTGAAAGGAGTCTCCAGGAAGGTGAGAAATAGTGAAGAAGCCTGGACTGCACTCAGGAATTTGGGACTAACTATTATTCCAGAAGGGGCGGTGGGGACATCTACAACAAAAGAAAAGACAAACACCAGCATCCAGGGGGGACAGTTCGAAATGGCATAGACCACCAAATACAGGACGGAGGTTGATGCGGCTTAATACCGGGAACCTTGGAGCAACAGCAGCAGTTCAGGAGACTACCTGAGGAGGGTGGACCGAGAAGTCGCACCTAGATGGATTCATTTAAAGAATTGGACTGCTTTATGATGCTGGATGATCTGTAATGTAATGTGATATAAAAGATGAGGGGGTAGGGGGTAGGAAGGGTGGGGGAGGAGGAATGGTGGTGAGAGTATCATAAGAAGCGGAGTGTAAAGGATAATTCAGGATGGGGGTGGGTGAGGGAAGGGGGGGTAATAAGGAGAGGGAAGGGAGAGATGGAGAGTAATAGGAGAGAGGGGACGGGTAGGGGGAGAGGGGGTTAGAAGAGCCTAGGCAGGCGGAGATCTGAGTGTTAGTCACAATCTATGGAAGTCGAGTCTCTGTGGAAGAGATGGGGGAAAGTATGTAGGGTGGGAGGGGGGCAGGGTTGGGAGGAGGGGGAGGGGGAGAGGGTTAAAGAGCCAGAGAAGAATAGTACAAGGAGGGGGGGAGGGAGGGGGAGGCAAGGAGACAAGAGGGAAGGGAGATAGGGGGTGCAAATAGTACGGGTGAGAGTGCTGAGCGGGGAGACGGGGAGGGGTGTCAGGGCTAAGAGTGTAGGGGGGATACAAAGTATAACGGTGAGTTAAAAATAGTATCGTTAAATGTCAAAGGTCTTAATTCATCATTTAAATGACAGAAATTGTATAAAGAAATCTCACGCCAAAGGGCGGAGTTAGTGCTTATACATGAAATGCATTTGACAAGAACGACAGAGTCTCTAGTTAAACCCAGAGGATATAGAGTAGGTATACATGCATCCAATACTGTAGAAAAGAAAATAGGAGGGGTGGCAATATTGACTGATGCAAAGTTAAAGATGCAATTGCAAAATGTGGTGAGGGATAAAGAGGGGAGATATGCATTATTGCGGATAAAAGTGAGGAATGTATGGTTTTGCATAGTGAATGTCTATGCGCCAACAGGGGTGCAAAGTGAATTTTGGACAAAGCTGAATGAAGTAGTGGGGAAACTGGGGGAGGGTAGCCTCATTTGTGGAGGAGACTTCAATTTAACGTGGAATCAGGGAAAAGGGAGGGTAGGAGGGCGGATAGGAAGCGCTGCCACAATTTTATAGCGCACCATTGCTTGATAGATGCCTGGAGAGTCTATCATCCAGGGAAGAGACAATTCTCTTATTTTTCACCGGTACATGGACCATATTCCAGAATAGACGCTATCTGGGTATCAAAGGAGATGGGGGGGAGGATTAAGGGGGCGGAGATGGATTTGATTACTTGGTCAGATCATGTGCTAGTGGAAGTCAGATTGACAGTAGAGGGAGCGGGGAAAGTCTTACAGTTTTGGCAAATTAATGAATCCGTATTAGAAGATTGGAGGGTAAGAGCGGACATTGAGAGGGAAACGAGGGAATACTTCCATTGGAATGATAACGGGGAGGTAACTTGGGGAGGGTTGCGGGATGGATATAAGGTAGTAGTGAGAGGACTTTTAAATAAATGGGGGGCGCGAAAACGGAAGGAAAGGGAGGGAATAGAGAGGGAATTGAGAGTAAGATTGCTGGAATTAGAAGAACTAGATGCACAAGGAAAGCAAGGAGAATACAGAGGCCAGTTGCTGGCTGTAAGAGCACAGTTAAATGACTTACAGGCAGCAAAGATAAGGTATCACATGCCGTTGTTGAGACAGGAATTCTTCGAGGAAGGAAATAAGGCTGGGAGATATATGGCTCAGAAATTGAAGCAGAGGAAATTACGTTCTTATATCATGAAAATTAGGAATCAGAAAGGGGAGCTGGTATATAAAGACGGGGAGATGAGGGAGGTTTTTAAAGAATACTATCAGGGGTTATATAAAGCGCAAGATCCTCCGCAGAGGGAGAGAGTACAGAGTTATCTTGATTCAATACAGTTACTGAAATTAGAAGAGGGGGAACAAAAAGAGATGAACAAGGCCATCACAGCAGAAGAGGTGCAGCGGGCGATAAAACAGTTGAAAATAGACAAGGCGCCAGAGTTAGATGGGTTTACAGCGAGGTTCTATAGAAGTTTTGGAGAGCTATTAACTGGACCGTTGGTGAGATTATTTAATCTTCCACAGGAGGGTGGTAGATTAGCGGATACCATGGGGTGGGCGGGAATAACCGTGATACCCTAAGAGGGAAAAGATCCACAAGAGTGCTCTTCATATCGTTCTATCTCGTTGCTCAATTTAGATGCCAAAGTACTAGTGAAAATCCTCGCTACGTGTTTAAACAAGAGGATAGGTAAGCTGATACATGCGGACCAAGCAGGATTTATTCCCGGTAGGCAGGTAGCGGATAATATTAGGAAGATCTTAAATATGATTTGGTACACTGAACAGAGTAGGGAGGAAGTCTTGTTGCTGTCGCTGGATGCAGAGAAGGCCTTTGATCAGGTGTCATGGCCTTTCCTCTTTCAGGTAATGGAAAGAATGGGATTGGGGGAAGAATTCTTAAGCTGGGTAAAAGCACTATACCATAACCCGAAGGCATGTGTTAGGGTAAATGGGGCCTACTCTCAATTCTTTGGGCAAGGGAGAGGAACGAGACAGGGCTGCCCCC
The DNA here is from genome assembly GCA_033557465.1 of Ichthyophis bannanicus. Classification (NCBI taxonomy): domain Eukaryota; kingdom Metazoa; phylum Chordata; class Amphibia; order Gymnophiona; family Ichthyophiidae; genus Ichthyophis; species Ichthyophis bannanicus. The sequence goes on from CM066034.1 coordinate 181,898,537, forward strand.
TATCACCACTACTTTAAGCCATATCTTTGGAACCGTTCGCGGAAAGGGTGAGAGAGCGGGCCGATGTCACGGGAATGAGTGGGGAGGAGAGAATACAAAATCTCCCTGTTTGCTGATGACATAATATTGAGCATAGCTAGACCTCGTTTCTCTATCCCAATATTAATGTGGGAACTAGAAGAATATGGTAGGCTTTCAGGTTTTACTATTAATTGGACAAAATCAGAAATACTGAATTTATCACTAAATGGGGATGTGCAGAGTATATTGCGGAAGAAATACCCATTCAGATGGGCTAGAGAACAGATTAGATATTTAGGGATTTAGATTAGCAATAGGATAGAGGCTCTATGCAAGCTAAATTATCCAAAGCTATTTGGGCAGGTAGAGAGCCTGTTGGATGGGTGGGGGAGGGGATACCTCTCATGGTTTGGTCACATAGCGACAATAAAAATGATGTTGCTGCCAAGATTTTTGTTCCTGTTCCAGACGCTACCAATACCGGTACCGTACAAAAAGTTAAAACAATTACAACGAATTGTTAATCGATTCATCTGACGGCCAAGAGTAGCTGTGGCAGTAATGCAAAGAGCCAAGGGAGAGGGAGGGCTAGGGGTACCTAATTTTAGAAAATATTATAAGGCTGCTCAATTGAAAACAATATATGAGTGGCAGAGCGGAACACAGAAACAGTGGGTTCAAATGGAAGAAGACTCGGTAAGGGGGGAGAAATTGGACAGAATGGTATGGAGGGGTAGTAATAGCGTTGCAAATAAACACTACCACCCCATAATAGCACACAGTTTAAGGGTGTGGAGACAGAATAGAAAACAATTAGTACAAGATAAAGGATATACACAGGGAATGACATTGGAGGCATGCTTTGAAAGGGGTCAAGGATCAGGAGTAAAGGTGCTGCGTAGATGGGCTATGGCGGGGCTTACACATATCTCTCAAGTAGTGAGCAAGGACGGCATGCTGGAGTTTGAGGGCATTAAGGATCTATACTGGCTGGGAGATAGCGATTATTATGCATATTTACAATTGAGCCATTTTTTGAGGCAGCGGAAGGTGTGGCAGGATCTATGGGAAAATAGAGGGTTGTTTGAGGTGCTTTGTTCAGGCCACATTGGCCAGGATTTACAAAGGATTGATGGAGGGAGGGGGAGGTAAACTGGGGTTTATGCTAAAACGGGAGGGAGATTTGGGGGTGAGCGGGAATGAAGAGATGTGGGATAAAATTCTACAGACAGTGGCAAGTATATCCATTGCCACACAAGTAAAAGAAAATGCTTATAAAGTGTTATATCGTTGGTACTGGACACCAGTGCGTATAAAAAGTGCTGGAATGGGGCACAATGATCAATGTTGGAGGGGTTGTCAAGAATGAGGAGATTGGTTACATATGTGGTGGAAATGCGAGAGGATTCAAGCCTATTGGGCAACAATACTAGAAATGATATTTGAAATGACCGGATAGAGATTGCCGAGGCCTGCTTACTGCATAAATTGGAGGAGGATATTCCAAAGAGGGAAGGTGGGGTACTGCATCACTGTATAGTTGCAGCAAAATGCGAGGTTGCTCAGCATTGGGTGGGATCGGACTTACCTAAGCCTGCAGGCTTTGTCAGAAGAGTGGCAGAGGTCAGCTTGATGTATAGATTGACGGAGATGAGAAGGGGAGCAGGGGGGAAGAGGGTGGATAAATGGAAGGGAGTGTGGAAGTGGTTGGAAAAGTGGAAAGATGGAGAGAGGGGGAGGAAGTAGGATGGATGTACGGATAAAACTTAGGATCCTTGGAGATATAGGTTGGCTGGAAGATCTAATGTTGAAAGGGTGAAATGAGATGCGATGTGTATGAGTGGCCGGATGAGAGGGAGAGGAATGCATGATTGTAGAGCGAAAGAGTGGAGGGGGAGGGAGAGAGGGGAGGAGGGGGAAGATACAAGGCGGGATACAGAGGAAGGGGGAACTAACCCAGTGGGGAATCTAACGGCTACATTATGTAAGGAATGTGGAAATTGTATAATGTTGAGAACGAAGAGCTTTGTAATTTTTGTTGAAATGGTTAATAAAAATTAAAATGGAAAAAAAATATTGCATGTTCCCTGATCAGGTCAGTCTGTCTTTCTCCTAGGCTGCTGTTTCTGCTTTTCCGACTTCAGAAATCTTCTCTGCAGGGGAGATTAGTCATAGCTCTGTTTTCAACATCTGTAGGAAGACCTTATGTTCTATACAGTGGGTCTGTCTAGTTTCAGCCAAACATTGGCAAGTTTAGGTTGGTAACTTTTTGTCAGAAGAGAAGGATCTTTCTGCTTCAGGTGGAAGAGGCATTGTCATCAGGAGTGGCTTCTCCTGTTCTTTACCTGGGTCAGTAAGATAGTAATGGAGTCGAGCTACAGTCTACCTTCCTAATTTCTCTGCTTACATAGTCATGGCAAGCTCAACTGTCACTGGTTTTATTTTTTTCAGTCCTTTCTTTTCCATTTAAATTGATTGGTGCTGTGTTTGGCGAGAGATAATGGAATGTTCTGAAAAGAGGATTCATCTGTCTGGTGGGTTAAAAATATAAGAATGAGCTCTTAGTCTGTTAACCTCATTCCAAGGGAGGAGGTTGTCCCTGAGTGAGGATAAAACCATAATGATTCTCCCTGCCTGTTTACCTAACTTCTAACTCAATGTTGCTGTTTCCAGTTATCCCTGACTGCTGGACAGTGCAAACCCAACCCCCCACTAGTAAATAAACACATAAAAGAAAGACAGTTATAACCAGATGTTCAAGCCTCACCTGTGGGCTCGGTCAGTTGCATGTATGTCAAATGGGCTTATGTGTGTCCCTCCAATTTTGTGGGATGAAAACTTTGGGCTGCTGGAGCCTTCAGGATTCTTGGTACTGCAGGATTGGAACAGGTGTGTAGCTGGAGTTGGTGGTAGGGCATCAGTCATTCAGTGTGGAGGCCAATATATTCCCCATCGAGAATGGAGCTATCAGAACTAAGGAGGCAGGATTGACTCAAGGGCAATTTTCAGCCCCAATACATATACCTTGGCTGGGAGGCAATGGTGCCTGGTGAGAGTGACCCGTGGCTGCTCAGGACCCTTGCTATCAGTGGCGGCCCAGGTGTTCGGATCCCGAGGATGGAGGTGAGGATATCAGGCTAGTTGTAGTTCATGAGCCCTAATAATTCAGCTGTGTTACAAGTTGGAAGGTCAGTTTGTGGGGATGAGAGCCTCTAGACCCAGTAGGTATTTTCAAACAGTTGGATTTTGACAGGAGGTCCTGCGAGTCCTAATATGGAGCCATCTGTGCTGTGCATTCCCCTGGAGGGTTTTGAAGTCAGTGGCCTCGGAACGTAGAGACTAGCTGTTGCTGGGTGTTATGGACTGGCCACAGAGGCCATGTTACATTTTTTGTTGTAGTTTGTACCTTCGGGGGTTGAGTCCAGAGAAGGAGAACCTAGCTTCCCTTGTGGCTTACCAGTTTGCTTCAAACGCAATCCCTATGTTTGTCTTATGTTGCAGTTGTTGGTCTCTATAACATCAACAAAATTTTCCCATTTCTTTCTGAACACACTACCAAAACACTTATTCACTCATTAGTCACCTCTTGTCTAGACTATTGTAACCTATTCCTTGCTGGTCTCCCTCTAAATCATCTCTCTCCCTTTCAATCTGTTCAACACTGTGCTGCACCGCTAATCTTCCACCAACCTCGTCATGCTCCTATTACCCCTCTTCTCAAGTCACCTCATTGGCTCCCAATCCATTTCCGCATCCAGTTCAAACTTCTCCTGCTGACCTATAAGTGCATTCACTCTGCAACTCCTCACCACCTTTCCTCTCTTATCTCTTTCTACACCCCTCCTCGGGAACTCCGCTCCTCTGGCAAATCACTTCTATCTGTGCCCTTCTCTTCTATTGCTAACTCCAGACTTCATTCCTTTCACCTTGCTGTTCCTTATGCCTGGAACAAACTACCTGAGTCTGTACATCAGACGCCTTCTCTGCCATTTTTCAAATCCAGGCTGAAAATTAACCTCTTCGTTGCCGCTTTTCAGATCTTGACTCGCCTAATCTCCTTTGTTTCCTTACCATTCTCCCTCAATGTATCCTGGGTGTCTGCAGCTACTGTGTTGTCTGTCTTGACTAGATTGCAAGCTCTGATAAGCAGGGACCATCTTTTACATGTGTCTGTGCAGCAGTGCATACGTCTTGTAGCGCTATAGAAATGTTAAGTAGTAGTTTGTTGGTTAGACAAGGAGATGGATTCTTTGTCCCAGGAGTCCGGTGGTTGGTCATTTTGAGAGAAATTGTATCGCAGCAGTTTTGATGGATGTAGGCTCAGCTCCTCTCACAAATTTGAAGATAGATTACAAGAGGCTGGTCATCTATCCTGAAAGCCTTGATTCAAGGCCTACCTTTGTCTTAAAAAAAAAAAGAGAATACAGGAGTTTATTGGCCTGAATCCTCTAGTAACTGTTGTTTTGGGATCAAGCTAGGTTTAAATAGTGGTTAAGATTTCTTTTTCAAGGTGGTCTGGCTGGATTGGTGTGGAGAACTCCTGGTTTCATGAGTGGTGTGTTGTGGACATGTTTGGTAATATTTTTGGAAATATTCAAGGCCCTTGAAACTCTCCTTTTAGTCTCTTGGTGACTTGATGCTCCTTGAATTCCATGTCTGTCCCTACCATTTGTCTTCAGCGACTGCTGGGCATATCTATTCTCAGCTTCTGTATAGTTTGGATACCTGCTGTTCCATCATGTGTTCTTCAAGGAGACGGGAGGGTTTCATGCTGCATTGCTTCTTAATATGGTCTTTGGCAGTTTTTTCAGTGTGAACCAGTTGTCAAGGCACGGATGAGAAGTTACTTCTAGCACAGGTTACATTGGTTTCCGCCAGAGAGTATGTGGCTTCATCAGCAGAACCTGGCTCATTGGTATTGGAAAGGTATATTCTGATTTCTTCATGTATTAGTTATATTGCAGTGCTCCATCTTGGAGGGTGCTATGCTTCTAAACTTCAGGCCGGACTATTCTGTTCCCCTCCCCGTTATTGGTTACAACTTTGATGCATCCAATGCGTCTAGACTAGACTGGAAGGATGATGAGGAAGGTGAAATTAGATCTTACCTGCTAATTTTCTTTCCTTGAGTCCCTCCAGTCCAGGACCTGTCCTATATTCTTTTGGTTCGTTCCTGGCTTAGGCTGTGGAGCCAAATGGCAATTTAAGAATCCATCTCGATCAGTTTGGGCTCATAGTAGATTCTAAGGCTATGCTGGTGCATGGGTTTGGAATTACAGTCTTGAGCGTGTTGGTTTATATCTCCTGTTCCTGACGCACTTTGGAGCAGGAAAGCTTCTTTGGTAAGCATGCTTTGAGCTGTTTGTGGATATTGAATGAGCATTTTATAATCTCTAGTTGCGGAGTCTGTTTTGCTGCAGAAATACTGGTGAGAGCAGGGCTGCAGAGGACCCTTTATACCTTGGCATCATAATCAAACCAGTGGTTCTCAGTCTCCATCTGCTGGTAGGTGAGTGTAACCTATACACCTGGACTGGACTAGAAGGACTCAAGAAAAGAAAATGAGCAGGCAGGGTCTAATTTCACCTTGCTGATGCTGCTACACAACTACAGAGGACCCTTCCATTTTGAAGGGGAAATAAACATTGGGGTATAAATGGAATATCCTCCTTGGTCCCTCCTGTAAAGGGATGTCCAAATGGTGCACCTCTTCCACTCCTATTTGTGTCAGGGAGCAGGTATAAATATGGACATGGGCAATTTTAGGTTTGTACTTGCTTTCCGTATATGAGATGGGGAATGCACTTCTAGATTTGTATCCTACCCAAGCCATGACCTCGACACCCCCTATTTACTTTTGGCGTAATATGGTCATCCATGTGTAAAATGAACCTTTTCTAAAATGGCTATTTACATGTGGATGCAACTTACACATGTAAATTGTCGTTATGATAGGTGTGAATAAGGCTTCAAAAATAAACCCCAAAATATCTACACAGAGATATACAGATAGGGCCCGAGGGAGTTGCGATTCTGATCCCGCGGGGCACATCTAGCCCTGTGGGATCAGAATTGCAAACAGGCCTGCACTTGCAGGCCGGAACCCCGATTCCGTCCGGCCTGCAGGTACAGGCCTTCCCCGGCTAACTCAGTCGGGGCTCTTCATTGGAGCCGTGGCACCATGGAGTCCAGTTGCCATGGCACTGCGGTTCCATTGAAGAGCCGTGATCACCGGCCACTGGCTCCAGAAACAAATTCCCCACAGCCTGACCCTCGATCTGGCCTCCTAAGGCCAGGGTCAGACTGCGGGAAATGGCCTTGGCCCCCCCTCCCCCGCCCCATCTGTACCATGGACCTGCCGTCCCCTGCCGAAGAGGGGAACTTATTTCACCTCGGAGGTGGAATAAGTTCCCCGTGCAAGTTGCTGGCCCCAGACATACAGGGCTGATGACCGCCCAGTGCCCGCCCTGATACTGCCCCCCATCTGCCCCTTTCCTGCCCCATCTACCTACCCTGTACAAGACCCGGGGAAGGTAAACGGGACCAGGAAGAGGCATGAATAGCGGAATGACCCTGATAATGTATCTACATATTGTTATGTAGTCTCCAGACCACAGAATTTTGTCTCCAACAAATATATGTTTTGTTTACGGTGTAACATGAATAGATTAGTTTTAATGATCTATAATGTCGATGATTTAAAGCAATATTGAGAATAAATAACTCTTTTGCTGCATTTTGTGCACTCCCTGCATTTTGCGCATTCCTTGAGTTGTCAAAAAACTGCTAAGCTCCACTTTATCATATCAGACACAGACAGGCAGCACAAATGGAGGCTTTGCACTTATTGCAGAATCGTTTTCACACTAAACTCTCATTAAGTGCAACGCTTTAATGGGCTTTGGTAAAAGGGCCCCTAATAGTAATCTCATAATGGAATTTCAACTATATTATATAGCTGAGGGTGCCTCTGTATGACAGTACAGATGCCCACTGACAACTGCAATGCCGATGGCATTGATGGAAAAACCATTGCTACCCTTTCTTCTTGCTTCTGACGCAAGGATGATAAACTGCCAGCAGTCCATCCATCAAGTCAAAACCTACCTTTCTAGCCTTGTCCCTTCTGCCCTTCACATGCCTCGGCGCTCTCTTGATAAGTTGAACACTGTCAAAGGTGTCAATTCAGGTGACCACATCTCACTACAGACTTTTGCTGCCACACATGTACTACACACACATCTCTCTCAAGCTTGGCGTCATTTTTCTATAGTGGTGCTGTCCCAGTGTGACAGTAAAAAAGAGTTCCCATAACTTTCAATCTCATGTTTCAGAATTTATGACATAACTTAAGAAGTTATCAAAATTGATACTCAGACAAATAATACGTTCTCTAACAATATAGCACATATATTTAGCCAATATATAATGTTAATGATGGATTACACTCTAATAGTGTCACAGGCTATACCTAATGCACATTTCTACTTCTTCAAGGGAATCTATATTCAGAAATAAATAAACTATAATTCTATCATGTGCACTCTAAATTTGTATAGGGCATTGGATAGGAAAACCAATATTTAAGTCATGCATAACTACAATAGTGCATATGTTGTTATTTTTTGGGAGATGACCTAATTTTACTCAGCTCATAAAAATGTTATTTTAATGTCATTTAACTCTACAATATTTAGAAATAATACAATTTGGAATGGCAGCAGGATAAATGAACTGTGAAGCATGCTGGTAAACTAAAGATTAAATACATCAGGCCCTTTTTACTAAGCTGCTTTAGTATGGGGAAATAACTGCCCAAGCACAGCTACTATGATACTTCATTAGGAGTTAATGCAGCATGTTAACTGTTAGCATGTGCTAAATGACATGTTAAACAGCTAGATGCTGATTTTGTAAAGGACGCATTGAAAGTTGTCTGCTTAAGTCCCCATTTGAAAGGACTTACATGTGTGAATGGGCATTCATGCATACACTTTAGGCAGGCACTATTCTGTAAGCATGAATATAATTTGTATTGCGTATACTTTATTTATTTATTTTATTTAACCAGGCTTAAATACCGCTTTTCTACCAGTCAAAGCGGTGTACATTCAGGTACTGTATATATATTTTTCCCCTTGTCCCCTAAGGGCTCACAATCTATGTTTCTGTTCCTGAGGCAATGGAGGCTTAAGTGGCTTGCCCAAGGCCACAAGGAGCACCTTGTGTGTGCACGGGGGTGAAGCTTGCATAGAGCATGTGCAGAGAAAATATAGGTGTAGGTATTTATGCCTGCCCTATAATGGGCATAACTGCCATGATTTGATGGAGCCACATCTTTGCACCTCTATTTTATAATAGAAAGTAGGAACGTACATCACTTTGTAAAATATGTCCTAAATATGCATGAGAGTTTATAAAATTTCCCTTATGATGCATAAAAAGTCTCTTTAGTGCATAGAACTGGCAGGAAATGGTCAGAGACTGCATCTTGCAGTTAACACCGAGGTCTCTACTGTCTGTTCACTACTAACATGTCAACTACTAACTACCTCTTGGTACCCCACACAATCTCAAAGAGCAACAAAACTACTGCCAACAAGGCCTTGTCTCTGTACGCTCCGGTGATATGGAATATATTACCTGACCACCTGCATGAAATTACGGACTTAATGGACTTCAGAAAGAAATTAGAGACATACCACTTCAGTGAATATTTCGGTACTGAAAACTCTCTACTATACCCCTCATCCTACACCCCCTCACTTTATAAAACCATTCAATTTCCTATCATTCTACTTGTATGCTCTTACCGAACTACATTCTGTTCTGCACATTACCGTGTTACATGCTTAAGTTATATGAAAAATAAATTCCTTTATCGGCTCAACTATTAACCTTGAGTTCAATATAATTTTCCTTTAAGGAATTTATTTTTCATATAGCTATATAGGCTCAGAGAGGTGACCATATTAATTTTTGTGGTATACATGCTTAAGTTAAGCAAGTTGCATTAATCCCTTTACTGTTCCATGTACACTTATGTTTTATTGTTCTGTGTTCATATTTGTTCTATGTAAACCACCTTGGGTATTAGATTAGGCAGTGTATAAAGCACCTAAATAAAATAAATAAACATGGTAGATAATGCAATGTAGTTAGGTAATTATACCTCAAGTGGTGTAGGTAACTGCATTCTACTTTTCCTGCCATGCACTTAACATCCAGTAACAAACTGCACAGCAGCCCTCCCAAAAATGCTGGAAATGCTCCCAACAATTCCCTCAGAGGTTTTGTGCCTTAACTTTGCAGTAAACACTTGTTAGGCACTAAACGTTAATAAATAGACCCCTTTGTGAACAAAACATCTATATTGTGAAAATGAGAGACCTGTAATATGTGACTGGGAAACATCCACTAATATTTGCTGAAAAACTTGAACTATGAGAAAAATCAACAAGAAACTGCCAACATCACTAATAATTTCTCCATAGAACATAGTAGTTAAATATATACATTTTAGTTGTGAGGTTCATTTACTAACAGCGTACACTAATGCCTTTATTGTGTGCTACCACAGGGCAGTAGAGAGCTTGTGACAATGTTGCTACTACACTGTTAGCAAATGATCCCTTAGGTAATCTAATGATTCAGTATACTTAAAAAGTTCAACAAATGAGTCAAAATGCAGCCAAAGTGCTTGACAGTTTAAATTGTAAAATTCAACTAAATCATCTTTTGTATGCTTACTGCTTGTGGTCAAACATCCAAAATTCAAGGAAGTAGAACAGCAATCAAAAACTCGGCATGTACTGTTACAATTCTGCTGAGAACCTTTTAATTTTAAGTTGGATGCCCTAGTCAAGTGATTCAGCATGTAATTAAAGCCTATAACATAATAAAAATTAGCTATGGATCATCATTTGTTATAAGAGTGGCTCATAAGGGTTTAGCCTGCTTGGTATTCTTGTTGGCCATAATTGTTTTAGGGCAGAATCCAGATCAATATGAACAGAATCTTTCAGCCTCCCTTGTGGTAATGATGGCGTAAACTTCAATGTTGTCTCTTGCCAAATGACCAGCAGAGAATAAATTGCCATTCAGAAATCCAGCAACTTAAAAGTAATGCTTTGTAGAAGAGATATTCATTTATTTATTTTGTAGTAATATCTCTCCTTGTATTCATTTTTTTAAAATCAGATTTACCATGTTCTACAGACCATCATCAAATGAATTGCCATTTATGTATCATTTAGCCTTTCCTGTTATCACAATACAAAGGACCTTCGCTCTGACCCTTCTATCAAAACATCCTTTGTTTGGAATGAAAGCTATTCACTGTTAGACCCTTATCTATAGAGCATAGCCAGTGGATCAAATCCAAAGAGCAGAATTCATTTACTTTGTATTAAATGTGCTCAGTTAAGAAGTTTCAGTTCTGGCAGAAAGGTGCATTAATCAGAAGGAAAAGAACAGATCTCACTTTTCTCAGCTTCTGGTGTACTTTTAATACAGTTAAACAGTATGACTTTTGTTCCTTAAAAGTAGCAATGTATTTAAATACAGTAAACATAGCAAAATTACCAACTTAAAATGGCACAAGAGTTCCTACAGTACAAGATGTCTATAATGACCTCAGTATTGGATGATTAACTTTACTGCTTCTAAAAGTTTCTAAATTAGTTTGGACAGACGGGTTTTATCCAAAGAAAATCAATGAGTTTTTGTAAGTCTGACTTAATTTTTATGCAGTCAGCACTTTGAGATGAAATTAAAATATGTATGAAAAACATATTAAAGTTTCCCTTGGGCTCAAAGTTGTTTGTACATTTACAAGGTGTTAAAGGGATGATTTAAAAACCAACAGTATCAGGGATCAATGCAAGCAGATGGTGATTTATGAACTTTCATGATATTTCTGACACTTCTGGCCTAATGTCCTATTGGGTGGGAGTAGAAGGATTGAGGGAGTAATTATCTTTTAATTCATAAGGGCTTGGTGGTATTTTATGCAATTTAATATATGGCATAGTACCATATGGAAAGTCCTGAAAAATGAAAGTGCTGTTAAGCTCTGCAGTGAAGGTAATAATCGTACCATTCTGGAGCAAAGAATACTGTGTCTAAGTGTCACTAGTGTTATTCCACTCCAAAACTAAAACACTACAGATACAGTCATGTATTAATGGCAATAGGGATATGCATTTGCTAGGATACATTCAGTTCACTAGTGCATCTTAAAAATCTAGTGGACATTTTTAGGAGGTGCGTACTTTTGGACACCAAGTGCATGCCTCATTGGGGGTTATTTTGATTATTGATATGCGTATGAGGCCATATATGTCCATTAATGACCTCTTATAAAATTCTGACCAGTGTAAAAGTGTGCATGGTGCTTGATGACGCATATTTTGTCATGTGAATATGGTTGGAGTTTGGGTGGAATGCAAAGTACGTCTTGCAACTTACTATAACGTACGTGTGTTCTTAAAAATATAGGCACAGGCTTTAGGGCTGGTGTAAATGTCTGCATCTTATGTTAAGGTATGCTTTCAGCTACTTTTGCTAATCTTTTATAAAGAAAGTAGCTGCCTTCTTATAAAATTATCTTCCACATGTCGTTGATAGAGACCAATTTTGAATCCCCAACTTTTGTCTAAAACTTTGAAATATTTGTTGTTTCTCCAACTTAATGATTTTATTGAAGATTCTAACATTTTGGATGACACTTGAGGGGGTTTTGAGCCAGGCACAGCACATAGTTTTAATTATGGTATAGGATAAGATTTTCATATTTAAGGCTAAGGACTGTCAGAAATTTTTAATTTTATTAGACTTTAAGCACATTTTACAAAGGATGTTCGTTCAATCTGTGACGTCCAAGCCAGAATGTCGGGGGGGGGGGGGGGAAGCAGGCATGTCCAAGTTCAGGAACAATTTCACAAACATGTACATACCTGATATGGACATCTATGGGGACGTGCACATAGATATCCCTGGAATAGTACTCCAGAATCGAGGCATCTAATAGCCTAATGATTAGAATAACGGGTTAGGACCAGGGATCAAATCCTACTGCTACTCCTTGTGAGCTTGGGCAAGTCACTTAAGTCTACATCCTCTGGATAATTTACAGCCAAAACTAGCACTTTTCTGATGCCTGTTCATGCCTGGAGCAGGTCTAAACTTGGACGGAAATAGAGTGGGGATGACTAAATCCACTGCAGCTCCCCAGACAATCTTCTGCCATGCCCCCTGCCTACTTGGACTTCTCCGGTCTTCCAAACAAGTCCCACCACCATATACCAAAAGACATGAAAAAACACTTATTTTCAGGGTACCAAACCTGTGTATAACCCTTTTAAACTAGGCCACTCTTCACCATTAAAAGAGCCTTCTCATCTGCATTGGCTGCAATAATTTCAACTAAAGTTGCCACATCTAAGTAACAAAAGAGGGGGGGGGGGGCTTTCAGAAATAGTAAGAAGGCTTTCCTACTTTATAAAAACTTGTTTTTAATTATATATACCTCCACCAATAGCCCAAACACTATTTCACATTACAGACCAAAAACTCAACATTTACGGAGAAAACTATAACCTTCCCATTACTTAAGATCCACTTTTGATTATTTATGAAAGTATTGGGAAAGTGATAGTTTTTATTATCTACAGTATATTAACGTCACTGCCAACAGAAGCAGTAAAGAACCCACCATCAGCTCCTTATAAAAACATGCTGAAGCCAACTAGCAGCTAAAAACACTGTCAGCATAACAAGTTAAAAACTCAGCATTTCTCTTTTAAACTATGGTGTTCCCAGTACTTTCATGGAAATTAAATAAAAATTAAAAACAATAGCCTTCTTAATACTAAGTGATCTTAAACAGCATTCCCATTATGAGCAGTGAAAACTTACTCTCAACAACATATAAAAAAGCTTTTGCTAAAAAGCCACAATGTGCAAACCCAAACTCAAAACAACTAAAACCACTGTTAACCAATTGTGCCAATTGGCTGTGGATGCCATTTAAATTTTAATACTGCTCTGTACCCTTGATTGACAGAGCTACTGATGCAATGCTGTCTGGTCCTAAAAAAATTATTTAAACACAAAATGGCCAATGAAATTGAATCATTTTTTATTTAGATCTACTGTAATGCCTTTAGCTAAAGTTATTGCAGCTGATGCAGATGCTAAGACTCTTTTAATGGTGGCCTGATTGACCCTTAGCAGTAGTACCGCAAGATTACTGCTAGGGAAAGATCTGCCATTATGAACCTGGGAAGCAATGGGGCAGGAGCAGGGGAATCAGTCCTGCTCTGTCCACTAAACACAAGAGATATCTTGGGGTAAGGACCAGGAATGGTCAAGGGTGGGGTATCTGAGTTACTGGCCAGTTGGAACCAAATAGGCAAAATTGTTATTGTAGAATTAATCTAACTTTGTTTCATTGTATTTCAGAAAGGACATTAAATTTTTAAAAAGTAATGTATAGAGCAGGATGAGCAAATGACAAAGTCTAGCTGATCCAGTATTGGGGGCCAATGTACTAAGGAGTGAAACGTTTTACAAGCAGTGATTGACTCAGAGAAACATCCCAAAATATTCAAAAACAGCAATAGTTCAGGGTTTTGTGTGTTTACGTATTTGAAATCCCACTTTTGAAAATATTTGCAATTTTACTGCTCAAAAGTTTAGTAAATTCCTAATTCAGGGGTTCATGCATTAAGGGAATATCACACAATATTTGTCACGTCACTCTTTATCATAATGCATGTTAGTTTATGCAGTGAACATTAGCAAATAATGACATGCAAAGCACCTCATTATTAGGCAATTAAATAACACAGCTTGAAGTAAACTTTGCAATCTGTGTAATTCATGGTAAAATATCAAGTTTAAATTGAGGTTCTTTTTCTTCCTGGAAACATCAGACCACTAAAACACAGTCCGATGCTCTCAGACACCACCTTAAAGAGCTAGTTAAGAAACACATAGGTACCCCCAAAGACCCCCCATTCAAGACCTCCATTCCTTGATGACCTCTCGGATCAACAGTCAAGCCCCCATCTTCCAAAGACTTCCCTGGACGTCCAGTTAGAAACCACCAATCCCCCAAAGAGTCCACTGGAACCTATTGGGGATTTCTCTGATACCTAGCAACTAGGGGAAGAGTACTGCATGGTCTTTATTTAGCAGCTTAAATGCCTTGTGTAGTACCACAAGCCTATCACTAAGGGTTAGTCAATACCATTTTGCTCCTGGAGCTCAGTGGGACAGGAGCAACTGGGTATTTTTTCTCCCTCCACCACTAGACAGCAGGGAAACCTTCAGTAGACTCCAAGGGTAGGGGTGGGCCTCGAAGGGGATTCCAGAGGGGTCTTTGGGGTCTGGAGGGCTTAACTGGGGGAAATGGGGTTCTGCATGGGATTTGTTTCTTCACTAGTCCTTTAAAACCTTCCCAGGGAGAAGAATAATGCAGCTTGCAAGGTTGATCACAAATTGTGCTACTCATATACTGTGGAAGTATTAACTTGCAGTAAATTTAGTTGAAGCCAAATGCAATATTTAAATGCAGTTTAGTAACTACCCCTTTTTAATAAGTTGCTGTGATGTAATATTATGCAAGCAACTCATTAATTCAGCATCAAGCAAAAAGCAAGGTACAACGGTACCTTGCTTAGGAAGAGTTACCGGCATTGATTGTGGAAACTCTTAAAGCACTTAATATGCCAGTGTCAGGACCAGAGGAGGACTCGGTATTGGAGGATCCTTTGTTGCAGGCATTTAGGAAAATCAAAAGGCTTTTCCCGTCCACAGAGTGGTAAGAGAGATGATTCAACAAGAGTGGGACATGCCTGAAGCTGGGTTAAAGGGCTCCAGGGTCATGGCTCGTTTATATCCTCTGCTGGATCAGGATCGTGAATTGTTTAAACCACCGAAAGTGGATGCGGCGGTTTCAGCGGTTACTAAAAAGACTACTATTCTGGTGGAGGGTGGTGCCGCTCTTAAAGATAGCCATGATAGGAAGTTGGATACTTTGTTAAAACAGGTGTTTGATATTAATGCTCTCTATCCAGGCTTCCATTTGTGGAGCATGGGTAGCCAGGGCATGTCTTCGTTGGTCGCAGAGGATACATGGCGAAAATGTGGAGAACTCTGCGGAAGAAGCGTCTAAATTAGAAAATGGAGCAGCTTATTTTGCTGACATTCATTATGATCTTATTAGAGGATTATCAAAGAGGGAGAATTGGAGGGGTGGGAAGGCAGCAGCGCAGGTGCAGTGGGATGCTCCCGGGTGCTTTCCTGTGGGACGCTGGGGAGCGTTCCCATGTGGGCGCTGACGTCACCCATGTGTAGAGACTCAATTCCTGCTTTTCCCGGAGATCACCTGTTACAGGTGAGTAACTACGCTTACACATATTCACACCAACCTTTGAGCAGGAGTAAATGAGTGCATTAGCATTCACACTCAATCGGGGCTGGTTCTAGGCTCCTATTTTATAAAAGGCACAGGGGCACCTATGTTGCCTTTATAAAATGGCTTAAAAGAGGCCTATTTTGGTGTTCTTATATAGAATCAAGCCTATAGAGTGAATACACATATTTACACCTTCTTTGGAGCAAGTGTGCATTTGTGCAGGAGAAGTTATGCTTCGTCTGAGCCTATTTTATAAAGGCATGTAGATGCCTATTTTGCCTTTATAAAATATACAAAGAACATCCAAATGTAGAGAAAGATGTATATACTATTAAAGCGTAATCCCTACTGTATATAACACTTTAGATGGGGATATTCAAAGCCATTTAGGCAGTTTTCAGACTTGCAAACCACCTAAATGGTGCTCAGTGGGATACTCAGCAGCACTAACATGGTTGGTGCTGCTGAATATCCCCGGGTGCTGCCACTAAATGTTCTGACACTAGCCAGATAGCATCAGGGCATTCCACGGTCAGAGTATGGGTGGCACCCAGGGATAACTGGCTAGCAGGATATTCAACTGCTAGCTGGTTATCCCATAGTGGTGAAAATTAGGCATCTGAAAGGCTCATCAAATTCTTGCTACTTTAGATAACCAACCAACAACTAGCCAGTTAGCTGATGCACTTTCCAGCCAACCTGGATATTCAAGGCCGGGGCCAAATATGGTCCCAGCATTGAATATCCAGGTTCAAAGTTCAGTGGTGTCAACTGCATTATCAGCGCTAGTCGCAGTCACTGAATATCTCCTCTTAGTATAGTCATTAACAGGCGAACCATCAAATAAACAGAGCACTTTGTGGAGTTTTCCAAAAATAGCGCACTTTATGTAGGGATGTTACCCATGACTGAAGTGGTATTTAAAGGTGCGGAAGAATTGAAGGAAATATCCATACATCGGGAAGATGTGTTACAACTATTAGATAAACTGAAGAGTAGCAAACACCTGGGCCGGATGATACACATACAAGGGTGTTGAAAGAACTGAAATATGAGATTGCAGACCTGCTATTAGTAATCTGTGAACTATCATTAAAGTCATCTGTAATACCTGAAGAATGGAGGATGGTGAACGTAACACCAATTTTTAAAAAGGGTTCCAGGGGTGATCCGGGAAACTAGAGACCGATGAGCCTGATGTCAAAACCGGGAAAAATGGTAGAAACAATCATAAAGAACAAAATTGCTGAACATGTAGATAGTCATTGCTTAATGGGAGACAGCCAACATGGCTTTAGACAAGGAAGATCTTGTCTTACAAATCTGTTATGTTTTTTTGAAGGTGTGAATAAACAGATAGACAAAGGTGAGTCGGTTGATATAGTGTATCTGGACTTTCAGAAAGCCTTTGACAAGGTCCCTCATCAGAGACTTTCAGCAAAACTAAAGAGCAATGGGATAGGAGGCAGTGTACTATTGTGGATCAGGAACTGGTTAAAAGATAGAAAGCAGAGGGTAGGGCTAAATGGCCAATTTTCCCAATGGAGAAAGGTGAATAGTGGTGTACCCCAGGGATCTGTGCTGGGTCCACTGCTTTTTGACATATTCATAAATGACCTGGAAATGGGAATAATGAGTGAGGTGATCAAATCTGCAGATGACACAAGACTATTTAAAGTTGTTAAAAACCCAAGAGGATTGTGGAAAATTGCAAGAGGATCTTGATAAATTGGAAGACTGGGCATCCAAATGGCAGATGAAATTTAATGTGGAAAGTGAAAAGTTATGCACCTAGGAAAGAACAACCCACACAGTGGTTACACGATGCAAGGTTCCACATTGGGAACCACCACCCAGGAAAAAGATTTAGGCGTCATCGTGGATAACATGTTAAAATCCTCCGCCTAGTGTGCAGCTGCGGCCAAGAAAGCAAATAGAATGCTAGGTACCATAAGGAAAGGAATAGAAAATAAAACAAAGGATATTATAATGCCTCTATATCGTTCATTGGTGAGACTGCACCTTGAATATTGTGTGCAATTCTGGCCGCCGTATCTTAAAAAGGATATAGCGTTATTAGAATAGGTTCAGAGAAGAGCCACCAAAATGGTAAAGAGGATGGAAGGATACCTCTATGAAGAAAGGCTATAAAGGTTAGGGCTCTTTAACCTGGAAAAGAGATATGAGGGGAGATATGATAGAAGTCTATAAATTAATGAATGGAGTGGAATGGGTAAACATAGATCGATTGTTTATGTTATCAGACTATAGAAAGACGAGGGGACATGCAATGAAGCTGCAGGGTAAACTATTTAAGACTAATAAAAGAAAATATTTTTTCACTCAATGTGTAATCAAGCTCTGGAATTTGTTACCAGAGGATGTAGTAAAGGCTGTTAATGTAGCTGGGTTTAAAAAATGTTTGGACAAGTTCCTGGAGGAAAGGTCCATAAACCATTATTAAGAAGGGACCCAGGATATCACTGCTTGACCCAATATAAGCATTGTGGAATCTGTGACTTTTGGGGAAACTGCTAGGTATGTATGACCTAGATTGGCCACTGTTGGAAACAGGATACTGGGCTTGATGGACCTTGGTCTGACCCAGTATGGCATATTTTATGTTCTTTATGTTTATAGTATGGGCTCGGTGGAAGCAGCTAGGAGATATTTATGGTTGCGTAGCTGGGCTGCAGATGCTTCTTCTAAAGCAAGACTTTCTAAGCTCCCTTTCAGGGGTAAACTTCTTTTTGGGGAAGATTTAGACAAGTTAGTAAAGGATTTAGGAGATTCTAAGGGAGGCAGGCTGCCAGAGGACAGGCAAAAGTTGGGACGACCAATTCAGGCATCTAGAGGCCTGTACAGGGATTTTCGTCGTTTTCGTTCCGTTCGTTTTGGTCAGTTTCAGAGAGGCCGTCAGTATTTCAGAAGTCAGGGGTTTCGAGGTTTGAGGAGCAGGCAGAGGTTTTACAGCCTCCTCTTCCTCTGCAAAGTCGAGAAAGTCGCAGTGAAATGAAAGACACCCAGGTAGATCTTATTCCCGTAGGGGGTCGGCTGCAGGATTTTTATTCAGCCTAGGTTCAAATCACATCCGATCGGTGGGTGTTGGATACCATTCAAAAAGGGTATGCTCTGGAACTTCAGCGCCCGGTGGTCGATTTGTTCATTCAATCTCCTTGCAAGGCTCGCATCAAGTGTGCTGCGGTACGCGAGACCTTGCAAAGACTTGAATCTCAAAGCTGTTGTACCAGTGCCGCCAAACCAACGCAGCTCCGGTCGATACTCCATCTGTTTTGTGGTTCCAAAGAAAGAAGGGTCATTTCGACCAATTTTGGATCTTCGAGGAGTAAATCGTTACCTTCGGGTAACTCATTTTCGTATGGAAACACTGAAGTCTGTAATAACGGCGGTGAGAAAAGGGGAGTTTCTTATGTCTCTGGATCTAACAGAGGCGTATCTACATATTCCCATTCATCAGGAGCATCAAAAGTTTTTAAGGTTTGCAAAAGGAAAAAAAAACAACTATACCTCATACATATTAAGCTTTTGAATGAAACAGGCTGCTTATCCTATAGGAAATTAGAATTGCAGGTCCATACATAAGATCTCTGGGACCAGGCAGGAAGTCAGTCCTAACATGGGTGATGTCATCGATGAAGCCTGCGTGGGAACGCTCCTCAAATTCCATAGGAAGCTTTTGGGAGGACAACCACGCATGCGTGCCTGTCTTCCCACTTGAAGGAGCCATCTTACCTCGGTCTTCTTTTTTTCCACAGAGCTCTTCAGACACTGTCTGAGTCCTGGAAAATCGTTGATGCCCTCAGGCACATTTTTTCTCCTCTTCATCTATTTTTCGCTCATATGCTTCATCACCATCTTCCTGCCCGTCTCCGGGAACGTCAGTGCCTCAGTGCTGCATTTTTCTCAGGGTTCTTTTTCTTTTTTCCTTTTTTGACATGCAGGTCTTTTCTTTTGCACCCCCCTTGTTGGCTAGGATGTTGGAGTCCTTTGACTTGGCAGCAGTCATCTTACCTTCCATGTCAAAGCTGGCCTGTAACTTCAAGAAGTGCACCCAGTTTGTCCAGACCATTTCTATCATAGACCACCACAACTGGTGCCTTCAGAGCCTAGGGCCTCACCATAAGCCCTCGACCTACACTCTGCCTTCAGATGATGCCCAAAGGGCTCAAGAATCAGAAAAGCAGTGGGAAGCACCGTTCCATTCCTCAGAGTCATTGTCATCAACCCCTACGTCGACCTTCAGCTTCATGCGGGGGCCAGGCTCTCTCAGTACCGAGAGGTGACAGAGCATTAGATCAGTGGCTCTCTTTTGACCAGGAGTGCCCCCAGAAGTGCACTCCAGCCCCATCAATGTTGAAGGGCAATGCTTATTCCAGAGTGAAGACCATGGACATCGACATTGTAGCCCTTGGTGCGACGCCAAGGGTGAGAGCTAGGAGCGGCACCTTAAGCTACCCCAGCAGGAAGAGCTGCCTTATGAGGCCCCGGAGGGCCAGCTTGGGAGTCCTGAAGCTGTGACCATCAAGGAGTCCCCACAGAGGAAACCAGAATCGGCCATAAAGGCTGCGGTGCTGACTCCGATGGCATCGGACTTGCTCCTCGCAGAGCAAATGCAGGCCCTTGAGAATAGCCTAGCTGCATTCCTGGCCTAGCAGGCTGCCTGAGACCTGGTCACCTCAGGTTCCTCAGCACCGGTGATGGCCCCATCCATAGCGGGAACCTCACCATCGGATGTGCAGCCCGTCCTGGAAGTTCATGCTCTTCCTAGAGTTGACAGTGGTTCCAGTGGGTGCTTGAGATCCCTCTTGGTACATCGGTTTCTCCCCCTAAGTGCATCAGAATTGGACCTCCGGGAGCCGAGGAGTCCTTTGACTCCGCCTGACTGCCATTGGTGCCTTTTTCGATTTGCAGCGGTACTTTGAGTTCCTCTCGGACTCTGACTTGGAGATCAAGGAGAAATCTCTGGAGACCGTGCATCACCAGGACTTCCCTTCTAATCCCTTTCCCCCTTACAAATGACAGAAGTACCCCCCAGAGGTCATATCCTCCCATGAGTTTGAATGGGGCCATGGGTAAGACTTTGCCTTTCACCATCGAGGTGAAGGAGAAAGCCAGGGTGGAGAACTTGGAGAACCTCCAATGTCCTACTCCTTCTAAAGAGGCCATCATGGTGTCATTCCATCCCATCCTGGAAAGACTACTCTTCTGCATATGGGAGATACTGCTCATGGTGCCCCTGGTCAGCCGACGCCTCAATTCCATGTATTGAGTGCATAAGAGCCCCAGCTTCGAGAAGGCACAACTGCCTCACAACTCCATGGTCGTGAAATCGGCCATGTGTTGAATCAGACCTTTAAATACTTAAAGAGAATTAATGAACAAACAAACCTCTTCCAAAGACGTGGAAGCTGTAAAACTAGAGGGCATAACATGAAGCTGCAAGGGGGTAAATTGAAAGGCAATGTCAGGAAATACTTTTTCACTGAAAGGGTGGTGGATGCTTGGAATGCCCCCCCGATGGAAGTGGTGGGGGCAAATACGGTGACAGAATTTAAAATGGCATGGGACAGACACAGTGGATCCCTTTACAGCAACAGGATAAAATCAAAATAATTGTAACTATTTAATTTCTCAACAAACAGGGGTGTCCTACATGGAGCGGTGGGTTCACCCCTAAACTAAGACATGGGGAGGGGTGACCTGCACGGAGCGGCAGGTGCACCTACTCTTGCCATCTTGCTGGGCAGACTGGATAGACCGTGCTGGTCTTTATCTGCCGTCATTTACTATGTTACTATATGAGCTTGAAGACACCTCCACGGTGCCCTCAAGCCAGGAGGCATGGACCATAGATGGCTTTAGTATAAAGTGCTGCCAGGGCTTGATGATGCTGATGGCTCAGATTCAGGCATACCAGCTCTATATGGGAATGCACCTCTGAGTCTTGTCAGGGGATCTTGCTGGGTTCTCAACTGGACTATCAGGAGAGACCCTCGAGCACTTCCTGGAGCCTTGTTGACAAAACCAAAGAGTGCTCCATGTTCATCACACAAGCAGCCTATGACGGGTTCAAGTCTTTGGCTAGGATGGCCACAGTGGACATCGGTGCCTGGTTTGGCTGCAGTCATCGGACTTAGAACAATGAGTTCAGGACTTGTTGGCCAATGTCCTATGTCAGGGAGAAAATCTCTTTGTCAAACTCATGGAAGAAATGACCGGGGAGTTGGAGCGTGAACAACTCACAATGAACAGGCTCTCCTGGAAAACCTCTGACCCTTCCAGACTGAAGTCTTTGGGGAAGAAACCCTTCTTCCCCAAAAAGAAGACGACTTATGGTACCTATACCCAGTACCATTCTTACCAGGTGCCCCAACAGGGACAACAGCCGAAACGTTAGGGCCAGCAGCAGCACAAGCCAGAATCCCCGAATGTCCAACCAGTGCCACAGCTACACCCTGGGGGGGGGGGGGGTTGACTCCTACCTCCGGAACATAGCCCTTCTTCCCATTCCAGACTCCATTCTATCGCAGGTCAGGGGAAGACTGATCTACTTTGCCCACATGTGCCCAAGCATCACAACAGACTCCTGGGCACTACAGGTGATCCAAGATGGGTACCTGCTGCACTTCGATCAGCTTCCACCCGTCTTCCCAGGGGAGTACCCCCTCGAGCCTCACTATTGCCAGTACAAGCATTGTGGAACTTGTGTCTCTTGGGGAAACTGCTAGGTACATATGACCTAGATTGGCCACTGTTGGAAACAGAATACTGGGCTTGATGGACCTTGGTCTGACCCAGTATGGCATATCTTATGTTCTTATGTTACTCCAACAGGAAGTCCAGGCCCTCTTAGCCGAATGAACAATGGAATTAGTTCCTCCGTCTCAGATGGGAAGGGTGTTCTACTCCTGTTACTTCCTAGTTCCAAAGTAAACAGGAGGTTTCTGACCCATCTTGGATCCTTGGAACCTCAACCAGTTCCTGGTGTGGGAAAAATTCAAGATGGTATCCCTGGGTATGTTGTTGCCCTATTTTCAATGGGAAGACTGGCTGTGCTCCTTGGATCACAAAGATGCTTACATGCACATCCTCATTCACCCCCTACATCGATAGTATCTCCACTTCATGCTCAGCGGACAATATTAACAATACAGGGTACTGCCCTTTGGCCTTGCCTCCGCCCCAAAGTTCTTCACAAAATGCCTAGCGGTTGTCACCACCTTTCTCCAGATTCAGGGAATTTTTGTTTTCCCCTGTCTGCATGACTGGTTGATTAGGGGTGGGATGCTGGAAGAAGTGCGGTGGTCCACGCAATTTATAATTCAGGTACTGGAGCAGCTGGACTTTGTCATCAACTACCCCAGGTCTGTCCTGCAGCCCTTTCAATGCCGCGGGTCTATTGAGGCTCTCCTTGATACTACTGTAACTCGAGCCTTCCTACCGTCTAACCGGGCCCAACGCCTAATCGTTCTGGCGCAGAATGTCCA
The DNA here is from genome assembly GCA_033557465.1 of Ichthyophis bannanicus. Lineage (NCBI taxonomy): Eukaryota > Metazoa > Chordata > Amphibia > Gymnophiona > Ichthyophiidae > Ichthyophis > Ichthyophis bannanicus. The sequence continues at coordinate 181,921,490 of CM066034.1, forward strand.
ACATTGCCCGCTTGTAACAGCTAGATAGATGTTGCGCCTCCTCAATCACATGCCCTCTACAGTCCATGTCACTCTCTCAGCATGGCTTCAGATGTGTCAGGTGCAGTGGACACTCTGCACATAGTGGTACCAGGTGATTGTATGTCTCACCGACAGGGTCACGGTCACTCCATCACTAAAGGAGTCCCTTTCCTGGTAGCAGCAGCCCACCAATCTACTTATGGGACTACCCTTCCAGGCCCCACTGCACCAGTGAGTGCTGATGACGGATGCCTCCAAGCTGGGCTGGGGAGCTCATCTGGATGAGCCTCTGGGCAGCTTGGGAAAGTCTCCATTAGATCAACTTATTGGAACTCCGAGCCATAGCCAATGCCTTTCAGGTATTTCAACAAACACCTCTCCAACCAGGTCATCCTCATACAGATGGACAACCAGGTGGCCATGTTCTATATCAACAGGGCGGCATGGGCTCGTACCTCCTCTGTTGGGAGACAGTCTGGCTCTGAAAGTTTGCCTCCACACCTGGCATGCTCCTGAGGGCAGTGTATCTGTCAGGGGAGCTCAGTGTTTTGGCAGATTTTGATGTTTAGATCACTCACTGGTTTTGAGAAATCAGGGCAAAAGAGCTTAAATTCATGTAATATCTCCAAAAGATCCACCTTCATGGCTGGAGAAGATGACACAGAGGAGTCCTCGAGAGTGGCAGTATGGCCCCTAGCAGGATCTGGAATATGCATAGCTGCGACTGCGGGTTCTGCATTGCAGAAGAATCTACAGAGGGCCACTGCATACAATCCTTTCTCAGTCAATATGTGCAGTATGACCCCTCCTCCTCATTCCTGAAAAACAGTGGAGGGGCGGTTTATACTTCCAGGAGAGGGGGGAAAGATAGAGCCCATTAGGCGACCCAGGAGAATCAACTTCCCAGAGGGAACTGTAGGACCAAGTGGTGTGGAAAGAGATGCACTTAAGCTGCATTCGGACCAACTTCTCCCTGACCCTTATGATTACTCTCCTCCTTTGTTTTGGGTCTTATTCAGTCACTGAGTAGATCTGTAGTGAAGGTAATCGATTCTCCCTCTATTCTGTTGTGGTTAAGTGCTGTTTTTCAATCAGTTTTCATTTCAGCTCATTCATCCCTGTTCAGCTTATTTGCAATATTGCCTGGAGAGATCTGCAAGGCTATTCTGACCAGCTAAGGCAGACAGCACACATAAACATTTGCTCACAGGTATTCACTTAGTCTGCCATGGTTGAAGCCGACAATCCCGCTGTCCAGGACCTGCTCCCCTCGAAGCAGCAGGCTTCTAATGGGATTTGCCTCAGTGTGCTCAGAACGCAACACCTGAAATTAAAAGTAAGGCTGTGATTACATCATCTCCGTTGGGCTCCCAGAACTGAAAAAAGGCTGCCGGTGGCTCAGTCGCTCCGATGAGCTGCATCCACAGTGGAGTGATGTCAAGTGAACAGCAGCAGGAGGCTGTGTGACCTTGACAGACCACGTGCTGTCAGCGTCAGCGCATTTTCACAATCAACGCTGAAGCGAGGGGAGCCAGGAGCACCAGTAAGCTGATCAAGGGGGCACTCAGCGAACTGGAGGGTGAGAAGACAGTCGCATTAAACAAAGACAGGCAGCGGGTCCAAAAGTGAGCAGGCTAAGGCATCAGAGGGCAAGAAGGTATCATTGACAAGTAGTGTGATGACGAAGGCAGTTCAGAGGAAAAGGAATGGCAGAAAAGGGAACCCTGTTCCTTTAAAAATGCTAGCATTCAGGGTTTCCCTAGCAACCAAGAAACTCTGAGTCAGAGTTCAGCCAGCATCAAGCCCAGCCCACGTCAGCACGTCAGAGCTAGGTGGAATCCTAGCAGCTCCCACGTGTGCTGGGAGAAGGGTGTGGTCCCTAAGAAAGATCAGTTTAAAACTGCTGTGTTTGAGCAGTCAGTTAGAACAGGCACGAGGACAGGCACGAGTGCAAGGAAAGGAGTCTCGAGAGGAGCTCCAGAAAGCAGCAGAGGAGCCTTGGGTGGCTCGAGCAGAGCTGGAACTAAGAGCAGAGACGAGCTGTGGGATCTAGGAGCAACAGGTCCAAGGCAGACACAGCTAACAGGGAAATTGCCACGAGGGAGACAAGCGTCTGAAGAGAGAAGGCAGCATGGCTTTGAGCAGGAAGGAGTGGAACGACTAAGAGGCCCAGAGTTCAGGCAAGTGTATGTTCCAGAGTCCCTGCATAAGCAAAAGTTGAAGGAGTTAGTTCCTACTGGAGGAAGCAACTCAGCTAGCCAGCTAAGCTGTAAAAATAGAGAGAATAGCTTGTCTGCATTCCCTAATCTAAGTCTCTCTGAAGAAATAGAGCAGAAGAAACTATTGCTAGAAAAATTAAATGAATTGCTGCAGAAGCAGAGTAGTAAGCTCTACGACCAGGTTCCCTCTGAGAACTGCTGCAATGAATCTATAGAGGAGATGGAAGTAGAATCTTATGGTAATGAGCCTGAGGAAATACAATGCTCATTTTGTAGGGCAAACAAGCCGGAGGTGTGCTGAAGCTAAAGCACATGTGAATGAATGAATGTTTAAAGTAGTGAAGCTGGTTTGAATGAAAGATACAGCAAAGGAAAATAACTGGAGGTTTTAAGCCAAGCTGTTTCTCCTATATACCTGGAAGGGAAATGGAAACTTAATGGACATTTTGAAGCTGTTTGTATGTGAGGAAGCTGTGAGTGAAACAGCCTTCCTGTGAAAGTAACTTGCTTTAAAGAAAGTTTATAGCCTGAGCTTTAGAAGCTAATTCCGGTGTCAAAGTTAACTGCTTAAAACTGACCTACCTGTGAACACAACTTGTGAGCTTTATTCTTTGTTTTTGGAGAAGAATCCATTTTTGAGTTCAGCACTGTTAATTTGATGCGAGGGGAAAAATCCCAAGAAAATAAAATATTCTCTGTTTTCGCCTAACCACTTGTGGTCACACTACTTTGCCTGATAGAATAAGTAAACTACAGTACCCAGCAGCCCTAGCTGGCGGCCATATTGGTGAACCTTATTCAAAGGGCAACAAGGTGACACTCTCCTGCTGCCCAGCTATACGCCCGGCCAGGAGGTGGCAACAGTAGTTAACTGTAAAGCCTCATATATACAGAATTGCAAGGATTAAAAAAGCACATTACTTGTAAATGAAGATGCAGCTAGAGGCACAAGCTGTGGGATTCACCTTTAATCGGGTTGAAGTGTAAAGAGCTCTGGTCTAATGTGGCCATGCTCATTGGACTTACAAGTGTCCCCACCAGGTCATTTATCAATATGTTAAAAAGCAACGGGCCCAGCACGGATCCCCAAGGTACTCCACTATTCACCTTTCTCCACTGAGGAAATTGACCATTTAACCCTACTCTCTACTTTCTATCTTTGAACCAGTGCCTTATCCACAATAGTATACTGTCTCCTATCCCATGGCTTTTTAATTTCACCAAGAATCTCTCATGAGAGACCTTGTCAAAGGCTTTCTGAAACTCCAGATACACTATACCAACCTGTGTCTTTTGGGGAAACTGCTAGGTACTTGTGACCTGGATTGGCCACTGTTGGAAACAGGATACTGGGCTTGATGGACCTTGGTCTGACCCAGTATGGCATATCTTATGTTAGTTCTATTCACACCTTCAAAAAAATATAATAGATTAGTAAGACAAGATCTTCCTTGGCTAAATCCATGTTGGATTTTTTCCCATAACTATCTACATGTTCAGTAATTTTATTCTACCATTTTGCCTGGTACTGACATCAGGTTTAACAGTCCGTGGTTTCCCGTATCACCCTTGGAACCCATTTTAGAAATTGGCGTTACATAGGCCATTCTCCAGTTTTCAGATACTACAGATGATTTTAATGAGTATTTCACAGATTACTAATAATAGGTCTGCAATCTCACATTTCAGTTCTTTCAGCACCCTTGGATGTATACCATCGGGTGCAATTGATTTGCTATCGCGTAGTAGCCGTGCAGTAGCTGCTAGCATGAGCCAGCCCTAATGGTTGCAGCATTTTAATCCCCCTCCCCAATAAGTGTTTAATATACTGCAATAAACTTGTCCCATATTTTTGAAAATCAAATCTATGTATGCTAAGTACATCCCTGGGAATGCCTTTTTTAAAATCCAGCTAAAGGTATATAGAATTGTTAAAAAAAAAAAAAGAAAACAAAACAAAACTTCATACTTGTAGCATATACAAATAGGGAAATTTTCAAGTAGGGTAAATGCCTTTAAAAATTGTATTATTGATAAAATAGCACTCTATGATTTTTTTTATTTTGTTATTTTCCAGGCGAACGGTTATTTGTTTGCATGGCAAAGTCAATTCTCAAGATGAAAGATATCAGAATAAAGTCATAGGCAAAGTCTACTGTACAGTAAAGGGTCTATTCTATCCCACGCCCCGCTAGGACGTCCATCCTGCTATTCGTCCCCCTTGCTGTCCCCGACTAAGTCTCCCCATATGAACAAGGAGTTTGTACTGGGAGGCTTAGATGGGGCAGGAAGGGGTGATGCGGAGGCAGAGTTAGGGCGGGCAATGGGTGATCTGTGACTCTGAACATAAGGGCTGATTCTGAAGTCGGCTGGAATGTCTGAGGCCGGCAGACTAGATGGGGGGGCTTATTCCACCTTGGAGGTGGAATAAGTCCCCCTAGATGTTGGGGGATGGGACAAAAGGTGAGGTGGGTGCAGGAGATTCCTCACTGCCCAACCCCGGCCTTGGGAGGCCAGATCAGGGGTCGGGTTGTGGAGGAAGGAAAAAGTAATCAGCCTGGGATTGGCAACCGGATGCCATGGCAGGTGCAGGAGCTGACTGACTTAGCTGGTCAGAGGCCTGTATGTGCAGGCCGATGGGAAATGGGTGCCGGCCTGCACGTACAGGCCTAAACGCAATTCTGATCCTACGGGATCAGAATCTCGTCTACCTCTGTGCGTCCGGTTCCAACTATGACAGATAATGCTGATCTTGCTTTCTTAATGGATCATAATTCAACAGAACAGCTAGGATTTTTTACATTATGAGATCTGGCTCAGATCATAAATGATATACAATTGAACTAATACAGATTAAATACTATTATAGACCGTAATCGCTAAATGAGCATCATGATTTCTAGCCAGCTAATAGACTCTCATTCACTAAATTATTTCATGCAACTTAGTGCAGCCAATTTGTCATAAAAATATTTTCATATGTCTTTAAAGACTTACGGGTATGTTTACTAAAAAGCGCTAGAAGCTTCCGTGTGATATCAGAGCCGCGGCTCCAATATTACACAGAAGCCGCTACTGCTGTTTAGTAAACATACCCCTTAGAAAAAATGCATTATTGTTCACACATCAACATTGTGATCTTTTATCAATTACTGTAGCTTACTAGTGAGAAAATATGGTTGGTTTCTTATTTCAAAATTCAAGTGTCCAAGTTAGACAATGATGTTATTTGTTTATAATAATGCACCTCATTTATTTAAAATAATAGCAAATGTCTACGTATGAGAGATTGGAAAGCATGTTTGGGCGTGTAATGTGTGGAATCAGTTATAGTACAGCAAATTTGTCAAGGTCTTCATTTGACTTGTATATAACTTCTCATTATTTAATATGCAAAATTAAATCAATAAATAAGATGATGATTTTTACAGTTTTGATGCTATACAATAATTCACTTTATTTACTGATTCTCCTTGTTTATTAAGGAGGTCATTCAGCAAGATTTGTGTTGCATTTACAGATACAAATATTTCACACATGCAATTAACAATTTTAGAAAGTGGCTGTTTACGCGTGTAGGTCTGCAGTGTGAGCAGTTTTGAAAGCATGTGTTCTGAGTGTCTTTTGTGAGAACCAAGAAAGTATCGCAATATGTGGATACTGAAACAAATACTACACATCTGCATGTATCCTTGTTTAGAGGTAGGCATGGCAATTATCTGCTCTGTGGAAGCTGGGGTTTGCATGAGTGATTGAGGGGGCAAGTTTGCTTATTTCTCTGTTTAAAACCATCTCAGAATTAAAATACTGCTTTCTCACTCACCTCCTTAATTTGCTTTTGCTGGATGCCCACTTTTGCAAAATCTGGCATGTAGACTTGTAAATGTTGCAACTTACATGTTCAAAACCCTGAGAGACTGCTCTTTTATGATCGTTTCTTACTAAAATCGGTGCTGGAACTTACACATGCATTTCTAAGTGTCCTTATACATATTTTGTTAAAAAAAACCTAAGGGAATAATCAACATCCCAATTTCTAGCTAAAAGGGCTGGTCTAACCATTGGGCAAGACTGGGCACTAGGGTGACAGCTTCTGGGAGTAACAAAAGGTTGCTGCAGTCAAAGCAAAACAAGAGGCCCTGACAACCACATAAGCTCAAATATCCAACAATATCTACTTTTGCCTGCCAGATGGGTGGTCAGTTTTCAAATGGCCCATTTACCCAGGTAAATGACTTTTGGATATTGCCCTTATGTCCAATTATGCAATTTATAAAATGATCATGATTATTGAGTTTAATTCTCAAAATCTTGGGATGGGGGGCACTCTAGGGACCTGAAAATTAATTGGTGTGGAGGGGAGTGGGGTAGGCATAAGGCTGAAGGATTTTCTTAGGGCACTGAAATACCCTTGTATCAGCCCTGGTCATCTTCTTAATCCACCTACAGATGGTGGATGGGGGTAATTTTATAAAACATTTTGCATGTGTAAAACATGTCAAATGTTTTTTTTTTAAACTTTGTGAATGAATACTCATGTAAAACTATACATTCCAACAAAATACCACTTACTTATAGTATATATATGCCATGCATACATATTATCAAAGGAAGGAATAAGTTTGGACAGAGTCAAGGATATGGGTATTTCTATTACTACATATTGGTTAAGTAAATATCATATCAAGACATGCTAGGGATGTAAAATTCTAGATAAGATAAATGGTTGCTTCATGGAGCAGGTAGAAACCAGTTAGTTTGGGAGATATCCCATAGTGTATTTATTTATTTAGCAGTTTTTTTTGTACCGCTTTATCATTTTAATCAAAACGTTTACATTGTAATTTAAACGTGGTAATGTACATTAAACGGGGGCATTGATAACTTCTAGGTGTCCCTGTGGACACTAAAATGTGCATTAATGATCTAGCAGGCTTTATTAATAGGATCCCAAAATCTTTAAATGTAACATAACTGGGGGCCCGGTATTCAGTGGCAGCTAAAGCAGTTAGCCGCGTCTGCTGAACCTTAAACCCAGATATTCAATGCTGTGAACATATATGGGCCCCGACATTGACTATCTGGGTTGACTGGAATACCAGAAAGTGGTGATATTCAGCTGTTGCCCGGTTAACTTTTGCCACAAAACCCCAATCCTCTGATGACAATTAAACTACCTCAACAAAATCACCAAAGCCAACCCCAAAATTGTAGGAACTATATTTTTTTTGTCGGATGTTATCAGGAAAGCAACATTGTATAAAAACTATGTCCACCACACAGTCACATCCTTTTTATTATAAAACGAAGATACTTTACTTAACTGAATCGCAGATTACTGAGGCACGCTCAAGCACGACGTGCACGTTTCGGGTAAAGACCCTGTGTCAAGTGCCGCCATTAGCAATATCATCTGTCTTCTGAAACGCCGAAACCAGCTGTTACCTTCAAAAAGGGTCTGATACTTTCATGAATGGCCATCACCGCTGTCAATCCATTACAGCCCACCAATGAAACACCAGGAGCACCCCACCAATCAGGGGAACCCCGGGATCACCGGAGGCGTCAGGAGACACTGAGCCAATCAATCTCTTTGTTAAGACCTGCAGGAGATACCGTATGTAGCTGGAAAATCCAACGTTGCTCACAACTTTGTAGTCTATCCACTCGATTTCCACCACGGGGATCTAAAGGTATATAATCAATGATCGTCCATCGTAAATCTGTAAATGCATGCCCTACGGTCAAGCAATGTTCAACCATCGGGGCTGTCAGCACTTCTTGGCGGAGGCGGGAAGCATGTTCACTCAATCTGAGTTTCATTTTTCGAGTAGTTCTGCCCACATAAACCAACGGGCATGGGCAATGAATGAGATAAACAACAAAGCTTGAATCACAATTTGTTTCCCAATGACGTCGGAATTGCTGATCTGTCCCCGGGCAAATCCAATCCACCCCTGTCAGTGTCAATGCACAATAAGTGCATTTACCACATTCACTATGACCTCCATGTGAAAAAATTGGTACAGGGGGACGGTCTTCGATCACAGTAGTACGTGCCAACAAATCCCCTAAGTTGGCACCCCGCTTAAAAGCTATCAAAAGGGGTTTTTGAAAACAAGGATGGAGATTCAAAATAGACCAATGTCTACGAAGAATATTAACTACCCCTGTACTGGACTCCATATAAGGCAAAATGCCCACCAGTTGCACAGGGGTCTGGTCCCTATTTCCCCCAGATCTATTTTCAGATAGAAGCCATTCTCTGTGTGTATACAATGCACGACGATAAGCAGATTTAACCACTTTAGATGGATATCCTCTCTCAGACAGCCGGGTGCATAATTCCGTAGCATGAAATTTAAAATCATAAATCGAGGAACATATCCTCCGCAGTCGGAGAAACTGACCATACGGCAGGCCACGTTTCATTGACATAGGATGGAAACTACAATACTGCAACAAACTGAAGGAGAAAATCCTACTGGGGAGGGCCCCTCTATGTCTGAGCTAAAAGCTTTGAAGAAACGATTAACACGGTTACAAATGCATGGCGCTGCCATGACACGTTATTTAAAAACTCGCATTATACCAAGGGGCCTTCGTATGACTCGAGCCCCCAAGATGTTTGTATCTGATGTGGACTTTGTTACTAAATGGAATCAAATCTCGAATAAATGTAGCTTTGATTTAATAGCTTTGATTTTGGACCGCACAGCACAGGAAGAGATAGCGGTCTCTAAACAAATTGAGGAAGTCCAGCTGGCTTTGAAGACGACGTTAGAGGAAACGGTGTTTCAGGTGCGCCTTGAGGATATAAATAGACAACTAAAAGGTTTTTTTGATTACCTGAAGGGAGTAAAACAAAAGAAATTCTTTCGTGACAAATCTGATTATGAAGCAGATAAGGTCTACTATTGGATGTATGACCCCCGGATACTACGAATCAAAAACATGTGACGTTTGACAGCTCTTCTGAGGATACAGACGAGAGTGGAGGAATAACTAATGCTTCCAAAAACAATCGTTCTGCTCGGGTTTTTCGGCGAGGCCAGGGCACTCGCGGAGGACGGACGCGAACACGCCGAAATTCCTATGCCGAAGATTGGGAACCCCCATTAACACGTCAGCGGTCTCGTCAACAAGCCAATCCATCGTAGTGAATCTAACATCTACCCCTCTTCCTCCGGCTCATGACCGGTTGCTTAATTTAGGTCTTTCATATGTACCTACGGTAAAATATGATCCTTTTAGGATGCGAGCATATTTGTATAAGTTTTTTCGTCAGTTACAGGTTACACACTTTTTTTCTGACAATCCGGGCAGATCGGACAGTTCGGTGGTGCATCCTCAATCTACCTGGTTGCCTTCTGAAGTTATGGATCCAGCTCTCCATACCTATCAGCAATTAGTTTTGCGAGATGTTGGAGAATTTGAAAAACAATCGAGTTCGACCTCTGTCAATTTAGCTAAGGAGGATTGGGGGGTTTTAAGGCAATTGCAATGAGATTCCACTTTTACTGTTCGGAGAGCGGATAAAGGTGGATCCGTTGTGGTTTATGCCACGGAGGATTATGTACAGCTCTTACATGACCATTTATCGGATGAGGTCACATACCGTCCATTATCTTGTGATCCTACTCCGGAATTAATGGTGACAATTAAATCCTTGATGGCTGAGGCATTGACCAATGGATGGATTACCAACAAAGAGCATAGATTTTTAGTGAACTTGTTTCCAAAAGTTCCCATTTTGTATTTGGTTCCTAAAGTTCATAAATCTGTAACTTCTCCACCGAGCCGGCCTATTGTTTCATGCAGAGGTTCAATACTGGAACCTCTATCTCAGTTTTGTGACATTTTTCTAAAAACAGAGGCCATCCAAGTTACTTCTTATATACGGGACACTACACAATTTCTTCAACAACTGGAGGCTTTGCCGGTCCCTCAGTGCTCTTTTTATATGGTGACACTTGATGTCACTGCGTTATACACCAATATTGATCAAACTAAGGCTTTACAATTGTTACGTTCCAAGTTTACATCGGCTCCCTCTCGTCTGCCACGACATTTTTTGATTGAGTTAATTTCGTTAGTATTGACTAAAAATTATTTTATGTCGCAGGGGCAGTTTTATCTGCAAACATATGGGATAGCCATGGGGGCTTCGGCGGCACCATCAATAGCCACCCTCTACATGGCAGCTTTTGAGGAACAATATCTTTACCCTTCTGAGTATTTCCAGAGTGTTATTTTTTGGAAACGTTTCCTCGATGATGTTTTTTTCCTATGGAAGGGTTCTTTCGATGATTTACAACGATTTTTGGTTTGGCTTAATTGCCTGAAGTCTCATTTGAAGTTTACCGCTCATATTGACAATCATCATATCGATTTCTTGGATATCACCATTTTTTGGGAAGATGACCATTTTCGCACTTCACTCTATCGAAAACCTATTCAACGCAACAGTTTGTTGCAGTATTGTAGTTTCCATCCTATGTCAATGAAACGTGGCCTGCCGTATGGTCAGTTTCTCCGACTGCAGAGGATATGTTCCTCGATTTATGATTTTAAATTTCATGCTACGGAATTATGCACCCGGCTGTCTGAGAGAGGATATCCATCTAAAGTGGTTAAATCTGCTTATCGTCGTGCATTGTATACACACAGAGAATGGCTTCTATCTGAAAATCGATCTGGGGGAAATAGGGACCAGACTCCTGTGCAACTGGTGGGCATTTTGCCTTATATGGAGTCCAGTACAGGGGTAGTTAATATTCTTCGCAGACATTGGTCTATTTTGAATCTCCATCCTTGTTTTCAAAAACCCCTTTTGATAGCTTTTAAGCGGGGTGCCAACTTAGGGGATTTGTTGGCACGTACTACTGTGATCGAAGACCGTCCCCCTGTACCAATTTTTTCACATGGAGGTCATAGTGAATGTGGTAAATGCACTTATTGTGCATTGACACTGACAGGGGTGGATTGGATTTGCCCGGGGACAGATCAGCAATTCCGAAGTCATTGGGAAACAAATTGTGATTCAAGCTTTGTTGTTTATCTCATTCATTGCCCATGCCCGTTGGTTTATGTGGGCAGAACTACTCGAAAAATGAAACTCAGATTGAGTGAACATGCTTCCCGCCTCCGCCAAGAAGTGCTGACAGCCCCGATGGTTGAACATTGCTTGACCGTAGGGCATGCATTTACAGATTTACGATGGACGATCATTGATTATATACCTTTAGATCCCCGTGGTGGAAATCGAGTGGATAGACTACAAAGTTGTGAGCAACGTTGGATTTTCCAGCTACATACGATATCTCCTGCAGGTCTTAACAAAGAGATTGATTGGCTCAGTGTCTGCTGACGCCTCCGGTGATCCCGGGGTTCCCCTGATTGGTGGGGTGCTCCTGGTGTTTCATTGGTGGGCTGTAATGGATTGACAGCGGTGATGGCCATTCATGAAAGTATCAGACCCTTTTTGAAGGTAACAGCTGGTTTCGGCGTTTCAGAAGACAGATGATATTGCTAATGGCGGCACTTGACACAGGGTCTTTACCCGAAACGTGCACGTCGTGCTTGAGCGTGCCTCAGTAATCTGCGATTCAGTTAAGTAAAGTATCTTCGTTTTATAATAAAAAGGATGTGACTGTGTGGTGGACATTGTATAAAAACTATGTTCCTTTCCTGATAACATCCGACAAAAAAAATATAGTTCCTACAATTTTGGGGTTGGCTTTGGTGATTTTGTTGAGGCGGTTAACTTTTGCAGCAATAGTTGTTGTTGTTAAGTGCCGTCGAGTCAGTGTCAACTTCTGGCGACTCTCTGGATAGTTGACCTAAACTTTGTTCGGTCTTCAGCCAAGCTGCTCTTTGTTGATAGAGTGGTATCCATAGCTGCTGTTATTGTATCGATCCATCTCATTGCTGGACTTCCTCTTTTACAGTGACCTTCTACCTTGCCAAACATTATGTCTTTCTCCAATGATCTCTTTCTTCGCATGATGTGTTCAAAGTATGAAAGTCATCTGAGCTTCTAAGGAAAGTTTAGGTTTGTCATCTGAGCTTCTAAGGAAAGTTTAGGTTTGATCTCCTCTAGTACTGATTGGTTTGTTCTTCAGGCAGTCCATGATATACACAGTATTCGTCGCCAGCACCATAATTCAAAGGCATCAATTTTCTTACTGTCTATCTTTTTCACTGTCCAACTTTCGTATCCATATGTTGTTATTGAAAATACCA